>OY856392.1:6746231-7466231 GCA_963693495.1 Malacosoma neustria | reverse complement strand
CACTGAGAATATTATTCTCTATTAAGTTTCTTCTATATTATTCTATATTAAATATTTTTTGGAAAGTGAAATCATTACTCTTTGCTAGCAGTGTATTATATTAAAATAACTGAGATTGTGCATTTAAGTTGTTAAAGCCTGTTGTTTGTACAGTGTATCTATAACTTAATTTTTTTTTTTATTTTTTTTTTATTGCGTAGGACAGCAGACAGGCTAACAGCCCGCTTAGAATTTAGCAGTTACCGTCGCCTATAGGTGTTTGCAACGCCAGTGGCATCACAATCACTCTGCTGTCCCATAAGGGTACAGGAACTTGGGTCACTAATGCCGGAACACAACACAAGGTTATTATGGCGGCATACTTAAGACCAAAGGTGGTCGCCATCCAGACGGGCTTGAGGCCCTACCACGTAGCTAGGTTAGGTTGTTTTATCGCCTTTTACGACAGGCTGACTCCGGCCACAGAGGTTAGTATTCTTTCTCCGCCCCTGTACGGATAATTTTGCTTTTGTGATATTTTTTTCTCCTTAATCGCTCAACCTATACTACCGCTACCTAATATGTTCTCTACCTTAGTAAATACAAATAAATAATTTGTATTTTAAAATAAGGGTAGTCGCAACTTTTAATTATTGTTGTACGTAACAAAATGGTAAATTGCGCTAAATCGGCTTTTATTACATTTCTTTTGTTATTTCTCTATAAGTAAGTGAATTAATATTTTGTTGAAAAATGAATGTTTATAAACCGTAAATTGTATACGACTGACTCCACTTGGTGGAACCACATACAACTGCAGGAGCGGAAAAAGAATAAAGACCTCTGCAGCTGGGGTCGGCTTGTCGTAAAGGCGACTAAACAACCCAAGCTAGGTGGTAGGGTTCCAAGCCCGTCTGGATGGCAACCACCCCTGGTTTTTAAATATGCCGCCATAATAAATAACCTTGTGTTCTGACATAAGTGACCAGATTCCAGTACTACTATGCGGGTATTTTGTTGTGGGTTGTGGGTGTTAGCGATGCCTTTGGCGTTGCAAACATCTATAGGCGACGGTAACTGCTAAATTCTAAGTGGGCGGTCCTCCTGTCTGCTGTCTTACAACAATAAAAAACTGGTGGAAGGTGCTAAGCGACTGTCGAAACATAGCACAAGTCGAAAATTTATTTTCACGGTTATGAGGCAGACAGCTATTCGTAAAAACATAATTAATCCAAATTTATATTCTGTATAATATTCACGCAGAAATGGAAATTTTGGAAGGATGCCGAGACAAGAAACGCATCAGTATGCCTCTTGCAGTATTCAACGGCACACCCTAAACTCCGAAGTATTACTTCAAGACAGGCATTTTTCCACAGTGTATCCTATGTAGATAGTCGCGTGGAAGCATTTCTGAAGAAATTCGCTCGCGACATGCGCCGCCTCTCCGAGAAGACGTTGCAGACGACCAAGAACTCGCTCGTGCAGCTCAAACACACCACCGACTACGAACTTAAAGAAGAGGTGAGAATATAAAAAGTATATCAAATACAGTTTTACCTCTATGCATCTAGACTTTGAGGTTTTCTTAATAAATGTATGAATGGAATTAGTGAGGATCAGAACCGAATAGGAATGATTCATTTCAAAATGCCCAATAATGAAGAAGATATCAAAAATACATGAATGGAGATAATTTTTTCTTTTTTTGACATTTTATAATTTTAATTAAGTGATGTATACGTATTTTGATATTAAATTTTAATTAAATATTTATAATTATTTTTGTATACCAAATTTTGAAGTGTTTGTATAACATTAAATTTTTACGATGAAATATCATAATATTAGCATGCCAATTTTATTGGCAAAACATGATGTTCGTTGTAAATTTGTAAGATCATTTAACCATGTTTTTAAGCTAATAAATATATTATTATTATTATTAAAAAAGAACAATCGGTAGAAGCACAAACGAAATTTATGTATAAGATTTTCTTAAAAATCAAAATAATAAAGACATAACGTCCGCCTGATTTTATTTAGTATTGAGTATAATATCGATTTTTTAAATATATCTTTAATTTCAGGTGGAAAGAAACTGGAAAGAAATTGTCACTAAGGAATACGAGTTCCAGAGATTATTTATAGAGGTAAGTAAATGAGTTGTACACTAGGTTGGTACTGAAAGCGAAAATTTTAGTTAACGCCAAGATAATATTCGGGTCTACACTCGAATCATATATTTCACGTTTTACAATAAATTTTCTTTAGGTTTCTTTATACAACTTGTGGGATGTGGGTGTTTTCCAGAGCATTGTGTCGAGGCCGCCGTTTGCTGTTGTTTCTGTTTTCAATAATTTTAAGACTTGTAATTAAATTTCAAGCAATTAGGGTAGAGTGGGGTTGCCATAGTATTTTTATCTAAAACCCCTAAATAAATTATATAATAAATATATTTTACTTTGTATATTGTATTGTCACAGCGTTTAATGAAAATTAACGAAGGTTAATAAATTAAACCTATTACGATTGAAGAAAATTTTGAATTAGAATATTTATTATTCACGTTTGAAACGATAACCTTAAACGGAATGAATTATTTCATTAATTAATTCGCGTTCACTAGCCTTTTCGATGTGAATATTACGCCATACGTTTACCTACCAGGTAAACGCATGTCATTTTGGTGTTACTTCACACACCGGAAGCGTCTATGCCTGGGCTCCGACAGCCAACAGCTGGCTTTTGCGTGCCTCTTTAACCCATCCGCATGCTGAGGGCAAAAAATATACAGAAAGCCGAAAAATTGGCCATAAAAAGTGCATGAAGCGAAAAACTATTGGATTAGAAAAGCAGTCCATTATTTTAAAAATGCAGTTATTCGCATGTATCATGACTATCGTATAAAAAGGAGTAACGAATGTCTAAACTTCTGACGACTGAGGTCACGGGATCGATTCCCATTCAGAATCTCAGTGTTTTTATGTATTTATTTAAAAAAAGTATACATGTAGTATATCAGTTGATCTAGCACCACCTATAACATAAGCTCTGCCCTGCTTACTTTTGTACTAGATGGCGCTCTGTGAATTGTCCCTGTATATTTATTTTTTAATGTAATCTACATTAAATTAATTTTTATTCACGTACTTTTATTTTAAAACTGAATTGTACGTTTGTTTGTAATTATTTTCAGGCAGAGGCAATTGAGAAAATTAAATTGTCAAACATCAGAACTTGGGTGGAGAACTATTTAGCCGTCGGCAACAGAACAAAGTTTAGGAAACTCTCAATTCAGGTGTGTATCTCGTTCTTTTATATATTTTATCAACGGCAGATAATGTTATAGGATGGCTCAATTTGTTGGTTCACGTTGGCCGTTCGTTGGCCAATGTTGGAACCAATTTGACCGACAGTCTGGTGACGAATAACACTGATATTTGAAGACTTGTTTTCACTTATTAACATTATCTGTATTGAATGAGTACTTATATACAAAATATTATTTGTGTCGTATCTGTTTCGCTGTATATAATTATTGATTAAATGCTATATTTATGCTATGCTGACGACCATCTTGGCGAAATGGCGAATGCATGTCAGTACGATTGCGGAGGTCACGGGTTCGATTCCCTTTCAGCGTTTGGATTTTTATGTATAATATGTATTTATTTACAAAAAAAGTATATGTCTATTATATTAGTTGTCTGACCCATAATAAAAGTGCTATGCTTCTTAGTTTGGCGACTAGATGGTGCAGTATGAATCGTACCAGTATATTTATTTATATTTTATGTCCTATATGTTTAAGCGAAATCGGTGATGCCGAGTAGGCTATGGGCCCTTGATAGTAGTACAAAGTGGCCATGTGATATTTATAAGCGAAGTACTAATTGTTCCAGCAAATTATGAGCGTTTCCAATTGGTTTTCACAGGTAATGGGCCACAAAGTGAGAGATGAAAACACTACACTCAGTAATCGTCCGAACAATTTCGAGCTTAAGTACTTGGACGCGAACGAGCCCGTCGGTGACTCCGTCGAAAATCACGCCGATTTCATTCATAATATTTATGAATTCAAAAGAAGTTTACCAATAATAGATGTGCCTAAAGTTGAATTAGCTCAATGTTAATAAGTGTTTTAATACTATCATGCCACCATCAAATGGTCCAAATTAAGGTTGCCAATGTTACATTATAGTCATTTCCCATAAATATAAATATTCACTTATAGATAAATCTATTCTCCAAATGAAATATGAGAAATTATAATAAGAAAAGTTCAATATGTTATTAAATTCCAGTTACAAATCAAATTTTCATTTCGGTCCACTCAATAATATGCATTACAAATTTACTAATGCCTCGTTTCAATTTAGTTACTCATTTTTTTCTGCATTTTGGTCTCTGGCATCTTAGATAGTAACCTTGGCATATTCTGACATCAGTTTTCGTAGAATGGCCTCTACTGTTGGACGAGTTCCCTCGGCATGCGTTTACGTTACTCGTTTACGTGCAATATATTAATAAATATATGGATCATATATTGTTTATAGATATATTGTTGTCTATAGAATAATTTGAACAAATAATCAATTTTTTTTATTTTTTTACTTGGACAACATTTCTCTAGAAATTTAATGCACTAAAGATCTCTATCAACTTATTTGCGCTTACATCAATTAATATTTCATTAAGACTTGATAAAAGTTAAATTAAAAAAAAAACATGGCTTTGTTGGTCTGTAACTTTGTGTATATTAACGATAACAAAAACTACCGGGGATTTTTTAGTAGTGCGTCAGACGGGCTACTAAATAGCTATTTAACTTTTTATTCTTACTCTAATAGTTTAACTAAAAAATGCAAATAATGCATATAAAAGGAAGAAATTCGACTCAATGAGATTTGAGAAAAAGAACGCATTTTTTTGGCACACCCTAATAGATAAATAGTGAACATGTGACGCGTTACTTAGACAATACAGCGCATTGTGTATAATAGTTTCGAGTACAAGCATCAACGGCCAACATTGGCGCAAAAATCAGATCATAAATATGTATAATAAATTGTGTTCAAAATGAATCAAATCGAATTGACAACTTATTACTGTTTTATATACAATCGTGCGCATAGATGATCTATTATTTATATATTTATTCTTAAAAATAGCTTTCAGGTTCATATAGTTGTGAATTTGTTTGTTACGAAATACAGGCATACTCGTATCTGTGAATAGAAGATATAAGATAGGAGGATTAAATAATAATTAAATTCTAAGGAATTTATAAACTTTTAAAATTTTGCGTACTTATATTAATTTATGTTATATTATTAAATTATTACTTAAAAAAATTTATTGTATAATATTTTCATTGACATATACATTTGTATATAGTATTGACAATTATTAAAATATCATTAATAATTATTTAAAGACGCAGGGAGTGGGTATTAATATTAATTTATATATAATGTATATTGTTGCCGGATAATCCATAGTCACAAAATGGAGGTGATTGATTCTTTTATCAAATGGAGTACGCATTATATATAATAAATTGGTATATTACAAATACACACTAACTGTTGCCGCGACTTACTTCGCGTAGATATTTGTAGTGTATTTTCCGTGATCATTAGCCTATATATTCCATATGTAACTCTTGTCGTCTGTAGACTCGGGACGTAAGTGCAGTATTGAATAGATTGATCACCCTGTTTATGAGACATATTTTATCGCTAATTTGTGATTGTATTGAGAAGACGTTTTAATTCAATTAAAACAATTAATTCTCTGTAAATAAAATAGTTTTTAAAATGTTTTTATTGTTTTATTTAATTCCAAGTATGGAGATAATGCAACCTCAGTAAATGTTTTTTTTATTTCTCCTGCCAGCTGTCGAATAACGATAGAATTTGACGTTAGGTTTCGGTTTCAAGGTTAGGGTCAAAGGACAGGCGCTTCTATAGCTTTTATATTAACGCCAACTATCCTAACCCTTTTTACACGCTTGATATTAACTTGACTTGTATTTATGTAACGGAATTTTCGGGCTCGAATTTTACCCACTTTGAACAGTAAAAAAATTCGAAATTTTGCACACTTTTCAAGACCTGATGACAACCCAGTTTTACTCTATCGTCCGACGCCGGACCTTTCGCTCGGGCGGAACTATCTGACCCCTACCGAATGGAAAAAGCCTTCCTTTTATCGATATTTTTAAAATAGCAAAAGGAGAAATAATTTTGTCGCCTTTTAATACTCCCTTGTTAAATGGGATAGTGTAATGTAGAAAATATATAAGATACATTATCAATCTTTAGAAATGTTACTGGCCAAGTACAACTGCAACATAGACTAAGTGGAACTTGCATCCTGTGTAACATTTGTTTACATTGGCAGTTTTCAAATTAAGCTGGGGTAGTCCTATTTTTATATTATATATATAAAAATGTTATGTTGGTTTGTGTACGCTTCAAAAACTCAAAAAGTTCTGCACCGATCGAGCTGAAATTTTAGCATGATATATAATCCGCATCAAGTTTTCATCAATTTTTTTATCTATTTTTTTGTTTCTCATTTCTCAACCATTCAATCACAATGTGCCACAGCGAAGCGTGGCAGGGTACAGTCATAATGTACCACAGCGAAGCGTGGCAGGGTACAGCTAGTGGATATATATTACTAAATAAAAGTACCTATATAATGAAGTATTTATTTTATATTCAGAAAGTTAGTAAACGATTTGGATGCGTCCGTCGAGATCTTGTATGACGTTGCCTTGTTCACGCATAAACCTCTGCATCATCACGTAGTCCAAATCAAGGTTTTCCACGTTCCATCTATTTTCCGATAACATCTGTGGAAAAAAGTTGAACAACCATAGAGCAAATAAATAATTTAAAAGCAGCTTGTGCTTTGCGTACTACTTCCGGGCGAAAAATATTATATATAAGAAAATGGCCTTATATAATTATGTATCAATTATATAGTTATGTATTAATTATCATCATCATCATCTTTGCGTTGTAACCCGGTTGCAACCCAAACTCTCGCTTCGGCGCCCGGGGTCCGCTTTCCGACTTTTTCTTCTCCACTTCGCACGGTCTTCAGCATCCCTGATAGTGAGCCCATTGGCACGCATATCACCCTTTACGACGTCAAGCCAGCACTTTTTGGGTCTACCCCTCCTGCCGGGGCCCGGCGGAGGCAGCATGGCCAGACATTTGTTACCCACGTAAGCACCCGGTTGCCGTAAAACGTGGCCGTACCAACGGAGCCGACACTCTTGTAATTTATCCGCAATGTCACGGACATGAAGACTGCCACGAATGCGGGAGTTCCTTACGCGGTCTTTCCGCGTCACTCCACACATCCACCGCAGCATATTCATCTCCGTGACACGCAGTTCTTGCTTGTGTCGCTCTAACACCGGCCACGCTTCACAGCCGTATAAAAGGACAGGCCTAATGGTGGTCTTATAGACCTGTCCCTTCAACTTTACCGGCATCTTGGGGTCACAAATGACACCAGTTACCTCACGCCATATATATATATATATATATATATATATATATATATATATATATATATATATATATATATATATATATATATATATATCTATATCTTTTACCCTGGGATAGATAACTATTGCTAACGTAGTAACTAAGATAACGCGCTCCACGAAGCTACAGAACGCGATCGATGGAGACAGCTAGTTGACGGAATCAAACGGAGTCACGATCCTCAGCAACGAGGGACCGATTGGAGAGAGAGATAACTATTGATACTTTTTTGTAAATAAATACGTATTATATACACTTAGACTCGGACGGGCATTAAACCCGTAACCCCAATCGCAGGCATTCCGACGTGCGAGAAACATTGTGCTTTTTTATTGCTGAGGAACAGCAGACAGGCTGACGGTCCACTCCCGTCGCTTATGAATGTTTGCGAAGCTACGGGCACCGCAAACACGCTGCTATCCCATAGGGGTACTGGAACCTGGGTCACTAATACCGGAACATAACACAAGGTTATTATGGCGGAACCAACTGTTCTATTCTTCATCATCTGAGTGCCATAATCTCGTTGTATGCGAAGCTTACGGGTTTGAATGTCATCTTTTGAGACGATGTCTCTCGATGAAACTTTCTTTCCTTGATAAAGAAGACAGGGAAATAGCTGGAAATGTGTGATGTGATGCGGTTCTATTATTAGCAAACCTGAATTAAAATAGGGTATATGTATGTTACATTGTTTGGGAAAGCGTTCATAGAGTAAGAATAAGCCAGGATGAGAAATATATTAATAGACATACCGTATAGCCGCCGCCGCCGTCGCCGATGTAGTTCTGCGTGACAACCCTATACGTGGCTTCAGGATCGAGGGGAACGTATCGCGGTACGTCGCACTCAATGCATCGCACGGTGGATGTCACGCGCGAGCCGCTTGGCGCTGATGCGTTGTATATGTTACGCATGCCTTCACAATAATGGTAAAATTAAATAAACTTATCCCAAAAACATGCTTTCTACGTGGTTGTATATAATTTTATAGTCAAAAACTATGTACGCAACCCTACCTTTTAATTCCTTCCTATCCTACATTTAGAGTTTGAGAACTCTTTTAAGGGTTAAACTCGCTTATGAATAAATGAATGAATGAAAAACTTTATTATTCACCTTAAATTCGCCGATGTACATGTAATTTATTTTTAGCTTTCCTATAAGTTGTGCACAAGAATTAATATATTTATCTACTGGTTAACAATATCTCGTTTCTACGAGTCAATCTCAACCACAACCTGGCTACTCTTCCACTCGTGAAAAAAATGACATTAGAATCGTTTAGAACTGTTCTAAACCTTTCTGTATATCCTTTGTTACTCGCTAAGGAAACTTTTCTATTGGTGAAAAAATAAAGCTTCAGTTATCTAATATATTTTTTAAATATTGTATAAACTTGTATTTACCGCCAATCTGAAGCATGCGTCCACTGTAGAAGTCGCCGGGGGTCTGGGTGACTCCGACGGAGAATTCTAGAGCTTCGAGTAAGTGCTCGCCCTTCAAGTCGTATACTTGAACGTAATTTTCAAACGGCATCGCCATTAAAAGACCCTCCGTTGTTACTTCTATAAATATCGAAGAAAACAGATTTAATATCATTTAAAAATCGATTTGCAACATTATTTATTAGTATGATAAGTTTTCATTTATACTACTATTTGAGTTAACACGGATGAAATTATTTAGTGAGCCCAAATAACATCTATCGCTGTTCTCTCTTTTACATTCGAAACTTTGGTAAATATTGTTACAGACATTGTGGAACATTGTTACATTGTGTAGTTTTTCACGTAAATATTTTCTGTTGCTGCATAAGAAAATAAAATTTAAACGCAAATTTATGTTTTTACAGAGCGACTATTATATATATTTTTGTATTGGAAGAAATAGTTATTATAAATACAATAGTAATAAGTATAATATTATTAATAGAAATCTTTTAAGTACCTCCATAACCAACAACAATACTAATTTATTGTTATGACTCCTATGAGAGGTACTCTGTATCTCATTGGCCAGATTCATACAGCGAAAATTTAACAATCATTATGAGAATTTATTTTAAATAAAATGAGATCTGGATTTTCAAATAAAAATTATACATATTTAAATAAAGCTGGGAGGAAATTCTGCAGGTTAGCTATGATGATAGGAGTACCTCCAGGGTTGATCTGCACCCTAAGCCCGCCGGCGTTGATCATGCACACGTGCGCGTGGTGCCAGTCGGTGCCGCTCGCTCTCTCCATTAACTGTAAAGTAGTTACTATGAGAACCTTACATATTGTTTACTCCTTTGGCCATGTAACCACAATCTAAAATTAGAATAGGGTCAAACGATTTCTTTTTAGGAAGTTAGTTACAGAAAATATCAAAAGGGTCAGATATGTTTTTTGTGCCTCTTTGGAGATGTTAAAGAATTAATTATTGATAATGAAAAAAAAAAGCGAGCATCAATATTGACATAGGGGAGCGGGCGGCTAGATGTAACAGGGGCTAATAGTAACAAGCATTTTTTACCTAGATATTAGAATATTTATTTGATTTTCAACCTAACTTATTATTTAATACGCATTCTTTCATATGAGCACGATCAGTATACCGCTGGGTGGCGCAGGAGGCGATGTTGTGCAGGCGCCCGGATAAGACCAGGTAATGGACTTTTTGTTTATACAAAATTGATTATTGTTGATTTCCAATTGTTTAATAGTTGTTGATTTATTCAAATACATTTAGTATTTGTTTACTTCGATTATTTTAAATGTACTTTTTTGTAGCAGTTACTTCGAAAAACCTACTTTCATTGGGAAATTTGTAATAAGTAATAACTTGTCCCTCATTGGCCCATTAACTTCAAGTTTAACAGGAATTGAGTACTTCATTTACAAAAGCTGCATCTGGTGGTCAACCTGACTGCCCACTCCTGGGCCTTCCGATTTTCAAAAGCAAAATGATTTCCTCAACCTAAATTAAGACTTCACCCGAAAGCTTTACCACGAAAATTGACTAATCGTCATCAACGTCCCCGCTACACAGGCTCTTATGAGACCTAGTGGGGAGAACAGGACTTATTCATCGGTACGCTTTAATCTTAAACATTTTATTTTGGCTGCATATTTTGCCTACTTTAATCAAAAAGCTGATCACTTAAGAAGGTGAGATTTTGTTATTACGGTTGTGAGCTTAAAATTCCTTTATAGTTTAAACTAGCTGTGCCCGCGACTCCGTCCGCGTGGAATAGTTACTTTTGGGCAGCATTTTTTGGATATATCTTATAGTTTATTTTGGATTACATACCCTAAAATATAAATAAATGAAATATACAAACTGCATTCGAACCCACAAAGTCCACCCTAAGCTGAAATCTATTTTATACGATTGATGACATAAATCTGCGGTCAACTTAAATTGGATATAAATCCGAAACTGATCACTTTTAACTAAAACAATTTTTTTTAAATAAAAGTAGCCTAAGTTACTCCTTGTTACATCAGCTATATGCCAGTGAAAGTCCCGTCAAAATCGGTCCAGCCGTTTCAGAGATTAGCCGGAACAAACAGACAGATAGACAAAAATTGTAAAAAAAATTGTTTTGGTATATGTACCGTGTATACATCCAGATGCACTTAGTAAAAAGCGGTTATTTTAATATTACAAACAGACCCTCCAATTTTATTTATTTGTATAGATAAAAAAACAAAATGTTTTTGTAGATAGTTGAATAGTAGCTCATTCGAACAGTACAGCTGTATTTCCTAAATACCTAATAGGTAAGCTTCCATAGCCATGAAACGAAAAATTGTTACAACTAGTCCCCTGCTCCTACTGAATAGTGGGGATTCATAAAGATTTCGTATTGAAAGCTTGGAATGCTGAGAAGAAAATTTAGAAGGAAAGAGATCTCGTTTCGTATATTTTATACATAATTTTAAAAATATATCGATTTATATGACGCATACATATTGAACTATGAACCTTATAACTAGAAGAGCCACTGGAAACAATTTAGATATCCACACAATATGTAGACGTATATAATTATGTGAAAACTCCCACTAAAATATTTTGTTAAATACAATAATGACTGGCCAGAGGATAACCTCTCTATAGTTGAATTTGTTTTGCCAACATTTTAAAGCAACTCAATATTGTATCCGAACAACCTGTTGAAGGAATCCGTCGCAAGCCCAGCTGCCCATATTGCACTCGCTGCGATAGCACCAAGACCTGTTTAAAGTGACGAGGGAGCGGCCTAGTACTTCTTTGCCCACTGCGTCTACCTCTTCACGCCATGGCTCCAACAACTCCATTATTCTGGGATCTTAAAGTAATATTTCTGAAGTGAACGATAGTTATTATAGCTTTTTACTTTCTTTCGAATTAAACTAACCTAACCCTAACCTATATTTGTTGGTCTCTGAAAAAACCCCTATTCTTGACGGGCCCCCAGCCCGGAGAACCGAGGGATGTGGGACTCCGGGAAAACAAATTATCTAGGCCAGTTATAAAACTGGCAATATTTTTATACGAAGGTGATCTATAAATGCCAACAATAACGATTCCAGTAGAAAGCTTTAAAAGTCTGGGAAAGCTGGTTTCTCTAATTCACTAAGCACGTCATTTCTAAAATAGGTACGTAACCAAACTATCTTTTTGGTTAGTATGGTATGTTTGTAAGGAGTATACATATCGTCACGAGTGTTGAGCGCTGGCCTTGAATGCGCAGTTGTAATTTTTTGGGTCTGTTTGGTGGGGGGAGTGGGGTGCGACGGATGAGATGGCCAGCGCCGGCGCCGTATTGGATTGGTTTATCAATCGCTTGCCGCTCCCGCGTACCGTCCGCACGTCTGCGTCGTAATAATATGATTCGTAATAATTATGAGCGCAAGTGTACACATGCACAAGTCTCCCCACTAATTTCGCCGAGCGCTCAAAACTCGTGACGGTATGTATAGTAACCAGATATAGTCGGATAGAAGTGAGCACTTGCTTAACCAACATTCAAACAGCAAAATGATACTGAAATGTACCTTGTACGGTTTACGTGTACGTTAGACGTTTAATAGCACTAATACCTCATTAAAATTCCCATTAATACTTCTTGATTTCGATTAATACGTGATTTTTATACTCAGATTTATAGGAAATATGTTTAATATAATTTTCCGAAGAGCTTATTAAAGACTTAAAAACATAATTTTTTTATTATATTTAACACCCGTTCTAGCATTTTCTAAATGAGTCGATATTATAGGAGTTAAAGTATGAAATTGCCGTTGTATAGTGTAGCCACCATATCATATTAATAAGGAACAGGGAAGCTCTGAAAAGTCATCATACATAATCGTCGGCCACGTCGCATATGTACTATCCACGAAGCATCGCCCTCATCTTCATTACATTTCTCGGAAGAGACTTCGGGCGATAATAATAACAACGTACATAATAAATCGACAACGCGACCACACGCTCACTGCGCAACGTCTCAGCCAGGAATGACCGCGAACGGCGCGAACGCGCGTATCAACGTCACCTGCGGAGGCGGCAGTGCGGGACGAGGACTCGACCAAATTTCGAAGAAACGATAATCCTGTTGTCAAGCCATGGTTGAAATATTTAATTTCCAAGAATTTGTGTCGTGTAAAAACATCTGCATTTGTTTACTTTTTAAACGCTTCTGATTGGTCGACGATCCCCAGCCAATTCATATATAAAGAGCACGAATTTTGAAATAAATTATTCAGTACGGGATCAGTACTCAATACGGCTTCCGTATTGATTCAGCTAAACCATCCCTGGTGTTTATAACCCAAATGGTGACCCTCTGAAACACTGAACCCGGTCACCAAAATAGTAATAGATACTTTAAAATGACAAAACCTTCATGGTGTGAGATTTTCGAGTGAATCTTTTTTCACATAAGATACTTATGTGGTTCTTCTTTAAAAAAAATGTGCAATTTTCGGCTGTTAATTGTTTTTTTCTAATCAGCTTAGATCTAAAAAATGAATACTTCGAAAATACGAATCATTTTTGAATACGAGTTCCGACGAGGAACTAACGGGGCAGAAACGACTCGCAATATCAACGCTACGTTTGGAGAGAAGACTGCTAATGAACGCACCAAGCGCTTTTGGTTTAAACGCTTTCGTAATGGAAACTTCGACTTAAAGAACGAACTACATGGAAGATCTTAATAATTGCAAAATACTTCACACTGCACGAGAAACCGTTGTAGAAAGCTGCCGTTAGAAATCACTCGTCTTCTACCGTACTCGCCAGACCTTGCTTCAACGGTCTACCATTTTTTTTTCGTGATTTGGATAATTTTCTACTTGATAAAAAAATTTCTTCCCAGGAGGCAGTACAAAATACTTTCACACAGTTTGTCGAATCTAGATCCCAGTGTTCTATCGTGAAGGCATAAATATTTTGATTTAGAGTAAATATTTATGTGTTACATCTTAGAAAAAGAGAAGTTTCAATTTTTCAGTACAAATCGGCAATTTCATACTTTAACTCCTAATGTTATTTATACTATTATCTATACTATTGTAGACCATTAGGCGACGGTAACTGCTTACTATTAAGTCGGCCGTCAGCCTGTCTGCTGCTTCTCACCAATAAAAAAAAAATACACGCTGTGCCTAATTAGGTGTCGTTAGGTTAGGTGATTAATTTTTAAATTCGTTATTCTTAATGAATAAATCACATTTGATTGATTGATCAAACGTAGAAACGAGGCAAATTAGATTGACGATTTAAAACTGTGTACCTTGAACTATAGATGAGCCGAGATATATGGGCTGACCTTCCCACTTCACGACTTTCCCTTCGTCGCTGATGAAGAATTTGATGTTGCCTAAATAGCGAGTATAACACGACGCTTGCACTATGGGTATCTGTCAAAGAAGAAGAACCCATGTTCAAACATTACTTTGAATATATTATGATATAGTTTTTATTTACAAGAAATATGCTTAAATTAATTTTAAAACTACACTATATTACAAAAAGAAATGAAAAAAGGGAAGCCAAAACACGAAAACTATAAATAATAAATAAATTCCAAATCGCTTTCCTCCGGAAATGTTGCCAAAACGCTACTAGCTGCATTACCGCGTTGGATGGCAACACTTATCCCTTGCCCTAAATACAAACCAGATTTTTGATTACGTGAGACCTCTATCAGCGTTTTGACAGGTCTCGATAAAGGCTTGTGGACCCCACGGCCCCCCAGAGTCTCAACACCGAAAGCCGCAAATATGCATTCGCTGCCAATGGATGAATATTTGCGGCATTTCAGGTCCTCTTATTGTGCAGCAGCAGCACCGGCTATCAGAGCTGTATCTGGAAGATGGGAAGCCGTTAATGTGTCTACGCAGGTAGCGACCCATACTAGAGGGCATCCCATCCTCCAGGGCACCAATGTCATCCCGTCAGGTCTCTTGCCATCGTCGCGATTAGTCCATTCGGTTCCAAAATGAAGGCACCCCGACGGTGACAAGAAACAACGGATAATGTCATTTCATGTAGCGTGTCGTGGTATTCGGCCAGCGCTTTTGCTACACAATAAACTGTGGAACCCTAGGCCTCCGACTTTATCCCCACACCTACAGTGATGAGGAACTACAGCTGTTGTCCGCAGTCGAATTGAGTCCGCAATTCTAAACGAGTTATCGTCCAGGACTGGCACGTGCATGTAGGGTGCTTTGTACAATATTTTTAAACTCTCTGAACTTCGGGATGAAACTAGCTTTTAAAACAGTGATATTCATTTTCTCGTCGGTAATTTTATTCTTATGTTTTCAATTACTTTTTCACTTTTTAGTTTGATTAATTATAAAAGCGAGTTTTTTTTTAATTACTAAACGCTTTGAAAAATATACTTTTATAAGATCATGAATTTTTAAAATATTGCAATAGCCATTCAATATTACAATTTAAATTTAGTTACTTTTACATAATTATGTATATAATTGAAATTATTTTACATGTACATGCAATAGCCTAATGACGCCATGTGTAGGTAAATCCGCCATTGGTAATACTTAAAAACGTACTGTATGTCCGTTACTCTGTGTGACCACAGTCGGATAGTCACTGGCAGGAGTGTCACCGTTCGGTGTTTCCCCGGTATATAGCAATGTGTGCGAGTGAGCCCCCACTATTATATCCACGGTTGGAGACACTCGGGCTGCCAAGTTCCTAAAAAAATACACAAAACAATAACAAAAATACATAAAAAAAATATTTTAATCTATTAAATATCCTCGCTATTATTGTATTATTACTATCGAGCTCTGGTGTCTCCCTAAAGAAAAGAGACAGTATACTCGCCACGCATATCGGTGATTTCGGTATGAAGGTTTCTTCACGAAGTTTTCCTGAAAGACGGGGGAACCACGAATGTGGAAATTATGTAATAATATACACATAAGGCTTGGAAATCTACCTAAGCGACGTACGCCACTGTGAGAATTGAATCCGTGCCTTCTACGTTGGTCACTAAATATGATACAACTCGGCTACAGGTACTATACGATGACTTACATGTCACTAGTGAATCCCACGTGTGACAGAACAATGATGATATCAACTCCTTGATCAGTCAAGATTTCTGCTTCACGATTTATCGCTTCCAATTCATCTTCCATTATAACTTGGCCTATAGGAGCTGAAAACTAAAAAGACATTTAATTAAATGATTGATACATGACAATGTTTAGATTAATTTAGTTTTTTTTTGTATAATATTTACTATCTTGATTTCTATGTCTATTGTGCACCGCCTTGTACTACTACTTTAAATATTTCTGATAGGTTGTCTGGAAGAAATCGCTATTTAGTGATAAGACCGCCGTTTGCTCACTATGTTGTACTATTACCTACTTCTTTTTATGTCTTTTTTTCTGTAAAATTGTGTGGTGAACAATAAAGAATTATCTATCTATCTATCAAATATTTTACCAGATAGCTACTGGGTAAACAGTTAACTTCAGTACTTTCAGTTCCCAGCAGAATAATTACCCTAAAGAATAAGTCTTATAAGGCAAGAAAAAGCTGGGAAGTGGCTCTCGAACGCTAAGTGGAACTTTAGAACCAGGATTCATCACTAACAAAGCTCAATTTTGTCCAGGATGAGTATTTTATAGACGCCAATACGGAAACGAATACCTGCCGCACAGCTCGCAATAGTATTTCTCGGTTAACTTATGCTGACAAAAGTATTAGTGCGGGAAGAAATGGCGTAGCACCTAGTAATAATACTACAACAGCTGCAAATAAGAGGCTATCCTGCCGCATGAGTCACTCGCAGAAGAACATCGCCGTAATAAATGACCTCAGTGCGAAGCAATGTTCTACCAGACTTTTGTTATTTATTCATTATTTATTACACTCCGCAGCAACCATAAGAACCTACAACCTCTAGTAAATCTCTATTTTGGGGTCTCAATACTACGCACTCGCCACATTCTCAGTAAATGCCTTCTCTTTTGTTAAGATCACAATTCATGGAAGATCATCCACACAGAAATATTTCCTTATGAAAATACTTAAACACCGTACGTTGCTGTGCTGTGTCTTCGAGCTCTAAAGCGCAAATTTCGGGTGAAACTGTAATCAAATACTTTGAAAGAATTATTATTATTACCTTATAGAATTTTAATTCACTAGAATTTACGATAATTTTTTAGCTATTCTTATTCGATAGATTAACGTATAAATGAGAGTCGAGCCAGACAGTCGAACCTTTCATGGGCTATTTTAAAATAAATAAACCATAACTCACCACTCGTAGCAAAACTCCAATAATGCCAATCCTTCTACCATGTCGTTCGACAATTACGTGGTTTTTGATGTAAGGCGTCATAGTAGGTTCGAAGGTAGTGTTGACGTTGGCACCTAACATGGGGGAGTTTAGACGTTCTAGATAGGGCACTAGACCTTCTACTCCATGGTCGAACTCATGGTTGCCCAGTACCTGAAAGATCATTTTTCATTCACCATTTTTTATGTATATTTATGTGGGTATTTTCAAAACTTTCAATAATAAGATTGAATAAATGAGTGCTTTAATTCCGGTTTTGTTTAATTAGAACAGAAGTGAGAATTTTCATACATTATTCGCTTTTAGTGTCACCTTAGTGTAGTCCACTGGCAGATAAATGTAATTTCCATCAGAACTTTATTTTTTACTACTACCTACTTTATTAATTTACTTTTGATTTAAGTATCCATGACCAGATTAATGAAAAAACAAAATCAATACATTAAAAATATATGTGTACATATTATAGTTTAGTCCCGTTAAAAAGATAAATGAACGTTGAGACATAATGAATTATAATATAATTAACACGTACTAGCGGTAAAAGAAAATATCGTGAGAAAATCTACATAATCAAGACCGAGTCGTAAGAAGACAATTAGCCTGGTCCAAACATGGCGAGTATCCTCTCCGATCACTTTAGAAGGAGGCCCAAGACCCAAGAGCTTTGGGACATTATGAGGTTTTATCACGTTGCATATTTTGTAAATTATTTGGATTACAATAAAGATAGATCTATAAAACATTTAATCTTTAAATATACTAGGGGTGCTCAATAAAAAGTGATAATGAGTATGACGCAATTATCTTTTATTAAATGTTACTTTATTTTTCGACGTAGTCACCTTTCAGGTTTACACACTTGTTATATATTTTTTAAAATTCCCTTTAAAAAATCTTCTACCTGATCCCTTAAAATATAGTGTAGCGCGGCGACTTATGCGTCATCATCTTCAAATTTATGGCCCCTGAGATGTTCCTTTAGTAACCGCGGAAATAGAAGTCACTAGGAGTTAGGTCCGGTGAATATGAAGGATGATGATTCCATCAATTCGAAGCCAGCTTCTTGAATGGCAACCATGGCAACTCTGGACGTGTGCGCGGGGGTATTATTTTAGTGAAACAAAACAACTTTAGCGAGTTTGCCATGCCGTTGCTTGTGTATTTCCTCACGCAACTTTGTTATTTGTCCTGCGTGCAAAGTCCCCGTAATAGTGGCTCTATGAATATGGTAGATAGATAGATAACTCTTTATTGTATACTCAATTTATCTACAAACAGAAGTTCTTACAACTAATACACAATAGGCGGCCTTATCGCTTAAAGCGATCTCTTCCAGGCAAGATTTTATCTAGAGATATTTTATTATTTTATGTAGTCTGGTGATGTAGGTGTAGCGCAGCGTTTCTTAACCTCGGGTCGCGACCCAAATTCGGGTCGCGGGCGGTATTGGGATGGATCGCGAAATTTTTTTAAATTACGTTAAGAACGCCGTAATCAGTGACGTCTCGAGTCCTGACTCGGAACGCACCATAAGTTAAGTACTATGCGGGTAGTGAAGCTGAAAAGGCTCTGCTACCATTTCCAACTACTTATTTGTGTGAAGCAAGATTTTCGTGCCTTGCTGTCTTAAAAAATAAGCACAGAAATAGACTGGATTCTCAGCATGATATGCGGTGTGTACTTTCCATAAACTTAACTCCACGTATAAATCTTCTTTGCTCAAAAATACAACATCAGGGTAGTCACTGATATTGCCGATGTATGCTTGTTTCACTTTGATTTGAATAAAGAAAAAATTAATAATGTTTTTTTTTGATATTTCATAATGACATCAATTTTAACAAACCACGGGCTTTTAGTCAATCCTATTTTTTATTATCACTGGAAGGAAAATAAAACATTAGGATCGAGAGCATTATATATATTTAATATTTGGGTCGTCAGTAAAAAAGGTTAAGAACCGCTGGTGTAGCGTTTTGAGTTCGAGTATCCATGCTTATTCTTTACTTCTTCATATACATAATTAAGGTTTTCGATCATTACCACCCCTTAACTGTCCGAGAAAAAACAGTCCATGATCTTACTGGCGGACGGAGTCGCCTTAAATTTCTTCGGAGTTGGAGATGACGGTCTCTTCCAAGTCATGGACTATTTATTTCGTTTCCGGGTCATAATGGTGAAGCCATGTTTCGTCCATAGTTATGAATCGAGCCAAAAACCCAAACAGCTTTGTGAAATTCTGTCTCGTTTGTTTCTGCACGTTAGAATGCATTCTGGGCATCCAGCGCGCAGACACTTTTTTATACTCAAATGGTTGTGTATAATATAATAGACACTTCAGAAATCTTCATATCTTCTGCTATAAAACAAACAGTAACACGACGATCCGCCAAGACAATTTTTTAACTTTTTCAATCATTTGTTCTGTCACTACTACCGATGTAAGGCGTCCCGTGCGGGGGTCGTCGTTAATGGAAGTTCATCCATCCATTTTTATCACGTTCCGACATGACGTAAACAAATGACCTCTATTTTTAAAAAACAAAAAAGAATTGAATGCTTTTTATATAATTATTATATCTCATGTCTGGACCATGCCTGCCAGTATTTTTTTCTTTCCAAGGAGAATGTATCGCAGTATAATATCTTATAAAAACCTTATTAACTTCCCGCCCGCTATCTCCACAATTAATACAATTTATAAAATAATGTATTGGTTGGTGGATTATCATATGTACCTATGTATTAAGTAATTAATTAATTATCTTGGGAAGTTGATTCAGGCTTTTTTATTACTTTTTATCATATAACAATGATTAACGATATTTAATAGTAAAACATTTGTTTGAATTCCACATTCTCAACTCACGTGAGCATCATGCGGCAGCATGTTCATGAAGTGCTGACTAACGTTCCACCTCAAAAAGTTGTACCATATCGTTCCTTGGAAAGTGTCACCCCCGTTGAGTAATAGGGAATCTGGTTCTGCTTCAAAGGCTTCATTGATGGCGGTGTAAAGGCGCGCAAAGCCTCCAATGCAGGGCGCTTCGGATGGGTTACATACTGTGCCCTGGGGGCTAACTTCATCGAAACTACAAAGATAATGAAGAAACATAAATTAAATATTGCAGTAGAAGTATGGTCGAAAATTTCGGGGAAGTAACTTCCGTATGTATATTTTTATTGCTTTGGAACAACATGTATATTGTTGTCGGCCTGCTTAATAGTAAGTAGTTACCGATGCCTATGGAGTTTGCGACGCCAGGGGCACCGCTAACACGCTGGGTCACTTATGCCGGAACACAATACAAGGTTTATTATGGCGGAATGTTTAGAGACTAGGTGGTTGCCATCCAGATGGACTTAGAGCCCTATGACCTAGCCAGGATTGTTTTGTCGCCTTTTATAGTCAATATGCTTACTCCAGGAGTGGAGTATATAGTCATCATTATTTAAACACTAAATATCAAAAAAATACTAATTAAATTATAAAATCACGTGTCTAATGAAAACGTTCGAGAACAATTGAATTAAAGTCTCATCATTATAATATTATTTTTCATTTTAATATGATATTTATATTGAAAATTGTTGTCAATCATGTTCCATTTCTCAGCACGTAATAGTAGGCGAATGATTTTAGTACAAGTGGCATCAATCATACAATTTACTTATTAGCTGGTCAGATGATGGCATCTGCGTATTCTAAATAAATGCTTACTCAAATAGTCTACACAATATATTAAGTTACCTAAACAAATATTTTTTGGGTAAATAATTGTCTTTTCAGAATATACAAGTAGATGCTATTACTGGCGTGATTATGTTTATATTGTCTCTATATTTATAATGAAGTAAAAGCCCGTATAACGCCTTTGTTACTATATTTGTTTACACAGCTGAAAACGACTGATATACACCTGTTTCTTCTATAATAAACATTATAGACACAAGAACATTTTTATTACCTATGAGTGCAAATAACTACTGTAAGCGGTTTGTTACGATCCTTTTATTAATGTTTGCGACGCCAGGGGTACCAGTAACATGCTGTTTGCTGTCTGTATAGGGGTACTGGAACCGGGGCGCTAATGATGGGAATGGGCGGCTCGAGACCAGCAATACGACGTTGTGAACTCTTATTATTTTTTATTGGCAAATTTTCCGCAAGCCTTTTGACGGCCGGGTTTGCTTTCTTGTGGAGAAGTATATTAGAATTTGGATGGAACCATTATCAGCAGCTTATTAACGTCCACTGCGTACGTAGGCTTTTCACAGAGCACCATCTTCGACTCACTTACATCCAGCCTTTACCAGTTCGTCGTTAAACCTCGCCATTCGGCGGCCTACACTACCTAGTCAGGTCATAAATTCTGTCACATGTTTCATGTAAAATAATTGTAACAAGTTTATTAATTATGCAACCATTCATATACCAAAATGAACTTAACAAAACATAGATTCTTATGACATTAAAGTTTATTCAAAATGACCTCCGTGATTTTGAATACAAGCCTTCAATCTGCGCGGCCAGTTGTCTATCGCAGCACGAACGAGGTCCATGTCAATATCGGCGGCTGCCTTAATCAAGGATGTCTTGAGTGACTCCAAATTGGGATGAGGCTTTGAGCACGCCTTTTCCTCCAAGTGTTGCCATATCTTGTAATCTAACGGATTCAAATCTGGACTGGAGGAGGGCCAGTCTTCGTGCCGGATGAAGTCGATTTCACGCGCCGCCAACCAGTCTTGTGTGCTCTTCGCTCTATGAGCTGGCGCCGTATCTTGTTGGAATACCCAGTGCCTGTTATTGAACATGGTATGAGAAACAGGTTCCACAAGGTTCGTCAGGACTCTATTTTGATACACAACAGCATTCGTTTTTACACCTTTCTCACAAAAATGTACCTCTGTTAAGCCCCAATAAGAAACTCCCAACCATACCATAAGCGAGGATGGAAAATGACCTCGTTGGACACGCGGAATACGGTTGCTCGCTTCTTCACTACTGTGAAGAAGCGAGGTGTGAATCACACCTTATCATTTTGTTTGTTGTAGCTCTCTTCTACGGTAAATATTTTTTCATCCGAAAAAAGAATTTCCCGATATTTTTTTCCCGCGTACCGCTTCAACAAAGCGCGGCATCTCTTCAGTCTCAGGTCCATTAGACGAGCATTCAAACGATGTCCTGTTTTTCTTCGATATGCCCGAAGCCCTAAGTCTTCATTTAACACCCTTTTCACCGTGGTTCTGCTTAACCCCATCTGAAGGGCCAACAGTTTCTGCTTACGTTTGGGATTTCTTTGAATTCGTGCCTTCACAGCTTTTATCACTGCTGGAGTCCTAACAGACCGAGGGCGACCACTTCTTGACCTGTCATCTACACTAGAGTCTTCATTGTATCGTTTGATGGTACGATAAACGAATCTTTTGGTAATATTCAAATTTTTCAGTATGTTAAAAATTTGAATTGGCGCGTAACCGCAACGATGCAACGCAATAACTACAACACGGTCTTCTTTAAGCGTCCACTCCATATTTAAAAATGAGTAAAATTCTAAAAGTTATATATTTTTATTTTCATGAACAATTCGAAATTCGAATTCAATAAACTTTTTTGTGGCCAGCATTCTAAAAGAAAAGTTTTTACTGTGTGACAATACTTATGACCTGACTAGGTATATTTGTAGAAACGCGGTCTCCGCTTGAGTACGTTTGGCTCTATGACAGATATAGCCAGCCCACTGTCACTTCACCTTGCTGATTCAAAAAGTGATGTCGGCAATTTTGGTTCTCTAACGGATCAGATCATTACGAAGGCAATCTCTCAGAGAAATTCCGAGCATCGCTCTAGTTTAGTCTTCGTAGAGACGTTAGTTGACCGGGTCTACTGTAAGTGTTCATGGACGGATACTTGTACCAAAATTTCGTTTTAACTATAGTAACTAGCTAGTTAGCACGTTTATCCGTGCAGGGGCGGAGAAAGAATACTTACGTCTGTGGCCAGGGTCGGCATGTAGTAAAAGGCGACAATACAACCGACCCTAGATACGTGGTAGGGCCTTAAGCCCCTCTGGATGGCGACCACCTTTGGTTTTAAGTATGCCGTCATAATAACCTTGTGTTGTGTTCCGGCATTAGAGACCCAAGTTCCTGTACCCTTATGGGACAGCAGCGTGTTCGCGTTGCCACTTGCATTGCAAACACCCATAGGCGACGGTAACTGCTAAATTCTAAGCGGGCTGTCAGCCGGTGTGCTGTCCTACAGCAATAAAAAATATATTAACGTATAATAAAAATAATATAACAACTGTTACTTACTGAGCATGGAAATCATTGTAATGAATAATATTTAACTCAAACAGCCCATCTTCGTTGATTTGGGCAGTAACAGCCCCTATTAACACGAGAAACACCACACTCCGTAACATTTCGCACCACTAGTGGCTAGCCTTCACCTACCCGAAGCTAAAAACTAATCGCATTACGTATCAGTTACAATTTAACATTATTTATTGTACGTTGATTAAAGAGTTTTATTGTGATAAAATAGTTTCCGCCTTCGGCAAAATCTGTGATAATGTGTCGTGGGTACTTACTTGAAATAAGTTTGGCAATAGAAATTTGAAACGGTTTATTGGTTGAGTGATGCAATTACTCCTATATCATGTTTTTCTTCTAAGAGTATTCTAGTTTCATCTTCATTTCTCAATTCGAAAATTCTTGTCCCTGATCTATATTGCATGAGGTCGGCACATGTTATCTCTGTCCGTTCTCTTCTAGTAGTCATCATCATTCACCTGTAATTCACTGTCGAATATATATAGTCAAAGAAGAAAACTTCTATTCTTTTTTGCGTCGGTGTTCTTCAATGTTTTCTTTTCTTGCAAAGAAGTTCAAGAATATAATTTATTAGTGGTAACAGTTTGACCTCTAACCCTAAAGGTCAAAAATGGTGCCCTCCTTTTGTCTTCTGCTAGCATATCAATTGATGCAATATGACACCTGGAACGAAACGAGATTATCCCATTTTTCCCTTAGGTCAGGATCGTACGCCCATATAAATGTTTTGATAATAATAAACCTTAAAACGAACGTGCGCATTTTCTAAGACAATTTGCAGTAGGTCGATGGACTTTCGTTTTGTTTCTTTAGAAATTTTATGTTGAGAACCCGAGGTGCGTATTTCTTTACTGTTGCAGGACTTTTTCTTGCATGTCCCTTTGCGTTGATGCTCTTATTATCCTTGACGTTTGGATTTGGCAGAGGCCGGAGGCAGCGGTTGCTTCTGCGCACCTTTCGAGTATGAGCCGTGAGCCGTGGCATCGAGAACCGGGCCTCGCCCCTCGCTAGCGGCACGATGCATTTTCATAGCCGGTGTGTAGGTAAGAGATGGATACTGTGGTAAGCAGGGTGCATGTTTGGAGTGCGGGAGCGGGAAGGAGAAGATAGGAAAATGCTTATCGGAACATACAATGTCCTTTTTTTATGTACGAATTGCGTCACTCATCAGCATCCCTTGACTTCCACATCCAGCCCAATAGGGAAGCATACGTACGTCATCGGTCCTTCGGGTAAATACTTCAGAGTAACGTCAAACAATACGATAGCCTATCAATGTGTTATCCAGTCAATAAGGTGATTGGGAAATAAGCCCATCATCTATACAAATAAATAAAATTGGAGGGTCTGTTTGTAATATTAAAATAACCGCTCTTTACTAAGTGCATTATTAGGACGTATACACGGTACATATACCAAAAAAACATTTTTTACAATTTTTGTCTGTCTGTCTGTCTGTTTGTTCCGGCTAATCTCTGAAATGGCTGCACCGATTTTGACGGGACTTTCACAGGCAGATAGCTGATGTATCAAGGAGTAACTTAGGCTATTTTAATTTAGAAAAAAAAAATAGATTTTGTTAAAAATGATAAGTTTCAGAAATTTCATAATCCAATTTAAGTTGATCTCAGATTTACATATATCATCAATCATATGAAATAGGGTTCAGCTTAGGCTGGACTTAGTAGGTTGAATTTCCAATTTAAGTTGACCTCATATATCCAAAAAATGTTGCCCAGTCACTATTCCACGCGGACGGAGTCGCGGGCACAGCTAGTAGCCAATAAAAGTCAATAAGCTTAATACCCCTTCTTGACTTTTATTCACTTATAGATAGATAGATAGATAGATAACACTTTATTGTAAACCAATTATATAAACACAATGAAACTTATTTACACAATCAATATGTACTTGACTTACAATGGGCGGCCTTATCGCTACAGAGCGATCTCTTCCAGGCAACCCGGATAGTATAGTATCCGTTATAGTTAGTTATAGATACATTTTTTTGTCACCAATTCAATCTTCTTCTTTTAAACATTACCTCTCATTGCATTTGAAGCTTTATTTTGGAGCCAGAGGTAGGTACTTATGCTAAGTAATGTCCTATGACAAAATGTAAGCGCACCTTTTCGCATCGGAGACGCTATTTCTTTTTGACCATGAACTGCGTAAAAAAGGTAGAATATGTGTTGGATGGATGGTGGCGCTGGCTTTTTTTAGTCAGCTGCTGTCGTTGGATGACAAAATTTTTTAAAAAAGTTTAACGAGTAGTACCTACTTCTAACCTTATAAACTAGTTAATAGGGTAATCGCCTTTTACATCGTGGGGTTAGGACGCCAGGGTATCGTAAGACATTATTAATAGGGTTCTTTTTATTAATGAGGAACAACAGATATGCTGGTAAGACACTTAATAGTAAGCAGATACTGTTGCCTATGGATCTTAGCGACGCTGGGGTCACTGCGAACACGCTGCTGTCCACATAGGGGTACTAGAACCTGGGTCACTAATGCTGGAACACAACACAAGTTTATTATGGCGGCATATTTTTAGACCAAGAGTGGTTGCCATCCAGACGTGCTTGGGGCGCTACCAACTATAGCTAGGGTTGTTTTATCGTCTTTACGACAGCCCGGTCGCTCGACCTCGGTTGCAGGAGTCAGTCTTACTTCGCCTCTACACAATTAAAAGGGTGGCATTATGCTTAAATCTTGCCAGTACTACATAGCCAAGTGACACCAATGTCGTAGATTATCTTAATATCAATCATGGGGATTAAAATTCTAATCAACAATATAAAGTTGTTGGTTCGATAAAGCCATAACATGCGTCTGATTGTGGAAAGCCGAGTGAGTAGATTACGCCGATAAATTAAGTAGGATACGATAAACGATTTAAAATTATAATACCTATTCTAATAAAAAGAAAACTTAAAATTATTAAGTTACTGTGTTTAAGTGTATTTAGTACACACGTTTTTATCGAGAATATACCTCTGCTATACTTGCTTTGACCAGATAGATGATAAAGAAGAAATATAAATTAATTTAATATGAAGCAATCTCTTTCAAGTAAACTGGACGAGGTTCTAGAATGATTTAGAAGATACGTGTAAGCAAAAAATCTTAAAAAATTTCTAGTCTTAAAAGTACAAACGGCTCAATGTAGAAGAATAATCATAATAGCTGTGCGTGGGTCACCATTTGGGTTATAAATGAAACACCAGCAAATGGTTACTGAATGTTTTCGTGCTCTTTTTATGTGATTTAGTCAGGGTGCGCCGACCAATCAGAAGCGTTAAAAATGTAAACATTTTGATACCCGAACTAGTTCCAAGAAATTAGTTGAGGCCTCGTTCCGCGCAGCCGCCTCCTTCCGCAGGCGATATAAATACGCGGATTCACGGCATGCTCCCGTCAATACCAGCCCGACGGAATAGGTTTAGGGATGCCTTCCGCCCCCCATATCACAATAACACATGACATGAATACACGTAGAATAGATGTGTTTCGCCATTTCTTTTCCCTCAGCTATAAGCACTCCGAAACGGTAGTAGATTAGAATAGGATCGGATTCACCGGTGAAGCCGATAGTCCCCAAATTAATAATATTCTTGCCATTCGTGGCTGTCCACAATTGTCCCCATGCAGCGGTCGAGCCGGAAACGCACCTTACAGGAGGCGCGTGTCCGAGCATGCTGCCACGGCTGATCGAACCCGCTCCCACGGGGTTGGAATGCCTTAACGTCCGTAGTCGCTGTCAAGTCATCTGAGACAACAGCTTTAGCTTTAAGAAAAAAATGAATAATAAATAAGAATGCTCTTGTCATTGTTTATGTGGTCGCGCCATCGATCTATGTACGCAGCGCTCGTGTATGTTATCTGCCGCCGAGAGATCCTTGATGATATTTTTGTCGTCGCCCGCAGCCTCTTCCGAGAAATGTAATGCAGTTGAGGGCGATGCTTCGTGGATAGTACATTCGCGCGACGTAACCGACATTGATGTAACCAAACAGTTCTTGTCAGAGCTAATCCTTTTTTCCGTTTCCTGTATCTAATATACGGTAGCTACACAAAAATAACGGAACATAAATTAAAATTTACTGTAAAATTTGGTTGTTCCGTTTTTAACATAAATGTTCAGAAATGAAATACTCAACACAAGCGCTCTGCTGCTTACCTAAGGACTACAATAGGCTGTGTGAATTTTCACAGTATATTTATTTATTAAAAATCTGGCATGGTTATTGTTCATTTGTAAATTGGTTTTGGCATTGGAACTAGGGGGTTTGGATCGTACAAAACACAAATAAACAATCAAAAGTTAGTTTTTTTTCTAACATTTATTAAACTAGATAAAAATACAAATATGATAATCTGATACATATAAAATTACCTAAATTTGATGATATTCAACAAAATGCGTCTTCTTGTTGTAAATATTTCGTTTAATCACTAATTTAAAAAAATAAAACCTAACGATCTTCGCTACGAATCGGTTTCTCGAGTGTTTATATATGAAATTAACCAAAAAAAGTACATCAGTTATTTAGTACCTATAACAAAAGCGCTTTACTGCTTACCTTGGGACTTGATGGCGCTGTATGAATTGTCACACCATACTCATTATTTTATTATAGAGGGTACTAGTTTCCAAGACACAGCTTAATAATGTCTAATTTGGAAACTAGGGCTCTAGAGTGATTGTAATGATGTGTTACAATAAACATTTATTTTATTAACTGTTCTATAATCACTATTAAACGTCGATATTACATTCTGTATTATATCAAATTGATGAACAAATCATAGGTAGTCAAGAAACATAGTTCAATTTCTTTCAACATGGATCACATGTTGTAATAAAATAAAAAATGTAAATAAAAAATATATTGATTAAAGTGATTCGTGGTACAATGCATCAACTTATGCCATCAGGGTGTCTCTGTTAAACTATTAGCTTTATTTAATTACATCACCGACAATCACTATTTTTTTAATATTAATACTACAACACTATATTTCTACTTCAAAAGCTACTTGAAAAGTGTTAATATTTTTACTTGTGTCGCCGAGAAATATAAATAACTATAATATTTAGTATGTATACATAAAAAAAAAAACATTTCGTGTAAAAATGATTGTCGACATAAGCTTAAGACATTTAACTTCAGTAAAATATCATAACATATATAGTATAAAGTTATTTTATTGACATAAAATATAAAATTATTGAGACCGCGAGAGCAGAGACTTTTAGTGAAACAAGAATGCAGAAATATAAAAAATATATTGCGTGGACATTATGTTTAACAGACGCGCAGCAAAACAATAAGATTTTAGAGGCCTCACATCGATTTATCAATCCCCGCGAGACGGCACTAAATATCATATATACCGAGTGATTTCGTTGAACATAATTTTACAGCTTGTTCTTGCTATTGCGGTCTCATCATCATCATCTCAGCGATGAATCCCGGTTGCAGCCCAAACTCTCGCTTCGGCGCCCGGGGTCTGCTTTCCGACTTTTTCTTCTCCACTTCGCACGGTCTTCAGCATCCCTGGTAGTGAGACCATTGGCACGTATATCAGCTATTGCGGTCTCATATCATACATTTATGTTTACTGAATAATTTCATTTACTATAAAGTACATTAAAATCAAATACTATAGTTGTCTACAGTCCAAGGCATAGCCCGAGGGTTCGTACGCATATTTGTAGCTCCGATCCGTTTATAAATTGTTGTTTAATCAGTAGTCGTAAGACTATAATATTTGTGTTCTTTTAACGATTAAAAACACTTAAAGAAGCACAAGCACTTATTCATTTGTAAAAACCGAGTCAAAACTCTATGTAGGGCATGCATCTGTTGGCAATGGACTACTCTGTCAGATTATCAGAAATTTCATCCTAGTTAATGATTATTTTTAAATATATTTCTATTGCCGCTGTAGTTACAAATAATACTTAATTAGTGAGGGTAGTGCACATTTTCACGACGATACGGATTACTATGTAAAATTTAATATCGACCGGTTTTTTACTACGATTATTCTAAATGACATGTATTTTTCAGCAAGAAGGCGTACTGTTGAACTCATTTAAGAAGGCCACGTCTTTAGCATAGCTAGTTTGATTGAAAAACAATGTGAGAACATTCATTTTATAACTTTTTTGTTTCTACATGTGAATATATAAATTTCTAGTACGTTTAAGTACGTGCGATCAGTGATTAAAATACAAAAAAGCGTGTTTCTACCATAAAAGGCACATTAATTTTTATTATTAATAAAATTCTACAATAATTTATGCAATTATTTTTATAAATAGAACAATAAATCAAATTTATTAGACTTTAACAAAGTAATATTTAAAGTAAAGCAACTTTTAAAATACACTAAATATTTTTGATTGGATTAATTTTGTTAAGATTTACTATGTTACACTTTTAAAACCCCCTTCTATATGTTGACATGTTTATATTAATCACGCTTTTTTCAGCAGCCGTTTTCACAAACTATTAAAGTTGGCATATTAGCATCATTCTTTAGGAAATATTACTATAGTGCATAAATAAGATCACATAAACAGGCGCTTAAATTCTTAAAAGCAAATTGAATTATTATATGATATATATTACAGCGATAAAAAGTTAAAATTTATAGATAAATCAAATTAAGTACCAACATTTTTTTATTGCAGACAGCAGACAGGCTGACTGCCCACTTAGTAGTTAGCATTTACCGTCGCCTACGGGTGTTTGCGACACTAAAGGTACCGCAAACACCCCAATGTCCCATAGGGGTACAGGAACCTGGATCACGAATTCCGGAACACAACACAAGGTTATTATAGCGGCATAATTATACACCAGGAGTGGTCGCCATCAAGACGGACTTGGGGCCCTACCACGTTGCTAGGATTGTTTTTGTCGCCTTTTGCGACAGCCCGCCCCTGGCCGCAGAGGTTAGTATTCTACTCCGTACTCCGCCCCTACACGGAGAGAAACATAAAACGTTTACAACCAAATAATACTAATTAAAAAATTTCCAACGATAGTGTCAAAAATACTGGCGCTTACAAATACTGCAAATTCCAATTCAATAGTGTATTGGTGGTTTATGAAAGTTTCAAAGACAATGGGTACATAGACAGTGGCGGACACTGAAATCTTTATTATTTTCAATTAGGGAGGGTTGAGGTAAGGTACTATCCCATATGGGGAGAAAGTGTCCAGCTTTACCCCCCAGAATTCGCCACTAGTGCAGCTACAGTGTATGCTATGAATGAAGCATACTGAATTAAAAATTCTCTATCTCACTCTAAGATTTTCAAAAATTTACATTGATGTTATTGTGGCGCCATTGCAAGACACTTTTTTCCTTTACCTCAAACCGCCCTCGTACCCACTAAATTATATTTACCTACAAACGCCTGTGTATATGACCGGTACCTTTTTAAAACAGTATTTAATGGCTATGAAGGTTTGAAGGCCGTGCCAGCCAATCATAGCTAGCAATCCCATTTCTATACGCAGTCACATATATTTGATAGCGTGGTTACGATTAATATTCAACATAATCAATATTTTGCTATCTTTAGATATAATTTTCGCATAAATGCTAAATTACTCTTAGATAATTAAAAAAAAAGGAAACGATACATTAAAAATTCACGTCAATATTTAATTTAATACAAAGTCGAAACGGTGCGTGTAATTATTCAATTTCCATCAATCAACTCTCGCCAACGAGTATTAGTGTTTCTGGCAATACAATACCAACGCATTACATCACGTCGCGTGTTGTAATGCGTTGGAGTATATTATGTTTTGTACTTTATTAATCATATATATGAAGACCTTGTAATTCTGTCTTCCACAAGTACATACGTAATACAAGCCCAAGAGCTCCGATAATTGGTAAGACCAAATTGACGACATATAAAACATCCTGACAATTTTTTTAAGTTACATATTTAATAAAGGGGCGCCGAGTACGATTCGTTGTGGCGATGTTAATTATTTAAATTAAAATCTGCATATTCCATTAATAAATGGAATACACTTGAAAATAATTTTATTCTATAATTTCTATTTCAATTTCATTCAATAATATTTAAAAAAATATTCAGGACATACAACTAATAATATATTTTTATTAAAAAGTTAAGAACACAAATATAACCAACTTAGTAACAAATGCAAAATAAAATATTATTTTAACACAAAAAATAATATTTGGTTTTCCAATCACAATAAAGCCTCGTTTCTCCAAATTTAAGAGTATGGTGTGCGTGGATTCACATTAATCATTTCCGTCGTGCTGCAAACAAAAAAGTAAATTAAAATTAAAAGGAGTTCCCTTTGAATGTATGTAATAAAGCTTTTTTCCAAACTTATAATTAATTGACTTTGACAGACCACTAACATTGACAGACATTGTAGGCACTGATTCCAATTTTAAACTCTTTGATCTAGTGATTAAGCGAACTATATTGTCACAGTCGTTTATACTAGTGTTTTTCTAGTCTATTTCCATTTGTAGTTACGTGGTTGCAGAGTTATCACAGTCGGAGACTAACTAGATCACGGGTTCGAATCCCATGATGGCATTACGAAGGCTGTTTGATAACTCTATTTGAATTAAAAAAAATATTTCTTGGCAAATAAGCGTTTTATAATCACAACATAATCTCCTTTTACATCAATACATATTTAGTCCAACGTTTTTCCAAGTTTTTTATTCCTTCCAAATAATAGGTTTTCTCAAGGCTCACAAAATATATAATAGGCGTTTGTTTCGGCTATGACCTTTTCTTTCGACACCTCCCACCTACCACCCAGCCATTTCTTCAGGTTTGGAAAAGAAAATAGTCGCAGGGGAAAATAATAGGGAGTATAAATCTGGAGAATATGCTGAATAGGGTAGCAGTTCGTAGTCCAATTTATGAATTCTTGCCATAGTGACTACACACGTGTGCATTCGTGCATGGTCTTGATGGAACAGCACTTTTTTTTCGCCAAATGTGGTCGTTTTTGCTTTAAATCAATATCGAATCTTTCTAAAAGCTCTAAATAATAGTCGCCGGTGATCGTTCTACCCTTCTCTAGGTAATGTACGTGAATGACATCGCGTGCATCCCAAAAATCTGTGGCCATGGCCTTGTTGGCTGACCGACCCACCTTGGCCTTCTTTGGTGCACGTTCACTCGGTGAAACCCACCGTTTTGATTGTTCCTTGGTCCCTGGGGTTTGTGATGGATTCGTGTTTCGTCTACGGTTATATACGGCGTAGGCGTACTCGTACGGATTGCGATTGAACATTGCCAAACACTCTTTTGAAGTGGTCACACGGATGTGCTTACGACACGCACACGGTCGAGTGTGAGCAATCGCGGACCTATCTCGCGGATAGCTTTTTTATGTCCAAATATTCATGTAAAATGTGATGTACTCGCTCAGTTGAGATGCCTAAAGGTATGATTCTGAACTACGCTGCACGCAGCAGTGCTGCCGCGGCACTACCGGTCCCCATACAAACTCTATCGCGCAGCAGTGCTGCCGCTACATTGCTGCCGCTGCATTGCTGCCGCTGCATTGTTGCCGCTGCATTGCTGCCGCGTCACTGCTGCCGCGTCATTGCTGCCTAGCTCGGAACGTACTCTCATATAAGCTTATAGAGATTATATGGGGACCGGTAGTGTCGCGGCAGCACTGCTGCGTGCAGCGTAGTTCGGAATCATACCATAAAGCCTCAAAACCACCTCACTTACTTTCATTCTCTGATCGTCCAATATTATTCCATGAATTTTATCGAAAATTGGCGTGATGATCTCTTTTTGGCTACCTAAACGTACGGCGTCACTTGTGCAACCACAACGAAACTCAGTAAACCACTTCTTAACCATTGAAATTGATGGTGCAGAGTTCCCATAGTATTTATAAAGTCTTTCCTTGGTTTCAGTGGTTTTTTTGGCAAATGATAATGCTTAATCAACATACGAAATTCACTTTGTTCCATTTTTTTTAAATTCACGAAGTTGTCTGCTTTTAATGGCTGTCATCATCATCCTAGCGTTATGTCCAGGTTGCAACCCAAACTTTCGTTTCGGTGCCCGGGGTCTACTTTCCGACATTTTCTACTCCACTTCGCGCGATCTTCAGCATCACTGGTAGTGAGCCCATTGGCACGCATATCACTCATCACATCACACATATGTCACGCATTTTAATGGCTGTCAAACACAAACTAAATGACGCAGCTTGCTCAAAATTTGTCAGTAGTCTATTAAAAGCACCATGGTTGACGGCAGCAGTGTTGCATTTAAAGTTACTACGCGGGAAATTGAAAAAGTCACGGAGTTACCAAACAGCCCTCGTGTAACAGCTATATACCGACAGTAGCATCAAACACGAAGAAACCTGCATACCGATATCACCGGTATGAGTAATACGCCATAGACAAACATGGCGGATATACTGTCTTCTTCCCTTAAGGGGAGGCACAAGCCCCAATGGAACGCTATGAGTTGTTAATATTTCTTTATGCTGATGATAAGAAATGAAACTATGACTAATAGGCACCGTTGCAAACGATGCGCACGAGTTTCGTTATATATTACTTAACAGCAGATACGGGGTTCCTATCGCACAAACGAGATTTACTGTATGGATTATGACAACAAACACGTATTAAACCGAACAACCACGATTCCTCTATCTACTAATAATAATACTGTTCACATAAAATATTTTTTTGCAGCTAGAAATTTCTACTAAACTACTTTTTAATCATTAATAAAATTTACCCTAGTTACATTATACATAGTTAATACTATAACTTAGTACTAATTTGAAAATACTGAATAAATTCTCAACAAATATTTTAAGTCTTTATGAAACTAACTTACGAACACATAGCATTACTGTCCGTTTGATCATCATCAACATAGACCACATTGCCAAATGCGATGGTGAATCTATGGATTAAATATTCAATACTGTACAACCTCATCCTCTCAGGCGTTATAAACTATCAAACGGTATGTTTTTCTTAAAATTTCCGTGTGCTATCTGCCTAAAAATATTAAAGCCACGCCATCTATTTGCACATAAAATATAAGTAACAATAGATGGGATACTTAAGCTAGCTGACAGGTAAGGAAAAGAAGTCTTTTTTGTTTTTTCCATTGTAATTTTTTTGGCAGTCGTCGGTATGAAAACTAAATTCAGCAGTTCCTACCAATCTTGTGTTTATTTCCAAAAGATAACGAAAAGCACTGACCGCTAAAGGCGCATAAAATTTTTTCTCTGTAATAATATTCATCAGCGGTCCCGAGCCTTCGAAATAACCCTTATTATTGCTTGAAACTGACGCAGCCAAGGGATGGCGACTTCTATAGCCTATATAGGATGGTAAAAAAAAACCAACTATAACGCAATTGCATTCGCGCATCGGAACGCTTGCGAAGATCAAGGGTTCGATTCCCATCTCAAGTCTGGGTGTTTGCGTGAATAATGTATTAACAAAAGAAAAGTATATATAATTGTCTAGTATATTTTAATTTTTAAACAAAATTTTAGATAACTGTAGTCAAAATGAATAAATTTTTAAAATGATAAATAACTTACCTTTTCGAGCACCGAACATGGATAACGAGTAAGATGATACCGAGCAGAAGGCACAGAGTGCCAACTACTACATAAGCCACTCCCAAGAATGGATTCTTGCCACCGAGGAGAGACGTTGTCGATATAATGAACGATTTTCTTCCATTAAAATCAATCACAGGATAATCTATAATTATTAAAAAAAAATAAAAAATATTGGCAAATGTATATCTGACTTCCTTTAATGGATATAATTATTTAATAACAAAGAATTATGTCCAGTTGGACTTTGGATTTCACAGGATGAATACTAGTATTTCTTGATGTGTTGATTCCCTAAAAATAATTCCCTTCATTGTCTATATCAATTATGTTATGATATGCACATTCAATCGACTGTGTGAAACAAGAACTATGGAAGAGTGCGCCTAGTTGCCATGACGTTTGTCTCCGTGCAGGGGTGGAGTAAGAATACTAACCCCAACGGCCAGGGTCGGCCTGTCGTTAACGACAACGCCTATAAAGGCGACAAAACAACCCTAGCTACGTGGTGGGGGTAGGTGGTACACGTGGGTACATGGTGTAGGTACGTTGCCACCATAATAAACTTATGTTCCCGCATTAATGACCGCTGGGTCATTAATGGTCATCATGCGCCGGGCGCTACTGACAAAGGGGCGCCAAATGGTCCGCAAAACAAAAAATTGCTTTATAATTTTAATTTTATTATAATTGATTTCTGGAAAATATATTTTAAAGTTAAAATTTAAAGTCTAGCTTGATTGAGCATATGAATTTATTTATTTATTTGCGAATTTATTTTACGTATAATATTATATTAATTTCGAGGGGGGGCAATAAGGTATTACGCCACAGGCGCGAGTTAAGCTCGCTACGCCACTATATACCACGGCTAACTTTTATGTCGCTTTCTCTATCACTGGTGCCATGTTGGATAGGAAGATTACAAGATATGAGATGTTTATAAGTACTTCTAAACATCTTGTATACTCAATCCTGATTTTATCAATTATATCAACCATGTTACTTCCAAACCTACACTACAGGTGTTATTATAGTCTTTTTTTATTACTAGCATGTAATGCACTTACTATATTCAATCTTGAGTATATAAGGTCCCTTAACGAGGCCAGTGATGAACCCGGACTTGGAGTGGTCTACTCGGCGGTACAGCTTCCTGAAGGTGGGCAAGGCGGCGGTCCGCATCCATACTATCAGGTCCTCGTTCTGAAACGCAACTTTTCCATTATAATTACTATTTACCAGGGGTTTAACTCAAATCTCACAGGTTTTTATATAACTGGAGTTGAGCAGACAGGCAAACGGGCCACGAGCAGGTGGTCACGGTCACCAATGTACGTTGGCAACACTAGAGACATAAAAGCTTTGAGGGCTTTAAAGAAATTTTAAAGTTTTTTTTGACAAATCTCATATTGTACTGCGATGGGAAAAACCTCGGACGCATGTTCATTATAAATCCAGGGAGTACAAACAAGAACTTTCTCAAGATCCGTTTTGTTCAATTCCTTTCAAATTTCAATCAATAATGTTAAGAATGCTTCTGGTAATATGAACGTTAATGCGGCGGTAACCACTTTTCAAGAAGTTGGCCGTCTTCCTGCCAAACCTGATAAGGGAATTCCGTTGTATGTGAACACATGCACAAGTGTTGTTTATATCTGTGTGTGTGTATGTGTGTGTGTGTGTGTGCGCACTTGTTCAATATCAGTTATATTTAGGACTAGCTGTGCCCGCGACTCCGTCCGCGTGGAATAGTAACTTTGGGCAGCATTTTTTTGGATAAGTGAGGTCAATTTATTATTATTAGAAATAAAACCTACAATGTCCAGCCTAAGCTGAACCCTATTTCATATGATTGATGATATAAATCTGAGCTCAAATTAAATTGGTATATAAAATTTCCGAAACTTATCATTTTTAACAAAAGCTGTTTTTTTTTTCTAAAATAAAAGTAGCCTAAATTACTCCTTGTTACATCAGCTATCTGCCATTGAAAGTCCAGTCAATATCAGTGCAGCCATTTCAGAGATTAGCCGGAACAAACAGACAGACAGACAAAAATTGTAAAAAATATTGTTTTGGTATATGTACCGTGTATACGTCCGAATGCACTTAGTAAAATGCGGTTATTTTAATATTACAAACAGACCCTCCAATCTTATTTATTTGTATAGATATTAAACTTAGAGATATTGTTCATCATTATCATCATCTTAGTGATAAATCCTGGTTGCAATGGAAGCTTCTGCTTCGGTGTCCGGAGTCCACTTTTCTTCTCTAATTCGTACTTTTAGAGATATTTATTAATAGTCCACCAATCTATGTCAATAATAATTAGGAAAACCTATTAAAGGAAGTTAGTAAATTTAAGAAGTCATTGGTGGCTCATTTCAGTAAATTAAACATATAGTCACCTGGAATCCATTATTATCAGTATTGTTGGGGTCCAGTTCCCATACATTTTTACGCCAATTCTGAGGTTTTGTGAAGTTTGCAAATGCTAGAACAAACAAAAAAAATTATGTCATATTTGATTTCTTTATTAGTCTTTCATAAGGCTTGTCATTCCAATTACTTCAGATTAGTGCAGGGTATTTTTAAGTAATATTATATATTTTTTTTTTTTTTTTATTGCGTAGGACAGCAGACAGGCTGACAGCTCGCTTAGAATTTAGCAGTTACCGTCGCCTATAGGTGTTTGCAACGCCAGTAGCATCGCGAACACGCTGCTGTCCCATAAGGGTACAGGAACTTGGGTCACTAATGCCGGAACACAACACAAGGTTATTATGGCGACATACTTAAGACCAAAGGTGGTCGCCATCCAGACGGGCTTGAGGCCCTACCACGTAGCTAGGGTGGGTTGTTTTGTCGCCTTTTACGACAGGCCGACCCCGGCCACAGAGGTTAGTATTCTTTCTCCGCCCCTGCACGGATAAAAATTATATAGAAATAACCCTGCTCGTTATTCCTCACCACGGTTTTCCAATCAAAATTCACACTTTGAGTCTATGCGCTTTCAGCTAGATACGATATAAGAAAAATTAAAAGAGACCTAAATTCCATTTCACTATAAAAGCTTGTTATTTTCTTACCAGTCCTAAGGTCTCCAGGGGGGTTTCTGAATTTTATATTCTTATCCGAACTCCATGCAATGCCGGTATTCAACACGGGAACTGCTTCTGAGTAATCTTGAGGATATACAGTTAATGTATCTGTAAGCAATAAATTGTAGTTAATCATTTAATTTACTTCAAAAAATTTTACACGTCATAAATAATATTTTCAGAGATGTAAGAATTATATTGTAGACTGTTAAAACCTGCGTGTTTTTTATATTTATATAATTAAAGCACTGGCATGTAACAGTACATTTTAAATTTACTTTATAATTTATATTCCACTATTACATACTTACTATTACATATTTTTTAAACAAAGACAATCGGACATAATCTCTCAACAGTGAATGGGTTTCTACAAATCCTGCCTCGTAAAGTACATAATGCCTCTTCATGTATAAAAGCAGACACATCAACATGCATGAAGCCAAACATGACGACCTCCACGGCATAACGGCTGACAAACGTCAAAGTGCCTACGGAAGACACCGGTTTGATTCCTGTCCCCAGATGTAGTCTGGACAGGAGTTTATGTGTAATATATATTTATTTATAAAAGAAAATATATAAGTAGTACATCAACTGTTTAGTATCCATAACACAAGTGCTATGCTACTTACTTTGGGACTAGATGGCGCTGTGTCAATTGTTCTAGTATATTTATTTATTTTATAACTATGATCCCACTTGGGCTTCAGACAACTTCACTGACTACTTGGTTTACAGAAATAGATAAGCCTTTACAACTCTTATCATTATGGAGTTGATCATGACAGTCATACAACAATCAACCTTATAAAACAGGAAAATATCATATTAAATGAATACAAAAACAAATACTCTGAACTTAATCTAGACTCACAAGAAAACCATGACTACAGAAAAAAATTATGCTACTAGAATTTTTACAAAATGTAAGTTATTTAAAATTCGCTGTGATTGAGTGAAATAATTATTCTTTAAATAGTAAACAACATACAGATGAGTGACAGTAGATATGTATATGTAGCAGCATGGCACTTTTCTAAAATGGCGCGCAATGGCACATCTTCTGTCTCGCTCACACAACTTGCAATAACATTTATTTATCTAGTTTTGTTAGCATCTTTTTATATACAATTTCTGTAAATAGTGTATAAAATAATGCTAAGATGCACATTTTGGTCGAACAAAACATGGGATACCGGGATTTGGATCTGTCTTTCATTGCAAATAGACCTAACAAGAAGAACTCTAGAGAACAGCTCTGCCTGTAAAGCAACAACAGTATCAAGTATGTAAAGATCGTAGCAAGTGGAAAGAAGTGGTCTCTGCCTACCCCTACAGGAAAGAGGCGTGATTATATGTATATATTATCCTAATGAAGACCAGGAACCCCTGCACCTCCTGTTCGATCTTTGCATAAGGGTATTTGAAATCTCGCCACCTGATTTTTGTTATCTACCCTCACTCTCGATGAGGTAATAATGGTGAGAGGGTGGGACGAAAAATTGTTCGTTCTTGTGTCAACGTTTGACATGAGATAACCGCTTTCGCACCGTGTGCGATATTTATATATGTACTAACGAAATAACTAGACGGGACGGTCGACGTTCGACCTCTCTGGTTACTCTAAACTTTAATTGGCCATGCCAATACTATCTGTGTGTTCAGTGTTGTGAATTTAGCTGGTGCCGTGCAACAGTTCCTCAGCGACCTGAACCGAACCGGGAAGGGGTGGAATCAAGGTCAGTGCGAATTTCTTTGCCCGTTGCAAGACATCGCGTCTCTCCAGCCACCGCTCCTATCTCATTCCTCTCTCATACAGTCCACTGCTCTCGAGCAATCCTTCTTATTCCCGTACGGTGCAATCTCGGTCCGTGACCGGCATCGTACACCTCCAAATAAACAACTTAAAGGTAATTACCATTAAACAGAGAGTTTGCAATAGCACCACAAGGAGCCACTGGTTTCGTCTGGCCATCTTCTTCAGCATATCCAAATGGATCACAGTCACTAGACGGTGTTGGTGACAGTTTTCCCAGAAGCTGGTTATCATCCCTGTAAGTTGAAAATACAATGTACCTTAATCAGTAAACAAATTATTACACCTGTGTACATTATATGCACTATTATATAGTGAAGCTTACATTTCAAAAGAGTTAGACTGGAATTTAAAGCATCAATTATATATAACGACAATCATTATTACAACATTAAATGTTAAACCACTTTACTAATTTCATCATAAGTTAGTATTTTGTAGTCTGAAATATACTGTTGAGTAAATATACATAATAATGCTTCTGCCTCCTTTTTATATGCAATACCTCTGTGTTTTCTTTATCAAAGGCACAAGAAAAAGCTGGAAACAATGTGGTTGAATTTAATTGTATACTAGAATAGGTGTGTAGGTGTGAAAGTAGTGCCAGTTATTCAAAATTTTTAAAGTAAATTGGCACATTATATGAAGCATGCATACATACTTTTAAATTTTTTTTTGTTATTTGGCAATAACAAGGAAAATAATAGAAATGAGAGGGTATGGATACAGGAGTATACCAGAAAAAATAGATACAGGGGTATACCAAAAAAAAAAATTGATATGGCTGAAAGGGTATGAATGTTGGGATGACAGCTAACAGAGGAGAGTGGAAGGAGAGAATGTGTTATAGGTACTGACCCCATATAATGTGGAATAAGATAAAAAGAAGACTAGAATAGGTTTGAATGTAAGTTAAAGAAGTAATATTACCTAGACTTAACATATCGCCGATGATTCTGGTAGTAGTTGCTTAGTCCATAGTAAAAGTAAACAACTCCTTCGAAATCTTCAGTTAAATTGAATTGTTTCTCACATACACATGACGCCATGATGTTCTTGTTTATGACTTCTGCACATGTCACATTCTCACCAACTTGGAGGCAATCAGTGTAGTCAATCACATGTTCCTTCACCTGATATAAAATTAAAGACTTGTATCCCACTCAGAGATTAACCTTCAAGCCTTGGGTCTAAATTTCACAATGACCTGCACTTCTTAGGCAATTTTTGTATATTTCATTATTATGCATACATATTATCTATATAAATAAAATGACAGAGATCTGCAGTTATGCCTGCATCACAGCAAAACTACTGAATAGATTTCAATAAAATTTTATTTCAGACACTTGGCCTTTATCTAAAAAAAATTGTGATATCTTCATTTAATATAAAGTTATTAGTTTTAAGAATGGATGAAGAATGGTGGAATGACACAGTCCAGAGAGAGACTAGAGCAAAGAAAGCCCTCTTTAAGTGGCAAGCGTCCAGATCTCCTGAAGATTGTGACGCATACTGGGTGCAAAGCGCCTCACTAAGAGAGCTGCTGCTAGAGGCAGATGAGACCACTTACAACCACTTTATGATAAGTTGGAATCGTCTGAGGGGCAGAAGGTCGTCTATAAGTTGGCGCGCTGTGGGCAACCAGCTTTGCGAGGATATCGCGGTGAAGGAGAGATGGCGCTCGTATTTCCACGTGCTGCTGAACGCACAGCACAAAGAGGTGCAGCCGCCAGATCTTCCTCCGAATCAAGGATTTTGGCTGATTTTCAGTGCAAGCCTTTTGCCTTAAGGCAGCGTTTCTTAACCTCGGGTCGCGGGCGGTATTGGGATAGGTCGCGAAATTTTTTTAAATTACGTTATAAACGCTGTAATCAGTGACATCTCGAGTCCTGACTCGGAACGCACCATAGATTAAGTACTATGCGGGTAATGAAGCTGAAAACGCTCTGCTACCATTTCCAACTACTTATTTGTGTGAAGCAGGATTTTCGTGCCTTGTTGTCTTAAAAATCAAGTACAGAAATAGACTGGATCCTCAGCATGATATGCGGTGTGCACTTTCCATTAACTTAACTCCACGTATAAATCTTGTTTGCTCAAAATTACATCAGGGTAGTCACTAATATTGCCGATGTATGCTTGTTTCACTTTGATTTGAAAAAAGAAAAAATTAATAATGCATTTTTTATTTTATATTTCATAATGACATCAATTTTAACAAACCACAGGCTTTTAGTCAATTCTATTTTTTATTATCACTGGAAGACAAATAAAACATTAGGGTCGCGAGCATCAAATATATTTAATCTTTGGGTCGTCAGTCAAAAAGGTTAAGAACTGCTGCCTTAAGGTATGATTCCGAACTACGCTGCACGCAGCATTGCTGCCGCGTCATTGCTGCCTAGCTCGGAATGTACTCTCATATAAGCTTATAGAGATTGTATGGGGACCGGTAGTGTCGCGGCAGCACTGCTGCGTGCAGCGTCGTTCGGAATCATACCTTTATTCTGTACATATAAAAACAACCCAAGTATCTGGTGGGCATTGCGGTCCAAAGGGATTCCAGAGGCCTATATTGAGATCATCCGAGACACGTACCGTGACTCCGATTCCGTAGTTCGGACTGCTGTTGGCGACACAAAACCTTTCCCCATCACCGTCGGTGTGCACCAAGGATCCGTCCTTAGTCCGTTTCTGTTTAGCGTGGTATTAGACGTATTGTCAAACAGCATCAGAAATTCACATGAGCAGCCGCGGGGGCTGCTGTTGATGATATTGCGCTGGCAGATTCGGAAAGGGGTAGGATGGTGCGACGTGTGAAGGCGTGGAAGGAGTCGCTTGAGAACGGTGGTCTGAAGCTCAATGTGGCGAAGACCGAGTACTTGGCCTGTAATTCCACAGATCCCACACCTGTACCCATAGACGGCGACACGGTCGAGCGCACGGACCATGTGAAATACCTGGGATCTGTGTTTCATGCGTCTGGTGACATCTATTGCGACGTCAAGGCACGCATTGCTGCCGCGTGGGCCAAATGGCGTGAGGTAACTGGTGTGATTTGTGACCCCAAGATGCCGGTAAAGTTGAAGGGACAGGTCTATAAGACCATCATTAGGCCTGTCCTTTTATATGGCTGTGAAGCGTGGCCGGTATTAGAGCGACATAAGCAAGAACTGCGTGTCATGGAGATGAATATGCTGTGGTGGATGTGTGGAGTGACGCGGAAGGACCGCGTTAGGAACTCCCGCATTCGCGGTAGTCTTCATGACCGTGACATTGCAGGAGTGTCGGCTCCGTTGGTATGGCCATGTTTTACGGCAACCGAATGCTTAAGTGGGAAACAAATGTCTGGCCATGCCGCCACCGCCGGGCCCCGGCAGGAGGGGTAGACCCAAAAAGTGCTGGCTTGACGTCGTAAAGGGTGATATGCGTGCCAATGGGCTCACTATCAGGGATGTTGCAGATCGCGCGAAGTGGAGTGGAAAAAGTCGGAAAGTGGACCCCGGGCACCAAAACGAAAGTTTGGGTGGCAACCGGGACTTGACGCTAGGATGATGATGATAAAAACAACCCAAGTAAACTTACTTAACTAATATTATAACTATGTAATTAATAAACTTTATACTTAAAATAAATTACAAACTTTCTACTTAAAAACATAAAAACTACTAGTATATCGAATTTATAGCAATAATACAACTAATGTTAGTAGCTTTAAGTTCTTATAATTAAATATTATTATATGTAGAACTAAAATATAATTCAAAATATGTCATTTATTTTAGATTGTGTTAATTTTTTTTTTACCATAAACAACAAATACTTTTAGTAAATGTACTAGATTTTACTCCAAGATATTTTGAAAAGCATTCTTTTCAAATTGTAAGTTATTTCCTAAATATTGGATGAATATTTTTTAATAATGAGTTATGAGCTATCATATAGATATGAAACACAAAATACATATCTAAAATGAATATGCATAAAATGTCATTATATTTTTAACTATTCTAATTTATTTAGCTACCTAATAATCTTTATAAGGATCCCATGATTAGACAGTGTATGTTTATAGACATCACTAACAATTGTAGTGTAACATTAATGTATGTTATTATATCTAATATTTAACAAAAAGGTTTTACCAAATGTCTTTCGATATTATGACAAAAATAAATATTACTCTGACGTACATTGTCATCTACAAGTCAAAATTTTTTATTGCTTTAATTATTTAAATAAGTATATTTCTATATTTATTATAAATATAAAATGTACGAACTACTTAAAAGTTTATTTGAGCTGCTAACCTACACAATTATAGTGGATACTCATATCTAAAACAACTTAATAGACATATTGTTGTTATTTATCTCTTTATAACCATATTGTTGGTCATAAAACTGATTGCTTGTGTGCATTTTAGACATATATATGGTGTCACTCAATTTTTTTTAAATAATATTATCTTCACAGCATATAACATTACGATATCTAATTAGATATCACAAAAATGACTCACTAATTCTTATGAAAATATAAATAGCAATAATTTGAATAGAAATCGGAATTCAGATGAGTGAAATTCAATAAAGCTCACCTCATCAGAGAAGTACAGTAGGCCAATACCGACGGGAATGAACGCTATCCCAATTACGAAGAATGTAGGCAGAACAGTACCAGCAGTTAAAATAGGTTGCCAAGCAGGGAGGCGTTGCTGCTTGAAAGCAGATTCTGAAATTTGTCGTAATATAAACAATCAATATTTCCTACAAGGTCGTTTTTAGATGTATCTATCATAAATTGAAAATTACCAGCGGGTCGTCTCGATTTCACATTTTGATCCGAAGTATCACTCGAAGTGGCCATTGTAATTTATGTTTTCTATCGGATATACCCTAATCATCAAAAAATATTAACAAATTATTATGATTTCCGCACTTTCCATTTTATTTTCGATATGATGAATGTGAACTGTGAATAAATTGACATTGACATTTAACAATAACAATTACTGTCTGAAAAAGCTATACTTAACGTTGACACTTACACTACGACATTGGCAAAATCAATACCAAAAGCGACGGGGACAAATAATTAAAAGAAATAAGAGATAATCAAATCACCTCGTTTATTCCTGATCATGATAATATAGTTATTTAAATAAAATGTATACTAAAATTACCATCTATAAACAAAAAAGTTTATAGTAAATGTGTTCGAAAATCATTCGGTTTTAAAGATTAACGGCTCCTAAGTGAAGGTGATGTCTGACGTACAATACGTCAGTAAATACTTGAAAACGAAGGCGGCGGGCTGTAGGAGGAAGGGGAAGGCGAAATACAAGGAAAAAAAGAAAAAATTATCAAACGGGAGCGGTGCGGAGGCGGACGGTTCTTATGATTTGATTAGTAGTAATTGTTTTAATTAGTTTTTGAATCTTGTGATAAGGCAAAACGTATTCATAAAATACAATCAACCGTTTTAGCAATGGCCAGTGAAACAGCTAAAAATGTAAGTAATAACTTTAGAAATACTTGATTTGTTTCCTTTACAGCATCGGTGTAATGAGTCACGGCTGGCTACGGCTTAGAACTTAGAATAGAAGTTTATGTACAAAACTAATTATTGGTAATTAGTAAAGATACCAGGATAACATATCCTTATTTTGATCCTTATTTTGATGATATCCTTGATCGAAAATATCTTATTTACATAGGTTCTTGGTATATATTTATTTGTTGCAACTTTTGTATTTATAGTATTATTTAACTAAATATTTTATCGACGTTTGAGTTTGGTATTTCATTGTTTTCATTTCATATATAAACATAGTCTGTGGTGATTATATTATTTACATTGTAGTTTCCTTTGGAATGTAATATATTTGTATTGACCTACAATATCCATGTGAATGAATCTGTGCCAGTTCATTGCCTGCAATGTATCCAGCATATTAAATAGATTAATGAGGTTAGTGTAGTGGGACTTGTAACACTGTGAACTATCAAGCACCTTTATCAATGAGCTCCATGACGTTTGGAAGTTTGTTGGTATGTATTATCAGTGTAGGTACTAATTAGGTAAATATATATATCCTGTGTGCAGCAGCGGAGTAAGAATACTAACTCCTGCGGCCGGGGTAGGCCTGTCGTAAAGGGTGACAAAGCAGCCCTAGCTACATGGTAAGCCCCCAAGCCCGTCTGGATGGCAACCACCTTTGGTCTTAAGTATGTCGTACCTTTATGGGACAGTAGCGTGTTCGCGATGCCACTGGCATTGCAAACATCCATAGGCGACGGTAACTGCTAAATTCTAAGCGGGCCGTCAGCCTGTCTACTGTCCTAAAGCATAAAAAAAAAAAATGTCATCATAATAACCTTGTGTTGTGTTCTGGCACTAGTGACCCAGGATCATATATCCATATGGGATAGCAGTGTGTTCACGATGGTTTCACAAACATCAATAGGCGACGGTACTGCTTACTGTTAATTGGGCCATCAACTTGTCCTCAGCAAAAAATTTATACATATAAGTAATTTTGGACTAAACTTATTATTAAATTCCTTTAAAGTGTAAAAGCATAATACAGTTGTGTAAAAATATCTAATTGAATAAGTTAATAAATCTAAAATTGGGGATTATCTTGGCAGGACTAATAGGTCCATCACTCAAATATTATTATTGAAGATAAATGGATTAAACTTTGTTACTTTATATAGGACAAAATCAAAGCATTGCTTAATTTATTTTGTGGGTGACAGTTCAGATGCCTCATCTTTAATAAATTCAGATTACTAATAGCTATTCAATTTTTTTTTGTATAGAAAAAGCCTGAAACTAACTGAAGGGCTAAAATTCAAAAGAGTTTGTAGTGATGTCCTATAGATTATATTTAACTGGGCTGTAACTACTAATGAACATGAAATGGAATGTATTCCAGGGCACAATAAGACAGTAATAAAAAATAGTGGTGTTAAAATATTTTTTTTATCTACTTGATTTGTTTTTTATTTTATACTTTATAAGTTTGTGAATATCTCATTGTTTTTAATTTAAAGGCTTAGATATCATATGTGAAAATAAATGTCGAAAGTTAACTAATATACCTATAAACAATAACATATGTTACCATTGATTCTATTTTAGTCCCACTCATTAACCATTTGTTACCCCTTCAAATTATATAATATGCTCTACATCTGTATGAAACCTTTTTTAGTTTCTTTTTATGGTAAGGACTGTATGAAGTCTCAGCTCAACAAAATACTTATGTCTTCATTGTATCTACATACTAAAATTTCTTTGATAAATAATTGTGGAATGTTCCTGTCTAAATATTAAAATTATTATTAATGTTTCTTCTGTCTCAGTATTATTTCAAATCAAGCATTTTTACATATTTTTCTTTTTCTTTGCATACATTATTGTTTATTAATTTATTTAAAATTAAGTTTTCTAATATTCAAGAGAATATATAAAATATATTATATAGGCTGTGTAAGAATACTAGCCCTGTGGCCGAGGTCTGCCTTAATCTATGTATGCCGCGCTAACGCTAAATGTTGCATGCTAAAAAATAAAGTTTTTAATTTTCAATTTGTTTTTGCTTAGGACAGCAGATAAGCTGACAGCCCGCTTAGAATTCTAATTTAGCTTTCACTTTGTTTTATTGTGTTGTAAAAAAATATAAGTATTTACCTTCATTAATATCATGTGTTTTCATTTTAAAGTTTTCGAACCTGGAAACCCCGGGGTATGTGGGTTTTGCAAACCTACCAAATCAAGTCCACCGTAAATCAGTGAAGAAGGGCTTTGAGTTCACCCTGATGGTTGTGGGAGAGAGTGGTTTGGGGAAGTCAACTCTTGTCAACTCATTGTTTCTGACAGACTTGTATCCTGAGCGAGTTATTCCTGATGCTATTGGTAAGTGAAAAGCATTTTATTACCATTTGATTTATCAAATTATAGACACATCATAAAGGTATTGTAGGTTGAGACATGATTTCATGCAAAATTATAAACATGTATAATATGTGTTATAAATTGTTGGTCTTGTGTTGGTGTACCAAATGAAAAACAGTTCACTCTTATATTATTGCCTTAGAGACAAGAGTTTTTGTATAAATAAAAATATATGTGTAAAAAATAACTGGTGGACATATTAAGAATGAGAAAACTGAGAGAAGTTCATGACGCAGAGTCGAGCCAAAAAAATAGCGCCGTCTTTTGTTTTATTTTGGAATTTTCGAATGGGCTAATGAGCATGCACCAACATATTCATACAGAGGAAAAAATATTCTTAATTCTGTTACTAAAAAGCATTTACTTAACAAAACTAATATGTCTTGGGGAATAATAATATATAATCAAAAATATAAATAAAATATAAAATTAAAAATTAGGTGTGTGAACTGAGGGATCCCTATGAATTAATTTCTCCCATTTACACATCTACTTATTTATGTGCATCTATTTCTAATATATATTTGTAAAGTATATAGCAGCCAAGATTTGTTACACTCAAGACACAACCAAGGGGTTTGATTTCATATGTTTTTTACTATTATATACATTTTGAGAATTTTTCTCTTTTGCTGATTGATTAATACACAATTGTCACACACTTATGAAGAAGAAAGGCAGTGAGAAAAGATTTAAAACTTGCATATTAACATCAATGTGTGCATAACCCACCTTGGTCTTTAGTGATGTTTATGAGGCTCAGGCCCTGGAGTGGAAGGCAGCAGAAGGCTTATGGCCCACTTACTAGTAATCAGTCGGCTACTGTCTGCCGTCCATGTAGGTGAACCTGGTTCACTTACGCCAGAACAACACTAGGCTATTTTATATTTAAAGACCAGGGGTGATTGCCAGACGGGCTTGGAGCCCAACCACCTATACTCCGGACGCCGAGCAGCTGTCGGTCATTGCTCTGTGCGAGCAAAGCGGCATTATATTTACACGGGAGTGACAGAGAGAGATAATAACAGGTCAATGGACGAAATTCTTCCCGCTCGACGTCCGGAGTATAGCATATAGCTTTACAGGATTTTTATTGTTCATGTGTGAAGGACATTTTATTTGTGTTGTAGTTATTTGAAACTATATCAAGAGTACTGTTTTCATTGAGTATAAGAACTTCTGCTCTTAAGTGAGCATTTAGTATCCGCTCACTGTAAACTCATAAATAATGTGATGATTAATTGCATACACTTCTCAGTAAAGCAACAGGGCATTGTATGTATGATTCATATCCTTGGAAGGAAGATAATATTATCATTGCAGTCATCTATCTCATTTAAGTAAACACACACACATGCATGCATAGGAAGAATTTTATTCAAATTTAAATCCTCTTGCCACTATAGTTTGAATACCAGTTTAATTTCATAAGGTTATTGAAATAAGAAATGTAATAAACTATCTTTTTTTCTAAAAAAGTTCCTTTATTTTATTAAAGTGCTAGAAATTTAGTAGGTTTTAAATGAAGTAAAAAGTATCAAATTACATACATATTTTTTAAGCAAATTAATATACATGTAGCAGTAAAAATTTTATAATTATGGTCTCAAATTATAGTAAAATAAATAAGTCAGCCATTCCATTTAGTAATAAATAATAAAAAACTAAAAATAGTTTATTAAGATATATAAAAATCCATAACAGTTTTATGCTTTGTTTTTTGCAAAGGCCACAAACAAATTATTTCTGCTTGTGAAAAGAAAAGAAGTATTGGGTTTAACCTTTCAAGGTTGGGTGTCACGGGGTATATTCTGTAAAAATCTTATTAAGTAGTAACCTAGGTAGATGTAAAGACATTGGCGAAATAAGGCGTGTTTTGTTCTTGGGCTATGAAGTAATTTATTGGGAGAAAAGTAGATTTGTGTAATGTAATTGTTAAATTTTGTTTGTAGAGAAAACAAATCAAACGGTAAAATTAGATGCCTCCACTGTGGAGATTGAAGAAAGAGGTGTAAAGCTGCGGTTGACTGTGGTCGACACGCCTGGATACGGAGATGCAATTGATAACACAGATTGTTTTCGGGTGAGTATGACAGAGTGAAAACTCTTTGTTTATCATAACTAAAACACAAGTTAATAAAAGCTAAGGGGACCAAAGGGCGGCCTTATCGCTCAATACAATTTCTCCCAGACAGACAACCTTATCAGTGAGGAATAATTGAAAATAATAATAATAGAACTATGGTGGTATATATAGATGTATATACATATATAATAATAATATATAATAATATAATAATATAATAATATATATATATATATATATATATATATATATATATATATATATATATATATATATATATATATATATATATAATTTACATATAAATATAGTATTTACTATATAAAATACCATGTATTTTGATGACCCACTTTTCCTGACGACATTTACAGACTGGACAAAAAAAAATGTTATTGTTAATTTGACGACTAATAGAGGAGAGTGCAAGGAGATTGGCAAGAGAAAAAGAGAAGACTTATATAAAATTTTATATACCTTGCAAAAGTAATAAGTCTAAAAACATTTTAAAATATAACAAAAGATGTTTATTTTTTGTCCGAGCCATGTCAATCATTATGTTTTATAAGAAATCTCATGAATATATTTTTCTGTCTGAGAACTATGATAAAACAGACCCTGAAGGCATTATACCTTCGTTGGTCCTCGGGTATTTAAATAATTACAATTTGTGCCCTATTGTTACGTCCCACCTGACGCGACCTTTTGAATGTAGGCTAAACTGTGCGACCTACTTTGCGAATAATGAAATGGCGCACTCTTGGAGTAATTTACAGGTCAGTGTTACAAAGTCCCATTTTATTAATGCCGGCCGATGTTTATGTTCCTTTATTAGTACTATACAGGCGTGGCTAATGCTTTCGTCAGATGATTTTTAAAATAATTTTTATGTAAATATTTTGTTACTTTAATTCTGTTTGCTATTGAAGTTGTTTGTTTTGAATAGTGCCCGGTAAATTCTTCGGCGTAAGACTCGTAGACATTACAATATTCAACATTATATCTATGGTTAAATTTGTGGGAGTGGATATTAAATAAGCGTCGATCATGTAGACCAAGAATATTAAATAATTGTGATATTCGTATATTAATTAAAAATATAAAAAAAAATCTGATGAAAAGCGCACCGGAATTGACGGCTGCGCTCGCGTTTGACTTAAAAAAGAATGTACATCCAGAAAAAGTATGTAGAATTTTAAGAAAATATGGATTCCATGCATGAACCCCAAGGAAAAGGCCGTTTTTCTTCTATTAATCAACAAAAACGTTTAAATTTCTCATTAACTTATAAAAACAAAGATTTTAGTTTTTGGAAAAGATTTTATTTGTAGTTGGAAAGTAAATTTAACATTTTTGGAAGTGATAGAAGATGCAGTGTGGCTCAAGGCAAATAAAGAGTTAGAAAAAGAAAATATTATTACAACTGTTAAGCACGGTGGAGGTGGAGTTATAGTTTCGGGATCTATGGCAGCATCGGAAGTTGTCGAATTGGTGTTTATTGAAGAAAATATGAATGCTTCGATGTATCTCAATATATTGCGCCATAACTTACGAGTGTCCGTTCTTTACAGCTGGCAAGAGACTTTTTTTGTTTAAAAAAAATCAAAATATTATACAAATGTACCATTAAATTTCTATTGGACCTTTCACTTGAAAATATATTGGTAATTTACAAAAAAATGTGTTAATTTTCTGATCAAATTTCATTATCCAATTGAACCACATTCAATACCATCTGAAAGTATCTATTCCCACAATTTAATATTTATGGAAATACATCTTCTATTATAGAAAAGTGTCAAGATTAAATGGCTATAAAAATGTATAATTTTTTGACGTTTTCTGGATAATGATGAGAATTTAAATATTAATAACTCAAATATTCTTATCGTGTTGGGCGATATGTTGTCATTGAAACATAATAAAAGTAATGCCATATTATAATAAATGTTTGTTTACAGTCAATAATCCAATACATCGACGAGCAATTCGAGAGATTCCTCCGCGATGAAAGCGGACTCAACCGGCGTAACATCGTCGACAATCGCATACATTGTTGTTTTTACTTCATATCGCCGTTTGGACACGGGTACGTAGTTTATGCGAACTCTTCCTGTTATTAATGACATTCTTAAAGTATTGGAAACAAATCACTTTATTTTCTAAATTACAATTAATTGTTTTTGTCAAAAACGTAAAAGTAACTCTGCCTGTTATGTATTAACGCCTAAACCGCTGAACCAATTTTGATGAATTTCGGTATAAATACAGATTGGACCTTGGAGAAATACATACAATTGCATAACAGTATCAAATATTACATTAATTACAAGTTTGCATGTTTGAGTTTCAGGACATAATATATGGTGTGATCTATGATTGATCAAAGTGACACTATCATTAGTTAATTAATCTTATATGTGTATGTATAAAAATATCGTTTCACGATGTATATTCCGCATTAAATCCGAAATTACTGAACCCATTTAGCAACTGTCTGTAATTTGAACCAATTTAAAAGATTAATTGTAATAGTTGTTCTTTCATATAAATAAAAAACAAATTAATTACGTTCATTCCTATTTCACCTCCTTCAAGTTTCATTTTCGCCACAAAAAGCCCACATTCTACTTCTTTAAGGTCCAATTTATCTCTATATTAAAAATCATCCAAATTGGTTCTGACAGAGTTACTTTCACATTTATAATATTAATATGGATATAAACTAAAAGGCTGACGGCCGGCTTGATAATTAGCAGTTACCGTTGCCTGTGGACGTTTGCGACGCTAGGGGCACCGCGAACACGCTGCTGTCCCATAGGGATACCACAGGTAACCTACAAGAATCTAGGTCACTATTGCCGGAATACAATACAAGGTTATTGTAGCGGCATACTTATACATCAGGGGTGGTTGGCGGTCTTGGGGCCTTACCACGTAACTAGGGTTGTTTTGTCCCCTTTTACGACAGGCCGACCCCGGCGCAGGTGTTAGTATTCTTACTTCGCCCCTGCACGGAGTAATGAATATGATAGTATATCCATAATTTAGATAATATATGAAATAATAACCAATAAAAACGTGATGATTTTGAAGGTTGAAACCCCTAGACATCGAGTTCATGAAGCAACTTCATAACAAAGTGAATATAGTCCCGGTCATCGCAAAGGCGGATTGTCTCACCAAGAAGGAAGTACAACGGCTCAAGACCAGGGTTAGGAGATACTAAATCTTAATTATAATGCAAAAATATACTCAATATTTGCTAAGAAAGTCACCTGCATTAAGCAACCCATATCGCAATTTCTTTACAAACATTGACAGAGAACATGGTGCACCAGCATGAAATTATTGGTGAAAATTACTTTTTGAATGCGATTTTCATAAAATCCGTACTGAATGAACGGCTACATCGCAAAATGCGTAACTATGCTAAATTTCAAGTCAAATATATTGAGAGATCTCGTGATGAGTGGTAATTCGCTGATGTGCTGATGTATATAGATATATTCAATCCACCTAAGTCGGCTAGGGCTGGATGGGAAAGGTACGGAACCAAAATGTGCGTCGCCAACTTAGGGATCGTGCAGTGGATTTTTTTATAGCTGTAGGACACCAGACAAGCTGACGGCTCACTTAGAATTTAGCAGTTACCGTCGCCTGGTTGTTTGCAACACCAGTGGCATCGCGAACACGCTGCTGTCCCATAAGGGTACAGGAACTTGGGATACTAATGCCGGAACACAACACAAAGTTATTATGGCGGCATACTTAAGACCAAAGGTGGGCGTCATCCAGACGGGCTTGGGGCTCTACCACGTAGCTAGGGTGGGTTGTTTTGTCGCCTTTTATGATAGGTTAACCCCGGCTGCAGAGATCAGTATTCTTCTCCGCCTCTGCACGGATAAAAACGGCACGCCCCTGCAAGGATGTCGATTGATTGTCGACGAACAAAATTATCAGTGGGCACCAAGTCCTTTTTATTTAAACATTATCAGCACTGTTGTAAATATGTACTACGAACTATTTGTTGGAAAAAGTCAAGGTTGAACTGGCAATGTTTTGTGCTCAACAATTTTGAAATTAATATTTATATTCGCGAAATACCACTTATCACGAAATCTCTAAAACTATAATCCCGATTTCATTTTGCTATGTAGACGCTCAATTAGAACGGATTTTACGGAAATGCTATCCTAAAAGTAAAATTTGTCTTAAATTCCTTTTTTATTTGAATTAAATATGTGATTAATAGGTGATGGAGGAAATTGAAAGGGAAGGTATAAAAATTTATCCATTACCGGATTGCGACAGCGATGAAGACGAGGACTACAAAGAACAGGTATGCCATTTTATCGATAATTATAATTAACTGGTTATATTAAATATCCTTTTTTTTTTGCTGAAGTTAACGTTTTTTCGTTAACGTTGATTTGTTGATTTACGTTGGTCAACTCTGCAACTACTGACCTGATATTTTATTACTTGATTCAATTTATTAATGGAAAACGTTTGACCGTTACACCAATATGTGTATAGTCATGCTTTTCTTAAAAATAGTATTTCAAAAATCAATTCTTGACTATACTACTTAGAGTTCAAATTCGAATGTCGCTCGTAATCAATAATGTTATTTTCAACGTAATTATATGCAGTTCACGTTAATACGTTGAAAGGAGATCAACGGTTGATTCAACTAGTTCGTTGATTCAACGCCTATTGCTATTCAGCATACAGGCAAATGGCCCGCCTGATAGCAGATGGTTACTATCACCTATGGACGTATCTAATATCGTGGTAGCTGTGTCTATATCTCTTTATTTTATAAAATAAAGAGATATTATATGAAAATATTATATGATATTATAATATCATATAATATTTTATAAAAATCATAGGCATTTACAGCGGAACACATTTTTTTATAAATCATATTCTTACAACGAGCATCGGATGCACATTTAAACATCTTCCACACACTTATTCGGTTTAATATATGCAAGGTAAAGGGCTAACACAGTCGCATAGAATGAATTTTTATCCGTGCAGGGACGGAGAAAGAATACTAACCTCTGCGGCCGGAGTCGACCTGTCGTAAAAGGCGACAAAACAAGCGACGTGGTAGGACCTCAAGCCCGTCTGGATGACGACCACTTTAGTCTTAAGTATGCCGCCATAATAACCTTGTGTTGTGTTCCGGCATTACTGACCCAAGTTCTTGTACCCTTATGGGTCAGCAGCGTGTTCGCGATGCCACGGGCGTTGCAAGCACCCACAAGCGACAGTAAATGTTACTGTTGACTGTTTGACTGGCTTGTTGCTGTGTTGACTATTAAGTGAGCCGTCGGTAACTGCTAAATTCTAAGCGGGCTGTCAGCTTGTCTGCTGTTCTACAGCAATAAAAAAGCATTTACCATCTCCCATGGATATTTGCGCCAGAGTTACCGCTAACTCACTGCCATCCGCGCATGCCATTCTAGTGGAACTAGAACCTAGTTACTTATGCCGGAACACAACGCATCGTTATTATGGCAGTATATTTAAGAGACCTAGACAGGCTTGGAGCCCTACCACCTGGCTAGGGTTGTTTTATTTCTGTTTGCGACAGGCCCACAGGGGTCAGAATATTCTTACTCCGTCCCTGCACGGAGATTTTTCATTTTCTACAGTATAATTACAATATTGAACCTTACTTAGGTTCGCCAACTGAAAGCCGCGGTGCCGTTCGCCGTATGCGGCGCAGGCCAACAGCTGGAAGTGCGCGGCAGACGGGTGCGAGGCCGACTCTACCCCTGGGGAGTGGTCGAAGTGGAGAATCCGGAACACTGTGACTTCATTAAGCTCAGGACGATGCTAATGTGAGTACTATAAATATGTACAAACTTTTTTTTCCAGCATCCATTGTAAATTATTTATTTTACTAATTGGGACACACCGCACACAAAGCAAACCACAATGTATGGGATAACTGATTTTATTATGTCTTCCTATAATTGGTTGATATTAAGTACCGACATCTCTAATCCCCTTATCAAATAAAAAAATATTCTATATAAATAAAATGATAGAGGTCTACAGTTGTGCACGGATGACGGCAAAACTACTGGATATATTTCAATAAGAAATTTAAATATATTTTTTTTAAATATTGCGATATCTTCATTTAATATTATTAAGTTCTTCATTTAATATTATTAAGTTATTAAAGTTTTAAGAAACGACTTCTCTTGCCGCGGAGAAGTGGGGTGGTGTAGCGCGCATGCCTATAAATTTTCTCATATTTTTCGATTTACTTTTTTCTGCTATTCGACCAGCGAAGCAAAACAATTTTTTAAAACAGTGTATATCACGGAGGGTTTTCACAAACGTAAAATTAAAATATACGTAAACGCAGTGTTGCTTGCAATAATGTTTCTGTAGCTGACTTGGACAAACGTTTAAGAAATAAAACACTGTGTCCTCACTGTTCAAACTATATTAGCGACTGAAAGGGACCCACAAACCGAAATAAATAATTAATATTCCGCAGTGCAGCCTGATCGCGGGTAAATGACCTACGACCCACCACGTGTGCGTCGCACACAACGTAAGAGACCATGTCAGTGAGTTGAGAAACCGAAGGAGTTGGGGGGGGGGTTGAATTTTGTCGCCAATTAGAGGACAATTATTTATTTAATGATATTATTCCCCTGTGATTGGCGGCTTAATTAGATTCCCACAGCTCTCCACTCTTTCGGCTTTTCAACACCAACATAGTCGTTTATGTTGTGTGTGACGCGCAAGAGATTTTAGAGTACGGGTCATTTTACCCACGATCTGCTGTAGAACAAAGTATTATTAATGACGTATGCAATATTACAGTACCCACATGCAAGACTTGCAAGAGGTGACGCAAGAAGTGCACTACGAGAACTACAGGAGCGAGCGACTCGCGCGCAACGGGCAAGTACCCAAACGCCACACGTGAGTTAACAACCACTACGCTCTTGCGCACATTCATACATCGTGTTAACTATGTGTATTACCATAAGAGCAAGAATGGCTTAACAATTTTTTTTAATAATTAATATTTTTCAAAAGAATTACATTTATTCGCTTACAGAAATATACCTTAATAGATATAAAATTAAAAATGTCGATTTCCAGTTTACATTAAAAAAAATATAATAAAAATATTCAAAGATTAATTGGAAGGTAGTTGTATAATTTTCGTTTCCTCCGGACGAAGGCTCCGGGACTCTTAGCATAAGAGGAGGGATTATTATTATGAAATTGTTGTCAATAGTTTATCGAAATTTCTTAATAATAGCTTAATATATACAAATCTAAGATTATAATTTTAACTAATTAATTATAATGTTGAATCTTATAACTAAATTATTTGGCTGTAACTTTTAAATAAATACAAACGATCCAACATCATAGTTGCCACAAGGTGTTTGAAATATACAACTATTAAAGCAGTTAAAATTGAATCGAATACGAATTGTTGTGGAAACATTCAGAAAATGCAAAAATAGCTGGCAAGATTACATTTACTTTTTTTTAGTTTTTCCCACTTAGAATTTAGCTGTTACCGTCGCCAATGGTTGGCCATACGCCAGTGGCACAGCGAACACGCCGCTGTCCCAAAAGGGTACAGGAATTTGGGTCACTAATGACGGAACACAGCACAAAGTTATTATGGCGACAAACTTAAGACCAAAGATGGTCGCCATCCAGACAGGCTTGGGGTCTTACCATGTAGCTAGATGGATTATCTTGTCGTCTTTTACTACAAGCCGACCCCGGCCGCAGAGGTCCGTGTTCTTTCTCCGCCCCTGCACGGATGTCTTTCAACAAACATAAAAATATTACATTTCTTTTTTTTATTCTTTTAGTATTATATTATAACAGAGATTTTTTTTATCAAAAGTCATGTTTTATATACATAAGTACTGGTATAAATGGCTCCCATCTACTATGATTACAAAAGTGATAAGTACTTTCGAAGTGTATCTTAAAATAAATATTTTGTACATACGCCTTTCTTGCTTTCGTGGTCTTATTTGTTTGTTTCATGCCATCTTGCATACTATAGAAATTTCTCACAAACTGGTTTCTCAAATTTTTGTTTAATCAACCATCATCTACAAGGTGGCTGGTAGCTCAGTGGTGTTTCACTGTTAAACCAATCTACAGGTGATTTTCTCATTTAATGTGCATAATTGCCATGTGCCGACGGTGAATACGGGTATACTGAACGTTCCATATAGAGGGAGGCACGAGACCAGCATGGGCTATTGTTATATATAGATAGATGACACTATTGTACATTGTATAAAATTAGTTTACATTGAAATCTTATAGTCAACAATATTGCACAATGGGCGGCCTTATCGCTAAGAACGATCTCTTCCAGACAATCCATTATTATATAACTATCATCGTCATCAGCTTCTGCTTTAAAATCCTTTATGTGCCTTTAAAAAGAGTAACAAAAAAAAAACACGTGTTCTCGCCTTCCACTTTCCTCTGTTAGCCGTCATTTCAACATTAACTTTTTTCGCCGTATCATCTTTTACGCAATCCACCTATATATATATATATATATATATATATATATATATATATATATATATTATTTTTATCCATGCAGGGGTGGAGAAAAAATACTGACCTTTGCGGTCGGGGTCAGCCTGTCGTAAAAGGCGACAAAATAACCCACCCTAGCTACGTGGTAGGGCCCTAAGACCGTCTGGATGGCGACCACCTTTGATCTTAAGTATGCCGTCATAATAATCTTGTGTTGTGTTCTGGCATTAGTGACCCAAGTTCCTGTACTCTTATAGGACAGCAGCGTGTTCGCGATGCCACTGGCGTTGCAAACACCCATAGGCGACGGTAACTGCTAATTTCTAAGTGGGCCGTCAGCCTGTCTGCTGTCCTACAGCAATAAAAAAAAATATATGCAATCTTCTTTGGTCTATCTCTCTTTCTGTAATCATCCACTCTCATTTTTAACATTATCTTTGTCATATTGCAAACTTCTTCTCATATCATATATCATAGGACGCTAATCTGTTACTTTTTAATTTGTCAATTACTTAGTAATTATAAGTAATTGACTCGTCATGTTAAAGCAATTATCATAATGCTATAAAATTTTATAATATTCCTCAGGTCTACGGAAAGTGGCCTAAGTGAAGCCGATTCCAACGGTCTAACAAATGGCGCTAACGAAGATCCGACAGAACGCGAACGTGCATTACGCGAGAAGGTTTGTATTTTTTTTTTATTTCAATTTAATCATTTACACTAGTAGCTGTAGAGGTGGTAATGGACTACGCACGCCCCGCCTCGTGGTAACGTGCGACAATGCAGTGTGAGACTACCCCGTGCGATGCGTTAGGGGACGTACGTTGCTGGTACACTATTCAGTACACAAAACCATCCCTCCTCCGTTCGCCTTAAGCGCCAGGAGTACGGGACGTGACATTTTACTGGCTGCGACCCCGAATGGCGTTGGCTCGCTTTCGCGGGCTTCTTCAAAGTCAGGGTGGTGACGGGTCTCCGGCATCTTGATTCTTACGCAGAGGTGAGCTGGGTCCGTGAATCACCGATACGCGTCCTCCTCTCTTCTGTCGTGAGGCATTATTAAAATCGTCGTGATCCTAGTCAACATTACCTCACATCTGGTTAGCCCTGCATCGCAGCAAACGAAGTTCAAGTGTAGAGTTTTCCTTTTAGGGCCAAGAGGTTAGCCGATATTGGTTCTCCTTACTGAATTGTTTCTATTTTTTGCTGCTACATGAATAAAAAATATTTTTATTTATCACCATTCACAATACTGAGCTTATGATGTACCCGGATTGAATTTTATGGTAATTTTGGCATTGAACGTTTGCTGAGGTCGCGGGTTTAATTTTCGCCCTAAGGCTGAGTGTTTATATATAAAATGTATTTATTTACGAAATAATAGTATATAAGTATGTGTGTATTAGTTGTCTAGTACCTATAACACAACCACTCTTCTGCTTATGTTGGGACTAGGTGGCGCTGTGAATTGACTCAGTATATATATTTTTATAATGTTGCGATTTTTAACAAGCGATGAATTCCGTGGATGTTTTAATGGCAACTTTTGAATCATGTCCTATATGGCGCTATTTATAACTATTTTCAGTGTTACAATTTCTTTTGCACAATTTCTATGTATTCAAATTAATCAGTTCTCATTATACATATTTTTATTTGTTTTATCTTTTAGTTAATCTCAGTTTGTGAATGTTATTACATGCATTTACTTGCACAGTTCGATATTTACGAATGATAGTACTGTACTACTATTTATATAATTAATCTGGAGATTTGCCAATTGGAATTGGCTTATAAGTATTCCCAATTTAAAATCAACAAATGCTGCCTAGTCAGTGATGAGTACGTCCACAGGCAATAAATATTATATAACATTCTACATCATTCGAAATTTGAATTATTTCTAAAACTCTGTGGACAAATATCGATTCGATTGAATTACATTAGGAAGCTGAGTTGAGGCGCATGCAAGAGATGCTGGAGCAGATGCAGCGCCAAATGCAGCTGCAGGCCGCCGGCGCCAATGCCACCGCATAGTGCACGACCACCGCACAGGTACACCACACCTCACCACATTATCATTCCACTTGTCACCGACATGCATGTTGAAATTTGTCATTATATGATGTACAGTGCACTCTATATAGCGAAACTGAAGGGACCGGGTATCTTATTGCGTTATAAAGAGATTTTCGCATACTTCCGATCCTTGCCGAGGTTAAAAAGTTTTAATGCACTTGTGATTCCAGTCCATTACCGAGTGGTTCGCAGCCAAGACGTCTTCCTGCGTTCAACCGCTCTTCTTCCAGACACTTTTCCCATGATTATTAGTTGCAAAAGTTTATATCTGCCAATCTTTACTAGTTGGAGAGGCACAATAAGAAGAAAGAGTTTTCGTTAAACGGAAAGTGGAACAAATAATGTATTTCAAATAATTATGTTTTAATTTTAAGTGAAAAAATACATAACAATGTTACCATATAATCAACTGATTTTTGTTTGTTATTTTACTATGCCAATGTTTTGTTTCATTTTTCTATTTAATTATATCTTGGGATATATTGAGATCGTTTTGGTTGAGAATAATTACAACAAATAAATGAATACATTTCTAAAAATTATATGGTACTTACGAAATATTTACGACTCTGTATTGTGTTTGGAGGTCAGTGAAATTAATGTTTATTAGGTGTCTAACGATGTATTGATTCGCTATAGAGAGTGGTTGCTACGCTATAAAGAGTGTTTTAATACAAAGGTAACAATAAACCAAACAAACCTTAGCAATTTCTACTTTTTAAGGAGTTTTTATTTAAATAGAAGTTCGCTATATAGAGTTTACACTATATCTAAATGAATCGTTTTCGTAGAATTGCTTTATTTTTTGTTTTAATAAGATCTTTTTTAATATAAATAAAAAGTATGCGACGGACAAGCTGAACTCTAAATAGTTTTGTTGACAACGATCTGTTGGATTCGACAGTTACCCAAGTGGGTTTTGTTGGAGCAACTGACGGTCCACTTAATAGGAAGTAGTTACCGCCGCATATAGGCGTTGCTACGCCTGGGGCACCGCTAACACGTTGCTGGTCGAGTAGGGGTACAGGAATTTGGCTCACTTATAATAGAACACAACACGACTATTCCGGCGTATTTGGAAACCTGGGGCAGTAGACTTGGAGGTGGGCTTGTTTTGTCGCCTTTTACGACAGGTCGCTTCCGGCTACAGGAGTTAAGGTGCACGGAGAAAAATTAAAACACAAAAAAAAACTAAATTGAGTGGAAACTATATTTCTTTTTAGTAAAACACGCAGTTTCAACATTTTACATTTATACGATTATGTTTAAATATTTTTTCAGTTTAATACAGAACTTTTAATTGTTAGTTTTTGTATAGCACAGTAGTCCCTCGTAATGAAGTATATTTATCGTACATCAGCTGTCATCATGAATTTGTGTGTAGATTCGATTCTTTGTAAAAGTTTGATATCATATATATGTCTTTATTTTATATAAAAGAGACGAGAATACTTTTTTCCAGGCGGAAGCCACGGCGGCCGTCCAAGTTGTCGAGGCGTGCGATGTCGTCAACTCCATACTGCGCGCCATACCGTACTGTGTTACTTCCAATTAATAGATATGCCTAAATATATTGACTTATATTACTAGAATTAGGGTCAAAATGACCGCGGTTAGTATACTAAATATCGAACTCTCGAATATTGCGAGTTTTTCATTCCAATCAATAAGGAATCGTAAAATGAGGCATTAACATTCTAAACATCAAATCATTGTAATGAAAATATGACGAAGGATATAGTAATCAAAAAAAATATATATAGAACTATTGTATTTATACAGGATTTCATTATTAGTTTAATTAAAAATAATGTTACCTAAGTTTCCAGAGTCTAGTTAATGTTTGTGAAGATAAAAAGTTCAAAACAGAGCCAATTAACTATTAAGTGGTATTCGCTCTCTGTTTCGATACGTTCAACGTAAAATGGCAAATACCAAAACGTGTATTAGAGACACACAACTCACTATTTGGCATCCTTTTTTTTACGTAGCATATCGTCTATTCGATTCCTTATGATTTCTATAGTAAATCGATTAATATGTTCACTGCGTTATGAGGTATACATAGCCTCATGTGTGACTTTCCACTAATGTTCACTGTTCGTTTTTGATGAAATTTGTTTTGTGAGATCGAATTGAAATTCCGTTAAAAATAGTCTCACAGTGAACATATTAAGAAAATAACTTTACAAATTGTTACAATTAAGAACACCGCTGACTTGAAAAGTTTGCTTCGAAGACAGTTGCGTCACAAGTACCTACTCGTATAATTTTGTTTTAATCGATGTTTTCGGATAAATAGAAACTAATCGGCCATTGTTTTGTATGACTGATTGTAAGATCAAACAGGAATTTTTTTATCTTCATTGGCATTGAATAATACGTTTTTTTCTATAAAATTCATTATGATTAAAATGTTCCTAATGTTACTTTATGATATCAGTGAAATAGGATTTTTAAAATTCAATATATTGTAGTAATATTATGGTCGTAGGCACAATTTATATCTTTATGAATTCTACTAATAACTATAAAGTTGTTAATATAATTAGGAGTTGAATCAATTCCTTTTTTCCTGGGGTAAGATATTTGAAAGCTAAAAGTGTATGACGGAATATGTATTATTAAAAATAGAAAAGAAAAACAATAAGAAAACAAGTCTGTATCACTAAAAATGCATGAACAAGTACGTTAAGTACGAATCAGTAAGTTAATCAAAATTATACCAATGGCTACAAAAGCATACCAACATACATGAATTAGACGTTAATATCGACACAGGTCTCAGAGTCTAGCCGCCGAATTACAAATTTATAAAGCTTTGTGTTTCACAAAGCAAATTTGAACGAGACAGTATTTAAACATTTTTTTGGTTTTTAGTATTCCCTCCACGTCAATGTAATTTTCAGTTCTATGTATTATATACAATGACAGTGCATTATAACATTTCTAGTTACTGCTTCAGTTTAACAATTCCAATATATGTATTCAATTCTTCATACAACGCATAGTAGAGCAGTGATATTTTTTATGTCAATCATATTGTTATCCAATAAAAAAAGTAGTACTATACCCACTGTATAAATATTTGGAATTGAAATAATTTTATAAAGTTTATCATAGACAATCATCATTGCAACTAATTTTATAAGATCTTAAACACATGTATGTTATAATGATTGTTGAGCTGGAAAAGGCTGCTGAAACGCAGTCGAAACATCAATAAATGAAATAAATAAAGCAATATCTACAAAAGTAGAATATATATTTTATTTATAATAAATGTAAAAAATATTTTATTATTCACTACGTGAATTCACTCTTCATACAACGAAATACGTTAATTATATGAAACAAATATAATAATTTTGTTCATGAATATATAATTGAACAAAGTTGTCATCAATCGATTTATGACGAAGGTTGTTAGCAGTGGCCTCATTTAAGATAATTTCATTATTTGTGCCATTTCATTTAAAAAAATCCATTTGAATATTCAAAGTATTATTTACCATGACTTTTTAATAATATTGACTGAGACGATTATCAATTATTTACTCTTATACATATTATTAATTTTATGTAACATGATTGCACTCGAATAAGTGTATGAATGAATCGAAGTTGACTGATAGTACGTGAGATCTAGTAGTACTTAAAATTCTTATCAATCTCATAATGTTAAGAAATTATTCCCTCATTGGTGCATTTATATCATATCAAGAAATAAAAGCCTAATTGTTTTAAGCGGCATTGAGATATATACGTATTCGGAATCAGCGATTATTTTCTGCAAAACTTAAGATAGCTCTCCTAAACTTTATAAAATGTTGCTTAAAACAATTAGCGTTTCACCCCTGGATATAATTCAATTAACGAAATATGTTTAGTAGTAATTGGCTAGAATAGTAGTTTTTCGAATCATAAAATCTGTGCCAAAGTTTTTCAATTTCACAAAGCTTAACCAGTTTTGCACATGATTTTAATCTATTATCATTTTTTATTTCTATGCAATGATAAATAATGTAATCAATATTTTTATAATAAATATTAAATAAAATTGTGTTTTTGATTTAATTCATGAATATGCCCAAGATTGTCCTATTTAACACTCTATAACTTTTACTTGAGAGGGATGTAAGTTTCAACCTTACAAATGAATATAAAGGTTTTTGGTGAATAGTCTATGACGACACAACCGCACATAGTTTACAAAAAAAAATGGTCGACATTGAAGATGGCACTGCAATCGGCGTAGTCAACGGGGATTATTGTTAGTTTTGATTATTGGAATGAAATAAATAATCGGTTTTGTTTGGTACAGATAACGCTACGGTGATTTCAGTTACTAACAACGGAGTACATGTCCTAATAAAAAATGCAAATGATAATTTGGTTTTAGTTCGTGCGTGTGTCATTCGTTACAGTTGGCTGTATCTCATGCCTCAGAAGAAACTACCACTTAGTGTTGAGTTTCATAGAAGAGAAACTTAAATAATATAATAGGTTTAGTCATTCTTCAAATCGTCGACTACAAAATTAAATATCAAACAATTGACTGTGGTTCCGAACCGTTGTTATTACCACAAACGATATCAATTGAACCAACAGTGTCAGTGATCGTATTCTATAGAGCAATGGTGGGTTGAGGGTTGGGTGGATGGAAATAGAATTATTGGAACTGAATTGATTGAATTTTGATTTTTTTGGAATTTTATGGCCTGGTTACTAGACTTTTGCCAAATTTGAATTTTGAAATTCCTGTTTGAAGTTGCCAGGGGTGATAAACACTGCTATATGGTAGAAAAACTTTATATAAGCCATGCAAATTGGTAATGCGCTGACACTGTCAAATTAACGCCCTTGTAACGTCATCAGCAAAGAAAAAGTACAGCTAACAAAACGTAATATTCTCATTTATTAATAAAAGTTTATAAAGAAAATTTGATGTGTTTTTTTAATTACAATTAAATGTTTGGATAATGTTTAACTTTTAATCATCATCATCATCATTCATAAATTTTTGAAAATCTTAACTCTTCAACTCCACTCATATAATCTACATCAGATTCAGAATTGGTATCCGAGTCTGATGTTTCGTCAGAATCAGTATCATTTCCTGTGTTTTAAATAACTCATCGACCAATCTATCTTTTCGCCAGTATTCTTCTTCCAGTCTAGACGTGATCTATCTCCTTTTTCCAATCTTCAGGAGTGATGATTACAAAGCCTCTAAAGTTAAAGATTCGATCTTACTCTCCAATTGTTCAACATTCTTGATTGAAACTCTTTGTTTTACGAGATTCCAAATACATTCTATGGGGTTGAGGTCACAGTTGTACGGTGGCAGTCTAACAACTTCGTGACCATGATCAGCCTGATTTATCAATAATGTATTTCTTCAGCGTTTGATGATGTTTTATTATAAAATATAATTCCGGTTTTGTGAAATATTCCGGGAACTCAATGTTATGTGCTTGGAGCCACTCAACCAGCACTTGTTTTTTTGAGCTCATGGTGGGAGTTTTTTCCTCCTCTTTAATATGTTAAGAGGCGTTGTCCATTACAACAATACTGTTTTTTTAAATCGGTACCCTAGTTTTACCTTTATTATTCCGCGTAATGTGGAATAATAAAGTAAAACACTTCCTGTATAATTTTAGTTCTTTTTGCAGCAGCCATAATTTTACGCATAGTGGGTATTTCTTTGCGAACTGTGTACATTGTACTAATAATATTTCATTGTTGTTAACACAAAGTCGTCAAAACACTCTTTTTACCCCTCTTTTTTTAATCAGCGTTGTGATTTTACTGCCACTAGCAGTAGCAGTTTCCTTTTCGCACCTTAACTTTGCCACTGTATTTGCGACAACTCCCTAACACTAACTACACGCTGTGTGACCTTGGTTGCATTTTGTAAGTGGTCTAAAATTTCTATTACAGTTTGCTTCGACATCATTACGTCCTTACTAGAGTCTGATGTATTTTTTATGATTCAAGTTACATTCCGAAGTAGTAACTTAGTGTCCTCCTTCTCTTTTTCTTCATTTTAATAATGATTTCACGAGCTCGACTGTGAATTATTTTTCTATCATTTTAACAAAACAATAACAACAAAAGCAGCAAACACAATAAGATAACAAAACAAAATAACAACAAAAGCAGCAAACACAACAATATAACAAAAAAATAACAATAAAAACGATGGTGGTAAGTACTAAAGTTCACAACATAATACGCGTATGAGGCGGGCAAGGTTGCTAACGGTACTGACGTCACCAACATGGCCACCAGGCGCATTACCAATTTGTGTGGCTTATATGAATGGAGTTGAAGAGTTAAGATTTTCAAAAATGAGATGAATGATGATGATTATAAGAAAAACATTATTCAAACATTTAGTTTTAATTAAAAAACATCAAATTTCCTTTATAAACTTTTATTATTAAATGAGAATATTACGTTTTGTTAACTGTACTTTTTCTTTGCTGATGATGTCATATGGGCCTTAATTTGAGAAATGTCAGCACGTTACCAATTTGCGTGGCTTATATCTATAAATCATATGGCATAATTTTAACACCATTTTAGTAGATTCTTCATTGGTCTTGCTGGCAGCACTGATCGTCATCCGCCATTTTTCTTTAAAGATATTTTGTTATCAAACAGCAGGCGAAGTTTAGTGCTCGTGTAAATTTTAATTTTATTGTTAGTTATTATGGCTATTGTAGAGGATGAAGTGCGAAATGAATCGGAGGAGGACACTGAGATAGAAGTTGTTCTGGAGGAAGACGATTGCGAACATGATTCTGATGACTCCGATGTACGCTACCTTTTGTTATTTCTTATTCCAATTTATATACTATTTCACGTTGATATATCACTGTAAAATTGCTTTAATTGCTAGTTTAAAGTAACGTGACTAAATAGTTATAATAAATAGGTCAGATTACCTACATTTTAATTTGGTAATTTTTTACTTTTTAAAGGTCAAATTAATTTCAGAACTTATAAAATTTCAAACCTTTCGGTAATCAACGTTATATCTAACTTTTTAAATCTAATAAGCTGTTCTGTTCCCGTAGTTAATATTGTCAGTGTTTCTATTAGGACATAAGTTTCATTAACACTTTAATTTCTCTCAATTTTAATATCGCATTTGTTAATACTAATAGGTACTTTCATGGTATTTACTCACATTCAGTCCAAAAGTAAAATAAGATGACTATATCCCACTTTTGGGGGATATCATTGAAAAATTATATATTTTTTATTGTCTTTTTTGTTTATATATTTTATTGCTATTGCACTGAATAATTGACTTATACTACTCATAACTTATTAGTTAACAATGCCATATCAAAATCAATTCAGTAGTATGAAAGATAGATACATATATAATAATTAATTACTAAAACAGTTTACAGTTTTCATTTTATATTAAAGATTGTAAAGCTAAGTCAGTATAATAAAATTAGAGTTTTAAAAAAACAAAAAAAACATGCTTTTATAATTAATCATACTAAAAAATAAAAAATAATTCTTAGCTTGAATAAAATTACTGATGAGAAAATTAATGTCACTGTTCTAAAAAGTGTGGCTGGCATGCTTGATATCAATCATTATAATTTTTTTAACTGACGAAAAAAATGGAGGAGGTTCTCAAGTATTATATATACTTTTTTCTTTTTTTTATGTATTGGAAAGGGTATACCCCGAAGTTGTTCCCACATAAATTTGGGGAAAAAATTCCAACCCTAAGGGTAGGAAAACAGAAAATAATTGATTGTTCACTCACGGATTATATCTATGACCATGCATAACATAACTCAATTCTTCAATCAATTCTGTCAAACAGAATTGATTTATTTAAGCATGTAGTAATTAGTAGATTCTAGCCACAAAAAATAATAAAATAAAAACTTTTTAACAAAAAAATTAAACCACTGAAAAAACTGAGAAGCAAAAAATAATAAACCTTCTTTTTATTCACCTTAATAACTAAGTTCTTAAACTAAGGTACCTAAGTAATATACCTAATATACCTAATATATATATACCTAAGTAATTTTGAGTCAGCGCCAAACAAGCGAATTAATGAATTATGTAAATGGTGATGCGCTGCATTGGTGCAGCGTGACATGCCTCTTCGCCAGATGATCCGAGTGTTTATGAAGTTAATGTCAGCGAGACAGCAACCCCAATGGGCACACATGTGAGGGTACTGGTGCCGACTCAAAATTGCTTAGGTATACTTAACATTAGTTTAAGAACATAGTTATTAAGGCTAATAAAAAGAAGGTTTATTATTTTTTGCTTTTCAGTTTTTTCAGCAGTTTAATTTTTTACTAGTTTCATTCTGAAATGCAGTGTTAATTTAAAAATATTGTATGAAGCAACCACACTTTTAAAAACGATTCTTCTGAAAGTGCTGTCACTGTCGTGGGCAAAGGGTTTCTCGCATATCCAGCTCTTTTTAAATTGTCCCAAACATGCTCAATGAGATTAAGATCCGGGCTGCGTGCTGGTCAATTCATTGTACGTATCCCAACCTCTTCGCAATATTGTTGAACTTGTGCAGCAGTGTGCGGCCGGGCATTTTCCTGCATTAAATTAACATTTTCGCTTATAATCCCATGTAAGGCATCACGTGATCTTCTAAGATCTCTGTTATGTAGCGATGTGCAGTCAAACCCCCTCTATTACCGTTTTGACGGACCATGTATATGAACACAAGTTTTGTTCACCCATTCATTGATATTCCACCCCGGACCATACACAAACCGCCTCCAAAAGGAACACGCTCTTCAATGCAACTTTGAGCATATAGCTCCCCACGTCGACCATAGACTCTTCTGCGACCATCTGCACCATATAAACATGTCCTACACTCGTCCGTGAATAATACGGAGGCCCATTGCTCTTCTGTCCAATTCAGGTGATCACGTGCAAATCTTAAGTGAGCTTGTCTGTGAGCTACAGACAACTTTGGACCATTTGCTGGTCTAAAAGGGGTGATATCCGCTTCCTTTAACCTTCTTCTTATTGTTCGTGCACTCACGTTTACTCCACGCACTTCATTAAGCTCTGTTTTGATGTTAAATGACGTGAGGAAACGATTTCGCAGGGAAGTTGTAACAATAAATCGGTCATCACGACCGGTGGTTGCTCCAGTCCTGCCTGTACCACGTCTCCTTCTATAAGAACCTGTCTGCACAAACTTTCTGTATATTCTAGAAGCCGTAGACTGGTTTAAATTTAAGTTTCTACCAATTCGTTGATCCAAGCCCTCCCGCACCAATGCTACAATTTGAGTCGCTTGTTCGGACGAAGTATCCATATTATGGTGGTTCAAAAACTCTCGATGAGTTAAAAAACTAACCCAACAATTCTGCTGGTAAAAATAATTCAATTGACAAAAGAATATAAAATCAATGAGAATCAATTTAAAACTTTGCTATAAATAACAGTAAATTTTCTTTTCCCAGCTATATTCATTTGTTTTATTTTTGCAGTTCTATTTTTAAATTTTCCTTTTTTTTGAGATTAAGAGCCAGTCTCCATATTTATATAATTCAATCTAAAAGTTTGCATACTTATAAAAAAAAATCATTTCAAAGTAATCCTGAACTTTGATGCAGTTTATGAGTCCGTCAGTATATATCTTATGATAAAGGAGAAATACACATTTATTTATATCTGTGTAACAGCAGATAAGCTGAAGATCCACATAATAGTAAATGGTTGCCATTGCCTAAGGATGCTTGTGATGCTAGGGGCATTGTAAATAAGCTGTTGTCCATATAAGGCAGCCGGGTTGGTTCTAACGCTTGAACAGAACACAAGTTATACTCTATGAATAAAATCTCCATTCCCTAGTTAAAATAATAATATCTTAAGCTCAAATTTCTCGTCCCATGTCAGACTCATGGATTTTTTATGAGCATATTTTGTTTATGAGCAATTCTCTACCATGGGTCAGACTTGTGGTTCAAGACTGTTGACGTTGGTAATGTCTGACTTAATTATATAATACAGGATATGCTTAAATATCGGTCTAGTTGATCGTAAAATATAAAATAATTTTTTTCACAGGATGACGATGATGAAGAAATGCTGGAGTCAAAAGTTGCAATACTAGAGCGTAGGATTGCACAGGATCCATATAACTATGATGATCATATTGAACTTATTCAGGGATTGTGGTAAAGAGATATTTTTGTGCTTTCTTCATAACGTTTTGTGTTCACAAAAAAATGTTAATACACAGTATGTCCATTAAGTTCAGAGACACAAACCATATCTCAGCAACTAAGAGCACATTTATGTGTTGGAATGCACATTTTAAAGCTTGGACCTTTCTCTATTATATGTCAATATTCCATTATATTTGGTTAACAAATAATAAGGATATGACAGTTCTTCCCAAACAGGTTTTGATCTGATGTTTCAACATGGAACAAACAGCTGTCATTACATTCAATGCAGAACTTAGTAAAAGTTTTCTCCATGCAGGAGTGGAGTAAGAATATTAACCCCTGTGGCTGGGGTCGGCCTGTCGTTAAAGATGACAAAACAATTAGCTATGTGGTAGGGCTCCAAGCCCGTTTGGATGGCAACCACTCTTAGTCTATAAGTTTTTTTTTATTACTGTAGGACAGCAGACAGGCTGACGGCTCACTTAGAATTTAGCAATTACCGCAGCCTATGGGTGTGTTTGCAACGCCAGTGGCATCACTAACACGTTGTTGTCCCATAAAGGCACAGGAACTTGGGTCATTAATGCCGAAACACAGCACAATGTTATTATGGCGACATACTTAAGTAAGTGGGCCGTCAGTCTCTGCTATTCTCAGCAATAAAAACTTTTCGATTGTTGCATCAAGTGTATTGTGATCAGTGTTTGTCTGGAGCAAATTTTCTTTGTGGCACAAATATTTCTTGAATGGCCGAGTGTCGCTAGAGGATGACAAATATGAAGGAAGACCAATTTCAATTCCCACACACAAATGATTGAAAAATTTCTTGATCATATTGCATTTTCATCTTGAAAATATTGTATGTTCAAATTTCTTCTTTAAAAATGTAAAACTATTTGTCTTATTCTGAAAAAAGATTTGGGGAAAACAAAGGTCTGTCCAAAGTTTGTTCCATACACACTGATTGAGGAGTAATCACTGAGTGTCAATCCTTCCAGGGAAGTCGTTGCAGCCACCAGAAATGATCCAAAACTCGTGAAATCAATTTGTTACTGGCAATGAAACATGTTGACTTTATTTGTCCTAGTGACCATGTTCATCAATCTTTTCAACTCAACTATGGTTCATATGTATTAAAGTGTTACTAATTTTAGGAGCTTATCAGAACTGGACCGTTGGCGCGGCGCCTGCGATCGTCTCCAGCAGATGTATGCATTACGGGCAGAACATTGGCTACTCCGCTTGCAGACTGAAGTAACCCTAGCTCATTCGCCGGAGTCGCGTCAACGCATTGCCGAGTTGTTCCAACAAGCAACTCTTGACTGCTATTGTAAGTCTTACTTTCTAACTTCTCTTATCTTCTCAATATTTTTAATATCTTAGAAAGATAGGGAATGTTACAGTTCCTATCAAAAATATTTAAATTTCTTTCAAAAACGTAAAATCAATGTGTTTATTTTATAATTTAAGACTACCTTACCTAGACTTCCTTTAGTAGTCTAGGTAATGTGCAGGCATGCAGGCTTTTGCACTTCGGACCGCATGTGGGGTTCATGGGTTCCATTCTATCCCCAATCTGGGAGTTTACATTTAATAGGTATTTATTTATCAAAGTATCTAATATAGTTGTCTAGTTCCTATAACAAGTGTTCTGTTACTATTTTTTTTTTTATTACTGAAGAATAGCAGACAGGCTGACAACCCACTTAATAGTAAGCAGTTATCGTCACTATAGATGTTTTCGACGCGAACACGCTGCTGTCCCATAGCGGTACAGGAACCTTGGTCACTAAAAACGGAACACAACACAAGGTTATTGTGTCGGCATACTTAAGACCAAGGGTGGTTGCCATCGAGATGGCTTTAAGCCCCGGTAGGAAAAAGTCCAATACAACGAAAAAATCCATAACAACCCTAGTTGCGTGGTAATGCAGCGAGGGTTATTTTGTCGTCTTTTACGACAGACCGATCCCGGCAGCAGGAGTTAGTATTCATAGGGTCCCTGCACCACGGAGAGAATTGACTGGGTGAGTTGTCACAATATATTTATTTCTTTAACTTATATATTATGTTTTACAGCCATACCAATACTGAGTGAATGGTGTTCATGGTCTATGAGCAATGGTGATGCGGCAAGTGCTCGTGAACAGATCGACGAAGTATTACGTCGCGCAGGTGCAGACCCACTCTCTGGGAAGGTCTTTTGGGATGCAAAACTGGAGTTAGAAAAAGCTCAGTTGGAAACATTGAGGTATATTTATTCACCTATCCAAGCCCAAAGGGTAAAGGCACCTCTGTTAGCCATCTTTTGCAGACATTTACTATTGTATGTTGTGTTACTAAAAGCTATAGTACATTAAAAGCTATAGTAACTTATTTTCTAGGTATTTAATGCTTAACATGTTCTCATACCACGACAACATCTAATATGTAGCCAGTGCTCTAATGTAATAAATTATATATGTTTTATATGCTAAACATATTTTTATCAAAGCCCTGACTGGGTTCTCTTTTAGTACTGTCTCGGGCCGTGTCCAAGGCACGTTATTGCGATGCTTTTTCTTTATACTTCTGTGTAGGTAGTCAGGACAATAGATGAAACAGATTGGTTAAATTTTGTTTTTGTAAAGGAGACAAACTGTTGATATTTTTGGAAGAAACACATATAAAACTAAAGTTTGTAATGGATATAGTTATATGGTAATAGATACACAAAATGTACAATTATTAAGTATTAACAAAATAATATCATTTTTTTTTTATTGCGTAGGACAGCAGACAGGCTGACAGCCCGCTTAGAATTTAGCAGTTACCGTCGCCTATAGGTGTTTAAAACGCCAGTGGCATCACAAACACGCTGCTGTCCCATAAAGGTATATCATGACAATATTAGCCATTTTAAAAGTTAAGAGACAAGAATAAGTCGTACAAAAACATACACCAAAGAGCAAAGGGCTCTATGACTGTGTTGTCGAAGTAGACAACACAAACATACAGGTTTTCTAACACAACAAACCCTTTGAGACCTTAACATTGAAAGGAAGTCTCAGAGCTTCAATTTTTTTAAATGAGCTATAACATAAAATTAAATATTTTTTATTTAGTGAAGACAATAGTGAATATAAAGCACAACAGGAAAGAGTTCTATATTGTTTGGAGGAGACTGTATCTCGGCCGCTATTACACGGGGAACAAGCGTGGCCACAAATACAAGAGCTGGCTCTTATTATACGTGATCAAGCTTATCTGGATAAAGTAAGAAACTTTGCGTTACTATTATTTGTAACTAGGTGGGATAAAAATAATTTGGTGATTATATATATGTAAAGTATAAAAATAACATCTAAATGTTGTTTTCTGGCATCTCATAAAGGATATGGTCAGATTACCACACACATTTTACACATGTCCAAGGTGGATTGGTGGGTTACACACGTTGATGACCTCAATATGTCCTCAAGTTGTTTTTATTAGGTGAGAAAAACAGAGAAGTGGTGGCTATCGTGGAAATCATACTGAACTCTTGGTTAGTTTCCGAATGTATCTCTTGTCTACTACCATAAATCTTAGACGTACGTATGTATGCTGTTGTCACATGAATGAAACTGCACGTCCTTTCTTTCTTTTAAAGTGCCAAGTAAAGAGAGTCCCATATGACCTTTAAACATTTGACATTCGTAAGAGAACTACACGCTGCATGCAGTTCCTTTGCTGACTGCATCATTATGAATGCATCATTGACATCTTTCATATTGTTCTAAAAAAGTGTTTTGGTAGAGCTAGTTGGACTCCTAGTAATGTTTTAATTAAAATATTAAGGATCATTAACTGATTATCTTCTTTTTATACCACTGCATATGATACGAAATTGACAAAATTTATTTTGAGATCTAATTATTCCACTACTTTTATATATTTGTTTTAAATTTCTTATAATGTCTTATTATAATTAATACTGCCATAATTGTTTTTTAATGAATGATAAATAAGCTGTCTACTTAAAGGAACACGATGGTTTGGTGATTTTTGGTTTGCATTTAGTTCTTGCCAGCATGCTCATGGAATCACCTTCTATTAGCGATTACTTAGACCCAAAAACTTCATCACATTACAAGTACAAGTACAATCATAGTACAAGTAGGGTATCATAACTTCTGCAATTCAATATAATACAATTTAAATAATATCTAAAATTCTATTAGAAGTGTATTTGAATGTGAAGAGCTGTTGATTCATCATAGTCATCTTGAATTACTGAAATCGACACGACCGATGAAATTCGTCGAAATATGACGATAATTTGAATTCTATATTTAATTTACAAAATTGTAGTGTCTAACTTGAAATTTGATTTTAGGTGAAACTCCAACATGAAGCAGCCAAAGAATATTTAAATCACATAACTCGTTTTGAGGATAAATTGATGGTATTAGAGTAAGTGTTACATTATTTTTAGATCTATAAGAAAACCTATTTATGATTTTCTATTTCACAAGATTAAATTTAAAATAACTAATTTAAAATTAATAATTCATTTGGTCCTCTTAGCAGCTAAAATAAAACTAAAGGTCTCATAGTTCATTAATAAGTTGATATGCTTTTGTCATAGTTTCACCAGAAATGATTTAACATCTCCTTTATTTTCCATCAAGTTTTTAAGCTCTAAATGATCTTAACGAGGCAGTTTGCACATCTTCTATATTACTAGTATAATTATAATTATCATTATAACGTTAAGATCCGATTGTAACTCAAGTTTTTTCTTCTCTGGCTTTTTCTTCCTCACTTCGGCACGGTCTTCGACATCCTTGGTAGTGAGTCCTTGGCACACATATTTCCCTTATCAAGACATCATATATCAACGTCAGCACTTTTTGGGTCTCCCATCCGGTGGCATGGCTATTTGTTAACCACGTAGGTAGCTGGCTGCCTTAGAATGGGGCCACACCTGCGAAATTGGCACTATTGTAGTATGTCTGCAATGTCACGGACATGAAGGTTGCCATGAATGTGTGAATCCTTAAAATAGGGATTAACTTTGATAAAAAATTATGATCTTTAAAAATGTTAAAATTGCAATTGCAGGGATCCAGAAGAGAAATTCAAAATGTACCAGGAGTACATAAATTTTGTAAAAGAATTGGCACAGGAAGAGAAGTATGCAGAATGTGACAGTAATGGCATACTCAAGGTAAGTTACATACCTGCTACGTTTTACCGATTTTATATGCATATTTTTTATATGACATTGTTTTGATAAATAAATGAATCTCAAGCTTTTAAAACTATAATATCAATACAAACTATACTGGGGCAATTTACAGAGCGCCATCTAGCTCCAAAATAAGCAGCATAGCGCTTGTGTTATGGGTACTAGACAACTGATATACTACTATTCTTATGTAAATAAATACATTTTGTACATAAACACCCAGACTCTGAATGAAAATCGAACCCGTGGGCTTCCCCGACTTGTGTTAGCTGTTGCGCCACGGTGGTAGTCATAAGACATAATCACTCCCACATCCTGAATATAGTTTGATTTTTTAAATATTAATTTTTTTAGGTTTTATACGACCGTGCGTCATACGAATGTATGTCATGCGAAGTGTCACATACACTGTTAGTGGCGTACGCCCGTCACACACAGCAGTGTTCGTCGCGGACGACGTATTGGCGTGTATTAGATGCGTGTACACGCAGATGTCCACGCAGGGCCACATTTTGGGTATTAAAGATGCAACAGGCTGAACACGAGGATAAGGAGTTCGACGAGGTCAGTTTTCATAGCCATGTAATAATGATCAGCATACAATAACCTTCAATATATTTCCAAACACAATGAATTATAAATAAATAAATATACTGGGGCAATTCACACAGCATTATCTTGTCCCAAAGTAAGAATAAATATTTTGCGATTGTCAGATTGCGATATCTTCATTTATTATATGTTAAAGTTATTAAAGCTTTAAGAAACATGTCTTTTCCTGCCGCAAAAAAGTGGGGCAAGCAGTGTATCATGTATGCGTACGAAAACTTTGTTATTTGGCCAGCGAAGCAGGCGGGAAGGGCTAGTTAGTAATAAAATCTTACCTTCCAGGTGAAATCAATATTCGAGACCGCGTTAACTAAAGGCATGGAGTCTTACAAACAAGCGGAGTTGCTGTGGCTCAGTTATCTGGAGTACACGCGTCGGAAGACCGCGTTCGACAACGAGCCAGATGTCGAAAGGCTGAGACGCACCTTCAGGCTGGCTTGGGATTCGCTCGCAGAGGTTATTTCATTCTTGTTTTTAATAATAAATATCGGGTGTTTTTTTTCAGCTACATGAGAACTATCGATAACTGGTTTGACAGCTGAGAATGTTAAACTGTGTTGACATTTTTGTTTAGTGAGGTTTGGCAAGTCATCGTGAAGCGTTTAACGCCAGAACAACACTTCCAAATTGTTCAAAAAAGTTCAAGTTGTTTCAAAAAAATATTTATGTTCACGAAGTTCATAGAGCACTTCGTCCATTTTACGGTCAACATAATCTGCCTAGTGAGCAAGCAATTCCTGCAGTTATTGTATATTCCTGCAGTTATTACTGTCAAACTTTAGATATGTATGTATTACTTAACACTGGTTAATGTATAATTGTGATAAATATTTACGATTTATTTAATATTTTTTCCTTAGGCTTGGGGCGAAGAAGCCAATGATTGTGAAGTGCCTTTATATTGGGCGCGACTCGAATACAAGAGAATGAAAGACCCCAAACAGGGAAAGGAGATATTTGAAGAAATATTTAGTAAGTTATTCATTAATTTAAAATTTTCACACATAATTTTCAAAAAATATTAATATTATCCATAGAAAAGCCAAAGAATGACTGTAAGGTGCCCGTTTGTTTTGCAAAGGAGTTTATAAACACTTCTTGTCTGAGCCCAGAGTTAATTCTTGAATATTTTTAAAACTTAACATCTTCTTTTCTACATGAAAGTAGTTGGAATAAATATAAGTAAATTGATGATTATGCAGGTTCTATTCCTGTCACATTATGTGTATCTATAAATATGTCTAAAAATATATAAGTAGTACATCAGTTGTCTTGTAGCCATGACACAATTGCTCTGCTAGTTACTTTGTGAATATAAGGTGCTGTTTGAATTGTCCCAGTGTATATTATATTTATTTATTATAAACACAGGAGCCAAACACAAAGAAATTGTTTTGTTGGCTGTGAATTAGAAAGAATAGTTATCCATATGATGTATTGGGTATTTGAAAAAAAAATATTATTGATTTTTTTATGTATTTTAAAACTTTATTATTAATAATATTGATATTTAATGCAAAAAACTTAAAAAAATGTTTTTTGAATTAATTATAAACAATTAAAAATTGATGAAATTTAAATAAAAATCACGTGACTATAAACGCGCCATGATTGGTCACCATAGTTGTGACGTCATAATGTTATAGCTATTCAATAAAAGTACAGCGTTAAAGGCTGTTCATAACATAAATTACACGTGACTGGACAATAATATTGAAAATTTATTGCTAAAATACGAGTTGTTAGTTCCGATTAGCTTTGTGTGATAAAGGATTTATTAAGGCAAAGTTAGATAATATTCCTGATGTCGATATATTTATGATAACCAATTAAAAAAAAAATGACGTTCGGTTTAATTCTGCTGAAGTTCGAGGTGCCAAGGCATCAAGGTAAGTCTGTTAAAAAATAATATAATGAATGAAAATATTTAAGTATTTATTATATTATTTTGTTTTGGGATTATCACGGTGCACTGCTTGAAACCATTTATTTCGACATTTGTCATCTTGGGGAACATTTAAAAACATTTTGTCAGGAGTTGTTTTTGTAGTATTCGTACATAATGGTACAAAACAAGAACTATAACTTTTTAGGTTCGACATTTTTAATATAAATTTAATATAATTTAAATATTTAACAATGACAACAAAATTAAATAGATCAAAACACTGTATTTATTATTTTTCTATCAACTGCAATGAGTGAAAACTAACATTATGACGTCACACACGCGCTCGGGTTTGTTCGGGAGTTTCGGCGTGTCTTCGGTACTGGATTCAAAAATTAATTTTTATTTTGAAATAACTTGAATTATTGCGAAAAAAAAAAAATAAAAATAGTTTTGTTATAAAACTTATGTATGATCTTTTCATTTATCACAAAAAAATTTTTTTTTCAAATACCCAATTCTATGATTCATTTGAGTGATTTGATCCTATTTATTGGAACCAATTACTATATAACAAGCTAGCTGCCAAAATGTAGCCTATGTCCTCCAGGTCCAATCTATCTCTATACGGATATTCTTGAACGTGACAGACAGAGCTACATTCACATTTATAATATTAGTATGGATAAATAAATAATAATAATATCCTATTTGAATCACATTATATGTGGGTAGTTTAAAATTGTATACGATAAAATAAACTCTATATTTCAGAATATGGTGAAAATAAAACAATGTCAAAATACTGGGAGGCGTTGATACAACTGGAGTTGTGCAGATCTCCGCCCATATCCGAGCACAAACAGAGAGATCTGATGCGTCGAGCGCTGCGTTCCGTTAAGGACTACCCACCTGCCGTGACGAGGCTGTGGACGGACTTCGAGCGGGATTACGGACAGTTGCACACCGTCAGGGAGTGCGTGGAGATGTGTGAGGTAGTGTTTATTTATTATCATCATCTTAGTGTTAAATCCCGGTTGCAACTAAAACTATCGCTTCGGGGCCCTAGGGTCCGTTTTCTGATCATCCATTCTTCCATCCATTGGCACGCATATCACCCATATGTGTTAAAAATTATATTTGATCATATATATAATATTTGGAAATATTTAATTGTCAGCATAAACTGAATTGTAATTTTTATGTACTATTTGTTACTGGATGGTTTTGTATATTTTAATTATTTTATATAATTCATAAAATTGATTGTTTGTTACATATAATTTATTAAAATAATTTAATAAATATGTTTTAGGCAAAAATCAAGGAATGGAAAGACAGTTACCAAGCCATGAAGGACAAGATGACGGGTAAAAAGCAAAAGGGCAAACAATTCGATAATAAAAATACAAAATTCGGCAACAAAAAAACAAATAAAAAGGAGGATAAAAAGATTAATAAAGGCAAGAGGAAATCTAATGGAAGTGACGAAGGTTGGCTTAATTTCAACTGTAAATTTAGTTAAAATACATTTCTTTAAAAATATTACTAGTTAGGAAATCATTTTGAATAAATAAAATAACGAATATTAATTAATTTTATAACGAATTTTAAAAACTAAGCAAAACTTTTTTGATAGTATTAAAGTTTTCTCCATGCAGAGGCGTAGTAAGAATGCTTACACCGGCGGCCGGATAAAAGGCGATAGAACAACCCTAGCTAGGTGGTAGGGTTTCCACCTAGTCTTGATGGCAACCACCCCGGGTCTCTAAGTATACCCCACAACAACCATGTGTTGTACTCTGGAATGAGTGACCCAGGTGTCAGTTTCCCTGTGTGAACAACAGCGTATTAGCGGTGCCCTTAGCGTAGCAAATATTCATAGGGGGCAGTAACTGCTTACTATTAAATCCGTCAGCCTGTCCCAAATTGATGAATAATTTGTAATTTTATTAATGTTATAATGATAAAACCTACACAAATAAACAAAGTACATAAATTGTTAAACTATTGAATAATATATGTGTAGCTTCGAAGATGACTTGAAGAGATCTTATGAAAAACCAAATCAGCTCCTTGGTTCAAATCAAATATTATATCAGTATTCATATCATTTATTAACAATTACAAGATTAACCTCTCGGCACCAAACTAGGCACAGCCTGTATTTTATAAACCGGTAAATATGTTAATTTATACTATGAATTGAGTACATTTAGAATGCCTATTCAATAAAATTTTATATATAAAGAAAAAAGTATAAATTCTCGCGGGATTTATTTTTAAAATAAGGTCTTGGTTAGTCGATCTTTTTGAAGAAGACCAAACAGGTGATAAATTGTACTATTCAACAAAACATTTTGTCTCTTAAAGGTGGTGAAATAAAAAGGAAAAAAGATGGCGATAATGTTGTTGGAAAAAATAAAAAGGCAGAAAATAGAATGGAAACTGAGAATAAAGGAGAAGGTGGTTCAGGAGTTAAAAGATCTCATGATGACGATGACAGTGGTATGTTATTTTTAATATTTTTTCAATTTGTTTATCGAATTCACATTGTCTTAAATTAACATACAACAGAAATAACAGCATAAAAAACAACTAAGGTTTGTACAATGCCATCGAAACTTAAGTATACGCACGTTCAAATAAATAATTAAAATTAGGTTACAAATTCTCTAAAAGTACTTTTTAAGTGAGGTTAGGTAAGAGGTTAGATAATTTTTTTGGATTATATTATCTCTTATATTTCTTGGTAAATCGTTTAATAATCTTGAAACTAAGTAGGTAGTTGTGCGCTTGCCGTACATATTCTTCGTGCCGCTAGTAGCAAACCGGTTTAGAGCAGCGGCCCTAGTATATACAGCGTGCTTCATTTTAGTTTGTATTTTTTTTTTATTAAAAAAGTTTTCCTTGAGTATCATTTTTTTAAATTGACAATCTTTGTACCGTAACGGCTTGATGTATATGTATTTTTTACAAAAGTTGTAAGTAGTATATTAGTTGTATAGTACCCATAACACAAGTGCTATACTGCTTACTTTGGGACTTGATGGTGTTCTGTGTATTGTCCCAGTTTATTTATTAAATATAAGGCATAGTCACAGATTATAACTGTATGCATCCGAGAGAATAACACAATATGATCTACCTGTAAAGATGTATGGGGCTGAGTCTGGATACTTAACAGTGTGTGGTCGACCATGGTTGTTCCACCAATTCTGTCACTTAGTGGACAATGGAGAGAGTGATCAGATTCGATGAAGTGGTCCGTCAGAGAACCAGTCACATCACTTCTCCTAGAACCGATCCGAATGTCATATGTAGGTTAGGATCCATAGATTCCAGCATCTAAAATGGCTGGCAAGGCCAGCGAGAGACCTACGTTCAGCATTGAACTTCAATAGGACGATGGTTGGAGTTGCAGCTCTGATTAAATAACTTATTTTGGTGAGAAATTCTAGTTTAAGATCATATTGGAAACAATGTTCCTTATAAAAGAACTATTCAACTCTGACAGTACCTAGTGGTTTCAAAGTAAATTGGATGCAACCGTGATAAAACACTTGTACACAAATAACTTTTTAGAAATAGCAATTCACAAATCATTAGTGAATGATGAATAAATGATCATTATCAGCATTATCCTAGCGTTAAAATCCTGGTTGCAACCCAAACTTGTTCGGTGCCCGGGGTCCCCATTCCGATTTTTTCTTCTCCACTTTGCACAGTCTTCAGCATCCCTGGTAGTGAATCCATTGAACCATCATCTTTTACGACGTTAAGCCCACACTTTTAGGGTCTACCCCACTTGCTGGGCCCCGGCTGGATAGACATTTCCTCACGTTAGTCAATTTCGCAGCAACCAACGAAGGTGTCACTCCTGCAATTTATCCGTAATGTCACGGACGGGAAGGCTGCCGAGAATTCGGGAGTTCCTAATGCGGTCCTTCCCGCCTTATTCCATACATACACCGCAGCATAGAATGATAAAAATAATAATGATACAAGTCTTAATAAGAGTGAATATATTAATAAGTGTTTTAGGTGTAGAGCACAAGAGACAGAGAACAGACAGTGAATCGAGTGACTCGAGGCAAGCTGGTAGGGAGGCTTGCACTTTGTTCGTTAGCAATCTCAATTTTAAGTAAGTCAATATTACCTAATACTTAGATACAAATTTGCACTATATGAATCTGAAATTTTATTTGATATTTGAACCTTATTATGTTAATGTTATTAGTTGCTATAGATCTGGTGCCTACAATTATACAATTAAAACACTCAAACTTAATTATCACTGTCCTTCCTGAGGTGTTGTAAAAGTAAATAAAATAACTTTGTTTTTAATCAATAGGTGGCTCGAGACTTAGTGTTTGGGTTTTGGTGTTCTTGAGATGCACCAAATCTGAAAAAATAAACTGAATGAAACTGTTAACTTGCCGTCTGAGAGATTATAGGTTTATATTTTGCTGTTATCAGGACTTTAATATGAGTTTGCATCCTTTATATGGGATCTGATGGCGTAAAAAAAATATCCATAAATAATTTTTTGTAATATATCCTATTTTTTAGCTGAATGCAAGTAAATAAACATAAGTCGGCCAACTTGATGCGGTAACGCGTGTTAAGATAGGTTTTAAATAATTGAAGTAGGAAAAGTAGAATTCTTTTACTAGTAAAGAAGTAGAAATGAACATGGATAGAGGAGAAAAAATGCGAGAAAAGGTGCCGACGGCTTAACACACTGAACATAGTATTTTACCAAATTAATTGATTTGTTTTTTCCTGTTGTAGGGTCGATGAACAAAATCTAAGGGATAAACTTTCCGAGTACGGGGACATAGTTTCAATGCGAGTTAAGGCCGGTGTAAAGGCTTTTGGCGGCTCGATATGTTACTGCCAGTACAAAACCCCGGTAAGTCAAGTTGAAATGTATGTACACAAGGCAAAGAAAATTTTATAAAATAAAAATGAGAGAGAGAGATAGAGAGCTAACGTTACGCTACGCTAAGTTTAACCCACTGAAAAGACCGTAGATTTGATAAACTTAATAGTTAAATCTGACAATTTATTGGCAAATTTTATACTGTAATCTTACGACTATAATACTAAAAATTTGACAAATTTAATTCACAAATGTGATAAAATGTTTGACTACTCCGTACTGGGGCGGAGAAAGAATACTGACCTTGCAGCCGGGTTCGGCCTCTCATAAAAGGTGTCATAACAAGCTAAGTGGTCACGGAGGGTCACCCTCAAGTGACTTAGAGCCCGACAGAATGTCAACCCTCCTTGGTTTCTAAAGATGCGGCCATAATAACATTGTGTTATGTTCCGACTTAAATGACCTGGTTCCAGTAACCATACGCGAACGTCAACATGTTAGCGGTGCAAATATCCTATCTGGCGTCGCAAATATCCGTCTGTGGATATGCATATCCACCGATATAATTAAATAACTTATTGTAAAGAAATCTTCAGAATACTTTCGGTGAAATTAATTTATTTGTAATATACAGGGTGACTGACAAACCCGTCCAAATTTTTTTTGCGCACTAAACATCATTTAAGGAACCCATTTTTGCAAAAAAAATTGTATGTCAAATTTTCACCATAAAATATTTCATATATGATCATTAATTCAATAGTACAGAATAGTGCTATGGTGCAACCTTCGTACGTTAACCTGTTATTACCTGTCTCTGTCTCTCCCGCGTAAATGAGTAGTGCGTATTCGCTCGCCCGGTTCAATGCCGCCGTCCTCGGCCTTTTACTAGGTCAGATGGAGAGGTCATCGACACTCTAGCGCCGTATTATATAAATTGCGAGTTCTTTGAATGACTTTGTGATGCTAATTACTCAACATTTTTGTACTATGTGATACAAAACTAAAATACATGTTTCTCATAACTTTTACTAAAGATTCTTCCGTGTGAATTTGGACGGGTTTGTCAAAGTCACCCTGTATATAATTAATAACATCTGTCAACTCTTCTCTTACTAACGACATTGGCAAAATCAATATGCAAAGCATTGGAGTCAAAAATAACAATAATAGACATCACGTAACATTTATGATCATTTTGAGTCTTATTAAAAAATGTAACACTTGTCATTCCACACCTTCACCACGACATTGGCGAACACAAAAAATATTGACAAACAAAAACAAGTCAAACATCAACACTTCTTGTTCGTGTAATTGCTAATAGTTATAAAATTTTAGGAATCTGTTGAGGAAGCAATTAAACATGACCGCACCGCGCTGGACGGGCGGCCGATGTTCCTCTCGCGTTACTCGTCGAAGAAGTCGAAGCCGACTTTCAAATACGCCACGACGGTGGAAAAGAACAAGCTGTTCGTACGGAATTTGCCCTTCGTCACGTGTACAAAGGAGGCACTCACGAATATATTCAACAAGTACGGCCAACTGAAGGATATAAGGATTGTTACGCATAAGTGAGTATATGGCTATATTATATAAAGACATACACACACTCATAGAAACACGCTGACACTCATATACACACACTCACGCATAATACTCATATATACATATATTATTATATTTATTATACATTAGTTAAAGACACGCGATTGTATAATATATGTAAATCTATGCATATTAAATATAAGTAATATGTAAACTCCGGACGCCGAGCAGGAAGAATTTCGTCCATTGACCTGTTATTATCTGTCTCTGTCACTCCCGTGTAAATATAATGCCGCTTTGCTCACATAGAGCAATGACCATCGTCGGTGCGGCATTATATTTACGCGGGAGAGGCAGAGACAGATAATAACAGGTCAATGGACGAAATTCTTCCTGCTCAGCGTCCGGAGTATACACGACCCAACTCAAAGGCGTCAGCAGTCGTGTCGTGTAAAGAAGCTTCCACAGGCCGCCATGAATGTACAGTGTGAAGTTCGCTCGCCTGTCTTACAAAACCAAAACAAACCATTTGTTGCATAAAAATAATTAAATAAATATATAATAGTAATAAGAGTATCATATATATAGTATAGTAATAGGGGTACCATAGGACAACAACACAACAATAAAAGTATCAGTAATAGTTCACTTAGTTGGAGGCAGTCTAATCAATTATGTTATTTGTTATCTTATAGAGATGGCAAACCAAAAGGGCTGGCATACGTAGAATATGAGGACGATGCTGCAGCTTCTGAAGCGATATCTAAAACAAATGGACTTCTAGTGGGTGATAGGAAGATAGAGGTCGCCATGAGCGCACCGCCGCCTAAGAAGGATAGTCCGCAAACTAGTCTAGGCCAACCTAAGAGGGATAGTGGAGGGGGAATGTAAGTAATTTATACTTCTATAATAAATTTTCAATTAAACGAAGGGATACTGAGCGTCTTTGTTTCCAACGTCTCCGACCGGTCTCGTTGGAGATGTGAAATGAGCTGGTAACAAATTTTCAAACTTATTTACGAATGGGTAACGGTAATCCTAGTATTGTGTTACATTCGAAATTCAAATTTATTTGTAATTTTTTGTGTTTACAATTATGTATTTATATTTAATAATGTCTGTATACTATTTATCATAATTTTAAACTTATACTATGTGCGCTGTAGCATGGTGCGGGTGACAGTTGCCTGTATAACGTTGACATCTGTCAGTACCACATGACTAGGGATGTGACGTATAGCAAATCATTTTTATCGCTGACGATACCCGCAGCATAAATCTAGTTCTCTTTAATGTTGTTATGAAAATTAGTTTAAAAAGCAAATTATTATTTAATTGGTATTTATGAGGAGACTCCGTTGTCGCTGATGTACTAATGCGTAGTTTCTAGGGATTAAACATATATCGACTATGGCCTATGCGATATTTCAAATCTACTTATAATATTGTCTGATAGATAGAATTTAAATAAAATAAATAAATAAATAACGTGTATAAACTTGTCAATATAAATATTGTCTTTGTACTTGTATTAAATTATCAAAATCGTGTTTATGAATTTTTTTTCTTGACAACATTTTTACTCTATGGCGCATCAGCGCGGCGGCCATTTTGTTTACCTGTGAGATGCTGTCAGTACGAGTGCTAGCGCCTTGTATGTGACACGTATTTCGATTTCATTGTTCCTTTTCATTTTCGTTAAATTGTTATAGTTTGTTGTTATTACCATGCCTAAAGCATACAAAAAAAACTGTTTTGGGCAGTCAGGCCAGGGAGCTTGTTGTTCGCCTCCGAGACTACTTTGAAATACCTTTCCGAGACCTTTGTTACCATTGAATAGAATTGGTGAACGAGTAGCCGAAGCTCTTGATATTTACAATACTGCTTGCAATACTGTTTCGCGTATAACACGTAAGAAAATTGGCCAAGAAGGGATGTCTGAAAATAAACTATCGACACCCAACAAAAAAAAACGGACCAAGGTGAAGCCAATCACAGATTTAGATGATTTTGCTAAGGATGCTATTAGAAATTATATTTATGATTATAGAGGAATGGAGCTGCCCACATTGCTCAAGCTTATAAAATCATTGAAAGGAGCGGACTTGTTTAAGGGAGGTGTTACTTCGTTGCGGCAAGACTTTTTAACAATATAAATTGAACTACGCACAATATACGATTTTTATTATAAAAAACATCGACCATCCATCGTAGCAGTATACATCCCATCACTAAATGCATCTATGGCGTTACGTTATACGCATAACACTGCTTAATTTTTCTTTCAATTTGATTTTATTTGTAGACTAGAACATTATGGCTGGGTTAAATTTAAGTTACTACAATCATTAATAATATAATATATTACGAATGTGGTACAGCTGAAATATTAAGTCATAATTTGTAAATCGCGGCAACTTTCAAGAGTGAAACGAAACGTTACTGAAACTGTCACCCGCACCATGCTACAGCGCACATACTATAGAGGGTCATTTTCTGGTACTGCAAACCAGAGGTCTCAATATGAATAGAAAATTATACAAAATTAAAAAGACGTACATAACATAACGATATGCCAATAAAGCAGTGGAGTAGACAGAATGAGAATAAAAAGTACATTTGTTGGTATATAACATAATATACTCATAATATTTTTAGTGAAAAGGAAGGTTATTTAAGTTTATTTAAGTTTAATTAGTAATACATAAATCGTCTATATTTTTTTCTTTTGTTCTTATTATTATTTAATTGCCAAATAGTACAAAGAAGAGCAATTTTTTATTTTTATTGCTATTAATCAGCAGACCGGCTGACAGTCCGCTTAATAATTAGCTGTTACCGTCGCCAATGGATGTGTGCGACGTTAAACGTCCACACGATATCAAATACATCGAAATTTATCTATTTTTTATACATATATATTTTATAAAATGCCCAAATTTATCTGATTTAAGTTGAGGTTTCATATTGTTGGAGCGTCAAATGGTAAACGCCAAATGTTGCCATAATTATAAGCCAATAATTTTTTTTATACCTAAAAGGGCGCACGCTTCGTAATTTTATAACACATCGAAGCCTTGGTATGCAGTCGAGAATGACCGCTCGAAAAGAGAGCTTTATTAAGATCTAGATTTAAAATTAATAAACTTCTGTGTACCTCATAGGCCAACAGCTCGTCAACCTCGAACGGCTGCGTAGGTTTGCACCAGTGAATCAACGGGAATCAATTCCCGTCCCGAGTCCAGGTGTTTATGTATATTTATTTATAAAAAAGTATATAAGTAGTATATCAGTTGTCTAGTACCCTTAACGTAAGCGTTTTGCTGCTTACTATGAACTAGGTGGCGCTGTGTGAATTGTTACACTATATTTATTAATTATAAACAGGAGGCGTACACAGCTGAGTAGTTTTATACCGAGAGTCCTACAAAAGCCGTCTACTAGTCAAGTGTCAACGGCCAACGGAAGTCACAGCAACAGCGACGAGAAGCGCCCTCTATCCAATAGCGATTTTAGGAGTATGCTATTAAAATAGCTGTAAAATTAAACGTGGTCTTGAAAATTGTTAAGTTTTAAACTCGGGAAGAATATGACAGTTTGATGAGTGTAAGTCAGTAATATAAGAAAGGTTTCTCACTGGTTAACTCCCATGTACCTTGAATTTGGAGACGAAATTTGTATTATATCATAAAGACTTAGCTATAAACTACACACACCGGCATAATTAGCGAACTATAAAAAAAAATACTTAAAAGCTTCTTTTTAGACAAAAGTAACTTTAATCACGAATTTTTACAGGCTTCACCACCACCATATATAATTTAAAATTACACGCACACATGTATATATTGTATGAATAACTTTTTTTATGTCCACGTTTTTTTAAAACACCACAAATTTTTTTTAAACACGTAGATTTATGAATATTTCAGAAATTTCTTTGAATATATAGTTAGGATTAGCTAACTTCATCAAGTCGCTGTCGGTGTGCATGCGTAGAGTTGCAAACTGGATCTCCAGATTTGAATCCTATACATGTCTGGGCCTTGTTGAAGGATCAAATCCAGAATTAGAGTCAATGAGCGTGAACTGATAACCGTAGTGGAAGAATGGCAAAATTTACTTCAAGAGACATTCGATAACATCATTATGCCTTAAACCATTAAAAACTTTAATTAGAGCACGAAGAAAAAATACGCGGCATAAATTTTTTCAACAATCCTATTTTTTTATGTGATTTACAAACCGGTAATTTTCCAAAATACTTGATTTGTACATTTTGTAAAAAAAAAACACAAACATTTAATGTGCGATATGTTTAGTACAGGTGATAACAATTTAAAATTAATTTTAATTTAAAATATTTATTAAATTGGAATAGTTATTTTAATTTAGAATATGTACATATTTTTAAAGATTTATTGTTTTTTTTATATTCCGTTGATCATATCGGTATGTGTACATTATACAACTGATTTATAAATGTTTACTAACATTTTTATTTAGCAATGCTAAGAAATAAAAAGCGTTTACCACAGTACAAAGTAAACATGTAACACTGCTGACTTACTTCTTTCCGTGTAGGGGCGGAGTAAGAATACCAACCCCTGCGGCCGGGGTCGGCCTGTCGTAAAAGGCGACAAAACAACCCACCCTAGCTACGTGGTAGGGCCTCAAGCCCGTCTGGATGGCAACCACCCTTGGTCTTAGTATTCCGCCATAATAACCTTGTGTTGTGTTCCGGCATTAGATTAGTGCTCATTGTCCTGACCCCCATGGGACAGCATTTGTTCGCGGTGTCCCTAGCGACGCAAACATACATAGGCGACGGTAACTGCTCACTGTCAAATGGGACTTCAGCCTGTCTGCTGTTCCTTAACAATAAAAAAAAAACTTATATGACTGCATAACAAATTTCCATTTCAAACGTATTTTTTTTTTCATCCCATATAAACCGAAAAATTGTTTAAGTGGTTTCAAATCAGAAATTTCACGATGCGCGATGCAATTTATATGTTTGGATTCGATATGAAAATTTTATTAATGATTCTTATACTTATGAATTTTGCCAACTTTATAATATTTAAGAATCTATTATTGTATTAGAAAATAATTACAGACTAATACATAAACTACATGAAATATTAAACTTATTCATGGATTCGCTGCTAAGATTCGGGCCTTAGTTTCTGAATTACCTGAGTATATGTGTCGAATGTTAGAGACAAATTTTACGTATCGTGCGTCTTTTGGTAGGCGGTAGTACATCGAAAAGCCTATTCCTTCGATACATTTTTTGGTCTCAGGGAAAAACCCTATTCTTAACGGGTTCCTCCGGCCCGGGGAGACGGAGGGATATGTGGGACTCCGAGAAAGATGTTTGGTCTCCGACTACCTAGTAAAAAACCCCGCTGTTTTCCTATCGCCTACGCCCGGGGCCACGGATATGTGGCCTGCCGATCTCGTGGCTCGGGCCGGCGCCGGCCCGCCCTTTGTATCGAGGCGGGCCTCTTCCATAATACTGGCGCCAGGTGGGTCAGGATTTCCTCCCCCTAGTGCTCTCTAGCAACTCGACAAGTTGAGGAGGACCGCGGAACAGTACGCGGCCCTCACCCTCGCGGCAATTACGGCGGCCGGAGGTCGTTGGAAGATGCCTTCGATACCTAGTTCACTTTTATACTGTGGCAGGAGTTACAATGTCTTGTTTGGTAGGATTTAATTTTTAGTAGCTTTTTATGCATAATAATATTTTACAATCACGTTAAACGATCTCTCTGGTATACATCACAAGTTTTATAATATGAATAGTTCATTAAAATGTAATGATCGGTTTACAATCATTTTTAAGCTGTTAACCTGGGAATAAACTTTTGGTCAACTCATTTCACAATGGGGAGTTTTTTCTTCATAATTATAAGTAATATCATCACACCTCAAATAATAATTAGAAATAGTCTTTAACTTATTGATTTTATTTATTTCGTCATAATAAAATTTATAAATCAAACAACTACAATGCAAAAAAATTAATTGAACTAATTAATGCGTTCAAAATATTAGGGAAAAATTTCCACCACTAAAAATGTCGTCATGCACATTGCAGTAGTGCTTCGTGTATGACGAAATATTTCTCACAGCTTTTGCGTTCAGCGTTTAGGGACTCCCAACTTCTACCCAATCTTAACAACTCTGAAATGTTACTGGATCATACATACACTGCCGTGAGTTGACCATGGACGTGCAATACAAATTGCCGATTGTATTAAAATTTTTAGGTGGTAGCACAACCAATCTTAATACGTCAGTTGGAAGTTGCACACTGTTTGACTAACACCATGGTGTCTCCGTTGTTGAGTTGCTTTATTAGCTTTAATAAACACTTAGGGCCAGTCTGTTATTAATGAATTTGTTCAATAATACTTTAATGGTTTTAGGCTTTTTCATATGTTAAATGAAAGTTTATTCATAATATTATTAAAAATACGATTTTGATGGCGATGAAATAAACAGCACCCCTAGTGGCGAAATGGCGAACTAAATTTTATGCCAAATATTTTTTACGAACAAGCTGATTTTGGCTAAGAAAGCCTTGGTCAATTACTTGTGTACTTAATCAATGGGTAATGAAAGACTCAAATAACATCGTGATGTAATTGTTAGTCGTGACATAAAAATTTCTCAATGGATGTAGTCATAGAAAGGAGTCAGCGTTTTGCTAGGGCAAGGAAATTATTTGTCTTGCGCTCGGGGTTGTGGGTTGATTGCCCATATCTCTTTTAAGCCTTCCTCCAGGTGGCATTCAAAGTTGGGGTACACTGTTTTGCATTATGACTGGGTAAAACATCAAAGCTCCATGTGTCAATACCATTTGGCGACATTTTCTTTTTTGATTTTTATCCATGCAGGGGCGGAGAAAAATACTAATTTCTGTAGCCGGGGTCGGCCTATCGTAAAAGGCGACAAAACAACCCACCCTAGCTACGTGGTAGGGCTCAAGCCCGTCTAGATGGCGACCACCTTTGGTCTTAAGTATGCCGCCATAATAACCTTGTGTGTTCCGGCATTATGGACCAAAGTTCCTGAACCCTTATGGGACAGCAGCGTATTCACGATGCCACTGGCGTTGTAAACACCCATAGGCGATGGTATATAAGCTAAATACTAAGCGGGCCGTCAGCCTGTCTGCTGTCCTACAGCAATAAAAAAAAATTGAACATGTTTTTGCTTATATAAATTAACATAGAAGCAGCGACATAGAGAAGGCGCGGAGTCAGCTTAGTCATGTGACAATAATTACGTGGACCCCAAGGTCCAAATTGAAAGTTTTAGATGTAATTTGGAAAACCCTTATCATAGAAGAGCGTCATGGTTTCGTCAATAAAAAATTTAAATAGATTATAAGTCACTATAAGCTAGCTTAGTTAAGATTATTTTTTTAGTTCACAGCGACACTATTGCGCAAGTTTATATATGCTATGTTGTGATTGTGTATAATTGCAGATACAATATAAGAATAATTGTTTGTGTTGTTTTATTTCTACCCATTTAGATTAGAATAAAATATTCGTTATTGTACAAATAATTATGCAATTTAAAATGGTGTTACAAAGGGCGGCCTTATTGCTAAAAGTAATCTCTTCCAGGTAACCTTTAGATGGACAAGATTTTAAGTATGATAAGCTGTGTAGTGTACACACATAATAATTTAATTAAAAAAGAAAAAAAACCTATAAATAGGTATCAAAGACACAAAAAAAAAACAATACATATTATACGACATACACCCAAATATGAATCTAGTGGATTCGTGTCATAATAGATACCTAACGATAAGTTTATACTGACAGTATTCTTTAAAAGGTTGTTGAAGCTGTGTATTTACTACAGTACCAATGCATAGACGCACGTTGTATCCGAATGCTGACTGATATGTAAAAAGTTGTTTATGATGATATATTTTGAACAATAGAAAGAAAGAAAGAAAAAATGTTTATTTAGAGCACAAAATAATAACATGTTAAATAAAATCTCATTACAGATATAAGTGCCCTAAAAGGTCTTCTGCTCAGCATAGTTGGTTATAAGAAACCAACGCTGGTCTTCCGCAGAGGCCTTCAAGAATGACATGACTCATTAAGAAATGGAATATTTTATTGCTGCAGTTCACAACAAATGAACAATACATATTAAATAACTACAAAAACATACAATTTGTTATTCATAGACAACGTATGCCCATTTACAGTAAATATACCGTATACCTGAACACCTCCCATAACTTCATCTAGTCCCAGTCAGCAGCAGTACGGCACCCGTACCGCGGGCACCAGACAACCGATACACTACACATACATTTCTTTTGTAAACAAACACAAACCTTATCTGGATACAGTAACCTTATCAATAGTACAGTGTTCTGTAATTTTTTAATTGCCGTGGTACAGGAAACAGGCTGACTTAATATTATGCAGTTACCGTCGTCTATATCCATATAGGTGACGCATTAGGAGTACCGCTGAGACGCTATCGTCGGCGTAGGGGAACTGAAACGGATCACTTGATTACGACAGCATATTAGAGATTAGATAGAAAGATTTATATTGTCCCTTACTAGGATCATAGAAATTGGTGAGAGATTTATAATTCACGGGGCCGTCGCCTCTCGGTTCGAGATGGAAAAGCTTTCCGTGCTTGGCCAGACTGAACACGCGGTCGTGGCGTGGCATACTTGGGCACGCGGTCGGTTTCATATGTTTAAGTAGCCGCGCCGCGCCGCGCCCTCGTGTGCAGTCTGGTCAAGCGCTCCGCATACCCCTTCGCGCAGCGGGGTAGTACCGCGCGTCTCCATCTCATGGGAGGCGCACGTCGCCTGGTAAACCATCCCAGTTCCTTCGTCGTCCACATCTAATCACGATTTTGATTAGCGCCAGCCCCTTCAAAGCCTCAAAGGGGATTTAAGAATATAAGGTTTTACCAAAGTCCGAGCCCGCAACCGGATACTACGGAGGTCGGTGGTAGGTCGGGTACTCACTATGGCGGATCGGTAAAACTTGCCGGAAGAAGTAGCTGTACAATTTACATGAAGTTATTCACATTATCCCGGCAAAAATACTGAGCCCGGCATTTTTCTAGACCGTTTTGTCACTGCGAAGTGTCGGTAAAACCACCGGACCGGAGTAATGTGAACGAGTTTGCGCCGGTATCTGTCCCCCGCTTGTACAGTCCGTTCTTCCCTCGCGTCATTCGGCTTCGAATTCTGATAAAAGTAGACGTGCAGTATGGATAAAATAGGGTGTACCCGATGTTTTCTTTTTACTCTATTTAGCCTTCTATTAAGATACCACCACAACACAACAATTTCATCGTCCATTGTGCGCACAGGTCCAAATTCAACTGGGTGAGTACTTGACTGTCCGATTTACTTGTGGGATCCGGTGTAATACGCCTCTCTCCGGTTTCGGCAAATCTGTCAATCCGGTGTAGTGGGAACCCGGCCGAGCGAGGAGTGGCACTACCTGAGCTGAAGTGGAGATGGGATCGTTGCCTATCAGTAATAAAATTACAAAATAATAATATAAATAACATTTATTATAAAAATATAATTTACACTTTACAATCTCAATAGAGATGTATGTATGTAAACAACATATATACTTATTTATATACAAACTTTTCTACAATAAATAATTCTAAAAAAAGTTCTAAGGGGAATATAATTCAATGGTTTAAGCGTGAGGTTATTGTACCAATACTTATATAATACGAGAACAAAATACCTAGTATATATAATAAACAGGAACATAACTATATTAAATGGTAACTATATTGCATATTTAACTATGATTTATATTCTTCATGTTTTCAATACTATCTATAATTTGTTTATTAAGCAAAAATAGATTAATCGTTTTCAGTAATTCGTTCAAAGTTGCCATATATCACAATTTTTGTTATATAATCAATGCAGAAATAGCGAGAAAATTTGCGCAAGAGTTGAAGGTAGATCGTCAAGAGTGCACCGCGTGTAATGTTCGTGTAAATGTAATATTGTTTGGCACTTTAAAGAATGCGAATATAAAATAGGTGTGTGCCAATATTCGAGACGAATTGGAATTATTTGATTCGATTCGAATACTATTCGCACACCCCTAATATATAATAAATTTTGAACTTAATTTTGAGCAAAACTAGTACTGTTATACTTTATTATGCGAATATATTTTTCTTCACGTTCGTTGCCATACAGAAATTTTGAATTTCGTGTGATGGCCAAAATATTTTTTTTGCCTAGAAGTTGTTCGTAGCGGCCACGCTATATCACGTGAACGGCAATTTGTAAACGGGCCAAAACTCGCGTAATAGCGTGAGTAGCTATGAACTTGTAAAGTGAAATTGTTGTTCAGTTGCTACATTTCTTTTATGTAAAATTCATGAATGGTCTCAGTTAAGCGGGGTTTTGGTTATATTTGTCAAATATATTAATTAAATAATACTTCCAATCGATTATTTGTTACTTAATATAAGCAACAATGTTTTGCTCAAAGTGCAATAAATTTCAACTATCAATGAGCAATATAAATGGAAGAACGTGAGCATTGCTTAGATATGTAAAGGACGACAGAAAACTTGTTAATCAATGTGTTTGCCATCTCTCCATTTCTTCTTGGAGCGCTCGAATGCTTCTTTTATACATGCCCTGTAAATGTGAGACGTTTTTGTTCAATTCTATTGTTTTTTTATGGCCGAGGAACAGCAGACAGGCTGACTTATCGTCGCCTATAGATGTTTGCGACATTATAGGGGCATCGAAAACACACTGCTGTCTCATTGGGGTACAGGAACCTGGATCACTAATGCCGAAACACAACACAAGGATTATGACGGCATACTTAAGATCAAGGGTGGTTGCCATCTAGAGGGGCTTGGGGCCCTATTACGTGGCTAGGGTTGTTTTGTTGTCTTTTAGCACAGGCCGACCCTAGCCGCAGGGGCTAGTATTCTTACTCCGCCCTTGCACGGAGAAAGTGTCGACCTCCGGGGTGCAGGGGTTTCGTACGTCGGAATGCTTGGAGGGGCGATTCCCGTCCCCAGTCTGGGAGTTTATGTATTATATGTATTTATTTACTAAAGTATATATGTAATATATCAGTTATCTAGTAATACCACAGTACCCATAACATAAGTGCTATGCTACTTACTTTAGGGCTAGATGGCGCAGTGTGAATAGTCACAATATATTTATAAAAAATCATCAAATCAAATTTAAAATATTAACAGGAAAAACTGATGGTAAAAAAGGATCTGAACCCGGGATCTTCTCCGAGTGTAATAACATTTGGGTACCATGTACCACATTGGGAGGTTAGTGCAATTAATGTACATTTCTCAATAGTTCTAATACCTGAAGAGCGACTGGTGCAGGATGTACGCGGAGACGTGTCCGGCGTCGACGTAGCGCACCTCCGCGCCTGGCCAGATGTCCTCCAGCGTGCCCACATCCTCGCGCGGCACGTACGCGTCGTGTTTGGCGCACACCGCTTAAATAATTTCATAATAGTTATAAGGTACTGTTCCGCGTGCACCCCTTAATCTCGGTTTGACATAGGAAAGCATCGGGGGTCGGAAGCCTTACATTATATTGGCATACACTATGAAAGAATTGTCCTGATACAGGAGCGGAACGTAGCGCCTTTAAAATTTTTAACTCTTTGGAGATGCAGGGATTCCTAGCCTCCAATAAAATGTCGTTTCTGGTTTCCTTTAGGCAGAGTTCTTCCTCGGTGGTCTCTTGTTAGGTCTGTTCCAATGAATATTTGAACCAGATTCCGGTATTCTATATTTTATTGGGACCAATTGTGCTTGATGTATTTACAAAAATGGTGTAAAAATAGCATTTTTTGTTAGCAAAAATCTAGATAAATACATGTTTATGAGACAACAGCTGTGTGAGAGAAACAGAAGATATAACTATTAGGCGACACGGTCTTATAAAAGCATAGAACTGCTAAAATTCCATCTGCGCTACAGATCAAACTGCATGGAGTAAGTGGAATCAATATTAAGTAGTGAAAATCAATATTAATACTGAAAAATACAACTGAAAAAACTTCAACTGAATTAATTGTAATAGAATAATTTGATGTAATAATCTGATCATATAAAAGAAACTCACCAATAATCAAGGAGGTGTCGTAAGGCACGGAGAAGTTGCTCAGGTGCGTGCACTCATCCATGATGCCCCGCATGAACTGCAGCGCCTCTCTATCCCTCCAATGGATTTTGTTTATGTCTATCTTCTTCCCTTGCCTATTGAAGGGCAAATTTAACCAAAAATCCGACGTCAACTCGGCTAGATTCCACGAACTTTTACTTTTCTCCGGTTTCACTAAAGCTGTTATTTCTTTCGTAGATTTAATTTCTTCCGTATTTGATATTATTGGTTCTGATTTGTTTGAAGATTCTTTTGACACTGATTTCAAATGTAATATTTCACTATGACTAGATACCTTTTTAGTTTCAATTTTTTGTTGGTGCTGTACCGTTGGTGGGTTTTGTGTAATGTTCTGGTCATTTCGTATTTCAGCTGAAAATCATGTTAAGTAAGATTAATTCTTCTTATTTCCCCAAGTAATAAAAACCTTCAGTTTTCGGGATTATGTCAACCACGCCTGCAAGGTGGTCGACCTTTATAAACAATAGTCAAGGATTTGATGCTTAGTCTATTGCGGCTGGAAGTTTATAGTCACCCAAAGTGATGTTCAGCCGTGGGTCTCACACCAGTAAGCGCGCTACGGGTTCTTGTATGAACTCTATTTTTTCGCTGGAGGTCAAGACTATAATTAACGTTCCCAGCGCAGCCTGAAATACTATAATATTTACAATTATTCGGTGCCTAGAATCAGCCATGGCCCATAACGAAAGTATAGTGGTCGCAGGTGACCTCTATAGCGTTCAAAATGTTAAAAACCAAATTAAATCTATCTATTTGTTTGTGTTGATTATCTTGGCTTTAAAAAACAAGTGCCAAAATAGGATTATTGTTAGAGTGGGCAGTTTCGCGTCACGTCAGTTCGCATACTACGCGCACTCTTCGTGACTGTTCTCAGCAGTGGATAATGAAAGCTTTATGAAATCGAGTTTAAGACTAACTCACCAACTTTACACTTCAATAGCAACTCCTTAACGTGTTCTTCAGTCAATTTATTAATATCTTCTATATCTTGCGGTAATAACTCAAATTTCTCATTCGCTATCAACTTATCGTATAACATTTGGCTAATTTTCTTTTCATCCAACAATTGCTTTAATTCTACATTAAGATTTTCCTTTTGTGCAAACGATTCAGTCTCAGGCTTACTTGAAGGCACTTCTTTGGTGTTTAAATTAACAGTCTCCTTAGTACTTTTTTCTTTATATGTAATATCTAAACTCTTATCATTCCTTTGATTATCTGTATTAGTTTTTAATATATTTTTATTCTGTGCTGGTATTGCGTCTATATTTTGAGAATACGTTCTTGCAAATTTCTTGCCAGCAAGAAATGCTTCGTCTACTATTGTAACCATTTTTGATAATTTCTCCCTATAAACGCCATCTGATAGATATTGATCTTCTAATAGATCCCAATTTATTGATTGTGACATTACACCCTGGAAACAATACCCATTTCCATTAGATTTTTGGATATACAACAAAAATAGAAAGATGGTGTGCGTCCATGTGACTCATTTTTTGGACATAGCATGAAGATGAATGAGACGAGGCCGACTTCGGTTTACTGTTTGTTTATTGTTGCTGTCCAACTTTCCATTTGCGGGAAGAAAACTGAACGATGCCAGAAAAGGAATCTTTGCTGTTTATAACCCACTAAAGATAGTTATCCATTAGTCGCTCATACAAGACTTTAAAGACTCCGTACTACACTTGTTGTCAATGTTTCTATCATGAAATAAATTCATTTCCAAACCACGACCACAACTAGGCCAAGAATTTGTAATCACCATGTTCAGAAGGCGATAATAGCAATATGATTTGACTTTCTTAGTTTGTAGCCAATCAAATGGCAATCTTTTTATATTTTATTATATGGAATAACATATTATAATAATCTACACGGGTATGTTAGAGACCAATCTAGAAGCAGAGTTTTTTCGCTTAGTGTGCGTATTTTAACATAATTACCACGTACTGGCAGTGATGGAAAACATTGTGAGGAAATTTGCATACCGAAATCACCGGTATATGTAACCCACCAATCCGCCTGGAACGCGCGTGGCGGATACACTATCTGTATATTATAGATATTTAATAATTGACACAGTTCGAAACTTTTGCTCTTCGATCAATAGATCAGATGTAAGTATATATAAATTTTTATAATTACCTGCAAAAAAACTGCAGAGGCAGTGGACCAAGACAGACACGGAACTAACACCAGTGGTTTCGGCCAATTGGTTGCTGCTAGTGACGCCATCTGTGAATTGGATATATCGAACAGTGTCAGACGTGAAACAAGATTGAAATCGCTTCCGTAAGGAAACAGAAAAATTAGAAAAAGTTCTTTCGAAACAATTTTGGAAGCAGTGATAACATTCAACCATGTATTTGCGTAAAAAATATTGTTTCCTTGCAATTATTATACGTGTGTATGTTTGTACTATGAATTGTAAAAGCTTATAGAGCTATTAAAATACTAATTATGATAACTATCAAGAAAAAGAAGACGTTAGAGTTTTCTTATTTTTCTAAGCATTTCCTATAAGTTCTATTGAACTACGTACCCTATTTATTGTATTACTTATCAATTGTTATAATTTTTATTAATTTGATTCCGAAATGCAGTTAGTTTAAAAATATCGTACAAAGTATCCCACGCTTTTAGAACAGTGATATTAATTAATTTTCTTGTCAGTAATTTTATTCGTTAAGAATTATTACTTTTTAGTTTAATTAATTATAAAACCGTATACTATAAATTATTTGTTGTCAATTCCAATTTGTTATAAATGTTTTTATTAATTTAATGCCATCTTCAGGCAGTATATATATATATATATATATATATATATATATATATATATATATATATATATATATATAGAAACATTTCACTCAACGCCATGGGCGACGGTAGCTGCTAAATTCTATGCGGACCGCCAGCCAGCAATAAATAAAACGCCATTTAGTCCCAAACTAAGTTGCATAGCACTTGTATTATGGGTAATAGACAATTGATATACTAGATATATAAATTTATTTGTAAATAAATACATATTATACATAAACACCTCGACGCTGGACGGGAATCGAACCCGTGATCCCGCAAGCGTATCGATGTGCGTTAGCCATTACGTCAATTCGAATAAAACGCCAGATGGCGTTTCGGCAGAAGGAAAAGAAAGCGTTAAGTACATATTCAATATATAAAAAGACAATATACAAATTAATAAATTTGTGGTCTTGACAAGTGTGCAAAATATTGATTTTTTTATAGTTCAAAGCGGTTAAAACTCGAGTCCGAGAATTCCGTTACATACAGATCAAGTTAATATAAAGCGTGTAAAAAATACTAATGATATGAGTGTGTATTTGACGGAAATATACGGTTGTAACGCGTTCCTATCGTCGATATGTCGTTGTCTTTGATTTACATACGTGTCCGCCCATAGATAAACCTGTGACGCCGAGCGGGCCCAGCCCGTTGCGCTCGCACCAGTGGAACAGCACCAACGACTCCAGGATCAGGCATCCGCCCATCACGAATATGTCCGACACGTTGTGTAATGAAGAACGACTGCAAGATTAGCGTATTTAATCTATATCATATTGTTTATGGTAGATTCTGTAACTTTATGAAAATAAGCGAGATTACTCGTAGAACGGATGTTTAAATTCAAGTGTTACAAGGTTGAAGAGTGAAATTTATTATATCCATCCATGGCAAACGCCAAACAGATGTACATCGAATGACATAGGTACATATGATTGATTCAATCGAATAATCTATATTTGGTAGGTTTTAACTGTTTTTATAAAAGAATCGACATAATTAATATGAAATGTTAGTATATCTAGTTAAATATTGTAGCATAATATGTACGTCTTTGAAAATCATGAATTATTTTTCGCTAAAAAATCCGTTCTCCATTTAATAATAGTTACCCTAAAATAAAAAGTTTAGAGCTCTTAAAATTTGTCGTTATAAATAATAATTATTCTTAGCCATTTTTTGTATTTTAGTAGTTGTATTATAGGGATCAGCGAAACCGTTTATAACAGTTTTAAATATAACTTTTTTCATCATATATTTGTAGAGAAAACATAAAATTCGTTAAATATTGTAATTCTGTTACTTAGTGTTTTGTTGGCAGCAGTTGTATCAATGTCAGTCAGATGACATCACGCCTTCTATGGAACATTAATACGCAAGATATTACAAAATATTATAACATACAAAATATATAATAAACTCGAATTTTCTACAAAATACAGTCACTATAATATATCCAAGGCTTTTCAATTAATGATGACAATTGTCAGATAAGCCTGAAACATGAAAATGGCAGTTCCTGCTGAATTCAGCAATTTCAATTGAAAATGACGCCTAAAATGTCAATCCATTAATTTTGCCTTTGTTAATGCGTTAATGAGAGAAATAAACTTGGACTAGACACTGTAAAATATCCACACAGTTGGATATAATGTTCAAAAATATAATAACATGGTTTAATACTGAAAATTAAAAAATAAACAGCAAGTTCAAATAATAATAAGAGTAAATGAAGGCTCCACGGGAAAAGCAATGAATGTCAAAAGGTGAAAAATAAGAGAAAATTAATTTTTTATAGTTTCAAAGTCTGTTTTTCTTTCATTTTATGTTCTTTGATACAAATATTGAAACATGTCATTACTATATAAACTATATTCTTTAATGTTACTTAAAAAATATACTTTTGTTTTACATTTTAGTAATTATTGCAAAAGTCTGAAAAAATCAATTGTTTGTTACTTAATGTAATTTTACCTCGCTTTTCTTGAGGAGCCACACCAGTCAACTTTAAATGAGTTTATATATATTAAACTTTACATTTATATACACCAAATATGGAACAGAGAGCCTTAAAACAAACTTGAACCTGGTAAAAAACAGCGTTTCTGACCATTTTTACAATATAAGAATAGTAACAGTCGTGTTGTTTGCTTTCGTCAAATTGACAACGCCGGTTTTTGACGTTCGGCGCGCAGACATTCTTGTTTCTTGCTACAGCGGACTACGATGGTTTTACCTAATTCTGATGAATGTATAAAAATAACACACCAATAACATTCCGCCTCCAATAAGAGACTCCAAAAGCATTCAGAATTTTAAGGCAAGATTAAAAACATTTTTGGGAACGAACACCAAAAGAGTTAAGGAGATTTGGCGTTTGAGACTAGTGTCTTATAGTCATTAGTTTTGCTTACCCGACTCTAGCTGGCATGACTATAGAGAAAAAATAAATAAAATTTTCGATGTTTGGTTCAGTTGCCTACTTATTTTCAATTCACTTTTAGATTATAGTTTCATTATATGTTAGTAGTTTTAAGTGTGTAATTGTTGTTTGGTGATTTTTAAAAAAACGTTAGTGGTGTCACTTAATGGCCCCAGCGGAAGATCAGCGCTGGTAAATACTATCAGCAAATGCTGAGCTGGGACCAATTTGGGACATACGAGTACATAGTATATAATTATAAATATTTTTTTTTCTAAATAAATACATTTTCTTTCTTTTCTTTCTTTCACTAAGCCGATAGATGGCATTAAAAGGTCAGTTTCACAAAAAAAGTGACATTCGTTGTTTTTTCCGTGAAATCTTCAAATATAACGTATGAAATGATCTACAATAATTAAAAGAGACCCAATTACTTATATATGGAAATTATTTACAATTTAACTAATTTTATGAATAATATATAAAAATCTGATTATGTAATTGGATATTATAAAATTTCAATGATTATTATTATTTGTATGTACACTGCATTTTCTAATATATACAGGGTGACTTTGACAAACCCATCCAAATTCACACAGAAGAATCTTTAGTAAAAGTTATGAGAAACATGTATTTTAGTTTTGTATCACATAGTACAAAAATATTGAGTAATCAGCATCACAAAGTCATTCAAAGAACTCGCAATTTACATAATACGGCGCTAGAGTGTCAATGACCTCTCCATCTGACCTAGTAAAAGGCCGAGGACGGCGGCATTGCATCGGGCGAGCGAATACGCACTACTCATTTACGCGGGAGAGACAGAGACAGGTAATAACGGGTTAACGTACGAAGGTTGCACCATAGCACTATTCTGTACTATTGAATTAATGATCATATATTAAATATTTTATGGTGAAAATTTGACATACAATTTTTTTTGCAAAAATGGGTTCCTTAAATGATGTTGAGTGCGTAAAAAAATTTGGACGGACTTTGACAAAACCGTCCAAATTTTTTTACGCACTCAACATCATTTAAGGAACCCATTTTTGCAAAAAAAATTGTATGTCAAATTTTCACCATAAAATATTATATATATATATATATATATATATATATATATATATATATATATATATATATATATATATATATATATATATATATATATATATATATATATATATATATATATTTCTGTGCATTTATGAATCAATTAGGTTTATTATAATATGAAATATTGCCTTACACTTGATCAGTGGGTTTACGTAATCCATAGAAGGGGTTCTCTAATATGATGCCTCCAATGCCTGCTTCTTTTAGTAACGGTTTGACCATCAGATTCCGCCGTCGCCAGAAAAACTGTAATAATATTTTATTTGTCAAGTAACTTTCAGAACTATTAACTATAGCTTTTTTCCAGATTTTATGAAATGATTTTTCATCGCCTTTTGATCGAATAAATAAAGATTATCGAGAAATAATTCTTTTGTGGAAAAATTAATAAGAAACGAAAAAATGTGGAAAATTTGAAGCTTCGGGACACTAAGAAAAAAAATCGCAGCGCTGTGAATTTCTTAGGGATTTTCTGGGATAACCCCGCTATTCTCCTATCGCCTACGCCCGAGCCCACGGATATATGGCCTGCCGATTTCGTGCCCCCCGCCCGTCCATTGCGTCAGGGCGGCCCTATTCCATAATGTTGGCGCCAGGGGGTCAGGATTTCATCTCCCGGCGCTTTCCTCTAGCAACTTGAAGTTGTTGAAGGAGGCCGCGGAACAGCACGCGGCCCTCACTCTCGTGGCAATGGTGCGGGCGGCGGATCCTCCCCCGAGGTGCAGTGCTGTGCCGAGAAGTAGATTATAAGAGAAAGCAAAAAAAACGATACATTCACAATTTTCATAAACTGAAAACGAATTACGAACCATTGGTAAACCAGGTATGGTCTTGTCTTCGTTTTTAATGATGTCATTTATTGAGCTGAGTATATAATATTAATCCCTTCGTTATTAATTCTTCTGGTAGTCCTACGTATAACATTGAGATATTTTATTTTAAATTAAGATTTGAATCTATTACGTAAAGCATTTTGATGAGTTTGGTTATCTAGGTATAGTAGTTTATTAAAGTGTTCTATTATCCAGTTGAAGAGGTTCTTGTTATGTTCATATTTATAAGTAGGTGAACAAAGTATTATATTTGTATTATTTATATAGGATAAATAATCTCTTATAAAGTCAATAAGATCTATGTAATCAATAGCTATTAAAAAATCTACTTCGCCTATAAGAATGATGCAGTGGTCATCCATTGTAAATGTATTAATTTTTATCTTTGTCTTTCAATAATTCCTTTATTAGTTGTTTTAGGTAAAGACATAATGTCATAATTATCTTTAAAATTCTTCTCTGTCGTTGATATTCTTATTGTATTTGTTTGTACTTAGTATGCAAATCTTTTTACGAGAAATAGATTGTCGCTGTAAACAATTCCTTGAGGCACTTTATACTGGTACTGTATTCGCCTGCCTTTTTAAAATTTGTTATTGGTTCGATCTTTTCTTGTCTGTTTTTTTTTTTGGAAAGTGTTTTTGAGAATAAACTACTTACAAAAACTAAAAAGATAACGTAAAGAAAACAGACAAATTAATTATTTACACAGATGAGTCAATGAGATGAGAAAGGTTGGATAGATGGGTCCACTCAGGGATTGAAAAGACCTATTTCAAAAGGGCAACGCGTCGTGATAGTGCATGCCGGATCGGAGATTGGTTTCGTGCCAAACGCTTTGTTAACATTCTGGTCAGGCACGAAGACCGGCTACTATCACCGCTGAAATGAACTATGAAAATTATGAGAAGGAGATACGTACCCAATTAATACCAAATCTCCCCACGAATTCGGTGATGACAATGATTCGACAATGCCAAATACCACAACAAGGAATATGATTTAGCACTAAATGCTATCACCAAGAAAGCCGATATGATGGCTTGGCTTTCGGCAAAGGAGATCAGTTATGCTCTTGATATGTTGAAGCTTCAGTTATATGGTTTAATAAAAAAAAATCAAAACCTAGTACAACAAAGTTTTTAGTATAGACAGATTTTTTAAGGACCATGGACATGACAAACTTCGCCTGCCACCCTACCACCCGGACCTAAATCCCATTGAAACGGCATGGCAGCAAAAGACGGCATGTCAGTAACAAAAATGTTCAGTGGAATGTGACCCGTGTAATTGTTAGTGAACGAAAAAGTAAATTCAATGTGGCCAAGTGACTGGAAAAAGCTATGCGATAAGTTTAAAACAATAAAAGAGGATTACGTCAAAAGTAATCACGTCATAGACGAAGTGAGTGAAGAATTTATAACACGATTTGGTCATTCTGATAGCAGTGATTCAAGCGACAGTGAAGATGAAGTCACCAGCCCTGGCCCAAGTTTCAGTGCCATACCACTTAGAAATTATGTACAAGGTGTCGTGCCGATGAATGACAGTAATTAAACTTTTTTATTTTATTATTGTTTTAATTATTACATATCAGAATACACTTATTATTTTATAAAATTCTTTTTATTTTTACTAATTCATTTATTAATAATTAATCATAATAATATAAATATAGAAGTGACTTTATTTGTCTTGAATCTGAATAAAAAAAATTTACCGAGAGTTCAAATTGCGCGGATAATCGCGAGCCTAACTTTTTTGTACCTAATTGTACCTGCGCGGACGACCGCCATTTTATTTCAACTTAGATACCGCGATCGTACAGGCTTTTCGATTATGTTAAAGGGAATTAAATTTCCTAAAATAGTTTTCTAGCGAAATAATAAAAACAGTTTTTTGAAGTTCATAGATCTTTTTAAAGATGAGCAAAAATTAAGATTTTTTTCATCGGTTTATCCTTAGGATTACTCCAGAACAAAACATACTAAAAATATTCAACCAGTTCTGAAAACTAGACACTTAAAGCTACAATTTGCTTTCTTTTTTTATTGTTGTACAATACTTGTCCTCAGAGTTACAGCTAGTTGAAAATTACTTTAAAATTTAGAATTTTTATATCCCTTAATTTTAGTGACTAGTGTATACAGATTAAAACATTTTTCTATTAATATAAATAGTAGTTACGTTCTGTGACCTCACACCAGTGATGGCATTCAACCATTCTTAATTTACTGTGGAAGTTGGCCAAGTTTGATAATGCTATTTATAGTGTTGATGTTTATACTATATTCTAGGATGATTAGATTACAAGTTCATTTATCAGTTTTATAGTAAGTTTCCAATTTTCCATCGCTATACAATCAACTTATTTATACTAGAGAATACCATGTATATGCTATTAGTACTTAGCTGAGTTTACTCCTTTTCCCACATAGGGGCCATCCAAGTATTACGTAAGCACTATAAGGGAGGCAGGGAGGTCTTTGCTTATTTTTGATGACATGGGGGTTGAAGAAGTCTAGATGGTGATTACGTCAGTAGTAATTTATTTTTTTACACATATGGCAACCTACACATTGTCTATGCTTGAAAAGAAACGCATTTTCGCGGATTCCCACAAATAATGAATACGTTTAGGTACTCGCTTAGAATCGAGTACGGGCATTACCACGTGCTATTTACTTCCTTCAATCTATTGTTTCGTTTCTATACGATTGACGATTTGATCAGTCTCCAAGGCAAGGCGTCGGTGCAAGAGTATGGTAATTACCGAGGTATTAAGGTCATGTCCCACACCGTGAAGCTCTTCGAAAGAGTTGTCGACTCTCAGATTCGACAAGAGTGCACTGTCTCGGAATGTTAATATGGGTTTCGCCCTGGTCACGGGAAAATGGACCCTGTTTTGGGACAAGGACTGTCGCGGAGAAATACAGGGCGAAAATACGCCTCTGAATTGCCTGTTTCTCGAATTGCAGAAGACCTTCGACTGTATTCCTCGGGCGATAATCTGGTGGGCATTGCGGTCCAAAGGGATTCCAGAGGCCTATATTGACATTATCCGAGACATGTACCGTGATTCCGATTCCGTGGTTCGGACAGCTGTTGGTGACACAAAATCCTTCCCCATCACAGTCAGAGTACACCACGGATCCGTCCTTAGTTCGTTTCTGTTCAGCGTGGTATTAGACGTACTGTCAGACTGCATCAGAAACTCACATGAGCAGCCCCCATGGTGGCTAATGTATGCTGATGATATCGCGCTGGCAAATTCGGACAGGGGTAGGCTGGCGCGACGCGTGAAGGCGTGGAAGGAATCGCTTGAGAACGGCGGTCTGAAACTCAACGCGGCGAAGACCAAGTATTTGGCCTACAACTCCATAGATCCCACACCCTTGCGCATAGGCGGCAATAGAGTCAAGCACACGGAACAGGTGAAATACCTGGGATCTGTATTTCACGCGATATTATGCCATCTGGTCCCAAATTACATAGCATTTGTGTTATGGGTAATAGACAACTGATATACTACATATAGTTGTTTTTATAAATACATATTATATGTACATAAACAACCAGAAGCTGGAAAGGAATCGAACCCGTGACCTCCGCAAGCATACTGAAGTGCGTTAGCCGTTATGCCAATGGAGCGTTACATAAAAGAAGAACGTGTTAGTATTGTAAAACTTATTACAAATAGAGAAAGTTACGCTGAGACCGCTCGCAAACTCTGCAAAATTTTCATTTGAGAAAGTGCTCCTAATGTGTCCACAATTAGATGACTAGTTAAGTCGATGTACCGATAGATCTCTTGAAAACGAGAATGTGGTCGAAAACCCGAAAACATCAATTCAGCATCATGCTCAACAAATTCAAATTTCACAAAACACTACACAGCGAATTTTGACGGAAAGAGCTCCATCTTCTGCCTTACAAAATCCCGCCGTGCGATTTTTTTGTTTGGGGATTGTGAAATCTTGGATTTATGTGAATAAACTAGAAACAATTCCTGAGCTCAAGGCCGAAATCCAACAGTGAGATAAAGCCATATCTTTGTCAAAATGTCATCGAAAATTTCATGAAAACAGTAACGGCCTATCATCAGAGCCGTGGGGGCCATTTGCCGGACACTGTTCCATACATAATCGGTACATGTCTTCTTTATAATAGAATATAAATATGATAACTTACTTAACAAACACATGTTTCTATTTTTAAACAAAATAATGCTCTTATTGAGGCACCCTTTACATTAACACCCCTTGAGACAGGATATGAACTCATGTTGTCAGGAAGGTGGTAAGGTGGTGTCGTCAAATATACAAGTATACACCCCAATTTTAATCTTGCAAGGTTTGTGGTAATCAATTACAGAATGGATGTTTATATATTAATGGATTACAATGGAGCAGCTGTTCTCTGAATCTTTAACCTTGTAATGAAAAATCCCTAAAAGTAGATGGTGAATATCTTTCTCTAGTTTCTTTTATAGAATACAAAAAAAATTATATATGGAATAATGTATTTTGAATTTATTTCAGTTTTTATTTATGTAGTTATATGAAATCAAATTTCAAATATATATATAAATTTATATACAATATTTGTCCATGATAAACTCTTTCTGGCACTCAAGATCATATAGATATCATGCAAGCAAAGCAGGGTTCGTAATTCGATTGAAATATCTCTATAGTACCATTTACTTAATTTAACTGGCAACACCCCCAGCTGTTATACAGTAGATTATTGGCAATATAGGCCTGAGTTCTTATCTTTGGAGATAACTTACAATGTCATTGATAACATGAAAATTATGTGATAACTAGTACTTTAATCTAAACATTTTGAATATAATAAGATTAAGAGTTTGTCAAAATCTTTGAGTCATCTCAAACTGTTGACCATCTATTTTAATGAAAAGCAACTTCTAAAAATACTTGCATATTTCTTTATCATCTGAAGAACAATTCCAAATTCAATTTTAGTTTTTAGACTTTGGTAAAGTTATTTAAAATTTTTAATTATCTGATGATTTTTTTGTTGCTAAACAACAGCTGATAGGCCGACGGCCCACTTTAGCCCAGTTACTATTGCTTATGGTTGTTTGCAACAACTGGGGCATCACAAACCTGCTGCTGTCCAGATAGAGGTATTGCAACTTGGGTCACAAATGCCAGCATACAATGCAAGTTATTATGGTGGCATACTTATACACCACGGGGGGTTGCTAATCAGGCGGGCTTGAGGGCCTACCATCTAGCTAGGGTTGGTTTGACACCTTTTTGTAACAGGCTGACCCCAGATGCAGGGGTTAGTATTCTTACTCAGCCCTTACAGGGAAAAAAATGCCAGCCAGAACTGTAAGAGAGAGAGACACGAGACGGTATAGTGGGAATTTTGGGAATGCTATGTGGGTTAAACTGTAAATATTTTACACAAAATAATAAAAATACTTACATGGTCTCCCGTACCAGCTAAATGTAGACATACAGGCTTATATCCCTTTTCAGGCCAATTAACAGGTAACAGGACTTGGAAATGGGCTTTTTGTGCTATTTCTGGAACAATACCTGGCAGATGTCTCTCCAGAGGTGAGAGGAAGAAACCTTCTAAAACCTTGCAATCTGCAAAATTTTGTTCCTGCAACAATTTATTAAATAAACAAAGTTATTCTGAAAAATAATGAACTAATTATTAATAATTTATTTTAATATTCTAACATTGTTATCTATTGTAAACTCAGATTTTCTAATTGGTGAATGGTAAAAATATGTTCAGTCATTTCATGTAATTGACTATATTATTAGAACAATTTGGAAAAAAATTATACAGTACACCCTATTTGACTAAAGTAAGAAACTAAGGCCCAAAGTACCTGTAGTTTCAATTTTCATAATTTTATTTACATACAATGTTCATATTTTTACAATTAAGTAAAACAGCTTTTTATAAAGTTGATATTTTTTTTATTGCTGTAGGACAGCAGACAGGCTGACGGCCCGCTTAGAATATAGCAGTTACCGTTGCCAATAGGTGTTTGCAACGTCAGTGGCATCGCGAACACGCTGCTGTCTCATAAGGGTACAGGACGCTGGGTCATTAATGCCAGGCAACACAAGGTTATTATGGCAGCAGACTTAAGAGCAAAGGTGGTCACCATCCAGACGGGCTTGAAGCTCTACCACGTATCTAGGGTGGGTTGTTTTTCGCCTTTTACGACAGGCCGACCCTGGCCACAGAGGTTAGTGTTCTTTCTCCGCCCCTGCATGGATAAAAAATATTTGAAATGATATAATAAATATTTATACAATTTACCTTTGTAATGGTAACAGGATAATCTCTTTCAATCAATTTAAAGCATTCGTCTCGATTTGAAACTACTTTCCGGAACTCAAATAACCTAAAAGTTGCCAATTTGTTTTTTGGGTTATGTCACACAACTAATATAACTTAAATTTAATATCATTACACAATGAGCACCATGCTTGAATACTCCTTTCCTGACCTTCGTAAGTTTTCTGGTTTTCCCCAACCTTTAGTGAAAAATTTAGTTAGTAATATACTTCGGTACACTGCATCTAATTTACTAGCGGACATTTTTCGTGTTATGGGCGGATGTTATGGGTTTCACTGTTTTATATGGCTAATTTAAATTTTTTATTTATTCGCTGATTATTTCTTGATGTCAATACATTTTGGTATAAAATGAAAGATGTCAACAAAAATATTTTTGGCGCGGTCAGCTGTTTGCGCTACAGATGTTGTAACACAAGGTAGGGTTGTTCCTTTATAAACAATGTTGTTAATTCGGTTCGTCAGATTAAATAAATCGAGACACTGACTGAACCAACTGATATGAAATTAGCTTATAATGCGTTTCAAATAAAAATAGGATCGACTTTGCCCAATTTATTGCCGTCATAGCATAGGTTTTTAATATTTATTCCATTAATGTTGTTTAAAATAAAATTAGGTATGTTACCTGTATGTATGACTTCAATTCCACTCACCATTATTGATACGCAATTAAGGTTTTGTTCCAATTTCAAACCGTACTTTTCAAGTGAGATTTGACAGCTAGAGGTCATTGACGTTCCTATTCTTATTTGAATCGCACATTACCTCAAATATTGAAAATTAAAATCAAAATTGAGTTTTATAATTGGCCAGTTATAAATATTATTATGTATTATACATATAATTCGCCATGCTCTAATATAAGAAAGAAAGAAAGAAATATAATTATTTAGGTTTGCAAACACAAAAGAAAATACATAAGACCAAAAAGTACCTAAATTGGACCTAGCTCAGTATTTGCTGGTTTGAAAAACCTGTGCTGGTCATCCGCTAGGCCTACCGAATGAAGACATGGACAAACGAACGACAACTACAAAAAACAATTAACATAAAATATTACCTTACCTACACATAGAAGCCACGCAAATTGGTAATCTTATCTTAACTCTTCAACTCCAGTCGTATCAGACATCAGACTCAGAATTGGTATCCGAGTCTGATGTCTCGTCAGAATCAGTATCATTTCCCGTAGTTGTATTAAAAATATTTCTTAGCGCTGTTAACGCAAAGTTGTCAAAAAACTCTTTTTTACCCCTCTTTTTACACGCTTTAGATTAGCTTCACTTGTATGTTTGTATGTTTGTAATTATTTGTTTGTAACCGACTCCTTTGGGGGCGATTTTGACCCACTCTAAACGGACAGATTTCGTTCAAACTTTGTAGTTATATCGAGGGCCGATGACAATGCAATAATCTGTGTAGTTTGTATCATCCTTACCAGGATCCTCAGGATTAATAAATTTTCTGTTTTCGTCCGATCACCAAAGTGAAGGAGAGTCAGGCGCGGTCAGTACTTGGATGGATGACCGTCTAGGAAAATCGCATATCGGTGAATTTTTGTTTTTTTTATTCTTTTTTTTTATGTTTTATATTAACTTGACCTATATGTAAAGGAATTTTTCGGAATTCGACTCGATTTTTACTTACTCTATATAATAAAATCAAAATTCTGCCGAATCGCCATCTGGAGCATAATTAATAACATTATCAGAAGATGGCGCTAAATTAATAATAACATAGCTGGAAGATAGCGTTATATTAATAAAAATATTTACCGATTGGATATTGACAACAAATAAATTATAATAACACGCTTTTATTTTCTAGTTAATGAAACTAAAAAGTTAAAAATAAAATATAGTTCAAAAAAACTAAAAAACATGCTTTTATAAAAAATCAAACTAAAAGGTAACAAATAATTTTTTCAATAAATTTAAATTAAGGATAGTGGGATTAACAAAAAAAATACTTTTATTGTAGAAAAGTGTGGGGTGCTTTTTAAGATATTTTCAAAATAACAATTGACAACAAGCATCCATATTTTTATTTTAGAAAAAAAAATAGTTTTTTTAAAAATAATAAATTTCGAAAATTTTTATTTCAATTTAAGTTGACCTCAGATTTATATCAACAATCATATGAAATAGGGTTCAGCTTAGGCTGGACCTTTTAGGTTTTACACGCCTGCGCGGGTATTTATAGCGCGCCGATAGGATTCAAGAAAATTTGGAATCAGAGATCAGCGTCTATAGAAAATGATCGATGTAACGACACGCTATTTATATTTCTTACGCGAAATACAGAATTAATAAGTTATCGTAATCTTACTATTATTATTAACGCGAAAGTTTGTAAGAATGTAGGTTTATTACTCTTTCACGCAAAAACTACTAAATAGCAATACATCAGAATAACACATCCTACTAATATTATAAACGCGAAAGTTTCTAAGAATGTAGGTTTGTTACTCTTTCACGCAAAAACTACTGAATGGATTTTAATGAAACTTTACAATAATATAGCTTAAACATCATAATAACACATCCTACTAATATTATAAACGCGAATGTTTCTAAGGATGTAAGGTTTGTTACTCTTTCACGCAAAAACTACTGAATGGATTTTAATGAAACTTTACAATAATATAGCTTATACATTAGAATAACACGTAGGCTATAATTTATAAAGATGTTGTGTGAATTGTCCAAAATATAATGATAAGTGACAAATAAGTAGGAAAAAATTCTGCCATCTGGGAGCTATTCTGGCGTGCGCTGCAAAAACCGTTAGAGTTATAAATAATAAAAAAAAAATTTATTTTTATTTATTATTAATATATAACTCTGTTTATCTGTTTGTCTGTTACGTTTTCACGTCTAAACCGCTGAACCAATTTTGATGAATTTCGGTACAGAGATAGAGTGAATCTTGCAAAAGGACATAAGCTATTTTTATTATAGTTTTTTTTATTTATATGGCAGAACAACGTTCGCCGGGTCAGCTAGTTGTACATAAATATCTATATGCTGGACGGTAATCGAACCCGTGACCTCCATAAGGGGACTGGTGTGCGTCAGCCGTTACGCCAGGAGGTCGCCAAACTGTATGCGTGTAATGTAACTCAACAAGATTGCCAATATTTCAGTAGTGCAATTGGGGCTAGGTCATTTATAAAAATATATTTTCGACTCAGATTGCCAGCCCTCATTGAGCGAATATCAACTATACTGGTATTTCTGGTATTCGTAACATACTCCACTTTATACAATCAAACGAATTCGAGTATTATCACTTCTTTGTTTGAGTGGCTTTATTAGTTTTTTTCAAAGAATACCTGGTTTTTGGGGGAACTCTTCTAGCCTATCTACTATTAGTAGATAGGCTAGCTATTTAAACCTAAGCTACATACACTATCTATTGCCTGAGTTAACGTAAAACTAGCTAGACTAATACCGTGGAACAGAAGCCAGCGCCAGGAGACTAACCTGGAGGTCCCACGGTGGAGAGCGGCATTATCTATGGTCACGGTGATATAAATAATGTGTTTAATTTTAATTACTTGGGACCGTTTAATTTCTATTATTATAAATAAGACGAAAAATTTAATGGCCTATACTTTTTCACAGCCATACTATTAAGCTACGATTTACCTATATATGTATGTATGTATTTACGTGAAAGTATTTATTATATAAGATTAAAATTATGTTATACTTCTTACTATTCAAAAGATTTAAAATTCTGATTGAAAAATTCGATACCTTTTCATTAAGGAGATGGATAGCATCTTGACGTTCCGCCTGGTGTAGGTCCTTTCGGGGTGTGGCTATTTTCGCGGAGATACCTGTATCGAATAAGGCAGGAAATAACACCAGGGTGCCCATCACTGGTTACGAGGTCAGGGCGTAGCACAGTCTCCAGGATTGTCCTGCGTGGGATAATCAGCGTGGGGACCTTTCGTCGTAATCGAGGCAGACCTGTCGGAGGTCCTAGTGCATGGTACGCCATCGCCTCTAATTGCGAAGCTGTTATGTCCGCAAACTCTCGGCGCTGGAGGTCACTTAATGACCTTCGGCCGCCATAGTGCGAGGACGCGGGTGGCTGCCTCGGGGTAGGAGCAAGCTGCCTGGATAATATCCTTGGAGGTGAGGTGCGTTAGGGATCCGCGCTCTCGCCCACCCTACGCTGGTCTGCTCTCCAAGACGCTGGAGGTGGTAAGGTCCTTTGGCGTCCGGAGGTTATATTTCTAACGGTGAGGCATGATGTTCTTCCCCGATGCATCGTGGGCTCAAAAGGTCCTGAGGTGCCTCGACAACCCTAAAGAGTGGGCGCAAGTGCTCACGGGACACGGCGGCTTTGTAGCATATCTGCACAGATTCAAACAGAAAGATGATCCGACCTGCGTGTGTGGCCTCGCTAGCGAGACCATTACGTGCTACTGAAATGCTCCGTGCATGACTGCGACAGGTGCGACCTGGAAATAGCGACGAAAGCCATGCTCACCGACATTACCATTACTGAGCTGATGCCAAATAAGAAAACTAGGCCGCACCTGGAGCGGCACTGCATGAAAATTATAAAAATACTTATGAAAAGAAATAAGGGCAGACGTCATTGAAATAGTGTGAAGTAATGAAGAAATGTAGAGATTTTTTTTTATTGCGTAGGACAGCAGACAGGCTGACAGCCCGCTTAGAATTTAGCAGTTACCGTCGCCTATAGGTGTTTGCAACGCCAGTGGCATCGCAAACACGCTGCTGTCCCATAAGGGTACAGGAACTTGGGTCACTAATGCCGGAACACAACACAAGGTTATTATGGCGGCATACTTAAGACCAAAGGTGGTCGCCATCCAGACGGGCTTGAGGCCCTACCACGTAGCTAGGGTGGGTTATTTTGTCGCCTTTTACGACAGGCCGACCCCGGCCACAGAGGTTAGTATTCTTTCTCCGCCCCTGCACGGATAGAGAAATGTTAAAATAGAAATTATTAAATTTAAAAATAATATGAAGATGTGTAAATAAGGGTGCCATCTGGCTCAATAAATATCTAAAATTAATAGTTAAGGAACATTGTAGAATTAAGCTAAAAAGAATTAATATAAAATGAAAATAAAGATAAAATTAAGACAAAAGAAAGAATACATACAAGAAATAAATAAAAAAGTCAAAAATAAAAAAGATAAAAAAAATGTAAGCAAATTAATACAAAAAGAGAAATGTATTAGCATAAATTATAAAAAGAAAAATTTGCCTTTCTTAATAGTAAAAATTAATAAATATCAAGTAAGAAAACATCAAAAACAAGGAAAAACCACATTAATTCGGAAACAAGCAGAAGAAGAAGAAAAAGAAAACTAGGTTCAAGTTAGTTGTACAAAAAGAGGGAAGAAAGACTAAAAAGTAATAGATTAAGTAAAATTATAAAAAAAAAGAAATAGACCCGGAAAAGAACTGCCGCAGGGCAAAAAATAAGGAGCGGAAAAAAGAGCCGGAACATAAAATAAAGACCAATAATTAAGTAACTAGCTACTCAAGCCAAAACAATACTGTGTATGTGGACGTAGATTATATTCGGGGATTTCAAGCAACCAATTGCAGTGTCCTGGCAATTAACGCAGAGATGATGATGATGATAGATCTGCTGGCATCGATGAACTGGCTTCTATTCGGTGACCTCTTTGGGAAACCGAAGGTTTTGTCTGTGCAATTATGGACGAGATTATTATTATAAAGATGCTCACAATTATCCTCTTTACTAAAAGTCTGTGATAATGTTCCATAACTGTAGGTTAGCTTTTTATAATTGTAGGGTACTAATAGATAATATTGCATATTAATATTGCTTTCAAAAGACAGTTTAAATTTTAAAAAATCTGTAGTTTAGACTAAATTTTTTGTTTAATTTAAAGAATAGTGAGATCAAAGCAGTCTATTATGCTTAGGGAATCCGCAAGAATTTAGAAATATTAACAAAATAAGATAAGGTTAAATTAAATTTTATTTTACAATAGTGCGTAGATGAAACTGCTATAGAAGCTCGAAATATTTTGGTGAGAATTTTTTTCATGTTTCTTCGTTCTCTTACCCAAGTGAAAAAATAGACATGACTGGCTGGTATTCAAGAACGTATACATCTTATTTTAACTGTGTCTAGCAGAAAAAATAGTTTCCGACTTCTAAATTTTACTTTTTTCGTTGTTTTGCTTTCCATTAATATCAAGGCTGAACAATATGTTTTTGTAATTTTATTCGAATTATCATATTTTATAGATTAGTCTCACAAAACTTTTATAATCTCATTATAGCTCATCCCACGTTACGATTTGAATTTAAATATGCCAATTCATTTTGTCACCAAGGCATAAAATCTATCCATTTGAATTGGGTTATTCCTTTTTATTTTTATCATATATCGTTATGTAAATTATGTATATTATAAAAGCTGGGTAATGTTTGTGATATATTTTACATATTAGAGGTCTATTTTCGTGGTCTTACAAGCAATTCTTACGTGTTCTATCCATTGTACACTTAGGATAACGAAGTAGACTAATTACGTAACTGAAACTACCGCCTGACACCTCAATCACGAAAGAAAACAAAATCAAAAAATTATAGTTAAAAAAAACTAAAAAAACACGCTTATATAAAAAATCTAACTAAAAGGTAAAAAATAATTTTCAATAAATTTAAATTAAGGATAGTGGGATTAACACTCATCAAGATCCCACTATCCTTAATATTAATTTTTTTATAATATAATTAATATCCAATCGGTAAATATTTTTATTAATATAACGGTCATCTTCGGGATACATTATTATTAATTTTAGCCATCTTCTAGCAATGTTATTAATTACGCTGCAGATGTCGTTTGGGCAGAATTTTGATTTTATTCTTCAAAGTAAGTAAAAATCGAGTCGAATTCCGAAAAATTCCATTACATACAGGTCAAATTAATATAAAACATATAAAAAAGAATAAAAAAGAACAAAAATCCACCGTCACGCGATTTTCCTAGGCGGTCCCCCATTCAAGTACTGACCGCGCCCGACGCTCTTACTTCGGTGATCGGCCGACAACCGAAAATTCATTAATCCTGAGGATCCTAGTAAGGATAATGATAAAAACTATACAGATTATTGTATTGTCATTCGCCCTCGATATATCTACAAAGTTTGAACGAAATCTGGCCGTTTAAAGTGGGTTAAAATCATCCCAAAGGAGTCAGTTACAAACAAATAATTACAAACATACAAATAAACATACATACAAGTGAAGCTAATAAAAAGCGTGTAAAAATAAAGCTCAAAACACTATAGAGAACCGTAATGAATAGGTATAATATTGTTTTGAACTAAATAATTTTTGATTTTCATTGATTATTTGTTATTAATATATCATAATCGTCCCACTCTGATCCGAGTATTCGGCAGTCAATGTAATATACAACAATGGGGACGGAATAAACTATAAATGATCTCTAACAACATAACTTAACGTAACATTATGTGGGCCGAATGAGTCATACGAAATAAATATAAGCTCCACCAAAAACCTATGCAAAATTTGATATTTAGGATTTACATTAGTGATGTTCAGGATGTTAACATTAGGGACGTACGAAACCAATTAAGGATAGCTTTATTGGTTCGTATTTGATATTTTCGGGTTAAATTATTCTAAATTATGCCAGGGTCGGCCTATCGTTATCCATGCAGGAGCGGAGAAAGAATACTGACCTCTGCGGCCGGGGTCGGCCTGTCGTAAAAAGCGACAAAACAACCCGATAGCTACGTGATAGGGCCGTGATACCAAGTCCGTCTGAATGGCGACTACCTTTGGTCTTATATATGTATGCGGCCATAATATCTTTGTGTTGTGTTCCGATATTAATGACCCAAGTTCCTGTACCCTTATGGGAAGCAGTGTGTTCGCGATGCCACTGGTATTTCAAACACCCATAGGCGACGGTAACTGCTAAATTCTAAGTGGGCCGTCAGCCTGTCTGTTGTTCTACATTAATAAAAAAAATTATGAGGAACATTTTTCCTTAAACAGAGGAGAGTGGAAGAAGAGAAGGTGTTGTGCCGACCCTATATAATGTGGGATAAGGGCAGGAGGAAGAAAATTACTATGTACAATTTTTTTGACTAATTTATGTTTAAGACAAAATCTTCTTCCTCCTGCCCTTATACTATCCATTATACTAAATGGATTCAATTTCAATAGTTTTTTAATTGTAATTTTATCAGAACAGAGACTGGCAGCCAGCTTATTTCACATAAAAATCAAATTTAACTATGTTGGAGACTAACCTGGCTCACGGGTTCGACCTTGCAATGGCTTTACTTAGACAGATTTTCTCGCCTAATGTATGTACATCTACGCAAAGATGATGATGATGATGATGTCATCATCATCATCATCTTTGCGTTAAATCCCGGTTGCAGTCCAAACTTTCGCTTCAGCGCCAGGGGTCCGCTTTCCGACTTTTTTTTCTCCACTTCGCACGGTCTTCAGCATCCCTGATCTCACCTAATGTACATATTAGAACATAATGGCCACGTACGGTGAAGAAAATAACGTGAGGTAATCAAGGTCATCGGTAATATCTATCCTGCTTGGATAAGCTTGGGGTGTATATTACCCGTTTCCCCTAGGGAGAGGTCCAAACCTTGTTACAGACAATAGATTTTCGAACAATCATCATCATCCCAGCGTTAAATCGCGGTTGCAATCCAAACCACTGCTTCGGTGCCGGTGTCCGCTTACTGACTTTTTAACATGCTTTTTTCCACTTCGCACGGTCTTCGGCATCCTTGGTAGTCAGTCTTGAGCACGCATATAACCCTTTATGACGTGAAGCCAATTGGATCTACCTTATTTTCGAAGAATATAAACAGCAAACCCAGGGCTCTGAACTGAAAGGAATTACAGCCGTAATGATGGCGCAAATCATATTATTGTCACGTCGAAGTAACTTTAACGAACTTTGAAACGCTTTAAATAACTCCATCTACTCCTTCCAATGGCAACGAATACGTATTATGGCTTTCTTTATCGAGGTTCTGAGACCGTGGGGTCATCTCTGTATATGGGACTAGTAAGTGTTGTTAGCCAAAATAGTAATGCAGCCAGCGCTTTCGGACTATTTCTAGTCGGAGGTAAGTTAAAGTTAGTGATAACAGATACGTCATACAGATGTCGTTCTGGCAACTTCCTTTTTTTGTCTCGGGGAAAAACCCTATTCTTAACGGGTTCCCCCGGCCAGGAGGGACCGAAGGATATGTGGAACAGGAATGATGTTTGGCCATCTGACTACCCACTAAAAACCCCGCTGTTCTCCTACCGCCTACGCCCGGATCACGGATATGTGCGCCCTTTGTGTCAGGACGGGCCTCTTCTGGGTTTGTAGCGCCAGGGGGTCAGGGTTTCGTCCCCCTGGCGCTCTTCTTTGTCTGCCCTAAGGAGCTGATCGCGGCAATGGTGCAGGCGGCGGATCCTCCCCCGTGGAGCCACCCGCTGCCGCTTTCTACGGCGGCCGGAGGTCGTTGAGCGCCCGCCGGCGCCTTCAACGTGGCCTGCATTGGTGGGAGGGGAGCTTGAGGCGAGTGTACTAGTTAGCTCTCGCTCCCGCTCCGCCGTCTCCTTTGCGGACATAACTACCTCGTAGAAGGAGACGACGACCGTCCCTCCAGGAACGCCCCTGACCATCGTGGCAACGCTGTAAAAGTATTATTATTTGGGGAGACACACAAAGCATACCATTGTGTACGGCATAACTTATTTATATCATATCTGCCCACAATTGGTTGATTATTTAGTATTGACATCTACAAACGCTTCTAGCCTAATGTGATTCATGTGTATAATTTTCTTATTTGACGACTAGCTTTGGGGACATTTACTTACTCCAAAATTTATTTTCCTTGAAATACATTCTTTGTTCAGAGTACAGCTAAGTTTACCAAGAAATTCAGAATGACAAAAAGTCACAATGATGTCATTTCTTTATACATGTATCAGTCATAGTATACACGGTAAACTGCGATATCCAAATATGGTGGGAAAGTAAAGTATAGAACAATGACGTTATTGTTATAATTAATGCAGAATAATTGATTAAAAATTATGGCGGGTGTCCTTCTTGTCCGAGTCAACCTCACGAACAAGCTGATCATCTTCATTCCAGTTGCATCCAAAGCTTAATGGCCTACCTTACTATATGTGAACTAGCAAAAGGAGCCAGAAGTTTGTCGCTTTTTACGACTCCTTAGAAAAGTGACAGGTTAGCCTTATTTTAGCCAGGATTCTCAAGGCAAAAAGCACTATCTACATTAAGGAAAAACGGTTTACCGAAAAAATAAGTAAATAAACGAAATAACAAGAATTATATATGTTAGGTATAAAATAAATAAATAAAATAAACCTTTATTGCTGTATCTAATCCTAAATATATAAAAAAGTTAGATGTGCTTAAAACTACATTACTATTAATATAAATCTATTTTAAAATTAATTCTAAGTTAAGCTAACGTCTGCTACTCGTTTTTCTTTTACAGCTTGTTTTTCGACAAAGGCCTCCCTAAAGTTTTCCATTTGGTCCTGTCTTTGGCAATGCGTATCCATTCCGACCCTGCCATCCTTTTCATATCATCTTCCCAACATTTAAACTGTCTACCTCTGTTTCTGTTAGGTATATCCAGGATTTAAAAAATCTGAGTCATACGACGTCGACGTCGATCTCCGTGGCACAATGGTACAACTAGTGAGCCTGCGAGGGTCGCGAGTTTGAATCTCGCCTTGGTTTTGGGTTGTTGTATAATAACTATTTATTTACAAAATAAAAGTATTCGAGTAGTATCAGTTATCACTTGTCTAGTCTCACTGTGTGAGTTCATCATCAGCATCCTAGCCTTAAATCCCAGTTGCTACCCGAACTTCTGCTTCTAAGTTCCGAGTTTGTTAACTTGTCGTAGGTCGGTAAAAAAATCGGGTGTTAATTGTCACATTATATTTATATATTTATTTAAAATTATAAATAATTTTTATCCCAGAAGTCACAACGAGATAAAAATGCCATGTGTTATATAACTATCGTTTGCATTCGGATAAAATTTATATCACTCCTTAAAAAGGAAATGTAAGTCATTATAAAAAATAAAATGAGCTAATTATTAAGTATATCGTCAATCTATGCTTGATCATAAGGTAGGCGTAGGCGACTACACCAGTATAAGGACGACTGTTTTCGAAGCCAGTGTTGTTACTTCATCGTCACACAGACAGACGAACAAATGTAAGTGCAGTGCTCTGTGATATTTCGTGAGCTGTGTGTTTTTAATATTGTGTTTATTAATAAAAACGGTAACACTTTTAGTTGCATATACAAAATTGATTTTAATCGTTGATTTATCAATTACTTAATTTGTAATATGTTAGTCTAAGTAGTTTTAATATGTATAATTTCTTAGTACAAATTAAAAACATTGATTAAAAATACTTTAAATCGTGTTCTTTAAATATTTTCAGTGTAAAGCTAATATAATATTCAGTGTAAAACAAAAATCTATAGATATAAAAATGTATTGCATATACTCGTACATTTCAAATACTTAAAAACTATACCGGTGACTAGTAGTAACTTAATAAATAATGTAAAAATCGTTCGGAAATTAATCATCAATTATTACTATTTAATTAGAAACCCATTTATTTCGATTTTTCGACGAATATAAATATAATAAATATAATCTAAATTATAATGTATAACTAAATAAACTACTATAATTTTATTTATCAAGTCTTTAATCCATTTAGTTAAAATAGATGTAGTAGGATAAACAAAAATAAGAAATAAGTAATATAAAACTATATCTATTTTAAAACTATTGAATGAAGAGCATATTTTTTGTTAACTTTTCCTGCTTATAATCCTCAAATAGTTATGCAGATAAATGACTCATGAGACAATAACTTAACCTTCGTAAAACGTATAGTATTGGCTCTGTCCGTACATAAAGGTACATTAATGATATATTTATTTATTCAGTTTTATGTAATTAATAATAAGAATACTTCTTATTGACTTGTATTTGTAGTCAAAATCATTTTAATGGAATATAATTAGTTTACAATATTTGGTTTCTTAAATACGATGCCTTATACAATTGAAAAGAATCACAGTTAAGGATTCGCCAACCGTTGATTTAAGTAATGTTAAAAAATTAAAATTAATTCATTTGTATAAATTTCATTTATTATATTATATTTTATTTGTATTTATTAAAATTATAATGATAATGTGGAATCTATTTATATTTTAAATATTCTCTAAGTACAGTAAAAGAATATGTAATCTAAAAATATTTCTAATGCGAAACAATGTAAAAATAGTTTATTTATTAAATTTAATAAATAAAATGTACTGCTGTCGACATTACTTTGTCTTTACAATACATAGAAAAGTTAAAGGTTATCTTTCATCCATATTTTAAACTAAGTCTACTAAAATCAAGATGTAGTTACTTAAGTCTTCAAAATTCAAATGTTGATTACTTTTTGTATTTGACATAAAAAAAACACCTTATTTAATTTTCTGTTTCCTTTTAGATGATCGAGAAATTATTTTTGATAGCACCAATAGTGCTTCTTCTTCAAGACGATGTTCTTGGTAAGTATTCTTATATTATCCAAGCGGTTAGTTCTGGATTTATCATACGATTTATTGTAAACGTGTCCGTTAGCTACAAAAGAGCACAGTTACTTCGGTATCAGGGTATTATCATCATCATCCACTAGTATATGTTCGTTGAATCTTACGGTTCTATCGAAGCTCTTCTTTGCTATGTACTACTTTGTTTAACTGACCTACCATGACTTTCAAGCTAGCAGGAGAAGCTGATCTTTGCCAACTTTATAAAACGTAAAGAAATTGGACGGGGTGCCTTTTTCAAAGGGCCCAATATCTTTTTAATGTTAAAAATTTTAAGGTTTTAAAATATTACAATCTGATGTAATGATATGTAGTGTTTACTATACACACTGAATGGCAAATCTACAAGAGATGCATAACCTGTTGAAATCGGGGTCATTCAGACGTTGCTGCGCGAAATTCGCGCTTGACCTTTCGCTGACCTCTATTAAACATCCGTAGCTTAATGGATAAGGTATCAGATTTATGATCGTGATCGCAAGTTTGAATACAGGTTGGCTATTGCGGATTATGGTGCAAAAGCACAATGCAAGTGCCTTTTTTCAAAATTTAAGTTACTTAATTGCCTCCTATGGCATCCGGCAAAATTCAGAATTAATATATCTTGTACTTTAGGATATTGGCTAGAAAAAACGAACAGTTAAACAATATATGGTTTAGTTTAAAATTTACCGTATAAAGGTACATTTATACGTTTATAAAAATAACAATAATTATTATTAATTTACCGAATTATATGATAGCTGCAATTATAGAAGAGACATCAACGAAATCAAAAATTAGAATTAAGGCGACACGGCTGGTGTTAAGCTGGCTTAGCGAATATGCTAGTGGTCTGGCAAGATCGTGTATGTGGGTTTGATTCCGACGGAGGACAAAATTGTGTATATGTCCGTTAATAGCATGCAATAAATATTACTGGGAGAAATAGAAAAGAGAAAACTGCTTAAGAGGCGTAAGTAAGGCATGCAAATAATCGAACTTATAATCTAGGTTGCGATTCAAGTGCGATATCATTTTGCTACTTGTGCTTTAATTTTTGGTAACTACTAGCTTAGCGGGCAATCGTTGTTTTGCCATATAAATGCAGCGGTTTAGGCGTGAAAACGTAACAGAAAGACAGACAGACTTACTTTCACGTTTATAATATTAGCATGAATGTTTAATTTAAAATGATGTATTTAACTATGTTTATTTTAAAATTTGATTATTGTATTAAAAACTTTGCTACAATAACTATTATAACAGGTCGTACATTGATGAAGTCGTCATATTCAATTAATCATATTTTCATGTCCTTATGGATCGATTAACGTAGGCGTGTTATAACATCTTGTAAATTTATCTGTTTGTTTTTCGTTAATTTGAGCAAACCGTGGGCCGAAACTATTTTGAACTTGACCTTCTGCAATCAATGAAAACCTTTTATACTCGTAGTTCCACTATTATATTATAAATTTAGACAGTAAGTCCGAGAGCTAATAATTACTAATATAAGCGTAAAATGACTTATTCTCTGGGTCACATTCACAGGGAATGGGTAATCTACCCATGATTCTACTTACTATGATGTATTCAGTTGCCAGTGGATGTTTGCGATGTCAAGGGCAGGGATAACATGCAAAACCAAACACAAAGTTATTATGACGGCGTTATTAGAGACCAGGGGTGGTAGCCATCCAGACGGGTTTTGAGCCATTACACCTAGTTGAACTAAAGCCAAAGTAGCTATCACGTGCCTCTTCCTTAAAAGTGCTCATAAAAGATGATCCATAATAACACATATATTTACATTTCCAGGTTATTAGGTAAATACCATAAAGTACCTAGTCAGGTCATAAGTATTGTCACACAGTAAAAACTTTTCTTTTAGAATGCTGGCCACAAAAAAGTTTATTGAATTCGAATTTCGAATTGTTCATGAAAATAAAAATGTATACTTTTAGAATTTTACTACTTTTTTAAATATGGAGTGGACGCTTAAAGAAGACCGTGTTGCAGTTATTGCGTTGCATCGTTACGGTTACGCGCCAATTCAAATTTTTAACATACTGAAAAATTTGAATATAACCAAAAGATTCGTTTATCGTACCATCAAACGATACAATGAAGACTCTAGTGTAGATGACAGGTCAAGAAGTGGTCGCCCTCGGTCTGTTAGGACTCCAGCAGTGATAAAAGCTGTGAAGGCACGAATTCAAAGAAATCCCAAACGTAAGCAGAAACTGTTGGCCCTTCAGATGGGGTTAAGCAGAACCACGGTGAAAAGGGTGTTAAATGAAGACTTAGGGCTTCGGGCATATCGAAGAAAAACAGGACATCGTTTGAATGCTCGTCTAATGGACCTGAGACTGAAGAGATGCCGCGCTTTGTTGAAGCGGTACGCGGGAAAAAAATATCGGGAAATTCTTTTTTCGGATGAAAAAATGTTTACCGTAGAAGAGAGCTACAACAAACAAAATGATAAGGTGTACGCACACAGTAGTGAAGAAGCGAGCAACCGTATTCCGCGTGTCCAACGAGGTCATTTTCCATCCTCGCTCATGGTATGGTTGGGAGTTTCTTATTGGGGCTTAACAGAGGTACATTTTTGTGAGAAAGGTGTAAAAACGAATGCTGTTGTGTATCAAAATACAGTCCTGACGAACCTTGTGGAACCTGTTTCTCATACCATGTACAATAACAGGCACTGGGTATTCCAACAAGATTCGGCGCCAGCTCATAGAGCGAAGAGCACACAAGACTGGGTGGCGGCGCGTGAAATCGACTTCATCCGGCACGAAGACTGGCCCTCCTCCAGTCCAGATTTGAATCCGTTAGATTACAAGATATGGCAACACTTGGAGGAAAAGGCGTGCTCAAAGCCTCATCCCAATTTGGAGTCACTCAAGACATCCTTGATTAAGGCAGCCGCCGATATTTACATGGACCTCGTTCGTGCTGCGATAGACGACTGGCCGCGCAGATTGAAGGCTTGTATTCAAAATCACGGAGGTCATTTTGAATAAACTTTAATGTCATAAGAATCTATGTTTTGTTAAGTTCATTTTGGTATATGAATGGTTACATAATGAATAAACTTGTTACAATTATTTTACATTAAACATGTGACAGAATTTATGACCTGACTAGGTACAACCAGGTACTTGGCTTATTATTTAATTTTAATGTATAAATAACGATATTTATTAATTTAATAAAAACAAAGTTGCAAAAATATTCACCACGCGGAATTCGCCCACTTGGTTATTAATTCGCATTAATTAAAATTCTATTTTTTATGTATACAATAAGTGCCACCATCGTCCATTTGCCTGGGCAAGAACATAAGGTCTAAAGTGGGCGATTGTTCACATCTTTACATAATCCTTGTAAGGCCTGTAACCAAGGTCTCTTTTATGGTTTTTTTGCCTTGTGTTAGATCTTGAATGATCTTGATTTATGCTGATGGTAGGTGTAGGTGTGAATACAAATAAGTTGTAGTTTATAAGCCACCCGTATACATCTCTTCTCTTTGTGAATTGAAATATACTTAATAATGAAATATATATTAGGACATTTCACATAACGCCATCTAGTTCCAAACTAAGTTGCATGGCATTTGTGTTATGGGTACTAGACAACTGATATATTACATATTTTCCTTATTTTGTAAATAAATACATATTGTAGATAAACACACAGACGCTGCACGGGAATAGAACCCGTGACTTCCGCATGTGTACCGCTGTGCGTTAACCGTTACGCCAGAAGGTCATCAGAATTGGTTTAACTTTTTCGTATTTAATTACCAAGATATAAAAATAAAAATTATTGGCGTAGGAAGCGCCACTAAAATTAAAAAAATAAATTTCTAAATACACAAAACACACTACTAAAACGTATGAGAAATATATAAATACATATTATACATAAACACTCAGAAGCGACACTTTTTTTTATTGTTATAGAACAGCAGACAGGCTGACGATGCCGTCCGCGTAGGGTATCTGGAACCTGGGTCCGTTATTCCGGAATACAACACAAGTTCATTATGACGCTTATATTTAGAGACTACGGATATATTTGGCTCTACTAGCTTGAAGATAGAAGAGAATTGGATTTAATTCTGAATGCGTATAAATGAAGTCGATCTTATGCATCTCTCTGTTTTTAATTTCTATATTTTTGATTTTGGTTATTGAAGTGAAACTTCTTTGCGCGCATGAGGGTAAAAAATTTACGGATGGAACGCAATATTAGCGTCACGAAGATGTGAAACGTTTTTTTTGCTCCAGTAATACTAGCCTTCTTAATAATGGCTTAAAGCTTACTTATTCTATAATGTAATTTTAGAATGATTGCATTGCATTACGTATACATATCTATTCGAATTGCGACTTTATTGCAATAATATACAGTTGAGTTTTGTTTAATAAGATATAAAATAATAAATAATATTCTACAAAATGTCTTTTCTAAATTTATTAGAAGATTTAAAAATTAGTTTGCCAAAGAAGTGTCACTTCTGACATGTGTACATTGTACGCACGCACTTTTTTTTAAATGTTAACAAATTCTTCGTTCCCCCAGCCCAACGCTACTATCATCCACGAAGCTACCTCGGTAGGGACCTATACGAGCATGGCCAGTCCATCTCTGATGTCCAAGTGACCTGTGGACCCCACACTTGCGGTATCGGCTCCCACTGCATTCATGGAAGCGTGCGTCCAGTGTGCGCTTGCCTGCCTGGACATTCCGGTGATCCACTATCTCAGTGTGTCAAGATTGAATGTGTTGGTAAGTTTAGAAATGACGACATCTATAGTTTATTATTCGTACCTAATTATTCAGAAAATATCAAATGCGTTATTAACGCTATACTATAAATAAATACGTTTTTAACGGATAAATTTTAAAAAACAAATTTGTTAATTTACGGTGAACGCACACTTGTCCGAGCCGAACGCGTCGAACGAAACGAATTTTAGAATTCTATTTAAGAAATCTCATGAAACCTCGCACACTTCCCCGCGCCGAATCGTCCGAATTTGGAAGAACCCCAGAAATCCTAGACGAATTCGGATGACGTCATCAGATTCGGCGCGGCTTATGCGGTCGATTCGACCGATGCGCTCGCATTCTATCAGTTGCGTACAGAGCAACGAGCGAGTACTATTTCTGCATTGCAGGCGTAAAGGAAATAGAAACGATTTGTCCGACGCAGTCGATTCTTTCGGCGCGGTCGGTTCTTCTGGTGCGGATATGTGTGCGAGGCCTCCTTGACTTCGATTCGTTCGACGCGTTCGGCTCGGACAAGTATGCGTTCAACATTAATGTGTTATTTTTTATAGAGGTGTCATCTTCCGCACTGAATCCCCATAGATATCTATTAGATCAGATCAGACAGTCTTTAATGTAATATTTAGGAGTAAAGACATTCTACTACTATAATGCACCCTACTACCTACACACGCTATTTTCGACTCGCTTTATGGATATTATGTCAATTGTATTATTAGTGACCTCCATCGTGGAGGCCATTTTGGATTAGAAACTGAATGTCAAATCTATGCATCTCGTTAAGTCTAAAAAAAAGTAATTGGGGCTAGCACTCTATGAATCCTTTGCTAGAGATCGTAAAGTATACTGTGAAGATGAACTAGATTTTCAAAAGTTATTTTTTCTATTTAACTGGCATAATTTTAGATAGATTTAGAATTCGTGGAGGATATTTTGGTGACATATGTTATTGGTTTTTTAGACAATAGCGAGTGCCGCAGCCACCAGACCTGTGTGAACCAGCATTGCGTAAATCCTTGCGATGGCGCCTGTGGAGTCAATGCTAACTGTGACGTATGTTATTTTAAATTGCTCCATTTTATTCACAAAATTGCAAAGTTTATTTAAAAATTATAAAAGAGTTAAATTTCACATAAAAAAATGGAAATTCGACGAATTGAATGTAACATCGAAAATATTAATATTTTAATTACCATTTTTCTATTTAAGGCATTCAAGGATAAATTCAAAGCTGTTGAAGACGTTCTTTGTAACTGATATTAGGATAATAAAGTTGTAAAATGATATTATTTTTAGGTCCGCAACCACATTCCAGTGTGCACTTGCCCACCAGGTTACACTGGCAATCCTTTCTCATCTTGCAGAATCGCAGATCCAGGTACGTTACTGTGGTCAGTCGATCATTCCTTTATTATACCAAAAGGACAGTTTTCTTCAATTGCTTTCGAACAGCAGACAGGCTGGCGGTCCATATAATAGTAAGCAGTTACATCATCTATGGATATTTGCGACGCCCGAGGCTAACGCGCTTCCGTTCGCGTAGGGCAAAAGGAACCTGGATCACTTACGTATGAGGAATATTTAGAGACAACGGGTGATTATCACACAGAAGAGCGTGGAGCTCTATAACATTTCGCTGCACGGAGAAAAAGTGAAAAGTTTTTTTAATACATCGTGGGGTACAATACTGCCGCCTCGAGGATAAAAAACCGTCAAGGCGGCCGGTTTGGTACATCCTGACGCTTGGGAATATTGTTAGGAGAGTAGCGGAACTGGCATGCCATAAAGAGACACACATCAATGGTATTCTTACTAAAGCAGTCCAGTGTTCCTTAGTACGCTTTGACGCCGGGACCACGGGACATTACGTGAGTCAGACCGCGGCCTGTATCGTTAATACCCGACAAGCAAAGTGTAATCATATAAATATCAAATTTTTGTATATGTCTCACATAACTAGAATATTTGGGGTTGGAAGATAATCCCTCTTCTTCAAGTTCAAAACTTGAAGTTTCATTGTCTTCTTCAGCTCATCGTAGACGTACAGAGACAAAAAAATATTCTAAACTATGAAGATCCAGTATTCCAAATTTCAGCATTTAGTATAAGAAATCATTCATATATTGTTTTTCTTTTGCAGAGGAAGCTTGCCATCCGTCTCCTTGCGGAGTGAATACAAAATGCCACGTAGCCAATAACCAAGCCATTTGTACTTGCCTCCCAGGATACAGGGTGAGTTGTCTACATTCATTTTGGATTCACCTTGCCCATTACCGATATATTATCGACCACCTCCTGGCGTAACGGCTAACACACGTCGGTACGCTTGCGGGGGCACGGGTTCGATTCCCGTCCAACGTCTGGGTGTTTATTTATAATATGTTATAGTATTTACTTACAAAAGAGAAGTATATATGTAGTATATATCATTTGTCTAATACCCATAACACAAGTGCTATGCCACTAAGTTTGGGACTAGATGGCGTTGTGTGAAATGTTCCTATATATTTATTTATATACTATTTATTTATATTGATATGTTACGAATTAGAAGAAAGATGTTGATAGCGACATCTTAGCAATACTATTTTTGACCTTCATGTTCCTAGGGATCCGTAAAGGCAACTTAAAGGTGATATTTAGTTTGCAGATAGCGAAGTAAAGGCAGCGTTATAAGGTCAGATAGCATTACACTCTGTAGACAAATTTTTAGCCATGCTCCTTTATCTATCTTTGTCCTTGTACTTTTTGGTCGTGGAAAAGAATCGTCGGCAAAAAACGTCGATTTGAAATGTTGGACTGCAGATTTTTTGCCTTGTTTACGCCACAACAGTGATCCGAATGTAAGCTTGGATGCGGCATCAATCACTTCGATGATGATCGTTATTGATATCTTCTAAATTTAACTAATCTACGCTTCTAGGATAAAAAATAATTGATGCTCTATCCTTATGTCTAAAAATGTATTATTATTATAGTATAGTATTATTTATCTTTAAAACTAGGCTTTAATAATTCTAAAGTCGTGTATATTGCGATTTTTGGTCATTTAGCAACACCTGGTAAGAACTGTTGAAAAGTAGCCTAAACGTCAAAAATGTTCAAAATTAACATGAGCGTAGAATTGAAAAATGTATTTTCATATTATATTTAATTTTTGTCAGCATTATCTACACGTTGATATATTTATTGTTTAGGCCCTCTAGGGGTTGTCAATCGTTTCATACCCGTAAATATGTAACATAAATTTACAACTGTTACAAACTGGTTTTTGCACCAAATTTATTATTTCGCTTCATAGAGATGTTTGGCTTAAAGTAATATCCAAACATTAGAATAACTTCATGGTATTATATTGTTACAGGGAAGCCCACTAACCGGATGTACCCATGAGTGCGAAGCGGATAGCGATTGCAGCGCGCAACAATCCTGTCGGGACTTCAAATGCACCAGTCCATGTGGGGACTGCGGCGTCAATGCTGACTGTGAAACTGTCGCTGCTCACAGAGCTATTTGCAAATGCCCCAGGGTATGTACGGAATAAGATCTTCAGCCACCATCTTTAAAACTTCTACCTACCTTCCTGTCTTCTTGAGTTTTTGGTAGGTCCTTTTCTATACACACTTTTTAAGTTCATTTCTTTTCTTGCCTTTTGGTCCACTTCAGCTCACCCTGCTTTACAAACGATCATAGACGACAGTAAATACTTTTGTACCCATCCAGCTGGTGCTGTGGTTCTGTATACTAGTTCTTTATAGTGCTATGTATAATATATTTGCCAATTTCATCTACAAGATATTTATTATCATTCTAGCTCATATCATCATATTTATAATTGCAGCGACAACTTTATATAGTTCTCGATTGGCAGAATAGTGTTAATGCGATGAAATCTCCAGGATTTCCTTTATTGAACTTATTTTTCTATATTCAGGGATACCACGGAGATCCGTACAGGATTTGTAGTGCTGAGTGCACATCAGACAGCGAATGTCCGAGCTACAAGCCCGCATGTGTATATAACGCCTGCATTGATCCCTGTATTAACGCATGCGGTACAAATGCCGAATGTCATCTCCGCGGTCTAACACCTGTGTGTTCCTGTCCCAGAAACATGACTGGTGATCCTTTCAGCTACTGCAGGCCTTTTGAAGCTCGTAAGTTGTATAATAGTGTTTTTAAATAATATAATTACATAAATATGCTTGAGATGACGATATATACAGTGTAAACTCTATATAACGACACTTAACGGACTGAGCATTTTTCAGCGTTATAGATTGTGGTCGTTAAATGGAAAGAAATAAGATATTATTTTACTATTCTATAATAATAGGTGTATATTTACTAATATAGTACACATTTTACACAAGTTTAACATGTTATTCATACATATAAAAAGTATTCTTCCAATAGTTTCGCTGTATCAAGTGCTTGTTTGAATGTTGGTGGATGTTGATGCTTGGACATCAATTTTGGCCACTTGGAAAGTACTGCTTATTGATTTATAATGCCGTATTGTTGTTGTTAAATAGAGAGCGTGAAGCATCATGCTCTATAATATAGAGTGTATTATTGTATAGAAGACAAACATGTTTCGATGTATTATGGAGTTTATCGTTAAATCAAGTGACATTGTAAAGAGTTTATACTGTATGTGTAAATCTTGAGTGTGCTTTTACGGTTGCGTTCTTAGGACAAAATCTTAGTTATTATATGCAAATAGTTTTTTAAGACTAAGCGTACGGAAGGACATAATAGATACCATAAATTCTATTATATGTACTTATATGTAATAAAATCTTGTAATGTACGTTTTTATCCGTGCAGGGGCGGAGAAAGAATCTGCGGCCGGGGTCGGCCTGTTGTAAAAGGCGACAAAACAACCCACCCTAGCTACGTGGTGGGGCCCCAAGCCCGTCTGGATGGCGACCACTTTTGGTCTTAATTATGTCGCCATAATAACCTTGTGTTGTGTACCGGCATTAGTGACCCAAGTTCCTGTACTCTTATGGGACAGCAGCGTATTCGCGATGCCACTGGCGTTGCAAACATCCATAGGCGACAGTAACTAAACTCTAAGCGAGCCGTCAGCCTGTCTGCTGTCCGACATCAATAAAAAAATATAATATAATGCATGGAATTGTTACAAAAAATAAATAAACAAGTATTGGAAAACACAGTCAGACAGCATAGTCAGACTGAAATGCTTTAAATTGCTTACTTTAGTAAGATATTTTGTTTAATTTTACAATCATGTTGGTATCAAGTTGTGTCTATAACTAAAATGTATATAATTCATTTACATACATTCATCATATATATACATTCTCGGAAAGTCCCAGAAAATCTAGAAAGATATTTGTAACTAGCTGACAGCTGATTTAAAGCTTTTTATGCCGATCATTCAATTGATTAAGCGTGTTACAATTAATCAGTCACCATCAACTAATAGTTTAATAATTTCGATTTAAAGGTGACCTCTGTGAGCCAAATCCTTGTGGCGCTAATGCCAAATGTACTCCCGGCCACGACCGCACCGGCGCCGAACGGCCAGTCTGCACGTGCCCTACTGGATACATAGGAAACGCTCTTGTTTCTTGTGAACGCGTGAGTATCCTTAATAATATTATAAATACAAAAGTTTGTATGTATGGATGTTTGTTACGCTTTCGCGCCTAAACCGCTGAACTAATTTTAATAAATTTCGGTATAGTTATGGAGTGGACCTTGGAGAAGGACATAGGCTACTTTTTTTTTAATTCATATGGCAGAACAACATTTGCCAGATCAACTAGTTTTTCTATAAAAGCCGTTGCCTATTAGTTACGTACATATTTTATATATGGTATGAAGCATTAAATAGCTTTGTGTTTTTTTATAAATGACCCGTTCCCTGTTAGTTGAAAACATGTAACCTAGGCTGTTTCACAAATGTACAATTGTATACAACACAAATGTCTCTCTGGGAATTGTATTCATAGACACGACTGTAACAAGTCATTTGTGTAGCCTGAGCTTAATCTGATATCACAATAATGTTTATGATCGGGCGTTTCTTTAAAAGTGCATATACAAGGAGTTCTTTTTCTATTTTCATTAAATATATTAACTTTTTATTATAATAATATAATGTAATATATTTATTCATAAAAAGTTCATCATTTCAGCCGGAAGACGCCCACTGCTGGACAAAGGCCTCCCCCAAAGATCTCCACGATGATCGGTCCTGCGCTGCCCTCATCCAACCTATCCCGGCGATCTTGACCAGATCATCGGTCCATCTTGTGGGGGGCCTACCAACACTGCGTCTTCCGGTACGCGGTCGCCATTCGAGGACTTTTCTGCCCCAACGGCCATCAGTCCTTCGAGCTATGTGCCCAGCCCACTGCCACTTCAGTTTTGCAATCATCCGGGCTATGTCGGTTACTTTGGTTCTCCTGCGAATCTCCTCATTTCTGATTCGATCTCGCAGGGAAACTCCGAGCATAGCCCTCTCCATTGCTCTCTGAGCGACCATGAGCTTTCTCATAAGGCCCATAGTTAGCGACCACGTCTGCGTTCCGTATGTCATCACTGGCAACACACATTGGTTAAAAACCTTCGTCTTGAGACATTGCGGTATTTGGGACGAAAAGATTTTACGGAGCTTCCCGAACGCTGCCCATCCGAGTTGGATTCGACGAGTGACCTCTTTCGCGAAATTGGACCTGCCTAACTGGATCGTTTGACCCAAGTAGACGTATTCGTCAACAATTTCGAAAGTACAGTTCCCAACTGTTACGGGGGTAGGTGCGACATGGACATTAGACATGATCTTCGTCTTGTCCATGTTCATTTTGAGACCTACTCCTTGGGAAGCTGTATTGAGGCCATCAAGCATATGGCTTAAGTCTTCCATGGTTTCAGCCATGATTACGATATCATCTGCGAATCTAAGGTGAGTGATGTACTCACCGTTAATGTTGATGCCCAGTCCGTTCCAGTCCAGAAGCTTGAAGACATCTTCCAACGCAGCAGTGAACAGCATCGGCGATATGACATCGCCTTGTCTGACTCCCCGCTGCAGTCGGATAGGCTTCGAGTTCTGATCCTGGAGACGGACTGACATGGTGGCGTTTTCATACAAACACTTCAACGCTTTGATGTATCGATAATCAATGTGGCACCTCTGGAGAGACTGAAGCACCGCCCAGGTCTCGATCGAATCAAAGGCTTTCTCATAGTCCACGAACGCCAAGCATAGTGGCTGGTTATACTCCTCCGTCTTCTGTATAACCTGCCGCAGCGTATGTATGTGGTCTATGGTGCTAAAACCTTTTCGGAATCCGGCTTGTTCGGGAGGCTGGAAGTCGTCAAATCTGCGCGCGAGACGATTCGTGATGACCCTTGAAAACAGCTTGTAAACATGGCTCAGAAGTGATATCGGTCTAAAGTTAAAAGTTACATTTTAATTTAAACCATGCCCCGTAAAACTGCTTACGCAGTTTGACTGCAGGTAACTCGCTATAAATAAACATAGCTTATAAATTGTCACAAGTGTTTCATCTCTGTTACTTATTTTTTAGCGTTTATAGAACTTAGTCATGATAAATAATTTTATAAAAGTTGTTAATGTGATAACTAGTGTACTATTTCAAGAGTATGGTATACAAATATCACTTCTTTAGTTAATTACTTTATTGAATAAATATACAGTAACTATCCATAAAAAGTCAAGTGAAACCTGTCCCAGAAAAGCTAATGGAAAGCCGACTTAGATGGTATGGCCATATAATGCGCCACCCATCCGAACACATGACGCGCACAGTACTCGACATGTTTCCAGCCCCAAAAAAGCGAGGTAGACCCCGATTCACATGGTTGGCTGCTGTACACAGAGATATGAAGGATGCTAATTTAACACCGACGACGACCCAGGACAGAATGGCCTGGCGAAAAAGGACCAGGAGAGCCGACCCCAAATAATGGGACTAAGGCTAGGCAGAGAGAGAGAGAGAGAGATCCATAAAAAGTCAAGTCCCAAAGAAAGAAGCAGTGTTTGTGTTATGGATACTAAATAACTGATATAATACTCATATATTTTTCTTTTCATTATAATTTTTTTATTGCTGTAGGACAGCATACAGGCTGACGACCCGCTTAGAATTTAGCAGTTACCCTCGCCTATGGGTGTTTGCAACGCCAGTGGCATGCGAACACGCTGCTGTCCCATAAGGGTACAGAAACTTGGGTCAATAATGCCAGAACACAACACAAGGTTCTTATGGCGGCATACTTAAGACCAAAGATGGTCGCCATCCAGACGGGCTTGGGGCCCTACCACGTAGCTAGGGTGCGTTGTTTTGTCGCCTTTTACGATAGGCCGACCCTGGCCGCAGAGGTTAGTATTCTTTCTCCGTCCTTGCACGGATAAATATATAATATACATATACACAGAGCAGAAACAGACTCAAGACATATATGACCTTTACCCCGTAAGTTTTTTATGAAGGTCATCAATTAATTTGATAAAAATTCCAGGGTGAATGTGAATTGGACTCCCAATGCGCAGACCACCTGGCTTGCGTTGGCTACAGGTGCGTGGACCCATGCTTGGGTAACACTCAGTGTGGTTCAGGAGCTGTCTGTATGGCCAGAAGGCATCTTGCTGTATGCACTTGTCCCAATGGTAAGAACTCATCTTAATTATATTAATATATTAATCAATGTAATCAAGTGATCTCTGCTAGAAAGAAAATTGGGATTGAAATCTTATACGTGTCGTAAATGGTCTGGTTAGACTACTTCTACTAGCTCGAAGGTAGCAGATCTGGGTAATGTTGAAGTTACAAGTGACGAAGTTAATTCAACATCAATAGTGAGATTACCAATTAGTATATAAGAATTGTAAATATTTTTATTAATTTATTTTCCGTGTTTAGGTCACTTAGGCGATGCGCTAGTAAACTGCTATGAATCTCAATCCGTAATCGCGTCTGCTCGTTATTACCGCCGGTACAAGCGTAATGGAAACTTTACCGAAACAAAACCTGAAAATCCCGTTGCTGCCGAAGAAACTGTATTACAAGTAGTCCCAGCCGTAGTCGCTGAAGAAAATGAGCAACCTAGCACTGAAGCCGTTGTTGAGACCCTTCTCGAGAAAGAATAATCGATGAAACACATATCGTTCTGACTTTGTAATTGATATCGATATATTTTGAGATTATACACAATAGTCTAAAATAATATAAAAATAAATGATGTTAAATAATGTTGGAGATTCTTTCATCATTAGCAATATAGTAGATTACAAGGTTAAAGCTATAGTGGCCGTTGATCAGAAAATTAAAAAAGCTAACAAAAGAAACGTCTGTGTGCTATTATCGATAAAAAATTACGAGATAAACCGAAATTTATTTTGTATACTAATAAATAAATACTGCCACATAATTGATTCATTGTTTTAACATTATGCTTGTAACACTATTTTGTTATCTAATTATAAATACAGATAATTCTTATAAATATAGTGTTACGATGACAATGAGAGATGATGTACAAATTAATAATAAAGATTTTTGAATTAAATATGTCTGTTATTTTACTTATAAGCAAACCATAAATTGTAAAAAAAGAAAAATCTTTATAGGAGAGCCTTCTATTATTTTTATATTCATCAGTTGAACAGATTAAATAATTTTATCTGTTAAGAAATAAGTTATTTTTTATAATAAATAGTAGAAACATTATCTCTTAAAAATATTTAATTAATTTACTTCAATAATCTATTTATGGATCACAACTATATCATATTAAATGTACTTGAATAAAACCTATGAGCTCCATGAGACAAAATATGTAAAACTGCTATTTAGTATTAAAATATTATTAAAAATATCTGAGATAAACTATTAAAAAGAGTTCTATAATTTAATATGTTTAATACTTACTATCTCACTACATATTTGAGTTTATGTGATAAAATTTCTTCATAAAAATTTTTTTAAGTCACCACCATTGAGGGTTTTCTCCATTAAAACCATTAAATTAACATTGCCGGGTAGTTCCTATAGCTTTTAATACTTTTTTTTTTTAAATTAATTAACATTTCGGGCGATATGTTTAAACAACATCATCCTAGCGGTAAATCCCGGTTGAATCCCAAACTTTCGTTTTGGTGCCCGGGGTCCACTTTCTGACTTTTTCTTCCCCACTTCGCACGGTCTTCGACATCCCTGGTAGTGAGTCCTAGTTTGAACTATAGAACAAATACAATTAAAATTAAATAAACATACTGAAAGGATCTACGCAAAAAGTTATGCAAACATTATAAAGTATCGATATAATGTTAATCAAAAGTTTACCAGCACTTTGAAGCTTTAATAATTTTCAATTATGTGATCATGAAACAAGCTGATTTTGTTCTGCAGTTTATACGTGTAAATATAAGCCACGCAAATTGGTAATGCGCTTGAACCTTGTCAAATTAACGCCCGTGTGACGTTATCAGCAAAGAAAAAGTGCAGTTAACAAAATCTAATATTCTCATTTATTATTAAAAGTTTATAAAGGAAATTTGTCGTGTTTTTTTAATTAAAACTAAATGTTTGAATAATGTTTAACTTTTAATCATCATCATCATCATTCATCACATTTTTGAAAATCTTAACTTAACTCTTCAACTCCACTCATATAATCTACATCAGACTCAGAATTGGTATCCGAGTCTGATGTCTCGTCAGAATCAGTATCATTTCCCGTGTTAATAATAAATAGCTCTTCTCTTCCAGTCTCTTCACATGATCTACCTCCTTTTTCCAATCTTCAGGAGTGATTGATTGCAAAGTATATAAAATTAAAAATTCGATCTTACTTTCCAATTGTTCAACATTCTTGACTGAAACTCTTTGTTTTACGAGATTCCAAATACATTCTATGGGGTTGAGGTCACAGTTGTATGGTGGCAGTCTAACAACTTCGTGACCATGATCAGCTAATAATTTATCAATAATGTATTTCTTCAGCGTTTGGTGATTGTTTTATTATTAAATATAATTCCGGTTTTGTGAAATATTCCGGGAACTCAATGTTGTGTGCTTGGAGCCACTCAACCAGCACTTGTTTTTTTGAGCTCATGGTGGGAGTTCTTTCCTCCTCTTTAATATGTTAAGAGGCGTTGTCCATTACAACAATACTGTTCGGTGGTATATTGGTTATAAGCTTTTCTTGTAACCATTTCGTAAAATTTTGAGTATTCATCTGGCCATGATAATCGCCTGTTTTTGTATCCGCTATATACAATAAAAGAGCGTTATTGACAATTCCTAACTCACTCCCCAGCGGCGACCAGGGCTATCATTTTTTTTCACTCCAACATCCGTGTCGGACTGCCAACACTTTTTGACTGTGTAATGATGTAATGGGCGTGTATCCACGTCTCGTCGATATAAATCACTTTTTTGTTAGCGAAGTTAATCATTTTGTCTCATGCGATGTAAATATTTAGCCCTCCAACTTTGAATATTGGGCTTTTCAATATGCAGGGTTTTGGTAACATTTTTAAATCGGTACCTTAATTTTACCTTTATCCACGGAATGTGTATTCTGTATAATTTGTCCTTTTTGCAGTAGCCATAATTTTACGTTGCTAACGATACTGACGTCACCAAAATGGCCGCCAGGCGCATTACCAATTTGTGTGGCTTATATTACAGAAAGGTCATTAGTTGTTTTAATGTAAACAACAAAGAAATAAAATAAAGATTGTAATAGCTATAAGGCAAGGCTATAATTTTTTTAAGTATTTAAAGATGACAATAACACGCGAGTTTTGAATGACATTGGGTTACAAATTTGACATTTATTTTCAATGGGTTGATTCGTCCTGTGCTACGATTACTATATGATGTGCGAGCCAGAGTTTTTATTATTAAATACGTCTTAAAATTATAAATATTTTATGTGAAACGATGTCAGATATAAACATGGAGAAGTTCGCGACGCCAGACTTCGTCCCTGAGCGCTATGTGAAAGAATTGGCTAGGTCCTGTGTCGGTGGAGAGGAGTTGCAACAGCAGAAGGAAAAGATACAGAACTTATCAGACGACACCGCGAGCAGCCTTAAAAAAAATGTTTACGAAAACTATATGCAGTTCATCGAGACAGCGACTGAGATATCCCACCTAGAAGCTGAAATGTACAAACTATCCCATCTACTTAGCGAGCAGCGCACTGTACTGACTACTCTAGCCCACGCGTCAGTTTTAGGTAACGAAAACGCTTTATCCCGAGATTCACTTGATAATCACGACCTTGAAGCCGAGAGGGCTGAAGAGGAGCGTAAAAATAAGCTCAACACCATTACAGAAAAGGTGGAATCTTGTATGAATTTACTGGACGTTCCAGATCGGAATTTGCTTCATGAGGGTGATTTATTAGAAATAGACGCCGAAGAAAACACGGCATTACAGAGAATGCACGTTTATTTATTTAATGATTGCCTTATGTTAACTTCATGGATATCAAACAGAAGAGGTCCAATGAGGTACAAATTTGTTATTAGTTATCCTATCAGTACATTAGCAGTTGTTAATGTAAGAGATTTGGGTACTGTAAAACAAGCATTTAAGGTGCTGGCCTTTCCTGATACCAGAGTATTTCAGTGTAACAGTTTTGCAATTAAAAAAGACTGGCTTGATAAGTTTGATATTGCTAAGAAAATGTATATTGAGAAAGAGAATTTAAAGCAAAAGAAAAAAGATAGTCAAGACAAGCCTAAACCTGAAGTGTTGGAATCACCTAGTCTGTCAGTAGAAGAATTGCCTTCACCACAAGTCAGTCCGTTACCTGAATGGTTGGCTGATGCAACAGAGGAGCTAGATGTGCTGATTGTGGAGAGACATTTTCAGAAGACCTATGAATTAATGGTATCTGCACAAAAAACATTAAATACTGAAGAATTTAAGAGCCATCCACAGAAAGGTAATATATTAAAGAGAATTGAACAGAAACAAAAAGCATTAATTGAGATATTGCTGAAGGAGTTGGATGTCAGTCACAACTGGAGTCCAAGGGGTGGTCTGCAGTCAACTAGGCAGTCAATACTCATACTGAACAAGTTCAACATGACTAGTCAAGCATGTGAATTGTTTTTAGCTATATGTAGTCACACTGTGAAAGTACATGTTAAAGGAGTTCAATTAGAGGGTTCCATTAATACATACGTAAAGCAAGTAGGCGAAGTATTCTTTTGCTCACTAAGTGATGCCTTATCAGAGTTTATTGCATTATTCCCTAAGAATAAAATAAGTGCTTTCATAGTCTGGGCTAGCATGCAACTTAGGATGTTAATGAGTCAAATTATTAAACAAGTGTTTACACCACAGTGTGCTCTTGATTCAGTTTTAGACTGTGTACAGAGTTTGAGAGACCAGTGTACATTGTTTTGCGAGTTTGGTTTAGATTTGAGGTTTCAAATGAACAGCTGTTTGCGATCGCCGATCTCAAAAGCATTGAAGGAGTATAAAGAAAGGATAGTTGATTCAATGAAAAGTAAAGTATCAGATGATAAATGGACTCCTGTGAATATGCATACGAAAGCGGGTGTAAGTAAATTTTTAGCACAGATGGAAAGTTTGGGCCTTATTTTAGCTAAGTACATAATAAATGAAACATGGGTGGATTTGTCTAGTAGTACAATATGGTTTGCACAGTCTGTGATTACTGTGCAGAAAATTGGACTGCAACTTGTGACCAACGATATGATGGACGTTTTGGACGAATGTATATATGCTATATTTAACTCTAGACTGATGCTCTCTTTGGGGAATGATTCTAGTTATGCTCAGAAGAATTTTAAGTTTATTTTAGGTACAGTCATGCCTCTTATGCTCCGATGTTATAAAGAAGATGTTGGTTATGATAATGAAAAACTTGTGGAGCTAGCCAGTAAGTTTGGAGTCAGTGTCACCCCACCAAAGAAAGCGAACATCACAAAATACACAAGCAATGAATATTTATGAGAATAGTCATTAGGTTATGTTGAACAAATGTGGGTGTATGAAATTATTTTGATTATGCTGAAGCTTTAAAATTGTAATATATAGTTAGTAAGCATGCAGGATTTTTGTAAGTTTATTTAAAACAGATCAACTTGGAATTTATTATTATATGCAAGTTATTATTAATAAGAAGTTTTAATAAAAACCATGTTGGATGGTTAATATGTTTCATTTTATTTTGACTAATTTCCATACTTTATTGTTATTAAAATGATAACAAAAGCCACATATAAATGTTGAACATGCTAAATAGTTTACATAATATTCTTCAAGTTTTAAACATAGATATTTAACATAATGCAGGATTGTAGACATATTGACTATTACTTCATACATAATATGACCACCTTCCAGCTAATGCACTTGGGTATGCTTGTAGAGGTCAGGACTTTGGTTCCCATCCTGTGTATTATATTAATTATCTAGTATCCATAACACAAGTGATATGCTATTTACTTTGGGACTAGATGATGCTTTGTGAATTGTCCCAGCATAAAAAATTCTAAATAATATGTTTTAATAATTATTTATTTATTTCTTCCCACAAGTTATATTACAATATTGAAAGAATATATATATGTATAACTATAGTTTACTATATTGTTTTGACATATGAAGGACATATCATCTTAATGGTGTAATTTTTTTTATTGCTGTGGGACAGCAGACAGGTTTAGAATTTAACAGTTACCATCGCCTATGGGTGTTTGCAACGCCAGTGGCATCGCGAACACGCTGCTCTCCCATACGGGTACAGGAACTTGGGTCACTAATGCCGGAACACAACACAAGGTTACTATGACGGTATACTTAAGACCAAAGGTGGTCACCATCCAGACGGGATTGGGGCCCGCCCTACTACGTAGCAAAAAAACAAGTCATGTAAGTAGAATTGGCGTGCAAAGCATTGTTTTGAATAATAGTGTCTGTAATTAGACATGAAAGGGAGAACAAAACATTGAGCTTTTTTATTATTATATTAATCCATACTAATATTCAATCTAATCACATCTAAACCGCTGAACCAATTTTGGTAAATTTCAGTATAAATATAGTGTACCTTGGAGGACATAAGTCTGCTTTTTGCCGCGAAAATGAAACTTGAAGGGGGTGAACGTAATTAAGTTCTGTTTATTTTTTAATTTATATAGCAGAAGAAAGTTTGCCAGGTCAGCTAGTATAGATATAATGAAACACGAATTTAAGATACTGATTTATTATAATATGAAAGTAACATACATATACAAACAACATACATAATTATCTTAAATAACTAATCAGTTTCCATGAGTGATTCAATAAAGGTGTTTCCATTAATCAGTTTCGTGGTTAATACAACAAACTCAACATTTGAGTCCTCTTGTTGGCTTATAGTTCTGAGGGCCGATATCTCTGAATACGTGCATCCCCCTATGAAAAATACTAGCATCACCCTTGGATTGTCTATAGAGTTTTCACTAGATCCGGAATTCCTCCGCGCCATTCGCGGCTGGAGCGTCTGGAGCTCATCTACTGTTGGACCCGGGAGGAGATCTAGCACATCTTGAATACCTGCAAATACAATATTCTTATTGTTTCCACATTCGTTAATCTCTTGCATTGGAAAGACGTGCCACGTACGTCGATGCTTTTGGGCGAACACGCTGCTGTCTCATAGGAGTAACATGTTTTCATAGAAAAAATGCCGCGAAGTACAATAGTTTTTATAAATTTCTTTATAACGGATTTAGAGTATTGGTCGAGTTGTATTGCACTCGAGTTGCAACCAAAAGCTGTTATGACTTCCATAGTGGGTATATATGCACTGTACCTTAAACTATATTATGTCAAATCAACATTACATACTTTTGGAACGAATTTCTTTTATGCGGCTTACAGTAGAGTGAACTGGCAGAAATCGTCTCGTAACGAAAAAGCATTGAACCCCCTTCAAGCGACCATCCCCACCTTTCTCTTTTTACTGTCTATACCATATTTTCTATGGTTGTATGTGTGTGAGGCAAGATTTGACAGTAGAAAGAATTGTTTAACAATATGATCTATATTATGTAAATAACGTTTACATTAATTTATTTGTTATCATTTTAATTTACACCGAAATTATATGATCTTCATGGAAATTTTATAATGGAAAGTCGAAAAACTGAAACTGTAGGAAGTGTAATTAATAAAAACTGAGAAAAGTTAATAAATCATATAATTAAATACCAGTATTTACATATTACATACATTCAATATAAATATGATTCGAGTATTTACTATTTACATGCATTACAGAGAAATTATAGTGAAATCACCTATGCTCAGTATCAAAAAAAAGTATAGACAGAAAAAAATATTGCGAAGGACTTTATTCCTGATTTTAATTTCAACGTTTATTATCGTTTTATTTCTAGCTTTTATACCGAATCCGCTTGCTATTCTACGCATTGGCATGTAAATGATACACGGTAATGATATTGACGGATGACGTCATTAGTAATTAGGTCACCGGCAAACAGTTTAATTGCAATGGACGTGCGAATACATTTGTTAACCAAATGGGGCCTGGTCTTGAATATGCAACGTGCTGAACGGTAATATGGCAACGAATTTATACGAATGCGTGAATTATGTACGGAGCCTGTTTGGAGTGGGGAGTGCAGTTTTTTTTTATTTCTTTGGAACAGCAAACAGGCTGACGGCCCACTTAATAGTAAGCAGTTACCGTCGCCTATGAATGTTAGCGACGCCAAGGTCATCGCGAACACGCTGCTGTCCCATAAGGGTACATGAACTTGGGTCACTGATGCCGGAACACAACACAAAGTTATTATGGCAGCATACTTATGACCAAAGGTGGTCGCCATCCAGACGGGCTTGAAGCCCTACCACATAGGGTTGCTGTGTCGCCTTTTACGACATGCCGAACCCGGTCACAGAGGTCAGTATTCTTTCTCCGCCCCTGTACGGATAAAAATGGAATAAAAATTACATGAAATATTAAACTGTTATCACCATACAATTTTACAAACTTATCATTGAAATATGAACGTATAATATGTTGACTAACAATTTATCTGAGTGATAAGGTTTTATTACAATAATTAACAAATATTTGTATTAACATATTTTGTTATATGTTGAATTGAATTTCAACTCCATTCAACAAGATCTATAGATAGGGGTCCAGGTCAACTAAACTTTCCTTTTTTTTGAGGAATAACCACTTTAAGGGTCCCCTGACCACAGGAAAGTGGGGAGGTATGTGGTACTTTTCGGAACTACCCACTAAAACCTCACTTTTCTCCTCGCCTCGTGTCTGGGCCGACAGATTGGTGGCTTAGCTAATACCGTAGTTCAGATCGATGCCAGCTCCCGCTTTTTGTCTGGGCGGGCCCTTTTCAATGATGTGTGCTAAGAAGGTTCATAACGTACTTGGAAAGGGGCATGACTCAAAAACGACCGGTCGATAAAGTGTAATACCCGTATTAACGTGAAACGATAAAAAATGAATGAACGTGAAACCAGGGGTTTTTCTCATATACTATGGATGGTCACCAAGGGGAGGAAGGGGTTTAATGGCGTTACTTACTGGCAATGGGCACGTTCCTTAAAAATGACTCACGCAGTAACTAAGATATTTAGTTTGTTCTATGGAATTAATTACTAGGCACTCAAGAGAAAAATTTTACACAACTAATATTTAAAGATAACATGAAGGGTTCTTACCAGCCCATGCTCTATTCTTGGCTATGTGCTCGCTGAGTCTCACAGTCAACGGCGTGTATTTAATAGCCAAATATCCTCTGTCTTTATCGCTCAACTCCGATTCGTCCATCGTGAGATGCAAACTCTGAAAAAAAAAATAGCACACGCACGGAACAATGACTAATATAAGTCATATTTCATGTCTTAAACATGCACTTTCTATTTATTACAACCGTTTAGCCTCGTTGCACCCGAAGGCTTCTTCCGAGCCCACACTATACTATTATGTTGTTACAGATATTTTTTTATGTTATTGCGTGAATGCCATTTTATGTATTTTTTCTGGACTAAAGTAGCGCTAGAAAATAAATGTGATAAAATATAATTTTTGTAGGTAACAAATAGATACAAACGATGCTATTCCTTTTCTATTTGTGAGCTAGTAAGTAGAAAAAATTTATTTGTCGGCTTTTGCGTTTTCCTTGAACTTGTTCATATCATAATATGTATATTTTTTGTGTTTTACCAGTATTTTATGTATTAACAATATATAAAACATTACTCTTTCCTTATGTAATACCATGGTATATTTATTTAGTTCCATATTATTTCTGAATAGATACCCTACCACGAATTCTCGATCGTACATTCCACATCTTAATCGTTTTATCACTAATTCTTTCGCATATATTGTTATAACATAAAAACACAAACCTTTCTCAAAACAGCATACTGCCTTGTTCCCTGCTGTGGTTTCAGTAGACCACATTTCTCTAAATTGCACAGAGTGAGCCATGTGTTTAAACCGTACACTTGTACTAGCTCTTTCTTGTAATATTCTAGAACTTTCGGTTTAAGACCAGATCCCGTTACGCATTGCAGGCAAATGAGACGAAGGACCTGGCGACAATATGTATGTTATAAACGGAGTAATTATATACAATACTAGCAGCCCGCCCCAGCTTCGCATGGGTATTTAACAAAAAATTCAAAATGAAAAATTATATATGTTATCGGCAATCTGTATAATACGGTATTCTATACAATACCTAGGCAATGTATAGAATACTTAAAACGTTAAGGTAATGTATGAAATATTTTTCATTTTATACTTTGCCTAGGCATTCTATACAATACCGAATGCACTGTCGGCAATGTGTGTAAAAGACAATAGCAGAGGAGACTACGGGTGCTCATTCGTATAGAAAATGCAATAAACCCATCCATGCTTTCTGTGCTGCTCCGGAGAAAGATATTGCAGAAGGCTATGGTTCTAAAGTTTTTTGTTCTTTATGTGTAAAAAACACCTTAGCTGTAGGGAACCGCATACATTTTTAAGAAAATTTCCTCCTGTGCCAATAGGTACTACTGTTAGAATCCCTGTTTCGAAAGTCGACAGAGGTCGTGGCAAAATATTGCCTGTAATCTTACAAAAAACGGATCACAAACTTTACAAAATTGGAACAAAGCAAGGTATTATAAAGACGTTGTATTCAAGACAGCAGTTTACAGTTTGTCATCAAGAATTACTTAAGAAAGAAGATGTCCCTAATGAAGAAACGACGCTTCGTACAGTTGCAAATCGGCAATCTACGGGGACAGGTCAGTGATTTGTCAAATGTACACGTTAACAACTCTGTAATACTAAAAAGTGTTCATGTCTTAAAAGTAAGATTTTATGCACTTCAAAATTCATATGCACTACAATAGTTCCTTATGTAAAAATAAAATAAATATTTTTTTACTTAATGTATTCTGAGAAGCCAGTAGATCTACTTCCTATTTTTACAGAATTGTTTGGTTGCCTAAGTTTTTAACTGATTACTTATGAGTAAATTAGATTATGTTAGTTAACCCAGAAGAATTTTAAGTTCAATGTTATTTGATTGTGATTTTACTATAAATACCTACCTTTGAATAAAGATTGTTTTTAATCAGAACTTACTAATTGTTAAGTTGATTTTAAGCAAATCTAATGTGTTATTTTTGTCTGTCATTTTATACCCTTCTACTTACTTACTTACTTACATAACATTGATAAATACAGGCCCAAATATAGTTATTTTCCACATTGCCCGTGGACCAGCAGGAATTGTATACATTAGCTAGGTAAAGTATATACTGGAAAATAATATTCATAATATTTCATACATTACCTTAATGTTTTAGGTATTCTATACATTACCTAGGTATTGTATAGAATACCTGAATTATACAGATTGCCGGTAACATATACACACACATAAACCCTTCTATTTGCGTCAGGTTACTAAAAAAATAAAATTATAAAGAAAGTTTGAATACTATTATTTCTATGAACTTTAATTTTAATGATTTTTTTGCTATTATTTTTTATTTATTTTTGGTTATTTTTTAATAAGTATTTTTTTTCTAATTTTTGTAAAAACCCCAGTGACGCACGCCTACATTGCATAAGGTGCTGCCTAGCTAGCCGAACAGGGTGAGCGGCTACCACGCAACATTTTTCTAATATTTACATTTTTAAACTCGTGATATCTTTCGAATGGAATATCCGAATTAAATAATTCAAAAAGTTGTATAAAGATATTGAAGCAGTTTTGAATATGAAGTAATTTATTTTGATAAGGATTAATACTAAGATACAAATAAAGAGCTTTTTCTAGGGGCGGCATTTCAATTAATTAAACATATGCTATCGCGACACTTTTTGTAAATAATGATGTGTTCTGCAAAGTCGTAGTACATTATTTTATTCTATCATCAATAGTTTTCGCAGCGCACGCGATTTAAATAATATTTTAGGTAATTTTTTTACACCTTGGGTTACATTATTGGAGTTTTAGTAAGGATCCCTAATATTTTTGAAAATATAATATAGCCTATGTCACCCGGGGATAGTGTAGCTTCCCAACAGTGAAAGAATTTTTTAAATCGCGTCAGTAGTTTCGGAGCCTATTCAAAGCAAACAAACAAACAAACAAACAAACAAACAAACATACAATCAAATCTTTCCTCTTTATAATAGTAGTATAGATACGTATATTAAAAAAGTACATAGAATTAAAGATCTTGGAGTAATCCTAGATAGTAAATTTTTATTTGATAAACACATAAACAATGTGTTTAATAAAGCATCCAAATCATTAGGTTTCGTGATAAGAAAGTCAATAAATTTTCGTTCTTTGAAAACCATCAAAATCCTTTACTGTTCTTATGTACGCAGCCTATTAGAGTATGCTTCACCAATGTGGAATCCATATTACCAAATTTATATATCTCGCTTAAAGAGTATTCAAAAGAAATTTTTACGATATTTAGATTTTAAAACTAAACAGAATTCTGAAAACTATCACGATCGATGCTTACGTTATCACTTTTTGCCACTTGAACACAGAAGATCCGTAAGTGATGTCTGTCTTCTTATTAACATTGCAAATGGATCATATGACTGTCACGAAGCTAATATAGGATTTCGTACACAGCACATAAATTTTAGAAAACGACAACTGCTAAGTGTGCCCTTTGCACCTACCAATTATAGACAAAATAGCTTATTTATTCGAAGTTCAAATGGATTTAAGTTCACAACAAAAGTTAACAGACTCAGTCAAGTCAAGTAATGTCAAGTAGGTAAATACTTTTTCGACACTGTTGAAGATTGAATATAATTTTTCTACTGTGTTTATGAGTAGTGGTAAATAACTAACTGCCAAGACTTGTAATCAGCAATAGTTTTTAAGAATGTTAGAATGTAATACACAGTGTGTAAATTTTACTAGCCTATAAGTCTTACTAAAATAAATAAATAAATAAAATAAATATTTTCCTGGCTAAAGATATGGATTTAATATATGTGTCCAAATTTATTTCTATATGGGGCATTGCGGTTTGAATTAAAACATTGTGAGGAAAAATTAATGGCTTGTGCGTCTTCTGCGGATAAGAGTATTTATAATACTTTCTCCCTGAAGCGTCAGAGTAAAAACACAGAACCCTGCGCCCGAGGGCGGCTTGACGCAGAAGGCAACAAAACCACCCTAGCTATAGTGATAAATAGAACAGAACTCTATTTTATCACCAAAATTAGTAACTACAAAACAGTACATATTGATGATGAAAATTCGGCGGCATTATCGCTTTGAGCGATCTCCTTAAGGCAACCTTACTCAAAAGAAATTCAATGAAAAATTATCGGGGAAAAAGATGATGCGATAAAAAGTGGGAATAAATATGTGTATTACACTTAAAAATAAAAGTAATTAGAAATAAAGCTTCAGTCAGTCAAAAAAGTAGTTTTAAATACGATGAAATATTCTACTATTTGTGTGCTTATATGATGGACTGATCAAATTGTTATTTCCGGTAAAATAAAAACGTGGATACGAGCTCCTAAAATTTGATAAGTGATGACTACTCAACATCCATATGTTGTAATCGCAAAAGTATTTATAATAAAACACGTGGAAAGAAATTTAATTTTAGTTATTTTCGTATCGTGAGTTCGAATTAATTTCAAAACATGTAAGTGAGACTTGATGAGCTTACAATCATATGAGATAAAAAAATTGTTAAACGACATTTTAGCGCTTTTATATTCTATAAAAACATAGATTAAGTACGCGTTAACTAAACAAATTAATTGTTATATAAAAACAATGGAATTAAAAACAATGGAAGTAAAAAAATAACAAACCTTAGTGAGTGGTTCCTTTTGTGCGATAAGATCTTCAATATACGGACAAACTTTCTCATTGTCGATGCAATTCAAAAAGTCCTCCTCACATTGTATCGTGTCGTGGAAATCGAAACAGTCAATGTGCTAAAATTACATTGGAATTCGGTTCAAATTTAGACAGTACTAAAATAAAGTCCGACAACTGGAAATTGTACGGAATCCTTAAATAACAATGCAATGCCTTAATTTCAGAGTTCGAAGTACGTTATACAGTAATTGAACTAGGTGATGTATTTTTGCGTTTTTCTTATGTAAAGTTCCTTTTGCATGACCAAAGAGCCATAAGAAAAATAGAAAAATAATTATCAAACAAATATCAACACCTCCAAAGAATACTACTCCAACAAAAATCGTAGGTTTACAGGAATTTGTAAAGAAAAATTGTCCACAAATGCTACAATATAAAAGCTTTTTCAACAAAATTTACAAAATGTTTGATATTTCAATTATGAATGTTTTATTAATTACAAATTTTATAATGAGTGGTTTTCCCTTACGAAAACCTAATATTAATTTGGTGCAGTATTATAATAGAAAAAAAAAGCAAATAAATTTATTTAATGGAACACAATGACAAGGAATTGAGATAAGAAAACAACCGCATTGCTGTCAACACTGGTAAGATCCTTCCAGCTAGCAAAGCCAACAACACTTTCTAGGCAGGAGAAAGTGTGCATATCGGCGCCTACCCCTGCCAGTCCGACTCCTGCAGTTAGTTGAGTGGTGCTGCTGAGCTGTGTCATAATGCTCTGAGCAAGTGCTGGTTTTCAGGTTTATTACTTGAAGGTGTCGACATTATTCGTTGCACAACAACATATAGTTATTTTTTTTATTGACAGCAGACAGGCTGACGGCCCGCTTAGAATTTAGCAGTTACCGTCGCCTATGGGTGTTTGCAACGCCAGTGGTATCACAAACACGCTGCTGTCCCATAAGGGTACAGGAACTTGGGTCACTAATGCCGGAACACAACACAAAATTACTATAGCGACATACTTAAGACCAAAGGTGGTTGCCATCCAAACGGGCTTGAGGCCCTACCACGTAGCTAGGGTGGGCTGTTTTGTCGCCTTTTACGACAGGCCGACGCCAGCCGCAGAGGTCTGTATTCTTTCTCCGCCCCTGCACAGATAAAATTAGATTTGTTGATTAGTTAAAAACGAGATTACCTCTTTAATGTACTCCGCAATAGCTGTATGCCTTGCCAGGGATTGTTTGTTGGCAAGAAGTTGAGGAAGTCTAGTTACATATTGCTTAATGTCTTGAACTGTCACATTTTTATATCTTTCGTCCATCTGCGCTTGGATAATACGAGCCTTCTTTGACAGTGCCGCACCCACCTATAAAAATATTATCATTCAAAACATAGAAGTAAAAAATATCACTAGCCCAGTAAATAAAAACATGACTTTGTGAATCTATTGGATGCAACCTTGAACCGAAGGTGTCATGCACTATTAGTTTTATTCAACTAAATCTTAATCGGTATTTTTCTAAGTGGTAGGACCCCAAAGCTCGTCTGGATGGCAACCACCTCTGAAAAGTAAGCTAAGTTCTCCTATGCGGGCATGTGCCTTCCTGCTATTGGACAGTAATAAAAAAATCTATACAAATAAATAAAATTGGAGGGTCTGTTTGTAATATTAAAATAACCGCTTTTTACTAAGTGCATTCGGACGTATACACGCTACATATACCAAAACAACATTTTTTACAATTTTTGTCTGTCTGTCTGTTTGTTCCGGCTAATCTCTGAAATGGCTGCACCGATTTTGACGGGACTTTCACTGGCAGATAGCTGATGTAACAAGGAGTAACTTAGGCTATTTTTATTTTAGAAAAAAAAATATAGTTTTTGTTAAAATTGATACGTTTCGGAAATCTAATAATCTAATTTAAGTTGACCTCAGATTTATATCATCAATCATATAAAATAGGGTTCAGCTTAGGCTGGACTTAGTAGCTAGAATTTCCAATTTAAGTTGACCTCTTAAATCCAAAAAATGCTGCCCAAAGACACTATTCAACACGGACGGAGTCGCGGGCACAGCTAGTTTTTTTAATATAATTAAAGTTCTCCAACATACCGAATTGAAAGTACAGTCCCTTATTTCGGCGTATAATTCTTCGCCAGAGTTAAGGATGACGCGTTCCTTCTCTTTCGCCGTCTCCTCTGGATTCAGATTGTCAGCGCTCTCAAATTTCTCCTTTGGAAATGTTGCTGTCCCGCTCTTTATACCGTATATTTCATCTGTTAATTTTGCTATTATTAATTCCTAAGCCAAAAACAGCAATAGACCAGGCAGTAGATGATTTCGGAAGCTTTGAGTTACATCTTATTTCATTTGAATGGTATTCACTAAATATTACTTATTATTAGGGATTTTTTTTAATATTGCTGAGGAACAGCAGATAGGCTGACGGTCCATTTAATAGTAAGCAGTTACCGTTGCCTATGGATGTTTGCGATACTAAGGCCATCGCGAACACGCTGCTGTCCCAATGGAGTACAGGAACCTGGGTCACTAATGCCGGAACGCAACACAAGGTTATTATGGCGGCATACTTATACATCCTACCACGACGACTGTTTTGTCACCTTTTGCGACAGTCCGACCCCGGCCGCAAGTATTAGTAAACGGCGAAAATTACATAATTTCTTTATTAGTTCATGGCTAGCAAATAGTCTTTCGATTTTCAGTTCAGGATTAGGAGAGGACAAAACAAAGTTAACCTTTATTACTGTTACTTAACTTTCTTTTTTAAACGGCTGGGCAACACGCGAAGGAGAACTGTTATGCCATGGAAACTGGAGGAAGAAACTGAAGATGTAGGAGTTAAAATATCGTACAAAACAATGAGTGGGAGCACATCATTAAAAAAATAATTACCGATTAGGCCTTCGTAAGTGAGTTGGGTTGCCATAATACTGGCAAAGTCGATGGCGCGGTCTATGAGTAAGAGTTGATCTATGCAAGACGTTGTGGCACCCTTCATACCAGAGCTTTGTTCTTCTTTATTCAAGCGGCAAAGGAGGTCCCAAACCTAGGAAACAACTTGGTTTTGAAAAAAATGGTGCAATGGTGGGAAATTATTGTAATCATCATCAAGTTAGCTGGAGTTTAGAGTGGGGTACGAGTAGTTTCAGTCTAACTAGACGAAGTCAGTCTTCTAACATCCCAACACAATTTTTTTTGCATCAAGTTTGATTCGCTTGTTCAACACTAGGTGACTTGCATCATGAAATTCTTAATTTCGCATTTATACATTGTTGGAAAATAAAAATGCTATAAATAAGAGTGGATGGACACAAGAAAGACCCAAGAAAAGATGGATTGATTGCGTAAAAACAGATATGGAGAAAAGGGTGTGAATATGAGATGAAGGCTAACAGAGTCGGGGTGTGTATTGTATTAGTTCACGCCATATACATTGAAATGTCTGTGTGTTTGTACATGTGTGAAAATAAGTTACCTACCTGTTTTGCAGCTTGGCCTTTACCAAAAACACGTGGAATTATGCCATACAACTGCTGAATAGTGCGTAATGCTTGAGCGGCATAATAAATGCATGTTGTGTCACCTTCTAGGTAGTTTTCTCTGGAATATTAAATACTCATTGGTGTAGTGCTGGGCTACAAGAACAATTAGACCACCCCATCTCGTTTATATGTAGGGATGATTTTAATCATCAAAATAATAATAAAATGTTCTTCTTCTTGTATCAAACCTTTCTGTGACACTTTTCTTGACCAAAGAAGCATGAGGAGATGGGGATAATAAAAGTGACTAAACTCCTAGAGGTCACCAATCAAATTTTCCAATACTTCATGCCTATCTTTGCTGCTTGGTAGTGTAGCAGAACCGCGCTTTACTAGAACAGCTGACGTCACGCAAAAGCAGATCTCCTCTCTTTTATTAATTATTTAATATATCTAGGGGCTTTTGATTAAAATATCATGCTAGCTCCATTTCCCTCTAATCGCAAATTACTTAAAGTTTGATTACAAATCTCCTGTCTTGCTCACACAGCTTACGTCTGATTAACATTTATTTATCTACTTTTGTTAAAGTCCGGGCGCCAAGCAGGAAGAATTTCGTACGTTAACCTGTTATTACCTGTCTCTATCACACCCGCGGAAATATAATGAGTCCTCGCTCACACAGAGCAATGACCGCCGTCCTCAGGGATTGTGAACAATTGTAAAGCAATTTTGAACACCGCCACTTTAGAGTGGAATAAATGTTATAATAACTAGTTTAAGCAAATGGAAGTGTATTAAGCTACGTGGTGAATACTAAAAACAATAAAAAGTACTATAAGGTTTTAGTTGTGTTTTTTTCTTCAAACGACAAAACTTAAAAAGCATGCTTCGTAGTAATTGTAACTCGGTTTTTATAACTGTTATAATATAAAATCTAAATAAATAATTTATTATAATAACAATAATTTATTTAATCATCATTTCAGCCGGAAGACGCCCACTGCTGGACAAAGGCCTCCCCCAAAGATCTCCACGATGATCGGTCCTGCGCTGCCCTCATCCAACCTATCCCGGCGATCTTGACCAGATCATCGGTCCATCTTGTGGGGGGCCTACCAACACTGCGTCTTCCGGTACGTGGTCGCCATTCGAGGACTTTTCTGCCCCAACGGCCATCAGTCCTTCGAGCTATGTGCCCAGCCCACTGCCACTTCAGTTTTGCAATCATCCGGGCTATGTCGGTTACTTTGGTTCTCCTGCGAATCTCCTCATTTATTTAATAATTTAGTAAATTTTTTTCTCCTTTAAACATTTTATGTAAACCGCACTTAATACAAAAATGTTTGTGACCACTGTCAGTAGGTAAAGAGGTCATTGTACGAAATTCTTCCTGCTTCGCGTCCGGACTATAGCATCATTTTATATATTTGTAAATATTATAAGTGTATTTTGCTAGATTAAATCATGGAATACCGAAACTTTGTTCTGACTTTCATTGGGAACAGACCCAACAAGAAGACTCCCGAGGCAGAACACTGTTTGAAGATCATCCAACATCAAAAATCTAATGGAGGAATTTCTGGCTTTTCAAAACACTAGACAGTTAGGGCACATTTTCTCCATCAGCTAGGACTGTCAAGCCATTTAGCTGTATTAACATTCAGAAGAATAAGCTTTCAATTTAATAGGAAATTCTGAGCTTAAATGATATAATACGTTTCAAATAAGAATAGGATCGACTTAGCGCCATGTTGTGACATCATAGCATAGGTTTTTAATATTTATTCCACTAACTGTTGTTTAAAATAAAATTAGATATGTTACTTGTATTTATGATTTCAATTCCACTCACCATTATTAATATGCGAATAAGGTTTCTTTCCAAACCATACTTTTGTATTAACATTTGACAGATAAAGGTTTGATGTTCTTATTCTTATTTGAATCACAATGTACCAATTAAACTCATTATTTGTCTTAAACTGAATAAATCTTTATGACAGTATTACCTAAAATCATTCTGCAGTTCCAAAGACATAATATCACTGTCAAATGGAATGATATTGCACTTGAACTCCTGAATTTTCAGATTATCCATCACCCCTCTATTAGTCAAGCGAATCTTACACAACTCACTTTTCCTCGGTACAAAGAATATATGGAAATCTATTGATATTGATTGCTTTGATCTGGAACAATAATGTATACAGAAAATAGGCCATTAAAAGAGGCTATAATGGAGTTTAATTTAAAAAAGTATACAACAATTTGTATAGATGTATTTTTGGTATATTTGTATGTGTGAATGTTCAAATGACAGCTAATAGAGGAGAGTGGAAAGAGAGGGCATGTTGTGCCGACCCTACACAGTTTGGAATCAGGACAGGAAGAAGATTTGTATATGTAAATATGTGTATGTACATATTTCCTGTTTATGTATACATATTTACTAATACTCCACATTATACACCATTTCTTAAATTATTATTTTTTCCACATCAATAGGGTTGACTGGAAGAGATTGCTTTAAGCGACTGTTCGTTCATCTACATATAGCTTGTATTTGTTTTATTATCTTTATTATTTTATGTTTTGGTGGAATAATAAAGAGTTTTCATTCATTCATTGACAACCTCTGTGCAACAATTTTGGAATATTTACAGTATATTTATAAGTACTATACTAGTTGTCCAGTACCTATAACACAAATGCACATAATATAAAAAAAAATATTACATAGATCCAGAGAACTTGAAAATTGACGGTGGATCAGCTAATTGATTTATATAACTTATTTAAATGTATATATTTTGATGTATGTATTTTTTCTTGTGTTAATCAGGTAAACGCAACAAGGCTTTGCAGAACAAACTCAAGATGACCTATGTTTTTTTAGAGATGACTCTCAAATATAAAGTGATGGAGGTTTTTGAAGTGAAACTTTGTTGTTCTGGTCTCATAAGGAATATTGAGATAGTACTCTAGAGTTTTTATTCCCCATACTTTAACACAAATGGTGCAAGGCCATTTCTTTCATGTTGGATTTAGGATCAGCTCAACATTCTGAAGTCAGCAACATAGTGCATCCTCAGCACTACCTTGTCAGAGCACTTATTTATGTTATTTAAGATCAGAACAATTTACCTTATAGAAATAATATAATCAGCTATAAGATCCATCAAAGACAGCTTTGGTCTAGCAATGAATATTATGTGCTTCACATCTAAGCTAGGTAAACTTCCAGGTCTCAGAGGGAACATGTTTTTCACATCATGACCTTGTAGGAATGTGTATTGAGCTACAAGCCCAACTGGGCCAGCTAGCCAGTCATCCCAAATGATAACCTGAAAACAAAAATAGCTAGTGGTAGGTATTTATTCAAACTATAAATATTTTCATATAAATTACTTAAAAATTTTCAAGTTCTTATTATTACTAAAATTACATTGACATTCACTGTTGCAACCCTTTTTTTTTTGGTATCAAGGAAAATCCCTCTCTTGACGGGATTCCACGGCCCGGGGGGGGGGGGGGGGCTGAGAAAGATGTTCCGCCTTCGACTACCCACTAAAAACCCGGCTGTTCTCCTATCGCCTACGCCCATGGATATATATCCTGCAGATCACATGGTGGATCCACCTCCGAGAGGCCGTACGCAGCTGCATTCTACAGCGGCCAGAGATTGTTGGGTGCCCTCTGGAGCCGACGATGTTGCCTGCGTTTGCAAGAGGGGAGTGTGGTGGTCATTGCAACACTTCACTTGTTCACACTCACAATTTCAGAAATTATTATTTTCATTAAAACAAATTGTTTATTTTTTGTTTTATTTATTTTATATAAACAGTTACAGTATAGTAATGTGGAGTAAGTTCATAAGGAATTAATAACTTTATTTTCCTCACATTCAGGAGATACAACTATTATTTCCACTGTAATAATACTTGTATATATTATTATTTGCTAAGTGAAAATAAGATGCTGATATGTTAAAGCTGTGTACTTTTCATTATAACTTTTTGGTAAAAGTTAATAATTTGGAAAAAAATAAAGGGATGTATTTCATGGGTCTATATGGGTATTTTTTAATATATTGTAAAATATTGAATATCTTAATAAAATATCCCTCAAATCTTAAATAATTAAAAATTAAATAATCATTTACTTCAGACTTTAGATCCATATTTTATACATTTAAATTAAAAAATATTACATAAATTAAATAATTTATTACGTATTAATCTAGCCTTTAATTATAAATAAAGTAAATTATAAAATTTAACAATAAATAAAGTTAAACCTTACCTTCGGTCCCTTGAGAAGTTGTAAAAGGTTCAACAGTTCATTTCTCAATGTATCTTGAAGTAGCGCTACATTTAATCTTCCACCGGACAGGTGAGAGCTCATTTTTGTTTCAGCCATGTTTAGTTATTAGTAATAGCATATAGCAGTTTTAAACACTAATTATTCATATTTACTGCATTATTTACGATAGTTTAGATTTTCCTTCATCGAGATATCGAGAACAGTACAGTTTATTTATTTATCTAATGTGACACTGACAGCTGATATGCTATGGGCGTCAATTTGCCAATGTCAAAGGAGAGAAAATAAATAGCAAGTGATAAAAATAATTAATTTTAATGTTATGTTCGGTTAAAATGACTTTTTCTGTTAACTCTTAATATATAAATCAAAATACTTTAAATAAATATTATTAACTAATAAAAGTATTTACGTAAAGTAGTTTATCTTCCAACATATTAAGCTCAGGGTAGCGACTAGAGTTTTAATCGATATGCTGTCGGAGTCATCATTATTTCTGGCCAGCAGAACAAATTAACGGCTACCGTAGAGTGGAGACATTGAGTCTACCACGTGCGCTTCCCTCTGGATATCCGACGGTTTTCTCTAGATAATGGTCCAAATATGTTACTACTAGCTATGTATTGACACGGAGTGCTGCTTTTGTATATGGAACTCTTATTGGTGTACAGATATCACAAGCACAGCCAAACCGTTGGTAAACGCATGGTGATTTCCAATAACATGTGAATTGGCACAGTTCTGGTTTCAAAAGAGAGGTTAGAAAAGGGGACAAATAAAGTCGTATACCCTCGGTATACGAGGTTTTAGAGAGTATGCTGGCGGCCACCACTGGTTATCGCTAATGAGACTAGGTAGCCTTTAGGTAACTTTGCAGGTAACCCGGAGTTGATATGTCCTCCGTAATAATAAGATATAAAAGCCTAAATAATATATTTACTAAAGTATGAAAGCAATATGTTTATACTTTTTCTAAAGACACTAAAAATTCAAGTGCATACAACGATTAAAATATTATAATCACTTCTTATAATCACTTTTTAAATAATTATAATTATTAATAATAGGGGTAAGTATGAAATTGCCCTTGTAAAAGTAATAGATACTTTGAATTGACATAAAACCTTCATGGTGTGAGATTTTCGAGTGAAACTTTTTTCACTTGATACCTATGAAGTTCTTCCAGTTCGATTTTCGACTATCAATTGTTTTTATAATCAGATTAGACCTGAAAGATGGATACTTCGAAAATCCGAGTTATTTTTAAATACCAGTTCCGACGCGGAATTAACGCGGCAGAAACGGCTCACAATATCAACACTGTGTTTGGAGACTGCTAATGAACGCACCATGCGTGTAGTAATGTTGCACACCAACAGTGCGTTATTGGTTTTAATGCTTTCGTAATGGAAACTTCGACTTGAAGAACGAACCACGTAGAAGACCACTTAGGTAAATAACGCTGAATTGAAGGAGATGGAGGAAGCCGATCCGAGTCAAATTAACGGCGTGGTTTAACGTTACTTTACCTATATATATATATATATATATATATATATATATATATATATATATATATATATATATATATATATATATAAGAAATGCATGTTGAAACATGTCTTGCTTTGTCTTGCCTTGCCTTGAATCGGTACAGAAATTAAGGTATATTGGATTGAATTGTGACAGGACACGAAAAGTGGTTTCTTTACTTAGAACCGTAAGCGAAAAATGCAATGGCTGACCCCAGGCCAACGCCGCAACAATGCAATAGTAAAACAAAGCTTATGGTAATGTAAAAGGTAATGGTTACTGTTTGGTGGTCTCTTCATGGTGTTATTCACTATAACTTTTTCAGGTTTGGTCAAGCAATAACAGCAGATGTTTACGTACCTACTGAACTTCGAACAACGACGGCAAAACTGGCAGTGAAACAGCCCCGAATCATCAATCTATCTTCACCATTGTTGCTCCATTATAACACAAAACCTCATACTGAACGAGAAACTGTTGTACTCGTAACTCTACAGGAGCTTCAGAATAATTTAGAAGAAATTCGTTAGAATACATCATTCACCGCACTCGTCAGATCTTTCTCCAACGGACTATCATTATTTTCATGATTTGGACAATTTTCTACGTGATAAAAATGTCTTCCAGAAGGTACAGTTTGTCGAATCTAGATCCTCAGAGTTTTATCGTAAAGGCCTATAGGGCTTCCGTTTAGATGGCATCTATGTATAGATGATGAGGGTAAATATTTTGTTTAAATAAATATATTATCTTAGAAAAAACAAGTTTCAATTTTTCGGTACAATTTCATACTTTATAACTCCTAATATTAAATATAATACTAAACGTATAAACGTGTCTACGATTATAGCGTATATAACAACTACTACTACTACTTGACTATTCAATATCGAATAATAAGATCACGCCACCCAGGAAATACACATTGTATGTATGTCATGATCATGTTACCCTATAATCAAGAACCATTCTGAAGTAACAAATATAAATAAATATTTTGTGACAATTCACACAGCGTCATCTAGTCCCAAACTAAGTAAGCACTTGTGTTATGGGCCCTAGACAACTGATATACTACTTGTATATTTTTTTTTTGTAAATAAATGCATATTATACATAAACACCCAGACGCGAGACGGGAATCGAACCTATGACCTCCGCAAGCGTACCGAAGTGCGTTATCCGTTACTCTACCGACGTCGATATGATTCAGGAATGATAATTTCATTATTATGGTTGTAATATTCCAACTTGATAATTATCGGATTGAAATTTGCCTTAATAAATTTAAGAATTACGAGTCTGTTCTCTTGAGGTTCTTGCATACATATCTCTAACTTTCAGGTTATTGTCATTTTGCGGTAATCGTGTAATTTTCTTTACTTTGCGGATAGAAGATATTTGAAACAATACAGTGTTTGTCTATAGACATGGCTTTAACTTTTAAAATTTTTATCCGTGCAGGGGCGGAGAAAGAATACTAGCTTCTGCGGCCCGGGTCGGCCCGTCGTAAAAGGCGACAAAACAACCCACCCTAACTATGTGGTAGGGCCTCAAGCCTGTCTGGATGGCGACCACCTTTGGTCTTAAGTATGCCGCCATAATAATCTTGTGTAGTGTTCCGGCATTAGTGACCAAGTTCTTGTAGCCTTATGGGACAGTAGGGCGTCCGTGATGCCACTGACGTTATAAACACCTATAGGCGATGGTAACTGCTAAATTCTAAGTAGGCCGTCAGCCTGTCTGCTATCCTACAGCAATAAAAAAAATACAGATTGCCACTTTGGTGCGGTCTCTTACAAGATGTAAGGTAAACACTCACTTCGGAGACTTAACGACACTTAGATATTGGAAGAAATATCTATTGGTCGTCCATATCCTAATTACACTGTCTCAAAAATTTATTTCTTCAGCAACGATGGTTGAACAGCCTAACTCTAAAAGGAAAAGCGAAGCCTCTGCTGTAAGATAGCAAAAGAAGTATTTAATCAATTTATTTCTTTCAGAGGACTTTATAAATAAGACAGGATATCTCTTCATAGTTCCCGTCGGTTGAATTTTATATGTATTCCTTACAAATATAATAATTTTATAAATTTCTAATATAAAATTCTCGTGTCACAGTTTTCGTTGCCATACTCCTCCGAAACGGTTTGACCGATTTTGATGAAATTTTTTGTGCTTATCCGGTATCTATGACAATCGGCCAACATCTATTTTTCATCCCCCTAAATGTTAGGGGTAGTCCACCCCTTAATTTTTTTTTTAATTTTTTGACATTTTATTATATATATGGCAGAACAACGTTTGCCGGGTCAGCTAGTAAATTTCTAAAGTTTCTCGTATTATAACTACTTCAATAAACGCATAAACACTGAATCGTTTATTTAAAAAATCTCAAATATAAATATAGATTATTGCAATAGCTAATCAAAATAAAACATGAAATAATGAGAACAAATATTAATTTGAAAGAAAAGCGTGTTATAACTGAATTACAGTATTGTCGTCACCATTGAGGAAAAACACAATAAACGTGGAAACTGACGAATCAATCTTATGTAGGTACTACGAGTAGATATATTGTACGCCGAGGTACATACATATCTATGTTTTGGGATAGCTACACTCGGGCTGGCGGCGGGTCTTATCATTTGTGAGTAGCGGCCCACTGCGCGCGGCGCCCCATCGATTTTTCCACAAAACAAACCATTTCTAACCATCCGCCACATTATAAACACGTTTTCAACAAAACAAGTGAGAAAATTACCGCGTATTTGAACATTATGTGAATTTCGTAGCAGGAAAATAATGTGCCACTCCCTTCCAGAAAATAATGGCTACCCAAAATAAAGGTAGGATTTTCGGCAAATTTTCACAACTGATAATTTACTACTACAATTTTATTATCTATTTGTGGTTGTGTATAGGTTGTTAAGGTTATTTTTCTAGGGCACAGTAAATTTATTCCTGATGCATGTATTTTCGATGTCACGATAACAACGTGTGGGCGAAAATCAACCATGTGATGTTTGTATGTAAGCTTGTTTTTTACATTGATGATAAGGGCCACTTTTCGTTCTCTTCATTATTTATTACATTAAAAATAAATTTATTTATACTTGGCATTTATTTGTAATTAATCAGTTTTTTTTTGTATTAATTTATTAGATTAACAAATTAATTAACATCATATAAAATGAATTTGAATATATTAAGTTTTTTTTTTCACATACAAATATCTAAATGTATAAAGCATCTTTTCCATTCCGATGTTTTCAGTTTTTTTTAATAATTAAATTATAAATTATAGGTAATGGGTAAAAAAATTTCTCATATTTTATATCTATAATGTGGAAATCAAAACTTGTTCTCAGTCGAATTGTTCTCCAAATACGAAGACCGTATATGAGAATTTTCTTACAACATTTCGATTCATTAACATACATATATAAAGATGGATGATTTTATCACTGGAAAGTTCCTTAATGGCCTCGATGTCTCTCCCTGCTAGGCTTTTGAGTTTATTCGCACGTAAAGCTTTCGCCCAGAAGCTTGAGGTGTGATAAGTATCGTCATATTTTGGTTAATAATTATATTAATTGATTCTATATAATAGCTCTATGTAACAAATAAACATTATCGGCTCGGGTCTCCCTCTGGAGGGAACGAACAATATGTATCTAATGCGGATCGGCGGATTACACATACAATTGATTTCGGTATATGTTTGCACGACGTTTTCTAATTCGTATTAGACGAGAAAAACTGGCTAAGCAGTGTATGCCATTGTGGAATCAACATGAACCCAGGACTTCCCGATTCATCTCCGAGTGTAATACTACTGAGCTAGATGCATATTTACCTTTTTTGTCAATTCTCAAAAATAATTTATTGTATGTGATTAAATGTAACGATTGGATTTAAAAATTATTCCACGAGAACTCATCTGCGTAGATCTCAAAAAAGTGGTGTTTTATCAACATTAAAAGCAGGCAGTAACTGAGAATATATTTAGCAATGAGTAGTAATATCATTTATTGAATCTTGAAAACTTGTGACATATGTTTGCTTCTATATAAACACACTTCCAACTCTCGCTTCGGAAGGTTGCCTAATACGGGTTACTTATTAAGATAAAGTTATCCTATTTCATGAAATTGGTCTTAACAACACATTTTTACGTAACATTTTAAGTATTTCATAAAAGTTACCGTGTACTGTAATAGGAAATTGCAAGCTTTGAATGCTACCAAGATGAAAGACTAAATATAAAAATTCTCCTTTCGAATTTAAATAAAAACGATTTTATAATTTGTCTAAAAACTATTTTTGTAAATATTTCATCAGAACAAATGATGTAATTAAATTAGAAAGATTAATTATTTAATTTTCTTTGAAATGAAAGTATGATTGGAAAATGATATCCATGAATGTTTATGCGGTACAAAATCAATTAATTTAGGGCTTATGGGATTTCACAAAGACTTTCAGGGCTTTAGGTGGCCTTCCCGCCGATGTACAAAACAACGGACAAGGCTCTTCTTATAGAGGGTTTCTTTTCTGGATTGGAGAGAGAGAGGAAGTTTAAGAGGTACTTTTTCCTTTGCAAGAAACAAGGTTAAACAATTTTATATAATATAATATACATTGTTATAATAATGAAAGACCAAGAAACACATCCAATCAAAGTTTTGGAGAATGTTACGACCCTACGTTACTTAATACTAATTCATGTTTTGATGGTTTTTAATGTTAAAATGCTTTATTTTTACGTACATTTTGGTAGTAATTATTTTAATGAAGCAGTCCTTTGAATACTTTACGTACCCTTCCTGTTTCATGATTTCGTAAAATAAAGCTTTGTAAAAGGTATGGATTATTGTTTTTTTGTTATGAGCAGTAATATGTGTAAAATATTGTTCTTTCAATGATATTTAATTAGAAATAATTGTAGTTTTAAAAAATTGCCTGCATTAATACAAAAAGTCAAAATTCTTAAGAATCGGTGATACTAATATCTGCCTTATTTTTAGAAAATTTATAACCTTAATCTGAATCGCATCTTTTTTCAGTTAAACTAACAAAACCCTTATTTATAGGAGACCAACTACATTGTAATAATAATAATTCCCCTCTTTGGGATCACCTTGCCGAGGTGGAGGGGCTTACGGGATGTACAACTGATATCATTTCCAACTTGGCATATTTGATACACCAATGTCATGAACATTAGTAAAAATACATATAATTTGCGGTTGCTGCCCGGGGGTCGCCGGGGTACATCTGGAGCCGATGCTGGGTATGGCAGCATGTGGACCTTCGGCGACGTTGGGCTGACCAGGCGGGCTCCCTTCGATATAATTGCTACAGCCGGACACATGTCAGAGACAGAGTCATCCTCGTCTCTGTTTCCATCAGCATCAGCATCATCCGCACCATTTTATTATTTATCACCGCGAAGTTCAATTTCAACTATTATAGGACCAGTGAATGTTGCTCGGGAGACATTGTCAATGAACTCGAGCCCATCGCTACCAACATTAAAAAGTGAAGGAATTGGGCTACTGAAATGAATCAATTTATCCTTCGCACCTACCTTTATCTACCGTCAATGGAAACTGATATTAATTCATATTTATTACCGTTACACACAAAGTTTATTGAAAAATTTAAAGACACGCCGATCAGCCGACAAAGAATAGGCGATCAAAGGAGAGCAATATAATACGAAACAAACTTTCACCACAGGATGTTATGGATAATATATATAAAAAGGTTAAAACAGAATTAGAAGATATAGAAAATAATATGCATAACATCTAGACCAGTAAAACTAGAAATATTTCAACTTTATCTCAAATAAATCAGCATATGAAATGGATAAATGAGTGTAATGGGTCAATTATGAGAACTAATTTTAAAGTGACTTTAAATGAAACTAACAGAACAGCTTATAGACAAAGGCTACACCAAAAATTCATCCAACAATTTCTCAACCAGAATCTCAAAAATATTGGAATAAAGTCTTGAAATATTGAAGAAAGACGTTTTAAAAGAATGACAAGTATCATTCACAAATGAGAATCACCAACTATTGTCAGATAATAATTCAGCTGAACTCCCAGACATTAATAACTTCATATTATCAGAATTCAATATATTAAGTGTGTTTAGTAAAGAAAACCCAAATAAAACCCCAGAACAAAGCACTGTATCCATGCAGGATGTTGAAATATATGATTTTCCGTGAAACATATGATTAGAGACCATATATCCTACCAAAAGATCATTTATCCCCAAGCAGAGTAGCTCAAAAAGATAAAGTTACATAGTCGACTATTTAAATAAATCTATTTTTCCTAACTATATTGATATAAATACAGATTTTAAAACACTATAAAACGTAATATAAACACTGCAGCCTAGAGTACCGCAAAACTAAATGGATCTCGAGTGTCCTACACTTCAACCTTCAACATGCCTCGTAAATCCTACAAATTAAAATGGTAAAAAAGGCTTGAAGACAAGATTAATAAATTAAGAGAAAACATAGGCAGATTAACCCACTACATCAATGGAAATAGAACTATACGAGTACAAAAATATGGTAGTGATGTTTTAAAACAATATCAAATACATTCATCCTAAGAAGAACCGAATACACAATTAAACCATTTCCTAGACATCCTCAAACAAAAGTTTGGATTCAAAAAAAGAAAAATAATCATTAACAAAAACAGGCTAAGAAGTTTACTCAAATACCGATAGAAATATATCATAATGTCCTTAAAAAAATTTGCATAATTGGAAATCACCTGGTTCAGATTATATTCATAATTGCTGGTATAAAAAACTTACTTATATACTTGTTTCTTTATAATCATATTAATAATATTATGACAAATCCACAAGACGTACCACAATATTTTACTGTTGGTATTTTAACTTTTTGCTACCAAAAACTTCTCCTGGATCACATAACCCAGCCGAATATCGTCCTATTACCTGTCTTCAAACATTTTATAAGATCATCGAGTCATGTATTGCCCAGATAGTCTACTGTCATTTCTATAAGAACAAAATTTTAACAAAATAATACAAATAATACAGAAAATATAGCTAAGGATGCAAAGAATAATTAAGTATTGATTCAGTAATATTTAAACAAGTACAGAAACAGAAGACAAACCTTTTTAGTATATAGAAATACAGAATAATTGGAAAACTAGACTGATACTAAATACTACAATGTGTAGGGTAGAATCCCAACATATCGCAATAAAGCGAGGCATATACCAAGGAGATGCTTTAAGCTCCTTATGATTTTGCCTTGCACTTAATCCCCTTTCAAATTTACTTAATAATGTAGGATCTGGATACAATCTAAATTTCTACGATAATATAAGCCCCGAAATTTCAAACAATTTGCAAGAGCTTGAAGTTAGCCATCTTATGTTGGATGATAATAAGTTTTACGCTTCTAGTCAGAACGAATGTTAGCTCATATATATAATATATTAGTTAGCCATTATAACAGAAATATTTTCAAAAGAGGTTAATATGGGATTTGGCATCAATAAATGTAAAATAAATTCAGAAACGGAAAAAACCATTTCAGTGTCAGGTGATTTCATAAAGTCATTAGAACAGTTTGAAACTTATAAATACTTAGGTTATATTCAAGCAAAAAAATTAATACAAATAAATTAAAACCATCCTTATACATCAATTCAAACACAGACTTAATTCCATATTAAAAACTCAACTTAATTCACGAAACACAATTAAATCTATAAATACTTACACAATTCCAATACTTACAAGACATATTCTTTTGGAATTATAAAATGGTCCAAATCAGAACTAAAAAATCTGCAGCGAACAATAAATACCACAATGACAAGATTTAGAAAACACCACGTAAGGTCTTGTCTGCAAAGACAAAGTTTACCTAGAAAAGACGGGGTTAAAGGTTTAATAGATATAAATGACCTGCATGATAATCAAATCATATCTAAAAGAGATTACTTTTACACAAAAACAGACCTGACTGGTACATAGAGCTGTAGTACACAATGATGATAAATTAACTCCACTAAATATGCACGATAGAACCACATCAAATAGCGAAAATTACACTGACAGTGATACCAAACTAAGGGAATGGGCACAGAAATCCCTCCATGGGAGACATCGTTCCAACTTAATGCAAAATACCGTCGACATAGAGGCGTCAAACGAATGTCTTAAGTGGGGTAAATTGTTCCCAGAGACGGATTTTTGATTGCTATTCAAGACCAAGTACCAGAAATATATTATCAAAACCCCTCTTCTAACTTACCATCTGACTCTTGTATACGATGCAAGTTGCTCAGAAACAATACAGCATATAACTGGTGCCTGTAAATCCATAGCGCAAATTGATTACAAACACATACATGATCAGGTCGCCAATATAATCCACCAGAAACTTGCATATAAATATGAACTTATTAAATCTATACAGCCATACTATAAATATAAGCTCCATATATAAGACTCTAATACAAAACTATACTAGACTTTATCCGTGCAGGGGCGGAGAAAGAATACTAACCTCTGCGGCCGGGGTCGGCCTGTCGTAAAAGCCGACAAAACAACCCACCCTAGCTACGTGGTAGGGCCTCAAGCCCGTCTGGATGGCGACCACCTTCGGTCTTAAGTATGCCGCCATAATAACCTTGTGTTGTGTTCCGGCATTAGTGACCCAAGTTCCTGTACCCTTATGGGACAGCAGTGTGTTCGCGATGTCACTGGCGTTGCAAACACCCATAGGCGACGGTAACTGCTAAATTCTAAGCGGGCCGTCAGCCTGTCTGCTGTTCTACAGCAATAAAAAAAAAAACATAGCAACTCTTATTGATAAAAAAATACACTTCAATAGGCTAGACATAACACTTATAAAAAAACTAATCAAATCGCATATTTAATAGACATTGCTATTCCAAATACTTATAACCTTCTAATATCTCCTCTTCTGTTCGCAATTTTCATCAACTCAATCTCGTCTAATATTTCGTCGCCTTATCATCTCTATGCAGATGATTTACAAATTTACACACAATTTAAATTGAACGACCTTTCCGAGGCAATTCAAATTACGAATAGTGATTTTTCTTCTATATTCAAGCTTATGGCATAACAGTTAATTCCAATAAGACAAAATTCATTATTGTTGGCAGTTCGAAGACTACTTTCCAAAATAGATTGGCCTACCCTCCCTCAAGTTATATTTAATAGCTGGAAATACAAATCAGCGACAGTGTCCAAAACCCAGGCATCATCATTGACAAAGAATTATCCTGGCATTGACAGAAATAAGTTAAAAACTTTTTGCATCGTATTTTTCGCTAAGACGTTTAAAAAATTTTCTCCCTACTGCCAGGGTTGTGTGCTGTCGCCGACGCTATTTTTTCTGCATATCAATGACATGTTATCTATAGATGGCATTCATTGCTATGCAGATGATAGCACCGGCGATGCACGGTACACTGGTCATGTAAACCTCTCTCCTGCGGTTTTGGAAGAAAGTCGAGTCAGACTTGTGTCTGAAATAGAGAATTCTCTAGAGAGAGTCTCTGAATGGAGACGACAAAACCCTGTCCAGTTCAACTCCTCGAAGACGCAAGTCTGCGTATTCTCTGCCAAGGAAACCCCGTTCACACCTGCGCCACAGTTCCAAGGAACCTCTCTTTCCATCACAAGCAGTACTGGGATCCTTGGTGTCGACATCACGAATGAAGTGCAGTTTAGGGGACAATTGAAGAGTAAAGCTAAGCTTGCCTCCAAAAAGTTGGGTGTGCTTAACCGGTCCAAGCAGTACTTCAGTTCAAGGCAACGGCTTGTGCTATACAAAGCACAGGTCAGACCGCCTATGGAGTACAGCTCACATTTATGGGTTGGAGCACCCGCCTGTCAGCTCAATTGGACACGCTTGGACTTCGGAGAGACTTTGCGTCTCTTTGCATATTCTACTGTCTGTACAACGGGGAGTGTTCTGAAGAACTATTCAGAATGGTGCACTCGTCGTCTTTCTACCACCGCACTGCCCGCTATCGGCTGGGTGTTCATCCCCATTTCTTGGAGCCTCTTCTTTCTTGTACGAAACGGTTCTATTAATATCCAAACCCTATTTTACAAATTAATGAAGACAGTGAATTCCAACGCTGTGCACTTGGCTAAGGCTGTGTGCTCCGTTTATCCGGCTCTAATACCGAGAACACAAAAACATATATAATAATAAATAATAATTTACATTCAGGTACAATTCACACAGCGTCTTCTAGTCTCAAAGTAAGTAGCATATCACTTGTGTTATGGGTTCTAGATCGGCCCGGGCCACAAGATCGGCAGGCCACATATCCGTAGGCCCGGGCGTAGGCGATAGGAGAACAGCGGGGTTTTTTAGTGGGTAGTCGGATGGCTGAACATCTTCCCCGGAGTCCCACATATCCCTCGATCCCCCCGGGCCGGGGGAACCCGTCAAGAGAGGTTTTTCCCCGAGACAAAAAAAATGGGTTCTAGATAACGAATATACTATATATATATATATATATATATATATATATATATATATATATATATATATATATATATATATATATATATATATATATATATATATATATATATATATATATATATATATATATATATAGTTTATTTTGTAAATATATACATGTTATACATAAACACCCAGACGTGAGATGATAATCGAACCGGCGAGCTCCGTAAGCGTAACAATGTACCGACGACCTTCTGACGTAACGGCTATCGCACGTCGGTACGCTTGCGGGTTCAATTCCCGTCCAGCGTCTAGGTTATATATAATATGTATTTATTTACAAAAAAAGTATATCAGTTGTCAAGTACTCCTAATACAAGTATAATGCAACTTAGTTTTGGACTAGATGGCGTTGTGTGAATGTCTCAATACATATATTATTTTATTAGTGTGCGTTGGCCGTTATGCCACGGAGGTTGCCATAATAATAGTCCTTTATTATAATATAAACTCATTAAAATCAACCTAAACCTATTACATTATGTACAACGGTAAAAGTTTGAGGTTGAATCTCAGAGTACTCAATTCAGATAAATATATAGAATAACGGAAAATTCTGAATAGGAATCTCGAAGTTGTGCGGTGCATAATAATCACTCGACTAGAGCGGTTATGAAGTAATATAGTCAATCCTCATACTAAATCGGCTATAAAGACAAAGTTGTTGTGAAACATGTATGTTGAGTGTATGTATTTTGAGTAGAAATACTTAAAAACTATATAAAAAACACTCTTGATTTGAAGATAATTAAACGTAAACCATTGTAACATGTAAGTTCCCAAAGTAACAAATGTCATAAAATGCAAATAAACCATAGATTTCCTACATATATATCAGAAGCCTCTTACAACAATAGCAGATCAATACTTTCTAAGACCAAATACCTAAAGTGTAACGTAAACCAACCCTGAACTCGAGAAAACCAAGATTAATCGCCTCGAAGCGAGCTCTGACGCCCGACTGCGCACTTTTATGGCGAAAATTTTGCCGAGAGAGCCTACATTATTGCTCTTAAGGTCGGGTTATTAATCACTTTTCGAGGGCGTAGGGATACTTTTGAGTTCTATAATAACATATATAAGTAATGAGTTCGGCTATAAAGTTTTATAAACAATTTCGACAACATCTCTTTTTGAGCGATTAATGTTTGCTCCAAGCCATTCAACATCGGTCTTTCCTTTTGAGAGGTAAATTTACGAACGATTTTTTCTATATATATATATATATATATATATATATATATATATATATATATATATATATATATATATATATATATATATATATATATATATATATATATATATATATATATATATATATATATATATACATAGTCAGGTCATAAGTATTGTCACACAGTAAAAACTTTTCTTTTAGAATGCTGGCCACAAAAAAGTTTATTGAATTCGAATTTCGAATTGTTCATGAAAATAAAAATGTATAACTTTTAGAATTTTACTCATTTTTAAATATGGAGTGGACGCTTAAAGAAGACCGTGTTGCAGTTATTGCGTTGCATCGTTACAGTTACGCGCCAATTCAAATTTTTAACATACTGAAAAATTTGAATATAACCAAAAGATTCATTTATCGTACCATCAAACGATACAATGAAGACTCTAGTGTAGATGACAGGTCAAGAAGTGGTCGCCCTCGGTCTGTTAGGACTCCAGCAGTGATAAAAGCTGTGAAGGCACGAATTCAAAGAAATCCCAAACGTAAGCAGAAACTGTTGGCCCTTCAGATGGGGTTAAGCAGAACCACGGTGAAAAGGGTGTTAAATGAAGACTTAGGGCTTCGGGCATATCGAAGAAAAACAGGACATCGTTTGAATGCTCGTCTAATGGACCTGAGACTGAAGAGATGCCGCGCTTTGTTGAAGCGGTACGCGGGAAAAAAATATCGGGAAATTCTTTTTTCGGATGAAAAAATGTTTACCGTAGAAGAGAGCTACAACAAACAAAATGATAAGGTGTACGCACACAGTAGTGAAGAAGCGAGCAACCGTATTCCGCGTGTCCAACGAGGTCATTTTCCATCCTCGTTCATGGTATGGTTGGGAGTTTCTTATTGGGGCTTAACAGAGGTACATTTTTGTGAGAAAGGTGTAAAAACGAATGCTGTTGTGTATCAAAATACAGTCCTGACGAACCTTGTGGAACCTGTTTCTCATACCATGTTCAATAACAGGCACTGGGTATTCCAACAAGATTCGGCGCTAGCTCATAGAGCGAAGAGCACACAAGACTGGCTGGCGGCGCGTGAAATCGACTTCATCCGGGACGAAGACTGGCGCTCCTCCAGTCCAGATTTGAATCCGTTAGATTACAAGATATGGCAACACTTGGAGGAAAAGGCGTGCTCAAAGCCTCATCCCAATTTGGAGTCACTCAAGACATCCTTGATTAAGGCAGCCGCCGATATTGACATGGACCTCGTTCGTGCTGCGATAGACAACTGGCCGCGCAGATTGAAGGCTTGTATTCAAAATCACGGAGGTCATTTTGAATAAACTTTAATGTCATAAGAATCTATGTTTTGTTAAGTTCATTTTGGTATATGAATGGTTACATAATTAATGAACTTGTTACAATTATTTTACATTAAACATGTGACAGAATTTATGACCTGACTAGGTATATATATATATATATATATATATATATATATATATATATATATATATATATATATATATATATATATATATATATATATATATATATATATATATATATATATATATATATATATATATATATATATATATATATATATATATATATATATATATATATATATAATGTATATTTTTATATTCTATATATATTTTAATACTGACGGGATACTCTAGACAGAAAATAGAATATAATTAGAATAGAATTAAATATAATTAGAATATAATTAATTTATATTCACCATCATCATAACAAAACGTGTATCCATGCAGGGACGGAGAAAGAACTGACTGAACTAACCTCTGCGGCCGGGGTCGGCCTGTCGTAAAAGGCGACAAAACAACCCACCCTAGCTACGTGGTAGGGCTTCAAGCTCGTCTGGATGGCGATCACTTTTGGTCTTAAGTCTGCCGCCATAATAACCTTGTATTGTGTTCCGGCATTAGTGACCCAAGTTACTGTACCCTTATGGGATAGCAGCGTGTTCGCGATGCCACTGGCGTTGCGGGCACTCATAGGCGACGGTAACTGTTAAACTCTAAGCGGGCCGTGAGCCTGTCTGCTAACCTACAGCAATAAAAAAAAAAACGTGTAATTCCGGTAGAGTTCCAGAATCTAAGATTTCATTTTAGATCTGCCGTTCATATGACGGTACTGCGTTCTGTTTTACATCAATGTCCTTTCATGACACATTTTTATTTTGACTAACGACCGTGAAGTTTAACTGATTGATTCTCTTTTAGCAAATTGAGCTGTCAATTTTTTGTCTCTAGAAAATCGTCTTACGAATACGTAAGCCAACATGGTTAGGTCGGGTTTACCGTCTATTCGCTGCCGGCCGTAGTGCGGAGGATGGTAGCAGGCGCTAGTCGAGGCGCAGAGTCGTGGGACGCGGTGGTGTCCTTCTGCGAGGACGTGATGTCGCAGAAGGAAGCTGCGGAACGGGAGAGTGAGATCTCGACTCCCTTCCCCGGCCGCAGAAGGCGCACCGGGCGCAGGAGAAGGGCGGACAACGCCCTTTCCCGGCCCCCATGAATGGGTCCAGGGGCGAGGAACTTGGGGAAGTCCTCGCCCCCTATTCGATGGACCCGAGGTGGAGGCGCGTGCAGGTGTCAGCGCGCGCCTCTGAGACGATGCACGGGGTATTTGAACACCTCACTACCCCGTGCAGGAGACGAGGTCCGGACAGACCGGGCCAGCACGAGTGTGGGGCTGCGGAAGAATTTGGATTCCCGCGGCCCTGCGCGCACGTGTGAGGAGACACCGGGGTGGTGGTCTTAGCCGGTAAGAGTCCGGCACGCCCCTTCACCTTTCCCCAGGCAGAGGTAGTCCATGAGGATTTCCCCCCCCCCGTAAAAAAAAGGGTTTACGACGGTAAGTATAGACGTATAACTTAGGGCGGTCACCTTTCTGTGCAAGGTCAAGATAATGATGAAAGCGGTGGTTGCGACGGTATACAGCTTAAAATCACGGCGGCCTTAAGCCCGATTGCCTTAAGCTGAAGCCTAACCTGCTATGTCTAGGTCGACTTTTAGTCATTTCTCTGAGATCTTGGAATTATCAGGTAGTGGCCTATATAAAAGGCCACCCTATATATAATTCAAACGGCTTATTCTCTATGCTATATAATTTTAACTAAATTAACAGTTTGCTTGTAAGTATTGATGTGGGGTTATTAATTTTTTGACATGCTGTCTATCAAGTTATTTAACCAAGAAATCTCCGTCATGTGAATAACTTTTTTTAATTCTAAGCATTTTGAATGACACGATAATACAACAGCCGAAAACAATAAATTATGTTTTATATTAAAACTTCCATTAATTTCTATTCACGCCATTACGCTTAGAGGGCTTCGTTGTAAGTCGAGAGACGAATTGCTTTCGCTCTTAGTTTTGATGGAAAACTTTACAAACTTCATTACTGTCGTTGGGTCGTTTGTAAACAAATTAAATTAGCTAATAGCAAAGTCACGGTGAAGGGAATACTTACGGACACTTGCTGTTTTATCGATCTTTAAATAAGTCTGTTTATTATTAACATTTTCTTAAATGTTTCGAATTGTTGAAAATGTTGAGTTCAAGGATTCCATTGGATTAAATGGAAATACTGTATAGTAAAGATAAACCAGGCCATATTATCTGATAATTGGTCTCTCATAGGAATAAATAGTGTATTGTTTGTTCCTATTCGTTAGTAGTTAAGTAGTGTCATGATTGTCCAATCCGGATTGACTGTCAAATAATATCAGAAACCGATTTGAACAGATCCCCGTACTGATAAAATGCTGACGCCGAATTAAAGCATACAAGGAGTCAAGACGTTGAAGACCGAGTACTTCCCTTCTACCTCTAGATACCTTCATACATACGCCAAGACGATGACTTAATCAAATGTACAGACTATGTTTGAACCGTGTATCTGTATTTTATACGTCTAATGTCATTGCAAACAAACTGCATAAAAGTCACATTTGGCAGTATAACCACGCTTTACAGCAAGCGGGAACAAATGTTTAGCCACGCCATCTTTGTCTTGCCCTGACAGGAGAGGCAGATCTAAAAAATGCTGACACCCTAAAGGACGACGTACGTTATTTTTTATTGCGGTGGGACAGCAGACAGGCTGATGGACTACTATACAATAGTTAGCAATACCGTCGTCTATGGATGTTTGCGACGCTAGGGACACCGCTAATACGCTGCCGTCAGTATTGGGATACTGGAAACTGGCCACTTATGGCGGCATATTTAGAAATCAGGTGTGGTTGCCATCTGGCTTGGATTTCAGCATCATCAGATGGATCAGCAGATTCATGGCTTGGAACTCAGCAAACTACCGCGAGTCAATGAACACAGCACAACAGGAAGGAATATTGGAAAGCAGATCCTGCATCTAAACAGAAATTATGTTTCGATCCACTAAAAGTACTTCTTCATCTTGTCCTTATCCCACATTAAGTGGGGTGGCATAATATGTTATCTTCTTTCACTTTACTCCGTTACCTGTCACAATTTTTTGCGTAAAATAATTTTTTACGCAATAGATAATATGGTACAATGCCCACATATCGTCAGTGAAAGAAAACTTCTTGAGGGTTATCTGGGATGTTGGTGTGAAACCTGAATATCGAAATCACTTGTCCGAGGTGGATTACAGTATACCATACAATAGTATAGCTGACCCGGCAAACGTTGTTCTGCTATATAAATTAAAAAAGAAAGTAGTAACCTTCAAGCCCAATCTATATCTCTATACCGAAATTCGTCAAAATTGGTTCATCGGATTAGGTGTGAAAACGTAACCGACAGACAGACAGATTTACTTTCACATTTGTAATATTAGTATGAATACTGTCCATTCCCTTTAACGGGAGGTCCGAATCCAACAATGAAACTTATGGTCTGTTATTATTATACGGGTGGCGCAATAGAATGTGCATATTTAAAAATAGATTAAAAAATAAATACAAAAGGTATAGTTAAAATAAAACTGAGGCATTGTAGAGTAATAACTAAAGTTTATTTTTTAACAATAACATCATACTAAATGATGACCTTCTCTATGACGGCACTCCTCTAACCGCAAACGGAAATTATTGAAAACTTTCTCCAGTAATGCTGATATAATTGCTACCATTTCACCACGGATATTCTCCTTGAGCTGATCGATGATTCTCGGATTATTTCTGTAGATTTTGCTTTTAAAGTATGCCTACAAAAAAAGTCAGGAGGCGTCAAGTCTGGACTACGTGGGAGCCATGGAAAAATATGATTTCCAAAATTGAAACAGTTTAGGCAAGTAATAAAAATGATTCTGTAAAAATTCTTACAAAAGAATTAAAGTCCCAAAGGCATTTTGTAGGGATTTAGTTGATTGGTGTGTGGGAACCATCCTTTTCCATCCAGACTTTTTCTATAAATGGCCGAAATGAAATTAATTTCTTGTAAAAGGTCACTATTGAATATTTCCCAAGGGTAATCGAGTATAAGTAAAATGTAAGTTTATTATTTGTGTTGTATTTTTCAAGATTTTTAAATCAAAGATTCTATATAATATTATGCAGAGAACTAAACAGGAAAATTATAAGTAAAGATCGTTACTGATAAAATATTGCCGTAACGGCTAGAAGAATAAAAAGTCTTTTTAAAAACGTCATGATAGGGTTTAAAGAATAATATATATATATATATATATATATATATATATATATATATATATATATATATATATATATATATATATATATATATATATATATATATATATATATATATATATATATATATATATAATCGCGAACACGCTGCTGTCCCATAAGGGTACAGGAACTTGGGTCAACAATGCCGGAAAACAACACAAGGTTATTATGGCGGCATACTTAAGACGGGCTTGGGCTCTGCCAGTCTTTTACGACATTTTCCACATAAATATAAAACGAATAATGTCCTAAAACCCGGGTTGCCTGGAAAGATCGCTTTGTAGCGATAAGGCGGCCCATTGTAAGTCAAGTAGATATTGATTGTGTAAATAATTTTCATTATTTTTGTAAGTTATTTGGTTCACAATAAAGTGTTATCTATCTATGTATATGAGTAAATAAATCTATATATTGGTAATAATTTCAATATTGACAATACAAAATTACATTAAATTAGAAGAAAATATATCATTAATCCTTTTTTTGTTAAAGGAGAAAACGGATCTGAGGTTATGCCAGCAGCGTCTTCAACAGATCCCAGTGTGGAGCAGAAAGAACGCCTCATAGCTGCTGTCAAGAAGGAGGTCAAGCAGTTGATGGAAGAGGTATAATAATAATAATAATGTCATATATTTATTAATAAAAGTTACACTTTAATTTAAACCATGCCCCGCAAACTGCTTACGCAGCTTATAATTAATTACTTTATATCTTATCTTTTACCGGTTGGATCTGAATTTTCACTTCCATGCCTAAAGTATTATTATCACTAGGCAAGTATTCTGAACACTTTAGGTCGGAGCTTTTTCAACAATTCCCTTTTTAACCGAAAAGGCCCAATAAAAGTTGCATAACCTGATGATATGTTCTCCTTTGGTATCTGTTAACTATTAGAGTCTATTAAATAATAATAGATTTAATCTTAAGAATTACAAATTCACTTACTTAAAAATAAGAAAATTGCTTATTAATTATATTAACTTATTAGGACTTCTTAGGGAGACTGATGTAGCTGTAGTTATTGCCTCGTTGTTTCTGGTGCAAAAATCCTATTATAACTTCAAACTTAAACCATATATAACTTGACTTTCATCATTTAAACTCAAACTCAAATTTGTAATTCAAAATAAGTTCCTAGCTAGAACATTTTTTAAAAGTAAAATATATATAAATGACTATTATTTATAACATGAACTAAAATTACCACCACTTCACAACGTGTTTGGTTGTTAAAAGATGAAGCGATAAGAAACTCCCCAGCTACACGTCTAATTTTACTATATTTTCTTTTATTTCTTATTATTATAATTTTTTAAAATTTTATAACATTGTACAAGCTTAAGCTCAGAATACATAGAAATGAAGAAAACAAATAAATTCTTATACAAATAAATCAAGATGGTCTTTATTTATTTAAGAGCTACCGCTCTTGTCGGTGGAGTATCTTCCATTCCTCTCTACAAACCACCTTTTCCTTAACTCCTTGATACAACATTTATCAGACAAGCGAAAATAATTTTACGAGAGTATTGAATTTAATTAGTTTTAACTTGTAATTGAATTATTTAAACTAGAGCTAAAAAACTAAATTCATTTGTTCGAAACAATGTAAACAATCCAGCGATAATATTAAATGTAATAGGTACATACTGTTAAAATAAAAAACCCATGTTCAAAAATAAATAATGCAAAGTATTTAACAAAATTTTATGCGTGAGAAACGCTGAATAACTTTCCCCAATAAATTGTTTCAAAGTCCCAAACAAAACAGGATGTTTCAAAAGAAATACCAACTCAAGAATAGACGAAGTTTATTCTCTTATCTCACCTTGCCCTTTAGAGCGAAACTTATTTTCAAAGTTGCACAAGTCATTTTTTCCATAACTTTATAAAAAAATACGTTATAGCTGTATACTTATTATAGAAGTAAAGTAAGTAAAGCTCTGTAGCTTTCAACGAAACTCGTCTAATATACGTTTGCCATATATTGCTATTTATAAAGAGCTAAACAATAGATTAAATAAACAAATATATTGTAAATGTTTGATATATTTTATAATAATACATCTACCACGATGGCGTCTAGTCCCAAGTGGTGTAGCATTTGTGCTATGGATACTAGATGACTATTATAATATACTACATTTATACTTTACTTTTGTAAATAAATACATATTATACATAAACACGCAGATGCAGGACGAGAATCGAATACGTGACCTCTGCAAGCATACCGACTTGCGTTAACTGTTACGCCACGGAGGTGATCTTAAATTAGAATAATAAAAATAACACAAAGAAAAATACAAAGTAATAATTGAAGTGATTGCACAATAAACAAAATAATTGGTAAATTCATATTTGCTTTAAAATCTAAACTGTAAAATTCAACTTCTTTAAAGATCTTTATCATGGTAATAGAATAGAAGAATATTAAAATTTGGGAATTTTAGTAATTTTAAAATAAATACTCAAAATACAGATATTAAAGATCATAGGACATGACGAAATTAAAAAGAAAATGAAGATAGAAGATAAACATTATGGCTGTACCTCTAGAAAATTTTGTAATATTTGTCTAGTTGTGCGGACTTTTTCGGACCTATTGAAAATATCCTAATTCATAAAATGATTAAAAAATCATGCTTAGACCATACTACTACTAACTTAGTCAAAATTATTAAAAACCGTTATAAAAATAACATTAGTTCGTTATTTAAATACAAACAAAATTCTGAATCTAAGACAATTGGGTTATTAAAACAACGTTAGCACAACGAATGCAATAAACACTCTAATTAATGATGCTATATTAAAATTAAATGGTAATATAACAGTAACAGGTCTATTTTTGGACTTAGGTTCAGCTTTCAATACAATTCGTGAGCTATTACTATCAAAATCGGAATATTGCGGTATACGGGGTACTGTTCTTAAATTACTTAAATCTTTAGAAATCGATAAATCAATGTTCAGATAAAATTCGCCACAAATACTAATACACCTATACGTAATTTAAAATTATAAAATATTATTTCGGGTGTTCCACGAGGATCCATACTTGGCCCAACACTATTCATATTATTCAAAACAAAAGCTATTCTACTTTGGGACTAAATAACGCTGTGTGAACTGTCAGAGTATATTTATTATTGTTTATTAAAACAAAACACTCTCAATCTATCGTCTCTACAAACGAAATGAGGTTGACTTTATTTTTCACCTGGGCTGGAACTATATGGTATAATCTATATGTGGTATATTGATGTAAATGATATTATATACGGATAAACAGAATAACTTTTTATCATTTTAAGGCAAAGGATTTACTAACTACACAAAAGGCTTTTGCTAAGTACAACTTAATAGCAAAGTTGGCGCTTTAGTTTCTTGTTTTATCCGGCTTAAAAGTTTAGTAGGAAAGCTTTAAAGTTACTCATAAATAAAAAGTTTAAGTATTTACCTGTTTTTGTTTCTTCTTAAATATGATACAAGAAGAAGCTCACTTAATTTGGTTATATTTTTTTTATTGCCTAAAAATTTAGGTATTTATGGATGATACGGTGCCTGTTTATTATAAAAAATTCACCTATAGCCTCATTGTCATTTGAACGTAATGATTTCTATGTCCATTTTTTCTATATTTACGATTTAAATTGAAAGACATTTTGGTGTTCATAATCAGTAATTTGATTTTAGAATACATATTTTAGTTTGATAATTCTGATGCTAAGGAATTCTGGGGCATGTATAAATAATTCAAGATGGTGCAAAAGTTTATCTATATATCTAGATAAACCTTGTCACTCTATTGATTTTAGTATTTATTGCGTTGATCTCATGTTAAAGCCGAAAAATTAACATATACATTCCGTAATAAAACAATATATCTCAATTTATTTTAATTATGTGATTCAGGCTGATTTAAAATCATCAATACTGCACTCATATTTGAGAAGAGGTTTTTGATTTAAATTTATATGAGAATTTTGATTAGCATATATAGAATATTTTTGAATGATAATAACTAATAAATAAATAATATGGAATTGAATGAATCAAGTGATTTTATTTGTTTAGGCTGTAACCCGGAAATTTGTTCATGAAGACAGCGGCGGAGTGACGGCTCTATGTGGAGCAGTTGAGGCTTGCCTTGGACAAGGTTTACGACGACGAGCTCTTGGCCTGTTCAAGACTAGTTCTACGACAGCTCTTTTGCACAAGATTGCTAAGGTAAGTGGGTTATGGCTTCTTATGAAAAAGGTTGTACTGTACATAATAAATAGGTATGTTAAAAAGAGGTGGAACACCTTAAAAGGTAATGTAGTTAATTATGAAGCTTTGAAAGAAAGTGATTAGAATATTGAACCCATATTATGGGGAGATTCAACACATGTAGTATAATAAAAATAAAAGAAAGGGGAAGGTCGCTAATTCTAAGTAGCAATCAACTACGAAGTTAAAAGAGTTCTTGGATAGATATAATAATTATATTCACAAACAGGAGGTCGTCTTTGGTGACCGTTAAACATATTAAATATTTCGAATAGCCAATAATTGAGGATTTAAAAGAGTTCTTGGGTAGGGACCACAAGTATCCAAATCAGTCGTTTTTGGTGAAACATATTAATGCTACCATAGCATTAAGTAGAAGTTAAAAAGTTAAGATCTGGTTGAAATAAGGGACTTTTCAGATAACACAATGATTTCCGAACCAGTTCATTACGTCTTCTCACAAACTACATTTGAATTTACACTGCGTACGTTGCTGACCGTAGTCAGCGTACTACAGACCACAACTTTATCACGCATATTTTCGTTAGTGCCGTTTGATACCCGGAAAGGAAAATCGAACGGAGAACTAGCAAGCAATCTAGCAACAAGAAGACATTCATCGCCCTTTACGACTGTCCAAAATAATGGGTATATAAATAATGGGTAGCCCTTCTTTCATAGCATACGGCTATGAATCTGTTTGACTATTCATAGTATATGGTTAGTTGAGGTAAAACAATTGCCTTTGATCAAATAATAATTTCACCGTGCAGGGACGAAGTAAAAATATTGAGCCCTGCGGCCGGTGTTGGCCTGACGTAGGAGACGACAAAAAAGCTAGCTTTGTAGTAGGGCACCAAGCTCAGACAAGCGACTACCCCTGGTTTATAAGTATGCCACCATAATAACCTTGTGTTGTGTTTTTTTTATTGCTGAGGAACACCAGACAGGTTGAGGGCCCACTTAACAGTAAGCAGTTACCGTCGCCTATGGATGTATGTCCCGCAACACGCTGCTGTCCCATAGCGGTACAGGAACCTGGGTCACTAAAGCCGGAACACAACACAAGGATATTATGGCGGTATACTTATACACCTGGTCGCCATTCAGACAGCTTGCGGCCCTACCACGTAGCTAGGGTAGGTTGTTTTGTCGCCTTTTACTACAGGCCGATCCTGGCAGCAGGGGTTAGTATTCTTACTCCGCCCCTGCACAGAGAAAATTGTTGTTGTTGTGTTCCGGCTAATGACCCAGGTTTCAATTTATTCGTACAATAGCACGTTCGCAGTTCGTCTAGCGTCGTAAACATCCGTAGGCGGTGGTAACTTACCAATAAGTGGGACGTCAGCCTGTCGGCTGTTCGTCAGTAATAAAAAAGTTTATTATTAGCTCATATGATATTTATTGTTAAAATTCATTCAATCTATTATGTTGGTGTTATAATTTATTTTATTATATAAATACAAAAGATAAGCGATTAGTAGCCGGATATTTAGTTCCTGAAATAATTATCATATATGAACATAAATAATTCTAATAAGTATTGAATTCTATAATATTATTCAATACGTTATTATGGAAAATATTTAATCAAACAAGATATTTTTTTTTATTTGTATAAACATTCATAAATACACACATCAAAAAAGTCTAAGCAACATGTACTAATTTAAATTTTAGGATGGTTTTTCACATTATAACGTTGTATTTTATTTTTAAAATGATATTTTTAGGGTTCTATGATGTAAAAATAACAGCTGTTGTCTTTATAAGTTCTTTTAATAACAGAAATTAACAATATTAGAATATAATGTAGAAACTAAGGTACATAAGCAACTAAAAATTTTTTTACAAAATGAAATTTCTAAAGAAAATTAATTTATTGTGAAAGAATAGGATAATTTAATACAAAATATGGCCTCCTCTGCTATTCAGAACTTGTCGGCAACGATTATTCATTGAATTAATGAGACTATGTTATGTCATCTTGCGGTATTCACTCCCAATGGAATTGTAGCAAATCCTTCAGCTGTTGGGTTGTTGTCACTCCATCCAAGTCCTTCGAAACACGTCTCTGGAGTATGTCCCATGCGTCCTCGATGGAGTTGAGGTCTGGCGATTGTGCAGGCCAGGGCAATACCCGGATGTTCTCCGTTGCCAAGTATTGACTAGTTCGCCGAGCTGTATGTGAACGCGCATTGTCATGCATTAACGTAAAATCGGAGCCAAAGGTTTGTGCAAATGGATGGACATAAAGTCTGAAAATATCCTCAACGTAATTTTTAGCGTTCATGTTTCCATTTACAAAAATTAGCTCAATTCGCCTGTTCTTCATAATACCCGTCCATGCCATAATGAACTTCCTGAATGCACCTGAGCGTTTCAGTATTTCCGGGCCGACGGTACACTCGCACCCTTCTTGTATCAGGCCTAAGCCCGAATCGCGACTCATCGGAAAACATAATTTTATCCCATTGTTCCTGGGTCCATGTTCTGCGTTCTATACACCATTCATTTCGACGAGCACGATTCCCGTGACGTATCGTTGGGCACCTAATTGGGCATCGAGCTCGTAGGCCGTACTCATGCAGTCGATTTCGCACAGTTTGGAGACTTACATCAACACCACTTGCATTTTGTAGCCTCAAACTTATCTCTCGAGCGGTTAACATCGGCTGCCGTCTTGCAGTCAGTGGTATGTACCGGTCTTGTCGAGTGGTTGTACTCCTTTTACGGCCTGTTACTGTTCAGCGGGTTCCCTTGTATTATTGTAGCGCTGCCAAAGACGACAAATAACACTTCTATGAATGCCAAAATGCCGAGATACCTGCTATTGATTACTTTCCGCTTGCAAATCCCTACAGCTCTTTGCATTTCATTTACCATCAAATGACGTCGCTCCATGACGTAAAGAATATCTAACAATTCGATTTTGTCGCTAACTTTATTTAAATGGTTGGTAAAATTATAAAATCAAGACTAAACCTAGCAATAAAAACGCACTTAAATTCAAACAAATTCCCTTTCATTTAATTTTATGAAAAAAAAAACGAAACATAATCGAATTTTTTTTTACAACCAGCCAGTATGTCATCAATAACAAAAAAGTTTACATACCTACGCACTTTGAGTGAGTAAAGACTTAGAAATTAATAATTAGTTTAAATGGTAAATTTGTAATATCATTGATCTTGTACAAAAGACTGAAGGATCGTATTTTCTCACTGTTTCTTCTTAGATATGTTCAAATTGTTTGGATTTTGATACCTATTCTCTCTGACCTTAGATATGGTTTACAGAATCTTTTGATTAAAAAATCAATGTATTAAATAAGCTAATATGTACGATGCTGGTCACGGACTGAGATCGCACCGTACAGGAATGAGAAGGATAGCTTGAGAGCAGTGGACTGTATGAGAGAGGAGCGGTAGTTAGAGATACGCGACACCAATTCGCACTGACCTTGATTCCACCCCTTCCCTGTTCGGTTCAGGTCCGCTCGCGAAGGAACTATTGCACGGCACCAGCTAAGTTCGCGCACACTGCACACACAATTAATTATGGCATGGCCAATGAGAGTTTGGAGTAACTGAAGGGAGGTCGACCATCCTGCGCGTTTAGAAGCTCACGCGTTACTACTTGTATTATTTTCGACCCACCCTCGCTTTTACCATTTACCTCACCGAGAGTGAGGGTAGGTAACAAAAATCAGGAGGCAGAATTTCAAATACCCTTTATGCAAGGATCGAACATAATATTTATTGGTAATCCAAGGCAAATACTAACTGAATCGTTTATTGTACTATACTATGTAACTATATATAACTATGTAATGACTAAGTTTATAACGTTACTACAAAGGTTGGCTGACAGATTCACTTCCTATACATAAGTCTTCATTTCTTCTGCTGTAAAACAAACAGTAACACGACGATCCGCCAAGACATTGTTTGTAAGTTGAGCTTATGTTTGATTAACCCTAAAACTTAATTGAATTTGTTGGACGTCTATCAATATTGTTAATGAATTTAGGTCCGTAAATATTTCTTGAGATAGTGTTAGTTTAGTGTAAAAGTTCCCCTACTAAGTTTTAATATCAAAGTTCATCTGGCCTGCTAGTTGTGGCACTGCGAATGGTACGCTTTGGTATGAGCGGCTGAAGAGAGTACCATGGAACTAAAAAAAAAAAATAAAAAAAAACTACCATAAAAAAAGTAAACATGTAAAATTTTAAAATACCTCCATGAACAATCTGCTTATATTTTCAGTGTAATTACTTTAGTAAATAATTAATTTTAATTAAATAATTGTTAAATCATACATTTTCCTATTCATAAAAATTTAACATTGATCTTAGTTTTCTAAGATAAAGACCCCAGAGCTTTATTAGTCATTTATTTATTTTTTATTTAGCATAGACCCTATATCTGAAACCTTCAAAGTAGTTTAGTTTCGGGTCTTTTTCCTAGAGTCTGTTGTTAGGGAGATTTTGGGTCTCTTTTAGCACTCTTTACCCCGGCGTAATCTTAGGGGGCAACAACCAACGCCCCGGTGACGTAGTTTGAGCTGCGGGAGCGCAAGTGCATGTTGGCGTAAATAATAACTTCAAGTTCAACTGTAGTAAACAATTGTCATTTTGTTTCGTCATGCCACGTCTTAAAGCCCTGGGATCTTAGAATGTTTATAATTAATGCTACCTCTAAATGCTAGACAGATATGGTTAGACTGTAATTAAGTCAGCGTTTTCTTGTATGAGCTTAAAACATTTACCTAATTTACGAGGGAAATAATGAGAAATCTTTTGATCAGACAATTTGAAAATATCTTTACATAAATGAAAATTAATTCAGTGTGATAGAATTATAACATTTATACTTAATAGCCTTTGAATATTCGAATTGAATAGGCTTAGAAGGTTGTTTACATAAAATAATTTTCATTACGGTCGGCGGTTATACAGTTTGTTGGGTGGAAATTTTTTAATGAGGAAGCAATTTCGGTTCCTTTTTTATTCTAAGTTATTTAAGTCTTGGGCGTTTGAGGAGATGAAACCTTTACGATGAAAATCGTTTCACATACAAGCTTCTGAATAATGAGATAAATTAGTCACTGTTATTTTTGTTGTGCTGAAACCCCGCACATAGTTGCAGTTTAAGAATCAGTATGTTATAAAAAATTAAGATTAGTTAGATAGAAAATAGTAATGTATATATTAAAAAAAGACATGTTAGACAGAACAAAAACGTCACTAGCACATTTAAATTATATTTCTTAAAACATGCCAGTTCGTTGATAAATAATTAAAAATTGTTAAAACGTAGGTTTTAACAATTTTTGATTGGTGATAATGGCATGGAGTTATTTATCGAATTTTTGAAAAGGCACTTTTTGAAAAGGATTGATGAGTCAATGAGGTGAAGTGTATAATATATTGTGTATAAATATAATAGTTACTTTACAACGTACAATAGACGAGTGGGAGATAGGGAAAGAGAACAGTGGGCTGTATATAATATATGGGCTATATAAAATGAGAGATGTTAAGGAGTGATTCGTGAGAGATTATTGCGATACCTTACAGTGGGCTAAGAAATTCGAACTGACCTTGATTCTATCCCTTCCCGGGATTTAAAGATGAACTATTGCAATCTTGCAATAGTTCATCTTTAAATCCATATCTATCGATATTATATAATCTATATTTTACAAATCTGAATTTGGAACGGTCAACAAAAGAAAATTCGAGTATCTGAAGCTAATTGTGAACGGCGTAGAATCTGGTCCTCAGGAATGTCGAACGTCGACACGTCTTGCGCGTTATAGAAACACGTGACTACTGATCGTCCTACTATATATTTACTATTAACTTACGAGAGAGTGAGGGTAGTTATCAAAACCAGGAGGTGAGAGCTCATCATCCATTTATACAGGGATTGAACAGTACTACATATCAAATACACATACACGTACTCCAGCATATAATAAACAAAATTAACCCTTCTTTCAAGACAGTGTTTTTAAAATAGGTCAAAGAATTAGGTCAAACGTATTACAATTACAAGGAAACTTTGATGAAAGGCAACTATATGATCAAATATTTTTTTGTAAAGAAAAATTTGTTTTACGACATTATTTGTCAAATGAGATCAACCTTGAACTTTATAAGCCAATTTAATTTAATAAAAGCAGTGAGAAGCTCATGATACTAATTGGATTACATCGGTTCGTATTTTTTAAGATTTTGTCAGATTAAATATTTTAGAGTGACAGTTAAATAACAATGTTTTTAAATGTGCGTAATTTTAATTACATTGGTTCTGCTTGACATCGATGCAGTATTTGATACTATGTTAGATTATTTGATACGATAGGAACTTGAAGCAAATAAAATTTGATTTGATTCTACGTTGTTTGTTGATGGGCAGCATATATACTTTTTGAATTCTCTTTACAATACTAGGTTATTGTAGTTTATCAATATTATTATAAATTGGTAACATTTTAATTATCAACGAAATAATAATTTTTCTTAGTTTCCTCACCGTTACGTCGGAATGTATTGATTAGTAGGTGGTAGGTAGGTAAATTTCTAGATGACTATTTTCGTGTTTTTATGTAACTTAATCTTAATAAAAAATTTCTGAGCAAAACTGAAAAAGAAATTAAAAGTATACTAAAAAGGATATAGATGAGGTCACGAACGTGACGTTTTTTTCAAGGAAGTCGGAGGATATGTTGCCTCCGTGAGACTATCGCCCTTTTGTGTCAAGGCGGACTTTATCAGGGATGTTCATCTAAAAAATTGTTTGTTTTTTTCGATATTTTGAAATATATCGATTATAAATATCGATACTAAATAATTCGATAATATGGGATCAATGCGATATATCGTATAAATGTTTTTTTTCTGTGAAACAGCAGACAGGCTAACGGCCCGCTTAGAATTTAGCATTTACCATCGCCTATGGGTGTTTGCAACGCCAGTGGCCTCGCGAACACGCTGCTGTCCCATAAGGCTACAGGAACTTGGGTCACCAATGCCGGAACACAACACAAGGTTATTATGGCGGCATACTTAAGACCAAAAGGTGGTCGCCATCCAGACGGGATTTGGGCCCTACCACGTAGCTAGGCTGGGTTGTTTTGTCGCCTTTTACGACAGGCCGACGCCGGTCGCAGAGGTTAGTATTCTTTCTTCGCCCCTGCATGGATAACATGTATCGATATTTTATGAAAAATAGATTCATATCGTGCACTCCTACTCTACCATAGTGCGTGCTAGGGCGTAATGATTTCGACCTCCGGCGTACGAGATTTACTGAGGCATACCTAATTTTAATATTAAACATAATTTTATTCTGTAATTATATTATAACTTTGTGTAATAATTTTATATAAGTCTAAAAACAGAAATTAAACAAGATACTCGTACATGTAGGTTCAACAAACAAGTATCAGTATTGTTAAGAGAACAAAGTTGTTTTAGATACATGTACGTAGTATGTACTTTGTGGGGCTATCGATTTTATGCTACGAAACTGAGATGTGTCTCGTTGATTTGGGTGTGTTATATATATATATATTGGTATGGAATGTTTTTGTTCACTTTGAGTACGGTACACAATATAAAAACTATTTTTCCCGAAGAAACTATTACACCAAATTTATTCTTACATTTTGAACGAGTGTCAACAATATTCAAAAGTTATAATACTTCTACTTTTTCGTATTGTCATTTCAGGTTTTTTTCTATAAGGGAGGCTCTGTGCTGCGTGTGATTGTGTCGTAAAAATTAACTTAGTTCTTAATATATATGTTTTTAATTGTTACATTTGTGTACAACCAGCTAGAAAAGCATTTAACTTGAAATATATACAGTGGAAAAGTGGAGTAGAAAGGGAATATGCTGATTGATATTCTAGTGTTGCCCAAACACGAGCATGCCATACTTAAAATAATCTCAAGGCCCACCAATGCGAGCTATTCCGTTTAAATTAATAACAATCAAATTTAACGGGGAGTTGAAAACTCAAAGCCTTTATGACTTCAAAGCACTTAAATATAATTTATAAGCAGGATATTAATTGCTAATAATAATTAAATTGTAAAGCTTAAACTAAGTACCTATTTTATAGAAAGGTTTCAGACGAGATTTTATTGCTTGTTTTGATAGGTACAAATTTAATTTACTAATGGACACTCATCATGAATTGCTAAGAGTGATTTGAATACATTGTTATGTATAATATTTTTAAGGACTCGTTTTTTTTGTCTTTTTTTGGCATGTCGCGGCTTGTGAACTTGCCAGTGTCAAGTTAAGAAGACTCGTTTTAATAGCTTAGAAATGTGCTTGTTACCAACATAAGAATATAATTAGTTTCAGTAGCTAGGCCGTGGGTGTAGAACTGTATATGAATCTTATACGTTCTACAAGTTTCTATAACTGGAAGTTCCACTTAGCCTTATTTCGTTGGGATCTGGGAAAAAACTGTAAAACATTCACATTAATAGATATTTAAGTTCTACAAATACAATATGTTATCTGTTGCTCTTGTATGGTTTTCTGAAATACAAATGCAATTTATTTAAAAGAATCGCACGGGATGCTTAGAAGAGATTAAGCCACCCAGTTTCACATTTTTGCAAGACTAATTATGTCTATGATATTCCTTGACCATTCATTGTCCTTCAAAAAAGATGGCTCTTTCGAAGCAAACAGTATGAAATGGCGAAAAGAAACAAACAACCCTCACAATTTTAGTCCTTTGACAATATTCAAAAGAAGACTCTAGACTACAATTAGAGATGCGTATGGGATATATTTGATATATCTAGTTAGAAATATTGATTTTATGTTATATTAGCGATCACGCCCGCTCCGCTGGGCGAATAACAGGAAAAAGTAAATCGAAAAAAATGGTAAAGTTTGGATCCAAAAAATAAATAGCCTATAACTATCTACAAAAAATTCCGTGACGAATGGGTAATAACGTAACGAAATAGGTTTTGTTGTGATCTTAAAATAAATCATTTCAATCATGCGTAATAACTTATTAAGTACAGAGAAAAGTTCAAAGAAAATCTAAAAGCTCAACGTATTAAAGTGAAACATATAAGCAATTCTACAAAGCAACTATGAGGCGTGTTCTGAATGTGATGTAGAGAACAATATAGGATTAATGGGCGAACCTCGTTGCTTTTAACAAAATGAGTGCCACTTACACACAGCTTGTTACGCTGCGCTGCGTGTTGGGCACTGTGTATTGTATATACTGTTATTTTATACGGTAATTTATGGGACATTTTATGTGAAGCGGACAACAAAAAAAATTGAGGTTCTGAAATTCATTCATATTGGGAATATTTTTACATTTAGAAGATATGTATATCATATAATATTTTTTTTTATTTGAGGTTTAGTTGTTTAGATATGGGATTCTATAGAATTCAATTAATTGATGGAAAAGATTCTTTGAAATTATATCTTTATATTCAAGTTAATTATAATAAAATAATGAATTTAATGTGTTTACATATATTGACATTATCCGAGACATGTACCGTGACTCCCATTCCGTAGTTGGGACCGTTGTTGGCGACACGAAACCTTTCCGCATCGCCGTCGAGTACACCAAGGATCTGTCCTTAGTCCGTTTCTGTTCAGCGTGGTATGAGAAGTCCTGTCAAACAGCATCAGAGATGCCCCCATGGTTGATCATGTATGCTTACGATATCGCGCTGGCACATGCGGACAGGGGTAGGTGGGTGCATCGCGTGAAGGCGTGGAAGGAGTCGCTTGAGAACGGTGGTCTGAAGATCAATGTAGCGAAGACCGAGTACTTGGCCTGCAACTCCATAGATCCCACACCCGTACGCATAGGTGGCTACACGATCGAGCGCACGGACCAGGTGAAACACCTGGGATCTGTATTTCACCGCGTCTGGTGACATTGATTGCGACGTCAAGGCACGCATCACTGCCGCGTGGACCAAATGGCGTGAGGTGACTGGTGTCATTTATGACCCTAAGATGCCGGTTAAGTTGAAGGGACAGGTTTATAAGACCATCATTAGGCCTGTCCTTTTATATGACTCTGAAGCGTGGCCAGTGCTAGAGTAGCACAAGCAGGAACTGCGTGTCACGGAGATAAATATGCTGCGCTAGATGTGTGGAGTGATGCGGAAGGACCGCATTAGGAACTCCCAGTTACGCGGCAGCCTTCATGTCCGAAACATTGCGAACAAACTGCAGGAGTGTCCCCTTCGCTGGTATGGCCACGTTCTACGGCAACCAGCTACCTACGTGGGGAACAAATGTCTGGTCATGCCGCCACCACCGGGCCCCGGCAGGAGGGGTAGGCCATAAAGTATTGGCTTGACATTGAAAGGGTGATAGGCATGCCAATAGATTACCAGGGATGCCGAAGACCGTGCGAAGTGAAGAAGAAAAAGTTAGTTAAACGTTGGATAGTGGACCCCGGGCAACGAAGCGAAAGTCTAGGATGCAACCGGGATTTGACGCTGGGATGATGATGATTTAATGTGTTTAAAGGAAATTTTCTGTTCTTTGCTATTTTTGTTCATAGTTTAGTTATTTCTAATTTATTTCTTTTTGATTTTCAAATCAAATTCCAAATTTGAATTTTTCCTTGTGTTATTTTTTAAAATAACCTCAAAGCTTTATAATAAATATGTAATTATAATACAATATTAAGAATGTGTTCAAATTGGTCCATTTTTCATATCTAGTCATTAGAGTAATATATTTCTTTGCCTTGAAGTTGTCCTTAGTATTTCCATTCGGACATCTGATAGTTCCTTTATTGTGCTGAGATAATCAGGAAAAAAAAATTGATGTAAATAAATTTAGTTAAATTTATTTTCTTACGTGGGTATGCAGCAGTAAAGATTTTAATTTCGGACAGCGCTAAAATGCGTTGTCCGAAATTAGTGCATTATTTTGATTCGTGCTGATTTATATAAATTCTTTTGTATATTATAAATTATGAAGCATCCATTTTAAATTAAGTTATATATTAACATTAGAAAAAACTGTATGATCTTTCCTTTCCATGGAGGATATCAAAATTATCTTAATACGATTTGAAAGGATTCCATTAAAAACAACATGTTACCTGAACTCATTGTCACAATTTCAAGCATAATACCGTGTATGGTATTTATTGTCTGTCAGTCAATTGATCAATGAATATCCAGCTCATACATTATGTATGATATTAAATCGAATTAGAGCTAGCCTCTATGATTCACTATCATGCGTCTAACTTTAATAGGTTGTATTAATGAAAAGTAATTCATCTAGTTAATATAATTTGTATTAGAATTTTCGAAATATTGTTTTATAGATAATTATTTATATTTAAAATAATTTCAACAAAAAAAAAATGGATATATAGGATGATTTCAATTTAATTAATTGTGTTGGTGCTTTAAGGCTACTGAGTCATTTCCTGCTTGCATTTAAAGCTTCAACTGTTTGGCCACGAGGCTGTTGAGAATTATCTAAGAGCATCCTGCATTGCACGCAAATGACTTTAAAACAATAAGTTTTAGTAAACCTATAACACTGATATTGTATCACTAAACGAATAGAAACTTTCATTAAAAATGAATATATTTCTTGGCTTATAGTGTTTTTTATTAAACGTACATTTTTTCTTATGAACAAGAATTTTCCAGAAATTTTTATTACAGTATATATTTCAGACAGATATTTCACACACCGCTTATAACTGTACGAGTAAAATCAATTTGGATTTCTTATTGAGGTCTCAAATGATGTGATTCCACTTTGAAGATTAGACAGATTTCACTTTGTAACAATTTTATTAAATTATAATTTGATTTATAAGCTGTTTCAGCGTCACTTGTCAGTGGAATATTTCAATTTCTAAGTTGGTATTTTAGAATTAAGGACATAATAAAATTTGTGTTAGGTTTTTTTTTATATTAAACTATACAGTTACTAGTTGTTGTTATTATTGTTATTACTTATTATTGAAACCAATTCGTTATAATTATGGAGTCAAACGGCTGTTAAGAAGAAAATTGACTTTCCGTCGGTGCTGTGGTAGCAGACGTAGCAATCCGATTGTAGGAATAGAGAAATAATTAACAATTTATTTGTTAATATTTCTCTATTCTATAGGGAAATAAATAACAAATTATTTGTTCATTATTGCTTTATTCAGTCTTAAGTGTTTTACTATGTCATTCTTCTCCATTTTTTTTCTCCCTTCTACGAAGATAATTGTCTCTACTTAGTCTTAGTATCTCGAATAATAGATCATTGCTTAGTTTATTATTTCAACAGAGAAGTCAACGTTTTTGGATCTACATTCATAAAGATACCCCGGGGGCAAACTGGAACCTGGCTACTGGCTAGCATATTTAAGAACCAGGGGTGGTTACCATCCAGATAAACTTGGAGTCCTACCACCTAGCTAGAGTTTTTTGTTGCCTTTAACGACAGGCCGGCCCCAGCCACATGAGTCACTATTCTTACTCCACTCTTGAACAGAGAAATAAAGTTTAGGTCACTCTGTCAGGCTTATCATTGCGCTTAAAATTGAATTAGCACCTTGTATAATATCAGATATCGATTTTGTGGAAAGCTGTGGTATGGTAGTCGGAAATGATATTAGTAACTCACGCCAAGCTCGTCAGTTTAATTTAGTTTGTCAGCTTCCTGCACTCAAGCTTAGCATAAACTTGGTGTATAGGTAATTTCCCGTTTAGATTGTAATATTTATTTCTGAAAATAGGATTGAAATATTGAAAAACTTGTATGGTGTGTAGTTAAAGTCATAATCATCGTCCAAGTTTTAATCCTGGTTAAATTATGTTTCTAGATCGTTAATCAAAATCCGTTCTTCGGTGTTGCGACATAGATTTTTCGTCAAAGGTTTTGTGTAAGAATGTTTGATTGTAGCATCATGTACAGCACAAGAGAACACACAGAACAGGATTTTATTGAATTGAAAAAAAAACTTTTGGAGGGGTAATTTTATAGGTCTCCGAAACAGAAAGAGAAGGTAATGAGTATAAGATAGACGTACGTTGTCGATGTGATTTACGTCTTCTAACATATTATTACAAAATTCTTCACAATCCTATTACTCCTATGTATATGAACGATTCAAGTTTCTTGTCCCTAGCGACACTAATTGAAGGACCTTGAAATCACTAATCCTTAAAGCACCTCGATGCTAAAACGATCAGTCTAGTGGCGCTTTCACCGCTCACGCGGTGAAAAAAAAGCAATACATGTGCTTAATTATATATTATGTATATTTTAGTGCGTATGTGCGTGTTATATAAATAAATATATAAACACACATTATATATTATATTTAATGTTGAATTAGTTTTGTCAAAATTTGTGTACACAATCCTGCCTCTTTATTCTTCCCGTTCTCCAACGTTAGGTTTGCTGGAAGAAAACTGTTGTAGGGTTAATCTCTCCTATGTGCATGTACTCTATCTTTAACTTTTGTGTGTTTAATTAATTTTGTGTGCATACAATAAATAAGAAAAAGAAATAGAAAATAGTGAAACTTCTTGTCTATGAACTTCCGGAGTAATACTACACTTTTGTTAGCTTTTACGATATCTTTTGAAAGAGATGAGGTGGCCTTGTGACATGACAAGTATGTTGAATCTCAAATTACAATACTCTATTATTTAGCCTTGCGTATATAAAATAATAGTATACGGATGTAGATAGTAGATGTATACGGAATGAATAATGGCAACACAGATTGTGAATAAAGATAAAATACCAAGAGAGGAACGTTAAGAGACATAAATCTATGAAGCGAAGTGTCTAAGACTATGACGATTAGCGATGGAGTTTTTAGTAGATATTTTGCACTGCCTTTGTTTCTATTTCGTACATAAAACCTAATACCATTAAATATAAATTAGTTATCAATAAAATTAATATACATAAAAAACCATGTGTTACCCCAACGTATAAAATCAAAGGTTTGTTCTCTGATATCTCTCTAAGTTAACTCCTGTTCACACTCTACAAAGTAATCAGTCAAATGGAACCATATAAAAGCCTTTATTAATAGAGTTCTATATAAGGTCTGTTTTAATACGCATTTTGTAACATGTGCACGGAAATCAGCCAGTTTAAAATTATACAGTTATAGTACTTACTAGTGGACACCGCATGATAATAGTTTATTCTTCAGAAAAATTCGTCAAGACATTCTGAAAGATCGCGACACGTATTAAATGAAATGCTTACATCAATCTCAATGCATACAGATCAGTTAAAATATAACTTAAAAGTTTCAAAAATATAATGAGAGGATAATAAATAGATTTGAAAAACAACCCTACACCGTCATATTTTAATGTCAATCAATGTTTTTTGATCAACATAATATGACAACTGATGTTATTTATGACGCCAAAATTCTAGAAAGATTTGAAGATCAGATATGTAAGACCATAATTTCTTTTTCTATGAAATAAATAGGAGCTCCGTTCGGAGATGAATATGTATGTACAGCAATGTGTAAAAAGACCCCGTAAAAATCTGTCGTGTCTGTAGCAGCCTACATTTCCATATTATTGTGGAAAAACTTCTAAAAAAAGTGTAGCAACAGTGTTAAATCAGAAAATAACTGATTATCGAGGATATTCATACCAACGGACTATATTTAATAGATCTTGAATGTCTTAAATCATAGATTGGTGTAGATAGAATATGTTTTATTTTTGTAAAAGAAAACGAGAACCCTCTTTTCAATATCAAGTTCAGGATGTTGAAACATACTTAGCATTTATTTCGTATCAAGGGCACACCAAAGGCAACAGAATTGCTTTGTTATTTTCTGGAATACGCTCCTCTACTGTATTCGGAATCGATTTACTTCGTTGTAGGTTTAGAAATAATTCTTTTGTCAACACGAGTATTGGGGGCCATTTTAGTTTATTTTCTAATCCACACTTTTCATATAAATACGCAATTGAAATACGTATTCTCTGAACATAATAAAAATTAATAATGGTAGTTCATTTAAAATAGTGATCCGATAAAATTCTATCATCCTTTTCGATTCCTCTCATTTTAATTTAATCTACATTCACACTAACATCATAAAAAATAATATTTGTTTGTGTGTATTATTAGTGAGTAAAATTGACTACGATATACTTGTATTTTTATCCCAAATGAAACTGACTCTGGTTGCCAGATAGATAGATAGATAACACGTTATTTTAAACCAAATAACTTACAAAAACAATGAAAATCATTTACACAATCAATATCTACTTGACTTACAATATTATCATAGGAAATATTTTAATACTTGTCTATTATTTCAGCACTACCCAGAGGCAGCGTTAGTGTCAGCGCGAGTGTTGGCTGCTGAAGGAGTGCCAGCTACGCGGTCAGCGTCAGGAGTTGAAAGGCGGCCATCAGCTCCTCGTCCGCCTCTTTGTAAACGGGGCTCTGGATCGTTGCTGGGTCAATCGCCACCACAGTCTAGGTAAGAATCCTTGTATAAAATATCGGTTACTATATAAGGTTATATATCTTACTACTGTTTTGCTTTATGTAGTCAGTATAAAAAAAATCTAATAAACTATCATGAATTCCACTCAAAGTACTTAACAGCTACTTAATAGATTAATAACAATCTTATATTAAAAGTTATAGGATTATATTAATTGTAATTGTGTTTTTTAAATTCAATTTATTCTAAATTATTCTACGTTAATCTACACCATTCAAATGATTCTACGTCACTCTATAATGGTTTGCCCATGGAAGTACTACGTAGTACATAATACTTCCGTGGGTTTGCCTCAAGAAAAATACTTATTTAGTCAACCTCTAGATGTCAGTTATTTTAAATAAGACACAAGGAAGAAAGAGTATATATAAAGAGTATATAAATAAGAATAATTCTTAAAGGATAGGATATATTATATAGACGTGTCCGAATTTCTACAGAAATCTGACAAATAAATTCATTTCATAATCAAAATATGCTGAAACTTTCCTCTTTGTACCTCAGAAAGCACACTGAGGCCACTTTAAGTTATTCAAATCCCTTCGACACTTTAAGAGGGTGGAGCTTTTATTGTATTCTTAATTATAATGGATTTTATGAAAATCACAATGCGTTGGAAAAAACAAACATAAACTTTTTAATATCATTATTCAAATAATCCACTTTGTTTATTTTTAGCCAAGTAAATACGTCGCGTTACAAATTCATAACATGCAATTAAATACTGTTTAACATTCGCGTATTTGGATGAGCAATAATTTTGCTCCGGATTTATAAATACAATTAAATTTCGCTCCGTGACAAATGAGAAATTCATTTCGCTGAACTGAGGCCGCGCTTATTATTGATATTAATTTATCTTCTCGAGCACAATTTATTAAATTCTTCAAATATTTTTAATATGAGCTATTTACAAATTAGTTGCTTTCGCCACCAATGGGTACAAAATAAAGCACGCTATGACCAATGTACATTGCCGTCCTAGGTGTCCGGAGCGGACGACTCGCAAGGAGTAAAATCACACACGTATAATAAAATCAGGGGTTAATTCAGTCAAAAGTATGTGAAGTCAAGAGATATAAGTTACCACAATCATTTACATTTTAGATTCTTAATTCGGTAAACTATTCTGTGTTCTAGAATTGCCTAACGCTATCTCGTGTTAAGGTTAAATCTGTCAAAGCAATTTTTACTGTTTATTCACGTTTTCCCCGTTTAACACTGCTCGACTTAGGCCTTTCTGAGTTTGCGTCACACATCCCTATAAAATATAGATCTTTCTCATCCAGAACCAAGTGATAATCTAGCAGGTCGTCAGCTTTTTGGTCTAATGGGGATGCTACACTATGTTTACGTAGACGATATCTACTCCAAAAATCTTTTGCTTTTTGTGCATTTTATCCATTTTCACTTCAGCTTGTACATTTTAGAAGCCCGCAAGCACAATCTAGTCTCGCTATCAAAAGCGAATTTCATATGTAAGTGGTTTGGTTGCTAAATACATCTATGACTGTTCGATCCTTGCATAAAGGGTATTTGAAATTCTGCCTCTAGATTTTTGTTACCTACCCTCACCCTCGGTGAGGTAAATGGTAAAAGTGAGGGACGAAAATAATATAAGTAGTATCGCGTGAGCTCCTAAACGTGCGGGACGGTCGACGTTCGACATCCCTGAACCAGTAGTATTGCGTGAGCTTCTAAACGCGGAGGATAATCGATGTTCGACCTCCCTGAAGACGTAGTATCGCGTGAGCTCCTGAACGCGCAGGACGGTCGACGTTCGACCTCAGGCTTCAGTTACTCCTAACACTCATTGGCCGTGCCATTAGATTGTGTGTTCAGTGTGCATGACATTTAGCTGGTGCCGTGCAACAATTCCTCCGCGAGCGGACTTGAACCGATCCGTGAAGGGGTGGAATCAAGGTCAGTGCGAATTTCTGTCCACTGTAAGGTATCGCGTATCTCTAGCAACCTCCCCCCCTCTCATACAGTCCACTGCTCTTGAGCTATCATTCTCATTCCGGCATCGTACAATGACAGTAGTCAGATCAAAAGTAAGGCTATTTTTAAGAATTTAGTTTTGTTGTTTTCTTTTTGGTTCTTTGACGATAATAATCACCTTATCTTCTTCTTCCTCCTGCCCTTATCTCACATTATATGTAGTCGGCACCACATGTTCTCTCCTTCTATTCTCCTAGAGGAATAGACGGCTAATAGATTAGCCGTCATCCCAACATTCACACCCTTTTTTGCCATATCATGTTTTACGTAATCAACACTGAACTTGTCTGTGACGTCAGCTAGGGACCGGAGGTGTGTACTTTCCTTATCGTACATTATGCGCATAAGATGCGAGTACTTCACAGGCACTCCTTTCGCTCTCAGGGCCCACCACAAAATCTGTGGGTCTTTGTTTTGTGTTTAATAATTTTTTGTGTGATTGTTATGTCTAAGACTAGGAACTGTGTGTTGCAAAACCACACTTTCACCAGGGATCACTTTTCAATCTCTGGCGGTTTTGATTCTATTCCTTCTAATTAGGAAATAATCTATCTGAGTATTGTGGCTTCCACTAATATAAGTTATCAAATGCTGATTTTTTTTTTTTTGGATAAATGTGTTAACTATAGCTAAAACAAATGCGAAATGAGCTTATAACAAAGCTTCGTTCATTTCTGTTTCCGAATCTCCATCCACCATACATTTTTCATATTCCCCATTCGTTCTTCCGACATGTCCATTAAAATAACCTTCCACATATATATCCTCCCTATCTTGTATATTGATTATAACTGAATCAAATTCCCCCCAGAATCTTTCTTTCTCTTTGCCGTCACATCCAGATTGCGGGACATACACACTCACTATAGAAGTAAAAGAGACGTACGGTTGAATCGCGTGTTTTTATTTTTACATTTTTACACTCATATAATAACGGTAACACTCTTATTACTTTAAGATTACAGGAATATGCACAACTCTTAATGCTTTTTACAATTTCACAACTCAACACAATAGTTTGCCTACTATTCGCGAGAGCGCACTGTGCGAATACTAAAAAACGCAAAACTACCTTCCGCTTTCCAATTTAAAATATTACTCTTGAAATGTACACCCGGCGAGACAAGTATCGATTTCTCAATCGAAACTTTTTCTCGGAATATTTAAAAACGTACCATACTCGTACTTTTAATTACTTATATTTTACAACACTTTATAATGTTATATGTTATGTAAAATTATATCATATGAAAGCAACTTTTATTTAAGGTTTCATATTTAGAATAATAAATATCTCTAATTTTAGTCCATAGCAACTCTTGGAAACAGAATCCAATAAATTATCTACGATAAATTTGGTCTGACGTTATGTTTTTAATTTCTTAATATGTTAAAATTTATTAAGAATATAGTTATAAATAATTGTTTTCATATTATGTGAAACCTTTGAGTGTGAAACCTCTCCGTTCAGGGGCGCAGTAAGAAACCTCTGCAGCAGGAGGCGGACTGTCATAAAAGACGACTAAACAACACTAGCTTGGTTACCACCTAGCACCTAGTCCTACCAGGCACGAGCTCGTCTGGATGGTTATCACCCGTGGTCTGTAAATATGCCGCCATAATAGCCTTGTCTTGGGTTCCGGCATAAGTAAATCAGGTTCCAGTTCCCCTACATAGACGGTAGTGGGTTAACGGTGGGGCACCGTTGGCATGTGGCATCTCAAACATCCATAGGTAACGGTAACTACTTATTATTAAGTGTACCGTCAGCTTGTCTGTTCTTTTTCAGCAATAAAATAAACTTTTATTGTCCATATAGATTTGTCCAAAGTTTTGAATAAAAAAATATTTTCAACAAGTTCTATTTCATAATATAATTTGTTCTGTTTCACATATTACTTCAAACCAATCATAAATAATTAAAAAAGAAGAAGTATATTAGGAACGTCACAGATAACAAAATTATTAAAATGAAAATAACACAAACGTTTGCATTTTTTTTATTGCTGTAGGACAGCAGACAGGCTGACGGCCCGCTTATAATTTAGCAGTTACCCTCGCCTATGGGTGTTTGCTACGCCAGTGGCATCGTGAACACACTGCTGTCCCATAAGAGTACAGGAACTTGGGTCACTAATGCCGGAACACAACACAAGGTTATTATGGCGGCATACTTAAGACCAAAGGTGGTCGCCATCCAGACGGGCTTGAGGCCCTACCAGGTAGCTAGGGTGGGTTGTTTTGTCGCCTTTTACGACAGGCCGACCCCGGCCGCAGAGGTTAATATTCTTTCTCCACCCCTGCACGGATAAAAATTATTGGTAATAATATATCATGAAACGTAGGTTCAAATCATTTTAAATCCTTCGGAGATACAAATTCAATGTTGTCTTTTATATTACTTAGGGATTCAAGTTGAAATCCTTATAAATGTTCTGAACCGGCGCGGAACAAATACATTGTTCTCTTCACGCCGACGATTTGATTATTTGCTGACGTGCCACACCAAGGCACAAAATGGCAAAACCCATCTTGAACAAGTAAACGAAATTGTTTTAGAAGACCTTTTCACGTATAATCTCTGTATTCAGTTCGATATTGTTCTCCATTTTACAATGTCATTTTCTCAGTACTCGTCGTCTTGTTACGTGAAAACATTTTAGCTATACTACAAAATAAATCCAAGACTTTTATAACTATTTTAAAATTATTTAGTGTCATTTTTGACATTTCTATCAAATTTGTTTCACCAACCAACAATTACAACCAAAAGGTGTATAAAGCTCCGTGGTATTATGCTCGGAGACCAATTTAGAGGTTCCGGGTTCGAATCCCACGGTAGCATGCGCACCACTTAGACAGTCTTACTTTTGTTTCATCATTTTTATTCATTTTATAATTATCCCTGTAGCTAATGTCACTTTTTATAAAGATGTCCTTCAGTGACACTTTTTGTACCAAGTGCAAAGTGTGCCTACGACGCCCTTTGAACTAGGGAAATCATACGGTCAATTTAAAGAGAATTTTGGTAAGAGAGATTCGATACTAATGATGTATTACAAACATCTCATACATGTTGAGATGAATTTCCGTAAATAGAATCTTTTGATCACGGCTTTATTAGCTTGACATGCATGTATCGATGTAACTATGTATCTATGTAACGGAATTTTTGGAGCTGATTTTTACCCACTGAACGATAAAAAAAATCAAAATTTTGCACACTTGTGCATCTAATGACAATACTCAAACTTAAAAATGATGTCCCATAGTCCTTATCAGGATTAACGCTTTGTTTTATTTCTGCCAGAAGATTACGTTTTTAATAAAACTACCGGAAAATGTCATTATATTAATAAAAACATTTAGCAATTGGGAATTGAACAAATAAATTATGTTAATACGCTTTTATTTTATTGTTAAGCAAACTAGAAAGTTATAAATAAATTATAGTTAAAAAACTAAATACGCTTTTATAAAAAAAATCTAACTAAAAGGTAAAAAATAATTTTCAGTAAATTTAAATTATGAATATAAATCGCTAAGCGAATTTTGATGAATTTCGGTATAGTCATAGATTGGACCTTGGAGATGGACATAGTCTACTTTTTTTTTAATTCATATGGCAGAACAACGTTTGCCGGATCAACTAGTATGGTATAAAAGTCAATTTGAAACTTATCTTTAATTTGTATTATGTAAAAACATAAGCTTTGTTTAATTTGTTCAAAGGCTGATTCGAAGGACAAATAATCATAAAAGTAAACGAGATGCGTACGAAAATAATCCCTTCTTATATCAGATAATATTTATGTATGTTTTGGATAATTGTTTATTATCCTTACATTACCAAAAGGGATGTTTATTTATTTGTATGGAGGAAATATTATTCTACATTTTTGGTTTGTGATATCTATTAATATATCACATCAGTATATATATATATATATATATATATATATATATATATATATATATATATATATATATATATATATATATATATATATATATATATATATATATATATATATATATATATATATATATATATATATTAATTTATATTAAACATCAGGTTATTGTGAAATTAATTAATAAAGTGTTGGGACTCGCGTAGACCTTTGAGCCATTTAAACTAATAATGAATCATGATGAAGTTCTAGCGTAACTTTATCCCTTCAAAGATGTCATGAAATCCTTAGGAAATGATGAAAAGCCAAAAATATCATATTAATTTGATTATTGCAACAATAGGATCTCGCGTTTTGGATGAAAAATAAAATGAACGTTTTTTTATAAGTATGGTTTATATGCTAATTGGTAATATGGTAACATGCTAATTGTTTACAATCATATTTTAAAAATTTCGGCATCAAATATTCAATCTTGGTAGTCATTTAATATTACTTTTGAGCTAAAACTTATTTCAGGCCTAACAACATAATTGTATACGATATTTAAGTATTTATGCTATGCCTGGAATTAATTTATTAGTTCCTTTGACTGCGGTATGCTGCGGCCTGACTTAGCCCTCAAAATAATCTTTTGTAGTTTTTAATCGAATGGAGACTAAGCAGTATCCTAAAGTGCTTATTTATTGCGCAGAAAAAATAAAGAAAATCTAGTATTTATTATATTTGTTATTATTGGAAGTCGTTGAAGTATTCAACGACTTAAAATAATTATGTAGAGTTTGGAGTTTGTATATGAAATATCTACCAAAACTTATCCCTCAAAAGTAACAAAAACAGTAACTTTAACTATAATATGTAAAAATGTTTATTATTTCTTAAATGTGACTTACAATATTATATATCACAATATACTTTTATCAGCTCCAATTATGGCTGACATATGACGACACAAAGGATCAAACATGCCTATAAAAATAAAATCCTGATATCATTATAATCAAATAAAAAGTATATATTTTTGTGAAAAAAGGCTCTTATGTTATTTTCATTATATATTTTCTTTACATTATAACACGGAGTTGACAGGAAATCGATAAACTCATAAGGGCTGTTCAAACAGATAGCGAGGCGAAGAGAGAATTTATTATTAGTACTAGCAGACCTGGCAAACGTTGTTATGCCATATAAATTTTAAAATAACCCATGCCGTTCTCCAAGGTCCAATCTATCTCTATACCGAAATTCATCAAAATTGGTTCAGCGGTTTAGGAGTGAAAACGTAACAGACAGACAGATAGATTTGCTTCACATTTACATATAATATTAATTTGGATTTTATGTATATATACTTAAATACACTTTATCATTGGTTTGGTATTGTCCCAATCATTTGAGCTCGGCACAATATGTCTTTTTCTTCCATTTTATCCTGGCATTCTTCATCTGTCCCTCATATCATCGCTTTTTAGGTCTACACCCGCCCTTGTACCCATTTATTTTCAGTTTCAACATTCTCCTAGTAATGTGGGCAGGCTCCCTTCTCATTACATACCCGTACCATGCCAGTCTCCTTCCTCTCAATTCATCATTTATTGGTGCAACTTTCAGAGATCCTCTTATATACACGTCTCTCACCTTATCCATTCTTGTCACTCCACACATCCATCTCAACATTCTCATCTCAGATGAATGGAAACACCTCTGGTCTTCCTATTTAATGGCTCAACATTCAGCACCCTATAACATAACTGACCTTATGACAGATTTATAAATCTGCCCTTTTAAATGGCGTAAATTTATCACAAGTAACACCAGTTACTTGTCTCTATTTCAGCCATCCCGCATTTACACTTGAGTCCAACAAAATATAACCTTGACTTGAGCAAGCTACGTCTTTAAGGACTAGTCACGTAAATTCCCCTTCCTATAGAAGGACCAAACCAGATTTTATAACAATCCATAACGTTTCACTGCTGAGATTGGGCTACTACATAAAGTTACACGAATCGGTGATATCGGTTCTTTCACTATCAGTACGCGACAATTACGAGTATGTTAACTCCTGCGTACTGCGTATGCAGTTACCGTAGTCTATGGATGTTTGCAACTCTAGGGGTACCGCGAATATGCTGCTGTCCGCATAGGTGTACTGAAATCTAGATCACTAATGCTGGAACACAACACAAGGTTATTATGGCGGCATACTTATACACAGCGGTAGTCATCCAGACGGGCTTGGGGCCTTACCACTTAGCTAGGGTTGTTTAGTCGCCTATTACGACAGACGTACTAGGCAACGATAACTGCTTACTATCGCGTATACATATTATGTACATTAGACGAAAAGAACTGTCGAGAGGTGCACGCCGACGAAGGAATGAAACTCATGACCTCTGAGTTGGGAGTAAGTGTGAGACCACTTCGATACCATGTACATACTTCGGAATACCAAAAACTGATTTTAAGTAATTTTATAATATTAACACTATAGCTGAAATATTTTACAAAAAAATACTGATCATAAACAATATAAACGCATCGAATCGCTATATGTTTAGCAAGACCTTCATTACCCGTATTTACTTTACCGTATTACTTCGTCGAACGAAGTTAAATAAAATTTCCATTTTGTAAAGAGTTGTACAAACGCTCGCCTGATGAGAGTTTATTGGAATAGTCCTAATGAGCGCTGATTGCGAACGGACTTTAAGAGAATACACTTTATCGGAATAACATAAATATTACTTTTGTGATATTATTTTGAATCTGTCTTGAAATTTAGTTTAATTTAAAATTTGAATTGTCTGTTACGGTTTGGAAATCCTTTAGCAGCCGCTTTAGCTCATAATACAATTTAGAGTTAGATACAGTACATTTTTGCGTGTGATTAAAATTCCGATATTATTATTGCCATCTTTGAAGAAACAACGAGAACTTTATCAAAGCTTATCCTTACTGATTTAATAAACACGAAAGTTTGTATGGATTTATAGATGTTTGTTACTCTTTTACGCAAAAATTACTAAATGGATTTTGATGAATTTTGGTACAGTCATAGACTGGACCTTGGAGAAAGACATAGGATTTTTTTAAATCATATGACAGAACAACGTTTGTTGGGTCAACTAGTTAGTTTATAAACTAGATTTTCTATTTATTAACTAGGTTTTAGAGATGAAAGCATTACTATAATCTTTGACTATTTTTTTCTTTTCGGGTAAGGACTATCAGATTTCAGTCATTAGTGAATGGAAACTTAAGAAAACTGCACAAATGAGAAAATGTGTAACGACGCAAATCTGGAACTTGGAGTAATGAATATTCAGCAATGAAGCAAATTATACGTTGATACTAGGGGACTGAACTGGCAGGCTAATAAGTAGTAGTACTTCTTGTGTAGTCTAACCTGTCTATTTTAACACGCACAGGTCTTTATTTTAATATTTATACTAATACAGGCAATTCGAACTTGGTTTATTTGTAATCGTAAATCACCGTTGCTTTTTATAACAACTCGTATGGCGATGTAAATACTGATGCCGATGGTGATCCTGTATCAAAATTCATAACTATACAATTCTAGTTCTAGAAATTGAGTCTTCAGACATGCGATGTTACATTACATAAACATATAGTAATTCAAATAGTCAGGAGTAGTAGTAAGGAGCAATTAAAATCATACTTTATTTTATAAATCATAAATTACAATGTTTCTTACAATTTATATTTTTATCTATTGATATTTCTTCCCAGAAGCTTGTTCAATCTATTTTAATGCATTGCACGAAGAAAGTTATGAATTTCGTCTTTGATATTTATTTAATAAAGAGCTCAAACTTGAAACATAAGTTTGAAGAAACGTTACAGAACTTTTAATCGTTTGTTACTTAAATGAATTATAGAAAAATAATGTTGAAATGAGTAATTTCTGAATTTATGGAGATTTTTTTTGCTAGGGAACAGCAAAAAAACACTTACTAGTAAACAGTTACCATCGCCTATGGATGTTTGCGCCCCTAGAAGCTCCACGAATACGCTGCAGTCCACATAGGGGTACTGGAACCAAAGTCACTAATGCCGGAACACAAGAAAAGGTTGTAACGGCGGCATACTTATAGATCAGGAGTGGTTGCAATCCAGACGGGCTTGGGTTCACGGAGCTAGAGTTGTTTTGTCGCTTTATACGACAAGTCGCCCCGCAGGGGTCAGTATTCTTACTTCGTCCCTCCACAGAGTGAAAGATTACACTCTAAAGTTATAGGTAGTAACTCCACAAAATGTTGAAATAAAACTTTTAAATTTAATTAGATAGCTAGTGGAGTATTTTGAAGCCTATTGGATTACTTCATATATTCTACAAAAAATATGGCTAATTTGTTATGAGTGATAATGTTATAAGTAAAATAATTCCCGTGCATAGCAAAAACAAAGTTTTTACTTGCTCCTGTAAAGTTTATCCAAATGGAGTTACTTCACATTTTGATAATTAATTCGACGATATGAGGACTTCTTCCTTTGATTAGATTATATTTTCTCCACTATATTTTAACAATTGTAAAGATAATAATAATTTATATAATATTTCTAGTCGTCATAACTATGTGTAAGAGAATTATCCGTGACCTTTAAGCATAATTCATTTTTTCCGAATGGATCACCCGATTGCGTGTCTCGAATAACATTTGAAAATTTACGAACATTTCACCGCGTGTAAATAAAATCAGCCAATACTCTCAATAAAGTTATATTGGTTATAAAAACTTCTTCGACGAGACGCAAATCCCACAGATCTTGTTTTAATGACGCTTTTACAGTTATGCTTTTATAATCTCTTTGAAAATTGAATTTGTTTAGCGATAATTTCATTTTATTCATTGTTAAAGTTATTAAAAACTAGCCGACTCATCAAACTTTGTTTGCCCGTATAATTAAAAAATAATATATTTTTCATAAGATTTCCGTAAAATACGTTCCTATGAGTGTCTCACGTGGTGCAATGAGTAAGTTTGCAAAATTTCAATTTGTGTTTAAATATAACTTACATTATATATTTTTCATATTTGACTATGAGAGAAGAAAAATACACGAACTAAATGTGTGTATTTTTGTCCTCACACTTCTTCAGAGTTGTTTATTCGTTTATTATTCGAGAGGATTTTGAAGGGAAAACATCTCCACACTACTCAGACAACTTAATAGGACTATCCGTCAAACGTCCATTGTCTAACATTTATACAAATTAGATGCGTAGGGTAGAAGGGCCTACCCTTTTAAATAACTGACGAGGTTCTAGTGCGCAGTTTTATTTTTGGTATTGGAAGATCGGGCAGTCGTCGCTCTTGTAAAACAAATTTAACCAAGTCTATTCTTGGAATAATTACATATACTACGTCACAACGCACGCAACGTCATCTAATCGTAATGTAAGCAGCTGAACGCTTCTGTTATAGATACTAGACAACTGATATGTTTTTTAAATACTTTATTTTGTAAAACAAAAAAAAAACATATGATACATAAAAATTAAGCGTAAGGACGCGAATCGAGACCGTGACGTATGCAAGCATTCACAGCGTTATCTCCGTTTAAGAAAGATTTGCAACCATGCCTTGGATTTTGGCGATGATACAGAATACTTATTTTGTGTATAAAATATGATGACATATTTAACTAATTTCTTTTTGAATACGGTTGTTTTTTTAATTACTTTTAATTTTTACTTGTAGTTACAATTTAAGTTGCACATATATGTTCTCTTCTTTAGAAGCATGTACTTTACTCTTGATTGAACCATATCAGCTGTGAAGTTTGATTTCAATATACAGATAAAACTTAAAGAATTGTCGAAAACTGCTTGGTCGGGAATACAAGTGATACTTTTATATCCCGGCAGTAAAAGTTGAGGTGCTAACAAAAAATAGCCTTTCAAACAAATGGCAAAGACAGCCTTCGAAAACGTGTAAATCTTTAAGGGCGACGCGAAAGTATCATAAAACTTGTATTCCATTCTAATAGTCTTTTTTATGAGATCGTTTTTGGTTTATTACGTCATTTAATGTATTGTCGCTATAATTGTTTTTACTGTCGCACTAAGGTTTCTTAGCAAGTTCGTCCATGATAATTTAGATCTGATTTTATGAATGATAGCTAGGTTTTTTTTTCTTATTTTGTTATAACCTGAAATATATCTTTATAGTTTGACCAATGACTAAAAGTCGATCCTGTGATCCCCCACATAAGATGGCAACCGGGGTTTTAGTTGGTATACCGTTGCAGCCGCCGCTGTCTATCACATCTCGGTCAACAGGTCATCGAAGGCAGCCGTCGTAGGGTTAGAACGGTGAAGCCGACATAGCCACATCGGCTTTCTCCCGGAGTCTGGCGTGGTATGGGCATTTGGTTTCCCCGGAATAGAAAAAAAAAACATACATAAGTATTACATGCTTCAAGTATTTATCTCCTGGTTGTTAGAAAGTTGCTTTCCAGAGCTTGAGGGATGATACCGAATATTGTAATAGGACTTTTATCCGTGCAGGGGCGGAGAAAGAATACTAACCTCTGCGGCCAGGGTCGGCCTGTCGTAAAAGGTGACTAAACAACCCACCCTAGCTACGTGGTAGGGCTTCAAGCCCGTCTGGATGGCGACCACCTTTGGTCTTAAGTATGCCGCCATAATAACCTTGTGTTGTGTTCCGGCATTAGTGACCTAAGTTTCTGTACCTTTATGGGACAGCAGCGTGTTCGCGATGCCACTGGTGTTGCAAACATCCATAGGCGATGGTAACTGCTAAATTCTAAGCGGGCCGTCAGCCTGTCTGCTGTCCTACAGCAATAAAAAAATAGGACAAAAACACCTGATTAAATTTCTGTCTGACCTGACTCCGTAACTTTGAAAGAAGAATTATGAACGCGTAGCATTATGTTCTATTTTTTCATATTTAATTTCTTTTGTAAGTTGTCTTTGTATATATCAGACCGTATTTAAATGAAGTCGACGTGGTGATGAAGTTTAAAAATAATATACACCTCTTTTTGAAATCATTATTATGTTATTCTTCCTATCAGTGCCTCATTGGCTCGTCAATGTCGTGTCAATAAACACTCAAGATAGCGTAGGTATGCTATAAATAGGAAGAAAATACCGAGGCTCATTACCGCGTTGAATTTGAAGAGGCCCGCAAAAGCGGGTTGGCGCCCATCGGGGCCGCGGCCTGACTAATTCGTCGCGCACCGTGGCCTCGGCACTTAAGGCGTCAGAGGTGGTTTAAGTGGGTATACCAGCGACGTGCGTTCCCCAGGTTGGAGAAGGGGAAGTTAGGGAAGACTCCAGCCCCTTACCCGTCGCCTATAATAAAAAAATGGTATGCTATAAATGCAAATCATAAACTAAATCCCATACCCTACAAATAGTATGTATTTATGGTACGAAATTTAAATAAGAACCAAGAAGTGGTTCCAATTCTAAAAACTATACATAGAAAAGTTAAATGGAATAACATGATATAGACAGCTGAGACTTCTAGGTATTGATTTCCTTACACTATTAATCTTAATAGTGTTAAAGCGATGGTATAAAGTGGTTTCTAAGCTGTCGAGTGTAGACGTGGGCGTTACTTTCATTTAACCTTGCGGCATACAATCAGAATATCTATAAGATTGTTCTTATTATGTTGAACTTGTAAACAAAACCGCGTAACCATTGACCTACTTTTGTCACTTATTTTGTGATATCTTTACCTAAATGTGGTAGAACTTAACATAGTTTATTTTACTCTTTCATATCTTCTTCCTTTGCTGGTCTATTATTCTTGAATTTTCATATTCCCTTTCTTATATTTCAAAGATATAAGACGTCCGGATTAAACATCTTTTGTTACTCTGTTATTAACTGTTATTATAGTTAATAACTAACGAAAATCGGGATTTTTAAGATTTCGATTTTTTTTATTGCTGCAGGACAGCGGACAGGCTGACGGCCCACATAGAATTTAGCAGTTACCGTCGCCTATGGGTGTTAGCAACGCCAGTGGCATCGCGAACACGCTGCTGTCTCATAAGGGTGCGGGAACTTGGGTCATTAATGCCGGAACACAATACAAAGTTATTATGGCGATATACTTAAGACCAAAGGTGGTCACCATCCAGACGGGCTTGGGGCCCTACCACGTAGCTAGGGTTGTTTTGTCGCCTTTTACGACAGGCCGACCCGCAGAGGTCAGTATTCTTGCTCTGCCCCTGCGCGGAGAAAAACTAAAGTCTAATTATAGGTATAAACAATAATTGAACAGATAATACAATGATTTAATGCTATTTGAGAAAAATATTAAACTTCAGTTGAGTGCTAATGAAAATGAATACTTTTCAAGCAAACACTTCTTGTTAGAGTAACATATTCGGTTACAGGCGACATAATTGAAACGGCGATACTAGAGAAGCTTGTCTGAAAACGTTAGGTGTAAGGCTCAAGTTGCGTTCGCACAGCATGCCATCCTTGCTTTTATATTTTCTCATATTCATTTATTTCCGTATTTATCTAGTTGTTATACATGAACGAGTGACATCACAACCTATTCGTATTTGTAATGACGTCATCGTCGTTACATCAAGTACATTGCACAGATTTTCTAACCTAATGTATCTGACATAATTGGAACCTATTGATAGATAAAGGATTAAGGAGTGAGTGCACACGCGTGTTTTTGTCTGTATGAGAGCGTGGAAGCGTGCATGTGTGTGTGTGACCACGCTATTACATACACGTCTATTACTTAATCTATCACTGACGTTACTTTTTTATATAGGAGGAACAGCAGACAGACTGATAGCCCACTTAATAATAAGTAGTTACCACCACCTATAGATGTAACGCTAGGTGCGCGTGGGTGTCGGCGTGCGCCTCTGAGGCGATGCACGGTGTAGTTTAACACCTCACTACCCCGTGCAGGAGGCGAGGCCCGGACAGACCGGGCCAGCACTAGTGTGGGGCTGCGGAAGAATTTGGATTCCCGCGACCCCGCACGCACGTGCTAGGAGACACCACAGGAGGGTGGTTTTAGCCGGTAAGAGTCCGGCACGCCCCTCCGCCTTTCCCCAGGTGAAGGTAGTCCATGAGGATTTCCACCCTTAAAAAAAAGGGGGCACAGCGAACATGCTAGTTTCCACATAATTATGAGAATTGGAACCTGGGTCATTAATGCCGGAACACAACGCAAGGCTGTTATGGTAGAATACTTATACAGCTGGGATGGTTGCCATCCAGACGAGCTTGGGGCTCTACTAGCAGTTGGGCCGTAGGGGTCAGTATTATTCTTACTGCTCCCCTGATAAAATCATAACAATACTAATAGACTATAATTATGAGATATAATTAAAATATTTCTCATCTACTAGGTACTTGTGGATTCGAATAGCTCTCTTTGAGCGTCAGCTAGCCAAGATCATAGAACATTTGGTGACAAACGCAAATCGTTATTACGAGCGTGACGCGCTGGTTGCTGATCCAGACTACGGCAGCATCCTTAGCTCCCTGCTTGTAGGTCCTTGTGCTTTGGAGTATTCCAAATCCAAAGCACCTGCTTGCTTTTGGACTGATCCACCTGCTGACGAGTTGGTAAGTGTCGCTAATGTTGAAGTTGTGTTTATCGGCTACTTACGTGGGGAACAAATGTCTAGCCATACCGCCTCTTCTAGGCTCCAGTAGGAGGGGTAGACCCAAAAAGTGTTAGCTTGACGTCGTAAATTGACTTCAGAAGACCGTACGAAGTGGAGAAGTTGGAAAGCGGACACCGGGTACCGAAGCGAAAGTTTGGGTGCAACCGGGATTTAACGTTGGGCTGATGATGATAAATGTTGAGGTTGTGTTTAAGATGACTACGAATAAGTATAAGCTATTTGGCTTAGTAAGAATCACTTGTATATGTTATATGAGTACTACATTCTGCACATACTTGTATATTGGATCAATTAATAGTTTATTACGTATGCTGCATAAACCCAAAGATTTTATTAGAAGTTTATAGCTGTATTTGTGTTAGAAATTATTACAAACGAGATGAATATCACCATCCCATATCCTAGGGTGTACGAAACTATGGCTAAAGGAAAAATTATTTTACCACACAAGCAATAAGGGAAGGAAACCATTGGGTTTTTACTTTTTAGGTTAGGAGGAGGACAGAAGGCAATCAATCTTCGGACTTCCAAATGATTACATAGAATTTATTATCTTTAGTCACTTTAGTAAAAGTGGAGGATTAAAATGAAAGGAGAAGTGATATGCGCCGAAATTTTGTCCCTGAATGATGATGGATATGCAATGAAATGTGTTATGTATCTATCTATCTACATTGAGTATATATCGCGTCCCGGCGGGTGAATGAATAATAAACCAGTTTGCATTCAACCGCTGTCTTATTGCTACGCACCTACTTAACAAAATGAATGATGAAGGAAAAAATTTTTTTTTATAACTATTGTGGCTTGAACAATGCTGAAAGGAAACTTCCACCAGATACGTGAGGTTGACGTGGCTGAAGTTCGCGTCCCCTCAAATCACAATTTCAAGTTTTAGTTACTCTGTAAATAAATACGTGAAATGTATTGCTGAACATGTAATAGTTATATTTCCCATTTAAATTAATTAGTTCCCATTAAAATTTTGATATTTTTACACGGCACAAACATATCTAATTTATAATTTTATTATTTATATATTATATTACAACAACAGCGACGATTATGTTTTATCATGAAATTATTTTCGTATTCTTCCTGTGCGAAATGCTTCCTCCACACTGGCATCCAAACTTGCACCTTGGAGCACAGCATTTGTTCAAGTACGACAAAATTACATAGATTAAAAGCATTTCATTTTAATTTTTTTATTAAAGTTGTATACCATAAAAAATGTCACTCATCACGATATCTCTGGAACCATTAGAGCTAAAGACTTGAAATTTGGTAGGAATATTCTTTTCACCGAGTAGAGGTCAGCCAAGAACGGATTTTACGAAATTCCACCCCAAGAGGGGTTGCGGGGGCGTTAATTATTTATATGGCAGAATAACGTTTGTCGGGTCAGCTAGTATAAAATAAGAAGATTTTTCTCTAGTCTGCCGTTATTTGTGTTGGATACGGAAGGCAGATTCTTGATATTCAATAAGTGATCTGTAAGATATTATATTCAAATAAATGATTTTGCTTTTATTTGATAATTGGAATTTATTAGGTACAAAGGCACAGGATGTCCGCCGGTACAACAACCCCGCCGTCAGTGAGGAGGCCAATCCTCAACTTCAAAAGAAGCTTGAACGCTTCCTCAGATGATGGCTCGAGTAGTAATACAGGTACGTAGTTTAAAAATCTAATGTTTACAGAAAAAAAAAAACGTTGTTCTACTATATTTATAAGTTGTTCAGTACATTGAGATTCCGCTGTTGTGAATATTGAAAATACCTATAAATCAGTTGATAACAGTCTTTTTTTATTGAGTGATTAGAGTGTGGTTAGATTATTTATTACGAGTTTTTACAACAGTCCAACTCCGATTTTTCACAGGGAATATTTAAAAACCACTTGCCCCGTTTCGTGTTCAGGGTTTCAGTCTTAGTACAATAATCAATGGTATACCTATACCTGTAAAAAAATTGTGTTAACTTTTATGGTGTAGGAACAGGAAAAGCGGCTGGATCTACAGCGAAGGATTACGTGGAAAGTTTACATCAAAATTCCACAGCTACTCTTCTGTATGGCAAGAACAATGTACGAGTGCAACCGGTAAGTGGTAGTTTGAAAAATATCTTATAGACTAGCATGTTAAAGTCAAAATCAAGTATCATATTCGAAATCGCCACCTAGCGTGCCCGAGTTCGATCTAAAGCAGTATTATTTGTCTATTTACTGCCATTACTGATATATGCTGACAGTGAAGGAAAACGTATTACGTCTAGACAGACTGTCCATCTATTCTAAATGAAGGCCTTAGCTCATCTAAGGAACGTAATAAAGGTATTTGTTGGCTTAAATATAAAAAATCGAATTATACCTATATGTGTTAAGTATAATCTATATTAAAAATTTACGACCACCGTGGCGCAATGGTGATTCCACGTCGGAATGCCTTCGTCACATGACAAAACCGTCCAAATTCACACAGAAGAATCTTTAGTAAAAACTATGAGAAACATGTATTTTAGTTTTGTATCACATACTACAAAAATGTTGAGTAATCAGCATCACAAAGTCATTCAAAGAACTCGCAATTTACATAATACGGCGCTAGAGTGTCAATGACCTCTCCATCTGACCTAGTAAAAGGCCGAGGACGGCGGCATTGCACCGGGCGAGCGAATACGCACTACTCATTTACGCGGGAGAGACAGAGACAGGTAATAACAGGTTAACGTACGAAGGTTGCACCATAGCACTATTCTGTACGATTGAATTAATGATCATATATGAAATATTTTATGGTGAAAATTTGACATACAATTTTTTTGCAAAAATGGGTTCCTTAAATGATGTTTAATGCGTAAAAAAAATTTGGACGGTTTTGTCAAAGTCATCCTGTATAATACCTAGTCAGGTCATAAATTCTGTCACATGTTTAATGTAAAATAATTGTAACAAGTTTATTCATTATGTAACCATTTATATACCAAAATGAACTTAACAAAACATAGATTCTTATGACATTAAAATTTATTCAAAATGACCTCCGTGATTTTGAATACAAGCCTTCAATCTGCGCGGCCAGTCGTGTATCGCAGCACGAACGAGGTCCATGTCAATATCGGCGGCTGCCTTAATCAAGGATGTCTTGAGTGACTCCAAATTGGGATGAAGCTTTGAGCACGCCTTTTCCTCCAAGTGTTGCCATATCTTGTAATCTAACGGATTCAAATCTGGACTGGAGGAGGGCCAGTCTTCGTGCCGGATGAAGTCGATTTCACGCGCCGCCAACCAGTCTTGTGTGCTCTTCGCTCTATGAGCTGGCGCCGAATCTTGTTGGAATACCCAGTGCCTGTTATTGAACATGGTATGAGAAACAGGTTCCACAAGGTTCGTCAGGACTGTATTTTGATACACAACAGCATTCGTTTTTACACCTTTCTCACAAAAATGTACCTCTGTTAAGCCCCAATAAGAAACTCCCAACCATACCATGAGCGAGGATGGAAAATGACCTCGTTGGACACGCGGAATACGGTTGCTCGCTTCTTCACTACTGTGTGCGTACACCTTATCATTTTGTTTGTTGTAGCTCTCTTCTACGGTAAACATTTTTTCATCCGAAAAAAGAATTTCCCGATATTTTTTTCCCGCGTACCGCTTCAACAAAGCGCGGCATCTCTTCAGTCTCAGGTCCATTAGACGAGCATTCAAACGATGTCCTGTTTTTCTTCGATATGCCCGAAGCCCTAAGTCTTCATTTAACACCCTTTTCACCGTGGTTCTGCTTAACCCCATCTGAAGGGCCAACAGTTTCTGCTTACGTTTGGGATTTCTTTGAATTCGTGCCTTCACAGCTTTTATCACTGCTGGAGTCCTAACAGACCGAGGGCGACCACTTCTTGACCTGTCATCTACACTAGAGTCTTCATTGTATCGTTTGATGGTACGATAAACGAATCTTTTGGTTATATTCAAATTTTTCAGTATGTTAAAAATTTGAATTGGCGCGTAACCGCACGATGCAACGCAATAACTGCAACACGGTCTTCTTTAAGCGTCCACTCCATATTTAAAAATGAGTAAAATTCTAAAAGTATACATTTTTATTTTCATGAACAATTCGAAATTCGAATTCAATAAACTTTTTTGTGGCCAGCATTCTAAAAGAAAAGTTTTTACTGTGTGACAATACTTATGACCTGACTAGGTATATTGCCATAGAGTACTAATTGAATGAGTATATAAATTAATGGAGTAATCAACATAGAGCATATATAATTAATTAAGGCAGCGTATCATTAAGAGAGGAATAGAAGTACCAATTAAAAAATAAAATAAATATACTGGGAGAATTTACCCAACGCCATCTTACACACCATCTTACTAAAGTATGTAGCATTGCACTTGTGTTGTGGGTACTAGATAACTAATATACTACATATATACCTTTCTTTTGTAAATAATACATATTATACATAAGCACCCACACGTGAGAAGGGAATGGAACATGTGATCTACGTAAGCGTATCGAAGTGCATTAGCCGTGGTCATGAAAATGATTATTATTTTTTAATCTGAGTGTTGATAAACTCTTTAGTAATGATGAGGTCTTAAGATTTTAAACATATCTTATAATCGACATTGATATTACATGTTATTAGATGATTAGAAGCTTCTTCTTGTCTACGGGTAGGGGAATACTGGAGTGTACCCTACAATATGTGGGGCTGGCGAAATATGTACCCTTCCACCACTTTCTCCTGTTAGTCATCATAACATTCACACCTTTTTTTCACCATAGTATTGGCCAACCCACTCTTGTGTGTTATTTTTTAATTAGTAAATCACTGGCGCTACCTTTTATACTTCTTGTAATAAAATATATTTAATATGTAGAATATGTAAGATATATATTAACGTTGCGTGAATTGTAGAAAGACGTAGAAGAACCGATGCCGGGATACTTGAGTCTCCATCAAACAGCAGCGGGTCTAGTCATAAAATGGACGCCAAATCAACTTATGAACGGATATGCTGAAAGCGAAGGCGTTGATAAAAGGTACATTCTTGTTTAATTACACATTAACAAATTAATTATACCTATTTATTTTCTTGCATATATATATTGTTGTTGTTATGCATATTGTACTTAGCATTGCTTTTAGCTAGAATTTATTTTAGTTAAAGATTTGTAAAAATAGTTCACTTTATTTGTTGTTCGCCATTATGACCAGCTGTGCTTTCTAAGCGTACTCATCATTTTTTGTTTTTAATATGTAGTATCCAGAAATCATAAGTAATATTCTATTTTGATTATAAAATCGAACACGCTGTTATTTTCGTCTTCGTTAAGAAAAAATATAAGCCTATATATCTTCTAGGAGGTTGTAAATTAATAAATTACTTTTTAAATTAGCTTTTAGGTAGAGTGAGAAATAGCTTTTTTAAAAAAATGCATGAGATAATATTGGTCGCTGCATTCGGAATCGAGATCTACATTAAAGTTTCAAATGCAAACAGCATCAAGAGCTAATTAGAAGAAGAATGAAAGAAAAAACAATAATTGGTTTTATTTTAAATAAGAAAAACCCATCTTAATACATTTAAACTGAACTACTTTTAAAACTCATATTGCAGTATGTACTTAATGTTGCTCTACAGGAGTTTGTAATTAAAACACAAACTAGCATAATAAACATAAATAGCTGTTAAAGCCATTTCGCATCCATTTAGAGTGAAAAGTAAAGTTCTCTGTAGTTCTCGACTTCAAAAACTGTGTATTATATACCTCAAGTACTGTTGTTTATAAATTCATGGTTTCTAGATATTTTAATAATTATAACACAATGTGTATATGTGGTAGCCTAATTGTGTTATACTCGAAGACAAACCTACAGATTATCGGTTCGATTCCCACGATGCACAGCTTAACCAGTTCTTCTCGCCTGATATGCATATTATATAACATTACTTATTAACTACAAAGTATGTTAGCAAGTAGCTAAGTATTCACGATGAATGAAATAAGAAAAAAGTAATATTTACTTCCCATTAAAATACCTGGAAATTCAACTTTTAGCAATAGAATTAAGATGTCTTAATAACTCTGAACCACTTAAGAAGTTTTCTTGAAACAAACTCCGTATTCGTAAACGTTTTATGTAAATTCAGTGTACTTGTTCTTCTTCAACTTTTGAATTCGTTTAGTATTTAATTAACATTTCTTTTATTGTTTTCCTTATGAATACATTTTCAAGGGAATCTAAGCGTTATATTTTCCTTAATTTGATTAGTCCATTTTAATTAACATAATACCCAATAAATTAGCGAGAAAGAAATTCGAATTACAGTTTGATATTTACTTCCGGGAAAGTAATAATACTCGTAAAACATAAAAACTTTATAAAGATCAGCAAGATTTAATAAAATATTCGCACTGAAAAATCTTTTCATCCACCAAGATTTTACAAAAATACGATTATTTATTTTTTCCGAGTTACTATGATGCTGATGTCAGTAGTGTAAGATGGGTATGAATTTTTAAATGTCCTGAATTAAGTCGGGTACCGCTTTTGTCATTTTAGCCAAGATTAGACGGATGTATATTGAATATTTTTAGGTTTAATTAGGTATCCCTTATATAATAACTACTCTGATCAAACAAAAACTTTTAAGTATCCAAATAATGCTGTTATCTTAAAATTTATTGCATAGTAGCTGTACCCTGCCACGCTTCGCTGTGGTACATTATGACTCTACCCTGCCACGCTTCGCTGTGGCACATTGTGAATGAATAGTTGAGAAATGAGAAACAAAAAATTTTTTTAAAAAAAAGATAAAAACAATCCTTGATGCGGATTATATATCATGCTAAAATTTCAGCTCGATCGGTACAGAACTTTTTGAGTTTTTGAAGCGTACACAAACCAACATAACATTTTTATATACATATAGATTTGTTGCTTATAATATCAGCGTTTTATTTTTGTAACCAATTTTTTTTTCAACTCTTGTAATTATTATTGTCTGATTGCGTATTAATCGCATAGGTCGCTTTGTTCTCCGTCTCATTCGTGAGTTTTGTTTAGTTAAAAATAGCTGGGTCCAATTAAAATAATTGAATTGAATATTAAGCTCATAGTGCATAAAGTGATGCGAACATTTTAAAATCAAGCAATTAAACTCGAATTGTGGCAGTATGTAAACATTTACTCAGAAGTAATCAATATATCAGAATCAATAAATAAAAAGTTCACTTGTTATTACCGAATAAAAGTTTAATAAATGCAGAGTTTTTATCAAAGCAATATTAACTGCCCAAAGCTCATGCAACTATAAAAAATTATTAGATATAGCTTATTTTAGTGCTTTGTGTTAAAGTGTAGTGTGTGTAGCTTGCTCCGCTGTCATCTAGTGCATGTGTCTGCGTGTCCAAACACCTGTATTCTCTGCAGCACTGCCCCCATCTGTACCGTGTATAGAAGTCGATGTGCCGGTCCGCTTTGTATTGATTGGTATGTTATTTTTTATATATTTTATGTGACTAATTTTAAGACCAGTTTGATGATTTGCTCTTACGAGTAAGAGCTTACTTAAAGAGTTGTTTTGTTTATAGAAGCGTTTGGTACGGGTTGCATGCGAAGAATCATACTTATGTTGCAAAATGATTTTATTTCTAAAGATATGATTTAACTTTGCCATAAGAAAATAGATGTTTCTGGAATTGTGCTTACTTTAATCCTGAAAGAAATTACGAACTGTTCCCCTTATTGTTGATCGGATCATCATCATCATCTAAGCATTGTATTCCGGTTGCAACCTAAACTTCCGTTTCGGTGCCCGGGGTTCGCTTTCCGACTTTTTCTACTCTACTTTGCACGGTCTTCAGCATCCTTGGTAGTGAGCGTATTGGCATGCACATCACCCTTTATGACGTCAAGACAGCACTTTTTGGGTCTACTCCTCCTGCCGGGACCCGGCGGAGGTGGCATGACCAGACATTTGTTTCCCACGTAAGCATCCAATTGCCGTAAAACATGGCTGTACCAACGCAGCCGACACTCCAGCAATTTATCCGCAATGTCACGGACATGAAGACTACCGCGAATGCGGGAGTTCCTAACGCGGTTCTTCCGCGTCACTCCACTCATCCACCGCAGCATATTTATCTCCGTGACACGCAGTTCATGCTTGTGTCGCTCTAACACCGGCCACGCTGCATAGCCGTATAAAAGGACAGGCCTAATTATGGTCATATAAACTTGTCCCTTCAATTTAACCGGTATTTTAGGGTCACAGATGACATCAGTCATTTAGCCATTTGGCCCACGCGGCAGCAATGTGTGCCTTAACGTCACGTTCAATGTCACCAGACGCGTGAAATACAGACCCCAGGTAATTCACTTGATCCGCTCGACCGTGTTGCCGCCTATGCGTACGGGTGTGGCCTTATTGCTAATGGGATATATCTACTTATCTCATTCATTTTGTAATTTCATAAAGATGAAATGTTATATTTGGCTTTGAAAATTAAAATATAATCATCTCGTTTTTATTACTGTAGGACAGCAGACAGACTGAAGGCCCTCTTAATAGTAAGCAGTTAGCGTCGCCTACAAATAAGTATTAGAGGAGCCAGCAACACTTAGCCACTCATGTCGAAACACAGCACAAAGTCACAAAGTTATTACGGCGGGTTTGGAGCCCTTTAGCTAGAGTTGTTTTGTCGCCTTTTACCACAGCGCCCGGGCCGTAGGGGTCAGCATTCTTACTCCACCCCTGAACAGAGAAAAAACTTACTAAAATATCTTCATTGTCGTAATTTCATAAACGTAATTCACTTGTACTATGCATACTTTGACTAATGCAATTTGAAAGTGGGATTAAATTATTATTAGGTTGATATTTAAATTTAAATGTAAAAAAAAATAAACTTAGGAAAATAAATATTTTACTTTCTAAAGTTTTTTATATATTTCAATAAACTATATATCAAATTCACAAGCGGTTATATTTGGAAGTATTCTTCCATAATCTACGTGATTAATCCGATTGGAATATCATCTGAATGGGATGGTCCTAAATGGATATAATTTAAGTTACTGAGGCATGATTCAGAATTTCAGATATATATTATACGAGATATCCGATTATTTGGCCGTATTAAGGGACGGATTTTCTGTCCCTTTATTTAGGTAGCCTGTGTATTTATTTACTCGAGCCCTAATTAATTATTTCATAGATATTGAATTAAATATCTTGGTGTGTAATGTTTTATGTAATAAATAAGCTATAATGACGTTTGTGTAGGGGAATTGGAACCAAGGATAGTTGTTGTCTACAGGCTTGGAGTCCTAACAACTGGCTAGTTATTTTTTCGCCTTTTACGACAATCTTGTTGCAAGGATCAGTAATCTTACTCTACGCCTGCAAGGAGATCATGTTTTCTCCAAAGATTAATTAGACACCATGTTTCGTTCAAATAAAATTCTTTTTAGTTAAAACAGGTTGAGGTCTCTGTCTGCTGTTTAAATTATTTTGAGTCGTCCTTACTCTTCGTATTAATCCGGTGATGTGAAATGTTCTCGATCTGACAAAGCTTGTATGCAATGAGCTGTGATAAACTCTTTAATGCTTACATTTTACGACATTTATCTCTTGTGGGATGGCTGGTGATAATGTCAGGGGTTTTCAGTTTTAAGAACGCTGTAGAGTGATTTCTTGTTTTAAACAAATATTATATGGGATATAGGTGATCACTTATTCTGTGAGCAACACGAATTGATGTCTCTGTATATTCTACACAATCCTTTGGTCCTCCCGGTATAGCGGCTACATAACTTCAAACAATTTATAATATTAATTCATATGTTTATGTGAAGATTTTATGTAGGAATAGGTGATGTGAAATGTTCTCGATCTGACAAAGCTTGTATGCAATGAGCTGTGAGAAACTCTTTAATGCTTACATTTTACGACAATTGTCTACGTCGAATCTGCAGGGAACGCATGGAATACATGAATTTCAGTAAGGCAGGGCAGGATTTCCAAACAGTAGAGCCAATAAAATGCTGACGCGAACCTAAAAAGCGATGGAAAGGATATATGATGCATGATATGAGGGTTTGTGAAGTGACAGATGAAGAATGCCGGGATAGAATAAATGGAAGAAAAAGACATATTGTCCCGATCCCAAAGGATTGGGACAATGCCAAGCTAATGATGACAATCCGTTCCCGCAAGGGAAAGTCCCCAGTTGTGAGAAGACCGGTTCATACCGTTTTACATATATAATTAATAAATCCTTAATAATTATTAATAATACTCGGGCTTCTCAAATATGTGTCTGTGAAAGATGTGACAAGACCCCTATGAGACTAAATTTTCCACTAATTGTGTAGTTAATTTTTTTAAAGTTTATGATCACACTGTCACACCTGTATAAGCTTCGTTGTTTTGATAATTTATTACCATGAAACAGCAGATAGGCTGACGACCCACTGAATAGTACTCTGTTACCGTCGCCTATGGATATTTGAGATGCTAGGCGCACCGCTAACACGCTGTCGTACGCATAAGAAAACTGTAATCTAGGTCACTTATGCCTATTTAAGCTAGTATACTTATATATTAGTACTACTTACGTTACTAAAGGCAATAAAATATATTTATATCGTTCGAGCCTAATGCGATTTGAGATGTCGCGAGGAAGGTATTATACTAAGTGCGTGAAATAATCTTTTTAAAGATTATTTAAGTATACTTTAAGTCGATTAACGTAGCAATGAATATCTACTTCCAGCGTGTATTGGGCAATGTCACTTCAAGTGTGCGTCTGGGAGGTAGTATACGTCCATGTCCATCGGTCACAGGCGAGCGACGCTCTCATATTGGTCGGGCAGGACGGAGTACAAAGGCCACCGATACATTTTCCAAAAGGTATGAAATGCACATTCATCTAGTAAGTCTAAACGCGTATTCAGCAGAAGGAATAGGGAGCATAGTAAGTTTTTCAAATATAGCAATCAAACCGTTCTTATTAAAATACAAATTACAAAAACAAATTAATTTAAATTAAATTTATTGACTAATTTTGCCTAAATCGTGTAAGGATGCTACTAGATACTTGCAACCAAAGCCCTCAGTTCTCGGAATCCGAATTTCTGCTTTTCCTGTTCTTTTTTGACGGATATTGTCACACCTAGAAGCGAATAACATGCATAGCCTTTTACAATCATGCCTAATGTAACTTCGCAACTGATTTTCAGTAGCTTTTCCTTTTTGTTATTTATTTTCTATATTAATTTTGAATGATATCCACTAAACGTAAAATAAGGATCTAATTCGATCAAATAATGGTGGAGTTCTTTATTTAAAAAAACTTAATTTTATTTTTAACTTTATATTTATTTTGTTCATTACATACCAATGGTTAAATTTTAAGACAATTTTGAAACACCCAAGTCGAGTTTCTTAATAAAAATGGATTTAAAAGTGAGACCTGTGCGGTGTCACGTCCCTTATAGTGTTCTAAATGTATCATGTCACCAATTAAAAGATAAGCATAGATTAAGTCGAGAATAATAGAGACCTTTTGCTAGCCGGTTGAGTGGTCGCAGTACTAGGGCAGTGAACCCCACATATTCCGACGCGGCATTAACCAGATTTAGTTTTCCCCTGAAAGAAGTCGTTTAAGAATGAAAATGAAACATTAGATATACAAGGTCGCTTACATAAAAATTGATATCTGATAATATCAGAATTTTAATTCAATAGGTCATATAGCTTAAAATTATGTTTATTATAATTCATAGTTTTGAATTTTACAGGAGGACATTTACTATCATTTCTAAGTAATTTGGAAACCGGATTATTACCACATGGGCAACTGGATCCACCTTTATGGTCGCAACGAGGAAGTGGAAAGGTATATATTTTTTAATCAAAACATTTAAGACAAGCATTCACGTTGGTTTTTTGTCGACGTATGTATGTGTGTGATGTGAGTGAATGTGTGATGTGTGTGATGAAGAAAAAGGTCATATTGATTATTTTAATAGACCGAACTAGGGTGATAAAACAGTCATTGTTATTTATTCTCAATATTGGCTTTAACTTTGGTGTTTGGGTAGGCTTATCCGTAAAAAATCTCAAATAAAAAGTATCCATCAGAGAAAAATAATGGCACCAAGAGATTTAGAATAACATAATAGAATTAATAATCCTAACTCGTATCCAGCGTATAGTAAAAAGGATTATTAATAAATGAGTATATTTGGTACAATTCACACAACACCATCTTGTCCCAAGCTGAGTGCATAGCACTTGTGTTATGGGTACTAGACAACTGATATACTAGATATTTTTTTTGTGATTAAATAAATATAAATATAAATATTATATATAAATACCCAGACGCGAGACGGGAATCGAACCCGTGCCCTCCAAAAGCGTACCGACATGCGTTAACCGTTGCGCCACAAAGGTCGTCTGTTTATATAATAAAATCTTTTTGCAGTTTGTAAGTGACAAAATTACAACTCAGAATGCATTGTATCAGCAGAATCTCATTTGAATGATCTTTTATATTTTAGGTATTCGGTCGTGGTAAAATAAGACGACGGCCGATGCCAAGCCTCTGTGAAAGTGGCGAGACAGAAGAAATTGAATGGGATGAATCTGCTGGAGATTACGTATTCCGCATTGTGAACAATGCTATTGGTGATAGAGAAGGTGCTTGCAAATCTATGATTATTACATTTCTTTAACTAGTAATTTTTTCCTAATTAAGTATAATATTATAATACGAAGAGTAAGGACGACTCAAAATAATTTAAACAGCAGACAGAGACCTCAACCTGTTTTAACTAAAAAGAATTTTATTTGAACGAAACATTGTGTCTAATTAATCTTTGGAGAAAACATGATCTCCTTGCAGGCGTAGAGTAAGATTACTGATCCTTGCAACAAGATTGTCGTAAAAGGCGAAAAAATAACTAGCCAGTTGTTAGGACTCCAAGCCTGTAGACAACAACTATCCTTGGTTCCAATTCCCCTACACAAACGTCAGCCTGTTAGCGGTGTCTCTGTCATTGCAAACATCCATATATGATAATATTAGGTGCTTAATATTAGGTGGGCTGTCAGCCTATCTATTGTTAAAAACAAAGAGAACTATGAGAAAAGCTGAAGAAGGCTCATACCCAATCTGAGTTCTATAATAAGAAAAAAAAATCCTCTTAACACATATTTCTAACTACCACAATAAAATAATGAACTTGCTTGATTTTATCCGTGCAGGGGCGGAGAAAGAATACTAACCTCTGCAGCCGGGGTCGGCCTGTTGTAAAAGGCGACAAAACAACCCACCCTAGCTACGTGGTAGGGCCTCAAGGCCGTCTGGATGGCGACCACTTTTGGTCTTAAGTATGCCGCCATAATAACATTGTGTTGTGTTCCGGCATTAGTGACCCAAGTTCCTGTACCCTTATGGGACAGTAGCGTGTTCGCGATACCACTGGCGTTGCAAGCACCCATAGGCGACGGTAACTGCTAAATTCTAAGAGGGCCGTCAGCCTGTCTGCTGTCCTGCAGCAATAAAAAAATTAAAGGTTCAGAAAATCGTACGTTTAACGTTAAGTTGGTTTCTGGTGGAATACTTTAAAATGTCTTGAATTTTTCGTGTAACAGCAATGCGTCATTCTCTATTGGAACGAGCGGTAGCATCTCCTCCTCGTACACCGCGAAGACCGTTGGCGTCGACATCGACAACTTCGTCAGATTCTTCGACCATGTCAGTCGATTGTCCACCTTCAGCAGGTCTAAATGGACATCCTCCTGTTACTCCTGTACCACATCAACCACTTGAACAGGTATCAAAACTATACCTACATTATACATATTTATCTGGTATTTCTTTTTTTTTTCAAAGAGCAGTTGTGTTATTCATCTACTTACAGTATAATTATTATGTATCTATGTGTAACGTATATAGCAGAACATCTAGATCTAAAGAAAAAAATGCAATACACCATTTTAAAATTGAATGACGCAATTTTTTAATTATTAATAAACATATTTTTATGTATTCGATTATTATAATGTAGTCTTAATTTGATTTCATTACAAAACAATTAAATGTAACTCAAAATATCAGGTGGTAATCGTTAAAGATATTTTTGTAATTTCCAGGCAGCATCAATAGAGTTGGTGTGCAGTACGATGCGTCGGCAGATAATATCACGAGCCTTCTATGGGTGGCTTGCGTATTGTAGACATTTATCTACAGTCAGAACACATCTCAGTGGTCTGGTGCATCCTAATATTATTCCTAGAGGTAAGCTAAACTATAAAAAATACCTAAATAATATATGCTTCTTCTTCCTCCTGGCCTTATTCTACATTATATGGGGTTGGCACAACATGTTGCAATAATTGTGGCTTACTTTTTACAACCGGCCGACTGCCCGACGTAAATAAACCCCTTTTAGGGGAAAAATCTGTAAAATTTTATTTCATCTTCCTTCAACTTTGCAAAAGGAGTATGAAATGCACCACATTTTTCCCTTTCTAATAATATAGAGGCACCCACAATGACCTTTTACGTTTTTCTTTCTTCTAGTACAAATAGTAGGCCAATATAAGTTTTTTTTTATTACTCGACATTATCACACGTATAATTTATATGAAAACCAGTAGAAAACTAGCGTATATAGACGGTACTCGCAGCTAACATCCACTCGGAAAAAAATCATATGGATACAAGGATATTTATTTATTGACGGTCCATCGTCCGGTGGAAAAAACGGACGTATACAAGCGGCCTAACGCGCCGTCGGTCGTAGACACCACTGCACGGCGTTGACGGTCGAGGATCAGGGTAAGAGGTGGGCACAGCTGACTTGGGACGTCCGCGTCTTTGGCTGTTTTTGTTGTTTTTTTATTTTATCCATCACTGTGTACAATTTTATAAAATGGCAAATTTCCGTTGACCTTTTTTGACATGTAATGTCATGTTTAAATTCGGATCCAAAATTTGTTATATCTATAATTATTGCTTGTTCGTGTATACGTACAGATATAATAAATATAAAACATGTTCATATGAATACGTGATGTTTTATTAAAAAAAATTGTTCACTTAATACATGTTTTTGAAGTATCACAATGCTTATTATTGGAATTTTGATTAATATTTTACACAAAGAAATACAGTGACAACTAACATGACTTTTATGTAATGCAAGTTTTTAAATAATATATGCACGAATTCATTAATATATTTGTCAGTTGCTACAATTAGTAAAGTGAATCAAAGTATAAAAACAAATGAGCTATCTAAATCTATCTATCGGTAATATATTCCTTGATTTAAGGCCAATGACTTTGAATTGATGAAGCATTTCTTGACTTTAATTTTCTAAAATTATTTCAATTATTCAGTATGTCTTAGCCTTACAACAAACGAAAAATATAGTGAGATTTTACTCTCGAGATAATAGTACCTGACGATAGCGTCACATCTAACTTAAAATGTCTTTATATTTTATTACAGAAGGTACAGAAAACGGTTTAACAGAGGAGCTATGGAGATCTATGACAGATGAACATGGAGCAGTAAATGAGAAAGATGAAGTATACAGACAAGTATACTATCAAGGGGTGCAACATGAAATCAGACGCGAAGTGTGGCCGTATTTACTAGGATATTATGAGTAAGTGCGTAGGCGTATGAAAACTTAGTAAATTACAGGTTTAATATTAGTTTAAACAAGTTAAACGATACACAGTTGAAAGCATATATTCTAAAGCGCGTGTTTTGAACAAAATTTGTCGAAAACGTCTGCTAAAAATGTCGTGTCTACAATGAAAAAAATATAGAATAAAATAAATATGAAAATATGTAACTACATATTAACTAAGTTCAATGTGGACCTTTACTTCAAAAATTTAAACATCTGGGATCACCAGTTGATCAATTATTATATAATAGAATTATTTGGTTTGAACGAACTTTGTATAACCAAACTACTTACTTTTATTTTAAAATATAAAATAGTTGCATTTTGTACGTACTTTTCGTTATAGCTTTGGTTCAACATCCGAAGAAAGAGCAGAACAAGATACCGAATGTCGTCGACAATATGAAACGACTATGTCCGAATGGCTTTGCGTGGAGGCGATCGTACGCCAAAGAGATAAAGAGGCTACTGCTGCATCGATTGCCCGACTTTCAGAAGCATCAGGGAAGTTGAAAGCGGTTGAGAATTACGAGCCATGCGAGGTAAATACTTAAGAATATCTTAATTATAACTGTCCATTCATATCCGTGATGTAACTTAAGAAGATTTCACATTTGGAAAAATTATTCAACTTTTTTAGAATAAACTTAATATAATTCAAGCGCTTTGCAAGTAAATCTAATATATATAAAATTCTCGTGTCGCGGTGTTTGTTACCAAACTCCTCCGAAACGGCTGGACCGATTTATATGAAATTTTGTGTGCATATAGGGTAAGTCTGAGAATCGGCCAGTATCTGCTTTTCATACCCCTAAATGATAAGGGTGACCCACCCCTAAAAATTTATTTTTTATTTTTTTGACAATTTTTTTTATTTTTATTTTATTATGATTTAGTATTGAAAAATACACATAACTTCTAATTTTCACCCTTCTACGATCAACCCCTGTTTTTTAATCGTTATTTTTATATTATTCTGGTCCATGCGCACGAAAATTTTTTGCGTATTATTTTTTTCTATTATCGATACTTAACTTATTTCGTGTTATTTCGTATTCTTATTAACTTATTTCGTATTATTTTTTTCTATTCGATCAGCGAAGTGGGCGGGAATGGCTAGTTAAAATATATAATTCTTCTTTCAAGGTATTTGAAGACGACTGCAGTGTCATATCAGATAATCCACCCGTAGTATCACCTGAACCAAGTGAGACTGAGCAAAAACGAACTGACAAACCAGTATTATCACGAGCTCCTAGTATAGACGAAGTAGACAACATTGAAATGGATACCGATGACAAAGATATCAAAATTAATGGAGAAACCGATGAAGTTCATATAAAGAGTGTAGTTGAAAATCCAGATTTAAGGCGAGAAAGTATAGCGGAAATAAAAAGACTAGCAGAGGGTATTGTGCAAAAAGGCGAAGGCAGGGGTCTACTTTGTAGTGTTGATAGTGGGAATGTGAATTTTAATGGAAATGAATTTAGGTCATCAATTGATGAGCCACCACTGCAAAACTCACACCAACAGCATACAAGTGTGATTATTACTAATCCTTCAGTGGATTTGGCAGCGTCAAGTTCACCTGCTTCTGGGGGGACTACTGGTAAGTAATAGCAACAAAACATTAATAACCTTCTATTAATCTAACTCTGATAATGAGTGTAATACGTATTTGTTATAATTTTTGTAGCTATAAGATATTATTTTAAGAGGTTTATAAAAACAAATAAACAGGCACGAAAAATAGGTAGAATGTTAGTAATATATAAAACGAATTTAAATTAGTTACAGCTGTTCTTATTTGATTGTGGAAGATTTCATGATATTTTTCGGTTATCCCACTTGATTCATGAAATACAACCTATGAGGCGTTCTAAGTCAATTATTACCAAATTTATAGTTTAAGTTTTATTACTATTGGCCGCTGTGTCATCAACGATTATTTTTATTGCAGCAACAATAAGTCCATCACGTAGTCCTCTAGGAGTAGTTCGAGAGGAATCTCAATCCGCGGGGGCTTCCTTCGATACACTCGAACCGACAAATGACGCGAGACCAGATAATCGCTCTAATTGTGTATCACCTGCCAGTTCTAATGGAGGAATTTATTCCGTGAGTAATTTTGGTTGTATTCTTATTAATAGGTCTTAGAAAAAAGTGCGCTTTTTCAAACATTGATTTACAGCAACTTTCAGATTTACCTTCATTTATAATAATATATCATATTTGATAGGAATAATTGCATTTAATACAATTACAGCCATAGAAGAACAAAACTCAATTAATCCTGTTATTAGAAGATTAATTCAGTTTTTTTTTATTGCTGTAGGACAGCAGACAGGATGACGGCCCGCTTAGAATTTAGCAGTTACCGTCGCCTATAGGTGTTTGCAACGTGAGAAGCATTGAGAACACGCTGCTGTCCCATACGGGTATACAGGAACTTGGGTCACTAATGCCGGAACACAACACAAGGTTATTATGGCAGCATCCATAAGACTAAAGGTCGTCGCCATCTAGATGGGCTTGGGCCCTACCACATAACTAGGGTGGGTTGTTTTGTAGCCTTTTATGACATGCCGACCCCAGCCGCAGAGGTCCATTTTCCTTTCTCCGCCCCTGCACTGATAGATTAACGTCATCTTCTGGCAGTTTTATTAATTTAACGCCATCTTGTGACAGTTTTATTAATAAAACGCTATCTTCTAGCTGAAGGAAAAGAAATCGTTAATCTAAAGAGAAAAATATATTTTCGGATAATAAATGCAATGAAGACATTGTTTATTTTGTTACAGAATGAGTTAGTAGAAAGCTTTGCTCTAAATCTACATAGAATAGAAAAGGATGTACAAAGGTGTGATAGGAACTATCCATTCTTTACGGATGAAAATTTAGACAAATTAAGAAATATAATGTGCACGTAAGTAAAACATATTTATTAGTAATACTGTATATCATTGTTTGATCCAGATTTATTAATAATCGCAATAGAGCATCATTTACTGCATTCAGAAAAGAAATTTCCAGTAGGGTACAAGCGGATATAAATGTAATGACACAATTCATCGTCTAGTTCCAAAGGAAATAGCTTAGCACTTGTGTTATTGGTACTAGACAATTGACATACTACATACCTATATACTTTTATTTTGTAAATAAATACATTTCATACATAAACATCCAGACGCGAGACGAGAGTAGTGGGAACCCGTGACCTCCACAAGCGTGCCGAAGTGCGTTAGTCGTTACGTCACGGTGGTCGTCAAAGTAACATCAATTAAAACTTTTTATTTCAAGTTTCACGGCGTTATGTTACAAATGAAAACTGTTAAATTCTACAAATAAACTCAAGAACTTCTTGGGAGTGGATTGCCGTGTATCGCCTACAATTTAGGATTCGAAACCACGAACTTTCACACAGGATTTCAGATGTAGCGACTAAGATCACATATGCTTTAAGTTTGAAATTTCGAATTCGTTGTCGAATTCTTTATTGAGTTTTGAGTTAAACTCAGCTTTGAATTTAATCGAATTTGCAATACTTTATTTATACATTAGTTTGTCATAGAAATCAAATCTTGCAGATATGTATGGGAGCACTTGGATACAGGGTATATGCAGGGAATGTGTGACTTAGCAGCTCCTTTGTTAGTTATGATGAAGGAAGAGGCGATAGCACACGCACTGTTCGCAAGGTTAATGGAAAGAGCTAAGGACAACTTCCCATCAGGACAGGCTATGGATGCCCATTTTGCTGACATGAGGTACTAGACTATATTTACTTTACAGAATTACTGAGTTGGACAAAATGGTGAAGTATATACATCTGCAGATTTCTTCTTACAATAGTTTATTAATGGCCACATTCAAAGCTTTATAAAAGACTAGGTACTATTACCGCAGAATAAAGAGACCCAAGAAAGTACGTGATTGCCTAGTGGTATTAGACTTTTTTTATTGCTGTAGGACAACAGGCAGGCTGACGGCCCATTTAGAATTCAGCAGTTACTGTTGCCTATGGATGGTTGCAACTCTAGTGGCATCGCGAACACGCTGTTGTCCCATAAGGGTAAAGGAACTTAGGTCACTAATGACGGAACTCAATACAGAGTTATTATGGCGGCATACTTTAGACCAAAGGTGGTCGGCGCCCAGGCGGGCTTGGTGCCCTACCACGTAGTTAGGGTGGGTTTATTTTGTCACCTGACGACAGGCCAACGCCGGCCGCAGAGGTCAGTATTCTTTCTCCACCCCTGCACGGATAAAAAACTTGGAGAATCTGTAGGTTTTACACGTACAGCTGCATTTTATAACATAATTGCCAACGCTACTAGGACGTTATAGGCTGTTGTTATAAATATGGTTTTGACTGGAAGCACTGCTGTCAGCATTGATGTAAATAGGCGCGTAGAAATTTAGTTCTGTGATAGTTAGTTAGATAGTTCTTTTTTTTTATTGCTGTAGGACAGCAGACAGGCTGACGGCCCGCTTAGGATTTAGCAGTTACCGTCGCCTACAGGTGTTTGCAATGCCAGTGGCATCGTGAACACGCTGCCGTCCCATAAGGGTACAGGAACTTCGGTCACTAATGCCGGAACACAACACAAGGTTATTATGGCGGCATACTTAAGACCAAAGGTGGTCGCCATCCAGACGGGCTTGAGGCCCTACCACGTAGCCTAGGGTGGGTTGTTTTGTCGCCTTTTACGACAGGCCGACCCCGGCCACAGAGGTTAGTATTCTTTCTCCGCCCCTGCACGGATAGAGTTCTGTAATGCTTAGCGGCATATTTTAGCCTCTGAAGTAGACTTCAAGATGGTGCCATTGTAAAAGGCCAATTGACTATCTATGTTTTGAAAAATATAGCGAAATATTAATAATTGGATTTAAATATCATCAACAGATCTCTAATTCAAATATTAGACTGTGAATTGTACGAACTGATGCACGCGCATGGCGACTACACGCACTTCTACTTCTGCTACCGATGGTTTTTGCTGGACTTCAAGCGGGAGCTTCTTTACCAAGATGTATGTTGTTGAAACTAATTTGCTGAATACTAAATATGTGCTAGAAGTTTATTATCTGATTTTTAATATATTATTTTTATATATTGTTTAACAGCTGCTATTAAAGTCCATTCCCTGAACTAGGGCTTTATATTAACATATAATTTGTGAGCTTGTAAATCCATACAAGAGTAGACTATTTATAGATTATTCATATATATCGTCCTCAGTGGGATTGATATCATATATACGACCAAGGAGACTACTCACGTAGTTTCTGAACTTTTTTTATTGCTGTAGAACAGGAGACAGGCTGACGGTCCGCTTAGAATTTAGTTCGCCTATGGGTGTTTGTAACGCAAGCGGAATTACGAACACACTGTTGTCCCATAAGTGTACAGGAACTTGGTCACTAATTCCGGAACACAACACATGATTATTATGGCGACATACTTAAATGTCGTCGCCATCCAGACAGGCTTGGGATCCTACCACGTAGCTAGGGTTGTTTTGTTGCCTTTTACGACAGGCCGACCCTAGGCGCAGAGGTCAGTATTCTTTCTCCCTCCCTGCACGGATGAAACTCTTACCTTTCCTCTTATGTTACCTTGTCTTGTATGCTTGATTATATGATATAGATCATATAGATTTGTGTCATAAGCATAACACGTGGAGGATGATCTATCCTATCTAATACAAAAAAAACTCACCTTCTATTATTGAAAATAATTTTAATACAGTATCATTTTTTATTGCTATGGAGTATACTCCATGTGGTGTACCAGACTGACGGCCCACTAGTTAGTAGATATCGTCGTCTATTGATGTTTGCGACTTTAGGGGTATCGCTAACGCGCTGTCGTCTGCGTAGGGGAACTAGAACCTGGTTACTTATGCCGGAACACGATAAAAGGTTATTATGGTGGCATATTTAGGCACCAGTAATGATTGTCACCCATACTGGCTTGGAGCCCGTCCAATCACACTGGTCCAGCCAGCCAAAAGCATAAAATTTATAAAATCTTAACGCCTAAGTTACTCTGTTTTTAGTAGTAGTAAGTACTATCAATCACATTAAAAGTATTAGCTATATTTTTTTTACTAAAATAACTTACTAAATTTGTGTCACTTAGGTTTTTTCTGCTTGGGAATTAATCTGGGCGGCAAGATATGTAGCATCAGAGCATATGGTATTGTTCATCGCGTTGGCATTACTCGAGACATACCGTGACGTCATCCTCGCCAACACTATGGATTTTACAGATATCATCAAGTTCTTTAACGGTGAGCTAATATGCATTCTTTACTTTTAGCATATACTTGTATGCATAGGTTGCATATCGTCTTTGTAGTGGTCGGGGTAAATTTTACCTAGTCATGTGTGTTTTAAGATACATTTAGTTTATCAGTAAGTGAACAAATTCAGATCGGATAGGGGTCGAATCTGCCTGAAGACATAGTTTATACATTACGACGAGGAAAATAAGCATTTCCTCTCTGATTCAAGAGCTGTCTACGTTGAATTTATTTTTTACCGCAATTATATTTGGTGTTTTCTCTTAAACCAAAATTTATGCTGAGTTTAGCTAAAAGCTAAGGTTTTCACTTCACAGCACGATATGGGATATTTCAAAAAAGACGTTGTAAAATTTCTTAGAGGCCGTTAGCGCGTTAGAAATGCCTCTGGTGTTGCATACGTATCATACAGACATGTCGATAGCAGGTGCTATCGCCCACCCAATTGCTCTGCTAAATTGCAGCTATGAAACAAAATAAAAACCTAAGCAATTGTAGCATAAAGTTAAGCATCGTATCACATTAGTAATCAAATTTTAATACATTTATCAAACTCTTGAGGCACTTCACATCGCATCGTTCATGATCGAGCTGATTCGACCTCAACCGTACCAACTAAAGGTTATCGATCTTGCTGATCGTATTTAAGCAATGTCGAGGAACAGTATAAGTGTACCAAATATATGTGATCTGTCTTATGTCATACAGGTATCTACGGTTGTTAGTATAATTGTGCACGCTGATTTGTGCACAATGTAGTTAATTCATTGCCTACATTCAGTAACTTTTTGTTCTTTATTTTTTAAATTATTACCGTATTGTTCACAGAGATGGCTGAACGTCATGACGCTTCCGCAGTTTTGTCTCTAGCCAGAGATCTAGTACTGCAAGTACAGACTTTAATTGAGAATAAATAAAGTAAATTATCCCGTAGCATGTCTTAAAAGACTAACCTAAACTGAACAATGAACAATTGAACAAAGTAGTGAAGCATATTGACTATTGTTTTAGTATTTATATTCTAATTTATATCTTCAAATTCTAAAGGGTTAGGTGAGTTTTGTTGAACATCGGTGGCAACATAATTTATCTTAAAAAATAAAGAGATCTAAATGCATTCCTGTTGAATATTGCCACCATATTTTTTTTTACGAATAGCAATGTTTATGTGATGCGCAAAGCCAACTGACCATTTTAAGAAACTGTGCAGAGGTGAAATGCATGAAAAAGATATGAAATTTTAAACCGTATTTCCTGCGATAATTGACAACCTCTCTGTTCGAGTATTTAGTACCAGAGTTACTTCAGAGCAGAGTAAATATGAGCGAAAAGTTGACAATTACTCTGGCCAACTAAAAGTTACTTCTGTTGCCATCGATTTTCTTAAAACGTATGTAAACAAGATCTTGTTTCCTTTTAAGAATTAAGATATTAATTGTAATTTCTTTTTTATAAATTTATGTTATTGGTGAAATAATAATTATCTTACTGGCAATGTTCACGCATAAATATGAATATTGATCTCAAAATTCTACGCAGCAAAAAGGCGAACTGCGTAGAAGGCGAAAAGTTGTGCCGAGAGGAATCAAGAATTGAAATTTAAATGCCATACGCAGCCACATTGTTCCAAAAACAAACATTACTAAAGGGTACGGACACTCATAGGCGCACAAATCTTATTTTGTTCTGATGGTTCTTCTTATCAGAAGGCACTGTGCTCAAGTAGAAGAGCTTGGAGTTCGACTAGAAAAAGAGTTAAATAAAAGGTAAAGAACACTATACCACGATTGAGAATATATGCAAAGTTTCTGCTTTACCTCCATTACTAAATACAATTTTTATTGATTTAACTTTTCTCTCTTGGGTTTCGAGATTTGTTATCTAATAATTATGGCGTATTCTTGAATACATTCCAGCGCTGATATTATTATATTTTACCAATAGCACTATGTATTTATAATTTTTAGAGCAACCTAAACTATTTTTAAAAGATAAGTATATTTAAAAGTAGTTATTTAATTATATACTAAAATACTTATTTGTTTACTAATAAAAATAAATATTTAAATTATGTGTATAATTATAGCAAAATAGATGCCAAATATAACTCAATCATAAAATATATTTAAACTTATTATATATTAAATATATATTAATAGAAGAGATAAATATACTTATTTAAATTATATAATATACTATTAGTAGTACAATTTAAATCAATTTTAAAATATCAGTGTCAACTATTTTTATTCTACAGAAAACTGCATTATATTAAACAATATATTCTGTTGAATTTGAAATTATGTATATGTTATAATATATATATATATATATATATATATATATATATATATATATATATATATATATATATATATATATATATATATATATATATATATATATATATATATATATATATATATATATTTTTTTTTTTTTATTGCTGTAGGACAGCAGACAGGCTGACGGCCCGCTTAGAATTTAGCAGTTACCATCGCCTATGGATGTTTGCAACACCAGTGGCATCGCGAACACGCTGCTGTCCCATAAAGGTACTGGAACTTAGGTCACCAATGCCGGAACACAACACAAGGTTATTATGGCGGCATACTTAAGACCAAAGGTGGTCGCCATCCAGACGGGCTTGAAGCCCTACCACGTAGCTAGGGTGGGTTGTTTAGTCGCCTTTTACGACAGGCCGACCCCGGCCGCAGAGGTTAGTATTCTTTCTCCGCCCCTGCACGGATAAAAATATATATATATATATATATATATATATATATATATATATATATATATATATATATATATATATATATATATATATATATATATATATATATATATATATATATATATATATTTTCTTTCTTTCCTCGCTTCTGTTAGTTATTTTGAAAATATTTTTCAGTCCTATAATGTGTATTGTTATTTGTGTTCAATTTATAAGGAATAACATTATATATTAAAATAATATTGCTTGATTATCCTAGAGACACTGCCGCACACATAATACTGATAAACGGAATCTAATAATTAACAAAATGAAAATGAAAAAAATGAAATATTTATTTACAACATGTACAATTGTGCGAAATAACATATATTGCAAGTGCAGACAAAATGTGTACAAACATACATGAAGAACTAAGCAATTCAAAACAGATTAACCGTGGCCCCCACGCTAGATCAGAGAAAATAAAAAGTATAATTAAGAAAAATTAATTTTAATTATCAAATTTAAAGTCATTTTAAAATTTAGAACATATTTTACTGCACAATATGCAAAGAATTACTTATTTTTAATATCAAATGTAATATTTCTAAGTATATTAGGGCATGTGCCCCTCAATTATATAAGCCTAATAATAATAAATACCTTTAGCCTTAAGGCTAATAACATTTTTACCTGCAAATTGGTGCAATCACCCTAATTTTCTAGCTTGAAAGGTCAGACGGTTGTCATCCTTCTCAAAATCAGATAAGTCTTATCTACTCTATCCATTTTCTTATGTTTACTATCTCAGCACTAGAAAAAGAAATACGTTAATATTATTATATGGTTATTTAGAAAATATTCAAATTTCGAATACATATCTGTACTCTTTTGCTATACGTTTTATAATACATTATATTGTTTTATTTTAAGTTTTTTCTATTTTAAAATTCTATTCATTCGCACTCTTATATAAGGTCATTCTGCCACACTTTATTCTTAACCGTATTTATTTTATTATACAAGCATTAAGATATATTGTTTAGAAATATATCTATAAAACTAAGTGCATAATTTTATTTTGTCCAATTACAGATATAAACATATTTTGGTCCTTCGAGCCGGATTAGATAATTACCTCTTTTCTAATAGCACAAAATGTTTAAAACCATAAGTTATAATATATGTACTATTTCATTCATATATTCCGAATTAAGTTCTGTGTGCGACAGTGAATAAACATTTTATGTCCTGCACATTTTTTTGAATCCCAAACATTATTTGAATCTATGAAATTTCATATCTTTATAAACCATCTCTTCCCCTTGTGCCTTCCCATGATATCATAATTGCCCATAGATGTATATAAGTAGTAATCTTCAATTAATACGGGTATTGTATGTTTTTTATAAGTCAAAATTAATAAATTTATTTCAAATCTTCAGTAAAAACATTTTTTAAACGTTTACGTGTTTAAGAATAATCTAAAAATAATATTTAAATATTATTATTTATTAGAACAAAGTATTTTTTTGCAATGCACTCTGAAAGCAACAATATTTTTAAAAATCCAATATTGGAGAACTATATATTATATCTGAAAATATATAACACATCTTTGGGTTACAGCCCATATGGCTTCTATACGTATATTTACTTTATGTGATGAAGATCCAAGTATTCAATTTATCCGTTCTTTACCAACAGGTTTCCTACATGCAGGGGCGGAGCAAGATACTAACCTTTACAGCTGCGGTCGGCCTGTCGTAAATGGCGACAAAACAACCCTAGCTACGTGGTAGAACCCCAAGCCCATCTGGATGGCAACCACCCTTTGTCTACCATATAAGTATGCCGCCATAATAACCTTTGGATATGTTTTGGCATTGATGACCCAAGTTCCTATATTCCTATGGGACAGCAGCATGTTCGTGGTGCTTCTGGCGTCGTAAACATCCAAAGGCGACGGTAGCTGCTTACTATTGAGTGGGCCGTCAGCCTGTTTGCTGTTCTCAGGAATAGAAAGTAACATTTTTATATATTTCAAGCACTTCACGTTTAGGAAATAGGGACCACATAAAAAAGAACGTATAAATTGAATATTGACTGAGTTTACAGTTTATCAATAATAAAAAAAAATAATTACTATTTATTAAATAGATATGTAGTATTGTTGAATATGATAAAGCACCGATCGTTCGGTTTTATATTGAGTGCATTGCGGTTCACTTTTTTATATAAACACAATACGTATATTATATCGTTAGCTTAAATCACGATTTTATAATTATCGAGTAGTCAATTTCATTTTGCACAATTCGTAACAATGTGTTAATGATGTCCCGTAACTAGTTTATATATTATATGAATAGAGTTTATAAATCAAAAAATTTATATACTATTGTAATTTTTATATGATCGATAAAAGTGTTACAAGTATTAGTGTAACACTTGATGTTTTATAATAACTTAAATTCTTTGTACGCGCTTTTTGTACTTTGTCCTGATTGTTTAATAATTTTAACCAGATTCAAGAAGTGAACCTCATAACTTATATTGAATTGAGTAAGAAAATGTCGAATTACACTTTTATCACTACTCATGAACGCTAGGTCCTAATAATTAACGCGTCTATTAAAAATAATAAAAGATTTTTTAAATACATAAATATTTAAAAATTATCTATATTGTTATTTCTTTCAATCATAATTTAGTTTTGTTTTAAATGCGCTAAGTAATTCAAAATGTTGCTACTCCTTCATAACAACATAACGATGATGTAATGAACATATGTCTTGTCTATTTACACAAGAAAAGGAAACACAGCTGGACACCGACGTAAATAAACCTAAATTTTACGAGAACCTTATGCCCAACGTACATGGTAGTTTAAACCATGGCGGTCTAAAAAGTCGCCAATTACTAAATAATCGCTCGGTTATACAACCTTGGACAGTCAGTATAGAGCTGTATATATTTTTCTAGTGGTTTCGCATACATAGCAACCTAAAGAAATATAGTGCTACAAAACGAAGAATACGTCGTACCGAATTATCTCAGCCTCTGTTTCACAGATTTCAAATCACTCGGCGGGCTTTGGAGTAGGATTTGTTGTCTTTTGCTTTCTTTCTTATGCATAAAGTACGAAATAAGCATTTCCTCATTTTGAATTTTACGAATTCCGTAATAAAATCGAAGTAACTAATTTATTTCGCAAAATATACAAGCGGAAGTGACTGTAGGCTGGTTACATCTCAGGACCGAGAGATGATGGAACAAACGAGTCCCGTATTGAAGATTGGTCTCGGTAAACGTAATCGATAAGTCTACGTCCAGATTTGGACGACGTATGACTAACTACGAACTTTTTTGATAAAGTAAATCCTTTTCACCGCGTAAGTTTCTATAAAGTTATTTATTGTTCTAACTACCATAATTATAGCTTCTAATAGAAAAATAAATTTGAAACCCATCCTTGAACTAACAAGACATTAATGAAAATGTAATTTGGTATTTAAATTTAATGAATTGTAATTATTAGCGCTTCCATAATATTTTCTATGACTAATAAAATCATTATTTTAGAATTTAAGAAACTTCATATTTTCAATTTAATTAGATATTTAAATTGTTAGTAATTTAGAATATAGGTATTATATATCAAATATTTCTATTAATGTTTAGTGCGATATAAAATATTTATTTACCAAATGTAGTGCATATATTCTGATATTGTCTTTACGAAATAAATTTATTACATACATTCTAATAAATAAATAAAGCTTATTTAAATGTTTATGTGTTGTCGTTAATGTATTGGTGTCTATCAAATATATGTGATCGTTATATGATGTCTTATAAATAATAATATCAATTGTATTTTTAAACGATATAATAATTTTGTAATTATATACGTTGCGATACATTTGATTTTCTTAAAGTCTGCTATAAAAATTATAAAATATAGGTATGTAATGTAGGTTATATAAATAGAAAAATATTAATATAATATGAATATTTATATAATATACTATGAATATTTTAAAAGACACTATAATAAATTTTCTTCCTCCTGCCCTTATCCCATATTATATGGGGTTGGCACAATAGGTTACATGTTGTAATAGTTGTGGCTTAGTATTTACAATCGGCCGCCTGCCTGACGCTAATCCCTTTTTGGGGAAAAATCTGTCATCCTTTTTATTTAATTATTTTTCTCCTTTTATATTGAAAGCAGCACATGAAATTTCATTGTCAATTATGTAATATATCCTCAAGCGACAATTTTATTGGTTTCTTTTGAGAGTAAATAACATTCGAGTGTCGGTTTGGGTGTGCAGGATGACACTTTTGCCGGGTCGCCGACTTTTACGAGGTCCGTGCACAATTCACCTTCAACAACAACGTCACGAGGGCTTCTAAATATGAAATTCGCATTCCGAGCGCCTTGGAATGCTCTTGATCTTGCATTCCGTTTCGCTGAATGCAAATACAGGCAGTTTACGCACAATGCATCCACCTTCATATATTTTGGTGGTGGCTCACAGCTATCTTTCTCTGGGCATGTTAGAGGCCTTGAAACTCGCGGCTTCTTTCACAACAATATATAACCTACGGCAAAGAACATCGTGGCAAGTAGGGGTAACGCATAGGTGGATCTTGCACGTTCACATCAGCACGTTTTTGGCCTATAGAAAGATACTATAATAAATAAAATATTAAAAAAAGTAATCTATAAATATGAAATAAATAGGCCTAAATTTAACGACACGATATTAAACACAGAAACTTCATTAAATTATATGATATGTTGGTGCATGCAGAGCATGATATTTTATCCCATAATGCCATTACTTTGAAAGACGATAAGACTTGTTCTACTTAGTACAACTTTTAAAGACATAGTCCCAAACCGTGTTTTAGTCTCTGTTTGTTCCGACAACCATAACACCGGTCTACAGTAGTTTTGCGTATGTGACAAATGTGAAATGTGTACATAGAAATTATTTATTCAAAGATAAAGAACGTCCATTTATGATTTATTTATCTTAAAATGAAGTCAAAATTTTTTTTGACTCTATAATATAATAATTTTAATTTAAAAATTAACCGATTTGCTTTTTCTGTCATTTTCAGTAGTTCTCTTATCAACTCCATCAGTGTAGTGGCCTTGGTGGCTCTTAAATTCCATTATATCTTGATGGAAGCGTCCCCTTTGTTCTTCCGAATAAGCCCCTATACTATCCTTAACTTTATCCAAATGAAAATGTATATGTACATATCTCTAGAGAAATTCTACATCCGATGATACAAAAATTCGAAATCGTATCAGTAATTAGCTCGTCATAATTTTCAGCTCTAAGGTTTCCAATGTCACCTCACGGTTTCCTTGGTATATTCATACCTTGCGACTTGAAACTTTTCCAGGCTGTTTCAACTGTTCTCCTCATTAATATTTAACCACGGGAAAATATCACAATCCATTTTTTGAGAGCCTACAAAGTTTCCGTATTTAATTTTCGCCTTTTCAGAGATGAAGTCAAATCGCTGTAATTTTTTTAAACAAATGTCTTCTATTTCGAAACGCACGTAATTAAATATTTTTGCTCACAGAAACAGAATATATTGAGTAAATCACATGCGTAAGAATTTTTTATTTTTTCTTGACGTGTGTACTCCGGTGTAATCTTAACTTTAACTATTATTATTAAGAAAATGTGTAATGATTTCGATAACGAATAATAAATAGAAAAAAGTACCTAATACGTATTTAAGTTACGCGATAACAAAAATGAATAATTTTCCAAGTAATCTTGGGGTCATTTATTAAGAAAACAAATTATATTGTTTGTTATGATTTGATTAATTATCTCTTACGGGTGTGTCCCGCTGGTGTGTCGTCACACGATATACGCATAGCATTCAGTTCAGCGTCACTAGCGCGAGTCCCTCACTCATTCACTGGCACAGATCTTGGAAATATAACACTAATTAAAAGAGATAATTGTTTGAATTCGATAAAATCTAAAATTGTATTAAAATTTTTTTAATTGAAGAGTTAGTAATAAAATTTCAGCAAATGAATGGTCTCAGCTTGTGGTATTAGGAAGACATGTTACATTTGATGACAAGGCAATATTTATGCGGACGTTGTAATATCTAGTTAGCAAGCTTTATTTCATTTGAACTATTTTACGGATATTTTGTTGATCAGGTCCACACAGTCTGTAATTATTTTAGAGATGACTGCATTTTTATAAACACAGTGTGGTTACTCAAAGAGTTTTGGTCGAGTTTTGTTTACTCGTTTAGTTTCCTCGAGTGTTGGTCCGCTTATGTCCATTCGAAATTTTTAATTATGTACTTTATTTCTAAGCAAATGAGCGTAATATGCATACATACATATAATCACGCCTCTTTCCCGTAGGGGTAGTCAGATACCACTTCTTTCCACTTACTACGATTCTTACATACTTGTTTCGCTTCGTTCACTTTAAGCGTAAGTCATATTGATATCATCAATGAGCGTAATATCATAACAATATATTTGCTTTAATTTAGACATATTATAATTGCTATTTAACTCCAGCACCATCTGCTTCCTTTCCGTCGATAATCGTTTATTTAGGATAAACTTTTCTAATACAATCTTGAGATAATAGTTTTATTAAGATATGAGTATGTTCCTAAACCACCATGTACGATAGTTAAGCTAAAGCTAAGCTGTTGGATGCTGCAACTATTAACGTTAAAAACTAATGATGTCCCAGAATTGTATCAACAAACATGTTTCAACTAAATAATCTAATATTATTTATATTTAATGCTGAATATTTTTGTATTGCACTTGTTAAAAATAAGAATTTTTACCTTATATATGTGTAAACATGTTTAGAGAAAATTTAGGATAAATATTAAGAAATATATCGTTTTAAACGATTAAAATATTATACGTCAATATTATCAAATTATTAATGTTAGATATTGTCATTATTATTTACTGCGATTTATATTTTAATAGCGGTGACTCAACCAGTTACCTCCATCAATAACATGTTAATGCTTGGTTGACCAACCAGCTATCGACAACAAAAATATCGACTGTGTAACAAGAGTTTGCAAATTTGATGTTATTAGAACTGCCTCAGTAAAATATAACGCTGTCATATCAACAAAGATGTTGCTTGGCTCTGTATTGAATAGGTTTTCTTAAAGATTTTTTTAATGTACATAGTTGGTACAGAGCGATCTATTGTGGTCCGGTCCATAGTAAATACATAATGATTTTAATCATTTATTTTGAATAAACTTATATTAAATATATACGAGTATATTATATTCTTAATGTGTATATGATTTTTTTAAGTTTATTTAAATTATTTATACATATAATGCTTATTAATAGAAAAATTAGATATATTGGTACAATTTTTATTTATACATTGATATATTTTAATCGAGTTATACTTTTGTATTTCTAAAACATAAAATGCTACACTTGAAAAATATGCAAAGCAAACAATATGCACAAATATCGTCATAAATAATTTTAATTTTGTTTGAATTATAAATGTATTGTTTCGTTGAAAAAACTTTAAAAAGCTAAAAAAATATGTTATTCCTTTCTTAAACGTATTTTATGTACCTATTTGAAATTATCGATAGTATAGAATATATCGATAGTCGTTATCAATAATTTTATCTCATATTTTTATTAGAGATATAATTTAGAAATTAAAAAAAACGATAATATAGCAGGATAAAATGTTTGCTTTATTATTATTATGTCAAGTAATCATAAATGTTTGATACAAAAAGTTGCTTTATTTTGTTTTGTTTTTGCTAATGATAAATGTACCTGATGCTACGTCATCAAGATGTTGTGTAAGAGTCATATATATAAATACCTAATTATTTTTGTGAAATTATCATGTCATTAAAGAATTTTCCATTATAAAGATGCGTTTTTCTTGTAATTACATGAGGTAAAGCCCCGTCATATGTAATTTAGTTCTCCGCGTATGAGAATATTTGCTCGTATAGAGCACGTTTTATTTTTAATTATCATGTGCAAATAGTATTTAATTGCTTAAATTGTATGGTTTGACCTTCTAAATTATTTAACCTAAAGGATCCTCAATTTGTAATAAAAGACAAATGGATGACTTACAGTTAAATAGTAATACGATATATCCTCACAGAGTCGGTGTTCTATTCTGAGAACTACTTTTAGTCTGTTCCTTATATTTTCTTGTGGCGTTTTGAATAGGTTGTGGAAAGTATTGTGATTAATATCCCTATGGATATCATACTATTATCATTATAAATTTAATTAATATCTTTATTTTGTATGGGGAACAATAAATTATATTTAATTTTCATTAATGGAAACAACAGAAGGGTACCGATGCAAATGACTCGCAAAGTTTTGTTTTATGAACACCTAAGCTTATATGTATAAGCTTCGACTTGATAAAAGGGTGTAAATGTTAATGGATCACCATCATCATCGTCAGCTTATTGAAGTCCACTATTGGACGTAGGCCTCTCCCAAGACATGCCACAGAGCCCTATCTCCGACTCGTTGCATCCAGTCCTTGCCAGCCATTTTACTCAGATCGTCGCCCCACCTCGTCGGTTATCGGTTCTGCGGCAGATATTTGATGTCGGTGATTTTGATTGTGAGGATCACATTCGTAATGAAGGGATCCGTCAGAGAAACTCCCAGAATGCCTCTCTCTATAGCTCACTGAGCGACTTTAAATTGGTAGACCAGCCCTACAGTGAGTATCCACGTCTCGGCTCCATACATCGTGTATTCAACCTCAAAATCATGTACGCAACCCTAGTCGACACACTCGAAATTTCTTCAACATTGTCACTGAGCACCATATTCATGAGAAACCCTATGCCGTCTTGGGAGGGCTGATCACCATCGCGATAGTACATAACATGGCTAGATTCCAGGGTTCAGGTATCCTCTCCTTGTCTTCGGACTTCATTTCACACTAACATATGCATTGTTATGTTCCCCAGCTTGACTTCCAAAAGTGCCAGGAGTTCGTCCAGCCGTAGACTTCGTTCATTATACGTCGCCAAAGTTAATTGTTTTTGGTAGCCGATACCTGTAACCCGGTGATTGTTAGCATCCTTCGTCCTGCCGTGAGCCTACATACAACCACTAACGTAATCAGGTGCAGCAGGAAGGCCAGGAACTTGGGGTCGATACTTATCCAGACAATTCATTTTGGGTGTTTACGACAATCGCCACGCTGGGCAAGTGCGTGTTGACGATCGCAGTTGCAGCTCTTTACGCTGATAGTGTTTCTGCCCACTGCCTGTGTATTTTTAGGGCCGCAGTAAATTGATTTGGTAAACCGCCAAGACCACGGTCGTCAGAGCTTCGTTCGCTGCTCGTCAAGGTCTACCGCGTGAGGTTGGCAATTGGAACAAAGTTGTTGGGTGCCCTCTTACACCCCACAACTTTTCCCCAATTGGATCATAATCTATATAAATATTAGGTGGCATTGCTCGAAGACTTTCGTCATACGTCTTGTCCATAATAACGTATATGGTATCGAGACGTGGACAGTAACCACTGGCTTAAATCGCAAATTTACCATAGAATCACGCACAGAGCCAAGGAGTGAGCTATGCTCAGTATCTCCCTTACGATAAAATCCGAAATGAGGAGATACGAGAAAAAAATCTAAAATGACGGACACAGCTCGTAAAATATGCTTGTTGAAGTGGCGATGGGCTGGACACATATGTAACACGACCGACAGCCGTTGGAGTAAGCTAGTCCTATAATAGAGACCGCGTCTTCGCAAACGTGATGTAGGGCGCCCTCAAGCCTTGTGGTCCAATGACATTAAAAAGGTAGCTGATAATGGCTTTATGAGAAAAGTGGAGGATCAGGCGTGATCTTGGGGAGCCCTATGTCTAGTGGTGGACGGCGTAAGGCTGTTAATTGATTGAACCTATATAAATAAATACACTGAGATCGTGCATACAGCGAGATCTTCGCAGGCATTTCGACGTGCATTGCTTGGATAGTAATGTTTGTACATAAGAACTTATAATTTTGTATTTATTGTCATTCAATGGGTGGATGACTGAGTTATTGTGTGTTCAAATTATTGCACCAATTATATTTATACAATTAATTTTAACTTTTTTTTATTGCTGAGGCACAGCAGACAGGCCCACTTATTAGTAAGCAGTTACCGTCACCTATGAGTTTTTTTCTTTTATCCGTGCAGGGGCGGAGAAAGAATACTAACCTCTGCGGCCGGGGTCGGCCTGTCGTAAAAGCCGACAAAACAACCCACCCTAGTTATATGGTAGGGCCTCAAGCCCGTCTGGATGGCGACCACCTTTGGTCTTAAGTATGCCGCCATAGTAACCTTGTGTTGTGTTCCGGCATTAGTGACCCAAGTTCCTGTACCCTTATGGGACAGCAGCGTGTTTGCGATGCCATTGGCGGTTTTAAAAGGAGGTTTTAGCAGAAAGTGGTTCCAATTCCAATACACATAGTTTAATTCAACTTTGACATAGTTTTAAATGTAATTTTTAACACATTAATAAATCTGATTATCTTGTATTTATATAATTAACCGGACAAATTATTAAAAGTGACAAAATTCTCAAGTCTTCCATCTTATGTTAAACTAGTCCTAATATAAAGATAAATAATAAGGTCCAGGGGGTAATATTGGCTGCATTATTGGCGAGTATCAGCTCCTGAAACAGTAAAATCGAAGAAAAAGAACATAAAATTATTCCGATAAATGTCTCCTATCCATATTATAAATGTGAATGTAACTCTGTCGGTCTATCTGTTACGTTTTCACGCCTAAACCGCTGAATAAATTTTGAGGAATTTCTGTATAAAGATAGATTGGACATTGGAGAAGGTCATAGGCCACTTTTTTTGTATATTTATATGGCAGAATGTCGTTTGCCGGGTAAGCTAGTTTGTTATAAAAATATTCTATATATTCTGGAATCTAGATAGAAAATTTTTACTAGCAACTTATGATTGAATTTCATACTTGTAGCATTATGGCATAGATGATGAGGAGATTGATTTGAACCCTGTATTATATGCGATTTTGTCTATGGAATCCATTTGCAGCATACCTGAGTAGGTTAGATAGAGTTGTGTCGTGTGTAATATGCATATAGGTTCCATGATTCTCACAGCATAGTATTTTGTACAATCCGTGGGATAGCCCAATGATGCGCCACTCGGTACAGCTGCACGCACCAGTCGCAAGATGGACATTTTAAATAATATAAATATATTATTTATATTACACACAAATGTGTTTACTAACAATAGATTTTTAAGTTTACCTATGTTTTACTAACCCACTTTGGACATTATATTGTAATTGTCTGAATAATAAATAAATAATAATAATATAAAAGCAGCTCATAACGTCCCACTTCCGTTAGCTCTAAGGAAGGCCTGGGCTGGGCTCGGACTTTCCCTCTGGAAGGGATAGTATACCCGCCACGCTTGTCCAAGGCGGATTGGCGGGTTACACACACCGATGATCTCAGTATGCATCCTCAAGATGTTTTCCTTCACCGTTAATACATGGCAATTATGTTATAATATGCACATTAGGTGGGAAAAATTGCCCAAGCTTATATAGCTCCAGATTGGTCTCCGAGTGTTATATGACTGAGCTATCAGGTACCATATGCTATGCTCGTATAGTTTTAATATACCACTGTCAGTGTGAAGACACAAGAGCCACGAGCGTGAGCGATACAACACACAGAGGACATTCACAGTGATATACGTGGACATTGTCCCCCATAATACAGCTCCCGAATGTCATAATGTGACCATTTACACTATGAATGAAATTTCATATGTAAAAATTTATGCAACAATATACAAGCTCACATACATAGTCAAGTCGTCGTAAGGGGTGATATGCGTGCTAATGGGCTCAATACCAGGGATGCTGAAGACCGTGCGAAGTGGAGTAGAAAAAGTCGGAAAGCGGACCCCGGGCACCGAAACGAAAGTTTAGGTTGCAACCGGGATACTACGCTTAGATGATGATGATGACATACATAGTCAAACAATTTTTTTATTATGTGTCAGATATTTCCGTATATTACAATGCGCTCTATATCAATTCTGGTGTAAATAAAATGATATTAATTAAAATTTCTCATCTTAAATAGATGAGATAAGTGATAATAAAAGCTATGTGTTGTATATATATATATATATATATATATATATATATATATATATATATATATATATATATATATATATATATATATATATATATATATATATATATATATATATATAAACATTATGACACTGCATAACGACTAGGAACTTATTTCAAGGAAACTGAAAAAAGATTGCAAAGGAAGCAGGCGGAAATTCGTATCTATACATATACATACATACATACAATATACATACAAATAAATAAAATTGGAGGGTCTGTTTGTAATATTAAAATAACCGCTTTTTACTAAGTGCATTCGGACGTATACACGATACATATACCAAAACAATTTTTTTACGATTTTTGTCTGTCTGTCTGTCTGTTTGTTCCGGGTAATCTCTGAAATGGCTGCACCAATTTTGACGGGACTTTCACTGGCAGATAGCAGGTGTAACAAGGAGTAACGTAGGCAATTTTTATTTTAGAAAAAATATACTTTTTGTTAATAATTATAAGTTTCGGAAATTTTCTAATCCAATTTAAGTTGACCTCAGATTTATATCATCAATAATTTGAAATAGGGTTCAGCTTAGGCTGGTAATGTAGGTAGAATTTCCAAAATAAGTTGACCTCATATATCCAAAAAAATGCTGCCCAAAATCACTATTCCACGCGGAGGGAGTCGTGGGCACAACTAGTTTAAAATAAAATCTTTTTGTGTTTGAAATATGTTTCCGTAATAGTAAAAAAAAAACATTGTTTACAATAACAAAAGAAACATGCTATTAAATTTAAAATGTCTGTCCTCTCATACCAGATGTTATGGTTAATTATAAAGCTGGAGCTATATTATTATTAGAAAGGTATTTTCAGAAAACCAAATTATCGATAGAACTTGGCTAAGTTCTAACTACTCAATAGTGAATGAATAAATAACACAATTTTCTAGGAACATGATTTATTATTATTAATATTCACATACACTTAAAAGGCAAGGCATATATTACAGTATTGAGTAAGATATCCGAAGTAGACAAAGGAGATTTATAATAATATATCAATTTCAATATTTAAACTTATTCCTAATCACTATTTCAAATTTTATCAAATTAATCAATTAATTCGCGACTATGATAAACAAAATGTAAAATTTAGATTCAATTTAGATTAGATTTAGATATCCTAAATATAATTGGTAAAAGGAATCATTTTTACAAACAAATAACATAAAATAACTATTTTAAAGAACTATAATTACTCAGCTTGGTAATGTAGTACTTATTATAAAAAGGTGTTTATATGTATTCTCTTTTTGCCATCATTTTGAATTGCGACATCGTAAATTATTCTTCGTGTAGGGATGGAGTTAGAATACTAACCTCTGCGGCCGGGGTCAGGCTATCGTAAAAGGCAACAAAACAACCCTAGCTACGTGGTAGGGCCACAAGCCAGTATGGATGACAGCCACCCTTAGTCTACAAGTATGCTGCTATAATAACCTTGCGTGTTCGCGGTGCCCCTAGCATTGCAAACATCCATAGCAAACCAAACATCTAAAGCATCCATAGCATAGAAACTGCTCATTATTAAGTATTTTTAAAGATAAATAGAATGTTGCGGTACGAATGATTGAGATGGCAATAAAAAAAGAAAGGAATAATTACTAAATTAAATACATTTCATAATATTATACCTACCTTAATTTTTATGAGAGTTCATAAAAAATTATTTGAATACTAACAGGAATTACGAAAGGTAATTTCAGTTCAATAATAATATCCACATAATATCATGCATACAGTATATGAAACAAATACAACACAAAATAAAATATACACATAACAATAAAATAAAGCATACAAAACAAGCTGTGAAAATACATAAAATGATGAGACTTTCACAGATACAAAACTTAACAAAAATAAGCATTACATTTCAATACTTTTTCATTTGTACATAGTGGTCATAAATTTAAAGAGACTTGCGAACGTTTTAAAGCATAATATAATATTATAATAGTTATTAATTGATTTAGCTGTAAGAGCAAGAAATCATTGGTAAAAGTTTCTAGCAGTATCTTCTAGCTGTATTTATGTACACTTGTATTTAGAGATAGTTAAATAATAGGTAAGTAAGAAGATTGACTTTTTGAACATCGGACAAGCCGAATGCTCATTGTATTAAATCCAATTGTGATCTGCAATAGTTAGTCCTGGTCTGGGCGTGTCAAAAAATTGTATGTTTGCAAAAAGGCTAACACTGAAACTGCACTCTCCGGCGGCTTGTCGTAATATCGACAAAACAAACCTAACCAGGTACAGTTTCAATCCCTATTGTGATGCTATTATGATCTTGTATTGTGTTTCTGCATTAATAAATCAGCTTCCAGGTCGACTTTGTAGTCACTGACATTGCAAACGACCACAGGCGACGGTGAACACCTACTATTGGCTAGGCAGTTTGCCTCCCTACCGATCTCAACTACAAAAATAAGCACTACAGATACAGGTAAAAGTAAAAAGAGAAGATTTTGGACAATGTAAGGTTGCATGGGTGTTCACGTGGCTGATTGTTGACCTAACTTACCTTAGAACTATTTAGTAACTTTGCCTTCACATCCACCGACAATTCTGGTACATCAATCAATTCACTTACAGACGAAGGGTGTTCCGAATAATGGTCCCAGGTCTTTATAAGATTATAAAAAGCGTCTCCTGGACACAATGTCGCTCTTACTTGTCTATGACCTACAAGTTTGTAATCTGGCTTTATATAGCCCATTTCTACGCCAGCAGCTATTACAGATTTTGCTGTTTTGATTTGTTCTTCTGGTGGAAGTTCATCTGAAGAAAATAACATAAATATCTTACATATTATATCTTTTACTACGTGTTAAATTTACTTTTATAGAGTACTGCAAACAAGTTATAACTGTAAAATCATTCGTATATATGAAATTATCATTTAGAAGAATATTAATGAGTACAGGTTTTAGTAAATGGTAGAGAATTATTATCCAGTCTCTTTTTCACAACACACTATTTCTAGGTTATAGTGGCACCGAAAGCTTACATTTAACCAAATAACGTTTTTGACTACACAAGACAAAATTGCGTAAATTTTTGCATCTCTTCTCTTTTAGAATAAGTATTGTTCATGGTCAACGAGATAGCTCCTACCTACATTCTTATATTCACTTCTTCCACTTGGAATAGACTTCACCAAATATGGTTTGAATTCGTCTATGCTGATCAATTTCTACAGCACAGAGATTTTGGTGTAATTTTTATTTCTACAGTTATGATTATGTGTACAAATACATTGTTTTAATACTCATATATATATTTACTTACTACTCCAATCTCCAATTAAACAGATTCCTATGCTGACGCTGTTAAAGTGTAGAGCGTGGGCACCCAATACTTCCCAGCCTCGGCCTTCGTAGGCTGCACCATCGCTGCCAATGCCGAAACTAAGTAAAAAAATCTATGTATAGTGTTCCTTGCTTGCTTCACGTCAATAAATATTTTTCAAATTATTTCATCAGTTTAATCGATTGTTGTTACAATATATTTTTCTATTTAAGAAATATTTAGTAAAAACTTCTACATGATTTTAATGGAAAATGTTTTAAGAATCTCTTCATATATTTTTATAGAAGTTACATAAATAGGCAAAGGGCCAAGTTGAAGAAATCAGTTAGTGTCGTAATTAACTAAATGATGTTAGGGATTGATAAGACCGCAATATAAGAGATAAGAAATAAAAAGTAAACAAAAAGGGATGAAATAACAGAACAGACAAGGGAAGAGAAGAGACGAGTTAGGGAAGGTAGGAGAGGAAAGCCGTCGAAAATTGTATGAAAACGATTAGTTGAAAGCTAACGATTTTACGTTTGTATTTTGCAAGTATTATTACACCCGTGTACACGCTGATATAAAAGGGTCTAACCTCAGTGTTGATTCGCTGTCGTTATATATGTTGCCGCAACCCTATTCCCAAGAATGACCGAACGGACCAGTCCAACTCTGTAGTTGGACCTATATACCTATAGGCCTGTGCCTATAGCAATAACTTCTTCGCTCTCAGAGGTGATGGAGTAGATTATCAACGCACAAGTCTTGGGTTACCTAGGGGATTCCAAGCTGCTAAATGATCGCCAATACGGTTGATCTACTGGGAAAGAACCGAACCCTATTTAGAGAGGAATAGAGCTCAACAGTTTCTTCTCTGAAGTACTAAAGTTATCCTTCGTTGTACACCCGCATACCAAAAACAATAGAAGTTATTATTTAACTTACTGGTAACCGATGTCCCACCAATTGCGATCATCCATGTGGAAATTCTGCATACTTCGCATAGCTTTTTGACATTGTTCACCCGTATAACATGCTTCAGGTATGTAGGAGTGGTGGATGACGACGTACGGGACTGGGGTGTGGAGTGGCGTCTTCTCTTTGGCCTGTCTTGCATGCCATTGTGATCGAGACACGAAGGGAAAATCGTATGAGCCAACTTCATTGTTTTCCGTATTTTCTGGAATTAGGAACGCCTGAGTATACAGTGTCTTATCTTATATCTTTAAACGAGCAATTCTTGTATATATATACATACATACATATATATATATATATATATATATATATATATATATATATATATATATATATATATATATATATATATATATATATATATATATATATATATATATATATATATATATATATATATATATATGTATGTATGTATATATATATATATAATTGGAATCTCGGAATCGGCTCCAACAATTTTCATGAAATTTAGTATACGGGGGGGTTTCGGGGGCGATAAATCGATCTAGTTAGGAATCATTTCTAGAAAATGTCATTTTATTCGCTTTTTTTTATTGGAAGAAAAATAACAAAAAGGTGGCGTTTGAGTAGTCCCAATTTAAACTGAAAAATGACTCTTCCTGACATCTATCGGCGAATAATAATACTATTTTTTTTAAATTGCTTTAACGACACAACAACACTAAAGCTATTCCAGAAGATGGCGTTGTTAAGTAACACGAAGTCAATGAGTGTTTGCTTTGAGGTTAGACTAAGAAAATCAATTGTTAATTTCCAAAAAACACAATTTATCATCCGGATATTTAAATATTAATTAAATTTATTATGTTATTCTTGTCAACACACTAAAGGTGATACTTATGTAAAATCGACAAATTCAGTGTGTATTAAAAATGAAAAATATATTATAATCAAAGGTTCCTAACAAAGCTACACGTTCTAATGAACTTAATATTATGTCCGTGAATGAACTATAATGAAAATGTGCTATTTGAAAAGCCTTGCTATATAAAGCTACAATGTAAATAATTCATTATGATCTCATCTCATTTTTGTCCTCACACAATTTTACAATATTATAATACATAATAAATTATACATAAATATACTTGAGCAAGCAATAGTCGTAAATTGCACTCAAAATATTATATTAATCTATTTAAAAGCTAACGTCTAGTGCTATTATAAATCTAGTCGAAACAGTGTCCCATAAATACTCAAATTTGCCAAATCTCACTTATATGATGAGTAATAGGTACTGCGTTCCGTAGCAAACCCAGGCAACTAAGGAAGGCAATAAAATACAGGGCTGGCACTTGCATCAATCAGTGGATGAACATACTATCTTTATTTAGTACACATTATTTAATTTTTAATTTGTCAAAAAAACTAATTAGGAAACTTCTTATAAATATAAAAAAAAAACTATAGGATTATTTATAAAATAAAATACACTCTTATTTACCTGATAGAGTCGATGGAAATCCCGTTGTCAGTCCCATTACATTAGAACATAATATTATTAATACATTATACAGCATCATAAGTTACGAATTTCTCAATATTTGAAGTAATTTCACAAACGTTTTACTTGTTATTGTGTAATGGAACTAAACTAACCAATTCGTTTTTATGCGTACGCTATGCGATTTTTAATTAATACAATAATTACGAACACCAAGACAAAGAAAACAGACGCAACAGTAATTTTTTTATCGGAAGTAGCCGTATTTTTTATTAGTCAAATTGTTTTAATTTTACCTATATATTTCTAACAATAAATTATATTTTGATAATGACTCCATATAAATATAAATTACGTTGAATCTTACTGACACTCTAGATATTACTAATATTATATTGATAATATTTAGTACAAAATAATATATTTTATCTATAATGAACATGTATGTTAATTTCTATTATCTAGTTATATTGTATATTTTATCATATTGTTATGGGAGGAATTTTTCTATTAATATAGTATTTCTTCCGAAGGTTGTATTTTTGTTGCTTCCAAAGCTTTCATTTCCGAGGCTCAGTAAATTGTTATGAGGTTGGTCATTGAACAAAACTCTTTTATTTTTTACTTTTAATTTACTGATTCTGTCTTGTAATTGGAATTTGTGCGAAATCACATCCATTCTTTAGCAGTTAAGTTTGCTTAATCGAGTGGGGCCCCTTATGGGCGTCAGCACATGTAGGAACCTTATAACATATATTTAAATATATATTTCTCCGTGCACGGTTGGAGTTAGAGTACTAACGTCTGCGGCGAGGGGTCAGCCTGTCGTAATGGACGACAAAACAACCCTAGCTATGCGGTAGACCCAAATCCGTCTGGATGGCAACCATACCTGGTACAGGTACCTGTACCCCTATGGCACAGCAGCGTGTTCGCGATGTCACGAACATCCACAGGCGACGGTAACTGCTTACAATTATATCTAAAGTCAACAAATTTGTTTATTTTTAAATTATTTAAATTATTTGGTCAGTTCTTTGATGCTGGTAGAAAGTTTATTATAAATTTTAATGTATATATTTCACAGCAATTGTTAAATAGGATAAAATAATAGAAACTAGCCACATTAAATACACATGAAATAATAACTAATAAATACGAATTGATTGACCCGAAACAGCAAAACACTACGAATAATAAATATTTATAATTCTTTACATATTTATGACATATTTATTTGGTAAATTAAACGCACCTTGATAATAAATTAAAAGATAATTAGATAATAAACTGGTTAATTTTTTTTTATATAGTCCACTATATTTTAATCAAAACACACATTTATTTTTCAATGATAAAACTCGCAACTCCAGTTACTCTCGCGACGTCAGTGGTCGAACTATACGAACTTTGATAATAAACTACATGGTTATATAGCCTTTGGTCTGCTGAGGTGATTCCCCGATCAATTGGCGTGTAAATAAATCTAAAACGTAACAACAATCACTGGTGGTGTAAGCTAATTTGGTATTTGATGAAGTATTATCATTGTGAATGAATAAAAAATAAATGACATATAATGTGACCAGCAAAATACTAGAGAAAGGTCTAGCTTTTTTTAACCGAAATATATTCGTAACATGTAAGCATGATAACCAGCCCGGTGTACCGATGACATTAAAAATGTAGCTGGTACGACTTTTCTATATCCCGCTTTTCTCATCCAGTGTTGAATTGATCTCGGAGAGACATATTATGTCAAGCAGTGGCGACTTTTACTGTCATACTATGATGAAAACTGTGATGTCACGTAACAGGACCATGCGAGGAACTGTCGCACTAGGGGTAATAAGAGTTAACGTATAAATTGCCGTATTGTACTGAAAACCGAAACTTGTTTTTATTCTTATTAATATTCTTATTATTGATACATTAATTCATTAATGCCTTTTACGATATAGCTCTGGGGATTTAGATTCGACAAACTGTGTGAAAGCATTTTGTACTGCTTCCCGGGAAGAATTTTTTTTTATCACGTAGAAAATTGTCTATATCACAAAAATGTGGTAGACCGTTAGAGCAAGGTCTAACGAGTATGGTGGATGACGTATTCTAACTGCAGCTCCTGTAGAGTTACAACGGTTACAATTGAGATCGATTCACGAGTCACGAGTCGAGGCTGTTTCACTGCCAGTTTCGCATCATTGTTCGAAGTTCAGCACAGTAAACATCTGCTGTTATTGCTTGACCAGATCTGAGAAAGTTATAGTGAATAACACAATGAAAATACCACCAAACAATTACCATTACCTTTTTATTGGTAAATTATACTAGTTAGGTTAGGGCACTGTTGCTGCGTTTGACCTGGGGTCAGCCATTGCATTTTTCGCTTACGGTTATCGTAAAGAAGTCACTTTTTGTCACATGTCACAATTTGATCCAATATTTCTTCATTTCTGTACTGATTCAACAAGGCCTCTCACACCATGAAGGTTTTATGTCAATTCAAAGTATCTATTACTATACAATGGCAATTTCATACTTTAACCCCCATTATTTATGTCCTAGACATTGTGAACAATCAGCGAAAATTGTTGAATTTGACTAAATAACGATCATCTTTTACAAAAAATAAACAGATACTATGGAACACATTTAACGTTTGCATATTTCGGTTTAATTATTATTAAAAGTGGCACTTTTTATTGTTTAGCGGGAATTTTCGTCTTTTATCATACTACCACGTCATCATTAATACCATATTTTGTTTGATCAGTAAATTTTCACAATATTTAAAAAAATCCTTATATTTAGTATGATGATTAGGTTTTCTATAAATAACAAATAAATACACTGGGAATATACTCGTACACATAGTTTCAGCAAATCCAAGTGTTACGCCAAGGAGGTAGTCAAAAATACTTTACGAGGGTTGTAATATATTTTAATTGTGTGATCTTTTATTAAAATTTAATTCGCTCCTAGAAAACTTTAGTAATTTTAATAAGTGTTCTAATTTTCAAAGATGAGATATATAAATTTTATTAAATACTTAATTGTGTGTATAATTAAGTATATGTCTAAATATATTAGACACTACTATTTTTATATACATCGATATAATACTCATAGAATTCAGTCGTCTATGTGAGTTCATTTAAAGCCGAGGTTACGCTCAGCTTGTGTTCGCAGCAAACTGAGAACATAATTACAATAAAAATAGTACTTGTCATACATTTCTATGTATTAACATTTATCAGTTGTCCACTATATTTGCGCGTTTTACCAAGCCTTTACTAATGCGTGATTTATTTTGTTCATCAATTATTTAAGGATTTTGAATCACTTAATTTATAAATGTTCTCTCCGTGCAGGGTTGGAATAAGAATACTTAACCCTGCAGCCGGGGTTGGCCGGTGGTAAAAGGCAACAAAACCACCCCAGCTAGGTGGTAGGGCCCTAAGCCTGTCGGGATGGCAACCATTCCTGATTTTTAAGCATGCTGCCATAATAACCTAACCTTGTATTTCGACATTTGAAACCAAGGTTCCAGTACCTACGCATATGTAGACGGCAGCATGTTAGCGGTGCCTCTAGCGCCGCAAACATCCATAGGCGACGGTAGCTGCTTACTGTTAAGTGGGCCGTCAGCCTATCTATTATTGTCAGCAATAAGAAAATTATCTCTATTAAATGTTATATTTTATACTAGCCGCTCTCACCCGCTTCACTGGTCGAATAACAGAAAAAGGTAAATCGAAATTTTTTTTGAAGTCTTCGTACACATGCGCACTACACCGGTTGCCCTATTTCTCTATAAAAAATCGTTGGTTCTTAAAACTTTAATAACTTTATAATAAATGAAGATATCGCAATAATTAACGCAAGAAATAAAACTTAGAAAATGTTGTTGAAATATGTTCACTAGTTTTGATATTTAAATCAATACCAAATAGAGTATGAATTGAAACAGGTTTGAATACAAGAATTATTTATATAAGTATAATGATAATGTATAATTTTGGATATAATCAGGGATGGTTCGTTAGAGAATGAAATTTAATATTATATTTAAAAAAGTAATACATGTCAGGTCAATTGATGCTATGAATTTTATTAAACTTTTCTTTATATAACTAGAGTTCAGCAGACAGGCAAACGGCCCACTCTGGCAGGTGGTCACCGTCACCTATGGACGTTTACAACGCCAGAGGCTTTACCAACGCGCTGCCAGCCTCGAAGAAATTTTGTAACGCCTTTTTTGAAGGACTCCATATCCTACCACGCTGAGAAAAGTAGCTCAGCCGGAAGCTCATTCCAAATCCTGAGAGTACGCAACATGAGCATTCTTGAGAACCGTTTCGTACAAGAAAGAAGAGGCTCCGAGAAACGGGGATGAAACTCAGCCAATGTCGGGCAGTGCGGTGGAAAGACGACGAGAGCACCATTCAGTTCAATTCATTTAAATAAAATAAACCAACTAGAAATATGTATGTTTGAATGAATTTTCACGTAAAGGAATTTATGTTGATATAATATGCTGGTTTGTATTTAGGGCAAAGGATAATAAATGTTGCCATCCAACGCGGTAATGCAGCCAGCGGTTTGGGAACGTTTCCGGCCGAAAGCGATTTGGAATCAATTTTTTATTTATAGTTTTCCTGTTTTTGGTTTGATATTATTTTGAATTATAAATTAACGTTTAACATTAAAGAGCACACGAGGCAAACTAGCTGTTTAGATCACATTATCAGCAACATTTATGATGTAAAAGGCTTTACTCTTAAAACTTATCTATTTGACCACGATACTGGCCAAATTCTTATGTTTCCTGTTAGTCACATACCTAATTTCAATTCTTGGTTTACATACTGGAGAAATTTTAGCAGAGTAAAAATTGATAAATTTAAATATATGATGAGGCTGATTTAGACAAATGCTTAGATTGCTTCCATAAACTTTCTGTCTTTTTTATAATTTTTGGTTTCCGATTACTAAATATAAATTAAAATGTAATATGAATTCACCTAGATGGATAACAAAAGGCATAAGAAGGTCGACGAGAGAGAAGAGACGTTTGAGGTTTCTTTGTTATAGAAATACTTCACCTAGATTTAAGGTGGAATACAAAAATTATAGTCCTATCTTTCGGAAATGTTTTATCAGGAGTAGAGCAATTTGTTATAATAATATTATTACGAAAGCAAAAAATAAATGCCAAGCGACATGGAAAGTAATAAAAAATAAAATGGAAGGATCCCAAGTATTAAAAGGAATTGAAAGTATTAACTATCTTGGAAATAACCACTCTGAACCTGAAAACATTGCTGACTGTTTTAATGAGTTTTTGACTAACACAACCAATAAAGGTACTAAAGTAAAAGCATATCCTTTACCTTTACCCAAATCTTTAAGAGCTAGTCATAGTATATAAAACCACTTACCTACTTGAAACTCTATAACATAATTATTTCTCTTAATAACACTAAATCAGTTGGATTTGATAGTATATCTACTTATACCTAGTCAGGTCATAAATTCTGTCACATGTTTAATGTAAAATAATTGTAACAAGTTTATTCATTATGTAACCATTCATATACCAAAATGAACTTAACAAAACATAGATTCTTATGACATTAAAGCTTATTCAAAATGACCTCCGTGATTTTGAATACAGGCCTTCAATCTGCGCGGCCAGTCGTCTATCGCAGCACGAACGAGGTCCATGTCAATATCGGCGGCTGCCTTAATCAAGGATGTCTTGAGTGACTCCAAATTGGGATGAGGCTTTGAGCACGCCTTTTCCTCCAAGTGTTGCCATATCTTGTAATCTAACGGATTCAAATCTGGACTGGAGGAGGGCCAGTCTTCGTGCCGGATGAAGTCGATTTCACGCGCCGCCAGCCAGTCTTGTGTGCTCTTCGCTCTATGAGCTGGCGCCGAATCTTGTTGGAATACCCAGTGCCTGTTATTGAACATGGTATGAGAAACAGGTTCCACAAGGTTCGTCAGGACTGTATTTTGATACACAACAGCATTCGTTTTTACACCTTTCTCACAAAAATGTACCTCTGTTAAGCCCCAATAAGAAACTCCCAACCATACCATGAGCGAGGATGGAAAATGACCTCGTTGGACACGCGGAATACGGTTGCTCGCTTCTTCACTACTGTGTGCGTACACCTTATCATTTTGTTTGTTGTAGCTCTCTTCTACGGTAAACATTTTTTCATCCGAAAAAAGAATTTCCCGATATTTTTTTCCCGCGTACCGCTTCAACAAAGCGCGGCATCTCTTCAGTCTCAGGTCCATTAGACGAGCATTCAAACGATGTCCTGTTTTTCTTCGATATGCCCGAAGCCCTAAGTCTTCATTTAACACCCTTTTCACCGTGGTTCTGCTTAACCCCATCTGATGGGCCAACAGTTTATGCTTACGTTTGGGATTTCTTTGAATTCGTGCCTTCACAGCTTTTATCACTGCTGGAGTCCTAACAGACCGAGGGCGACCACTTCTTGACCTGTCATCTACACTAGAGTCTTCATTGTATCGTTTGATGGTACGATAAACGAATCTTTTGGTAATATTCAAATTTTTCAGTATGTTAAAAATTTGAATTGGCGCGTAACCGCAACGATGTAACGCAATAACTGCAACACGGTCTTCTTTAAGCGTCCACTCCATATTTAAAAATGAGTAAAATTCTAAAAGTTATACATTTTTATTTTCATGAACAATTCGAAATTCTAATTCAATAAACTTTTTTGTGGCCAGCATTCTAAAAGAAAAGTTTTTACTGTGTGACAATACTTATGACCTGACTAGGTATAATAAAATAAAGCTTAAATATAATTTGTCCTATTTATTTTATCTTGTGAATCTTTCTGTCACATGGGATTTTTCCATCTAGGCTTAAAATGTCTGTAGTTAAACCATTGTATAAAAAAGGCTGTAAGCAAGACATTAATAACTATCGTCCTATAACTCTTATACTGATATTGGCCAAGATATTTGAATAAGCTATGCATCTTCAATTACATACATTTCTATATAAATTTAACATTATTATCCGTGTTATTATACTACATATTTTCTATCGTAGAATACTGGTACCTCTGCGGTCGGAGTCGGCCTATTGTAAAAGGCAACAAAACAACCCTAGCTACTTGGTAGGGCCCCAAGCCCGTCTGGATGGCGACTACCTTTGATCTTAAGTATGTCGCCATAATAACCCTGTGTTATGTTCCGGAATTAGTGACCCAAGTTCCTGTACCGTTATGGGACAGCAGCGTGTTCACGGTGCTCTAGCGTCGCAAACATCCATAGGCGTCGGTAACTGCTTATTATTAAGTGGGCCGTCAGCCAGTCTGCTGTTCCTCAGCAATAAAAAAATTATCAAATCGGCGAGAAAAATACATTTGTTAGAAGAGTATTTTTTTCAATAAACATTTTAATAATTATTATTATGTTCAGCTAAAGTTTCTTCTACTTGTCCCTATCTTGTGCCGACCTCACATATTTTGAGATCATGTTATATGGAGTCGTCACAACATGTTCTCCTCTTACACTCTTCTCACTTAGTCGTCATCTCAAAATTCACAGCTTTTCTCACTATATCGTACTAATATAGCTATATAACGTAATAAATATTACTTATTAAATTAATTTCATTATTTCTTTCTAGTAAACATTCCATTTTATGTTTTTTATTTCCGCTGAGTACTTTTTTATCCTTTGAAAATACACCTAAAAAGTTACACTATAAAAATAAACCATTCTGTTTATGGCATTTAATTTATCTAAGTAGAAATTTGGTATGTATTTTCGCTTTCAGATGATAAAAATTTTCGGACTATTCTGCATGTATTAAGTATTTTGCAAATTGCGATGTATGATTAAGTGTTTTAATGATGTGTGTATTTGCTCAGATATCACGCCTGTAGTAGAAATTACTATTATTACAATCACCACTTTCTGCAAATATCATATTCTTGTAATTTCGGTTTTTAGATCTACATATTTTAGTAGGTTTTCTGCTATGGTATTTTGTAAATTGTGAGTATTCGGTACAGCTATGTCTATGATAAAGGCGGATTGGTTGGCTTTGTTAATTAATAAAAGTTTGGTCTGGTAAAATGTATCGTTTGGTCGGTAAGGCTTTATCGTAATACAATTTGTGTGCATTGTTTTCTAAAATGGTTTCGGGGTGGTATTTATAATAAGGCTTACAGGTATCTGAAATTAGTATATACTTTTCTGCTAGTAGCGACTTGATCGTGTCTGTAGCTAATCTGTTTGTACAATAGACTTGCAAGTACCTGTTAAGTGTTGTATCGTTTCTGGGTTCAAGTTACAGCGTCTGCATATATCTGTGGCTATGGTATTATATTTTTCGAGTTTGGGAGGTCATCGACTTATCATAGCTTCGACATAAAGAGGTTCATTCTTCTGTATCAAATTATTGGATCTTGTGAAAGCAATTTTTCAATATCAATTACAACTAATATTTCACATTTTTAAAATTTGTATTTACAGTGGCAGCCCTAATTGCAAACAAAGTTTTTTTCAATATCAATCTGTTATTATTTGAAAAACTTGTTTACTTATACACGTCTATATTCAAATACTGAGTTATTAAGACAGGTCAATTAACTTAAAATTGTAGTATTTTGATAAAATTATGAAAGTCATCGTGTTTATACTTATTTCATTCATAATAAAGATAACAAAGTACGACTAAATATGACACTAAATGCGTAAACTAAAGGTCACGGCTTCGAGTTCAAATATACTAAAATTTTCGCCTAATGTTCTTTATTATGTCTAGCATCACAATAACAACCTTCAGACGTAACGGCTAACGTACGTCGGTAGGCTTGCAGAGGACACGGGTTCGATTTTAGTCCAGCCTCTGGGTGTTTATATATAATTTGTATTTATTTACAAAAAAAATATATGTAGTATATTAGAACAAAAGCACACCTAGTTTGGGATTAGATTGCGTTGTGTGAAATGTTCAATATATTTTTAGTATTTATAAAATTTTCTTCTAATGTTTATGGCATTATGTCACAAATGTAAGACAATACTCAGAATTCAGTATCCCTCTAGATAAGGCTCGTACCGTTTACTAAGAGTGGTTCCTATTTGGGAGTTACTAATGGTAACCTACACCGTTTCACCTGCCGATCTGTATAAGAAAGGCTTGGCGGGTATATTATCAGTATCATTTTATAAACGTTCCAAGGACAACAGTGAGATGTTATCGACTATAATTATAATATACCTAAGAGTAAAAAAATAAGAAGTTTATTTACAATATTTGATGAGGCAACAAGTATAGGTTTAATATATCGATTTATTGGCATAAAAACTTTGAGACTAGGTGGAGCTGTGTGAAGTACCTCAGTATTATTATCCATCTGCGGACACGGCAGTGCCCCCGCCAAGTCGAGCAAAAAAGCGGCACAACCATACCATCTTTTTCTCGAAGCAGTTCAGGCCATTTTCGACCTCTATAACTTCGTTGTAGATAAAACTAGAAACCTGAATTTTTTTAATCTATTTTATTTAAAACATAAACGATTTTTAATATTGATATGGTTACTATTAGATGTTGTTAGGTTAGCTAATTACGTAATAACTTAAGATAGAAGGTCCCTTAAGTAGGGACTTAATAAAGTAACTGACCTGGTATTACATGGATCTCACAACTTTTTACGGTAGAAGAACTAAGTTGCGAGACTTGGTATTTTTTACAAGTATTGTTTGATTTTTTTTATTGCTGTAGCACAGCAGACAGGCTGACGGCCCGCTTAGAATTTAGCAGTTACCTTCACCTATGGGTGTTTGCAACGCCAGTGGCATCGAGAACACGCTGTTGTCCCATAAGGGTACAGGAACTTGGGTCACTAATACCGTAACACAACACAAAGTTATTATGGCGGCATACTTAAGACCAAAGGTGGTCGCCATCCAGACGGGCTTGGGGCCCTACCACGTAGGTTTTCGATGGCTTCATTATTTCTACTAGCTAGTACTTAGTAATATTTTAATATATAAATTAGTTTTAAATATTTGATATTTAATTGAACTTAATTTGTTACTTTAAAGTGTAGTTAATGTAAAACTATTATTTAATAATGTTGTTAGATGTTTTATAATGCATTCGGACGCTCTGTACTTTAAAACGAAAGGATTATGGTTTCCAGTTTTTGACCTTTTCCTTAGCAGTGATGCAACTATAGCTTCTTCATGCAGGCGTTGAATCCCCATATCGACCACGAAAAGCTAGGTTTGGTTCGGTTTCACTTTAAATATTTTCGACTTAGATGTCATTCACAGTTTTGTCGTTCTGTGAAGTCTACTAATGGTTACTCTTCCACACCAGCCAAAAAACCTGGCTGCTTATATAAGTGTGTTTTTCTCTCCAATGTGGATAGATAGTCGTGCGACCACCACTCCGTCGTATTTTTAAAGGCGTAACTAAATTTTACTTCAGCTTGTATGTACCACGTACATAATCAGTGGCATAAAGTTTAGCTGCAGAAGGATTGAACTGTGATTTACGATCTTACAGTGTAGAAAAGATGTCTTCGCGGCGAGCTAAGATAGATCGGGAGAACCCAAATAAAAAAAACATAATCATATTTTATTCGCTTTATTTATTAAGTAAGCCTTAAAATTAATGTGTCCGGGATAATAATTGTCCCAGCTTGATATTTCCTCAAGAAGAGCACTTCCAGGGCATTCGGTAGCCATAGCTTGGTTGTGACCAATGAGCTTATATTCTGGACTGATGATCCCTAAACGCAATCCAGCAGCGATGAGCTGCTTTGTCGTTTCCAGCTGCTCTGTTGGCGGAAGTTCCTCTGTTGGAAATATTGTAAATTGGTCAAGAAACCTTTATGGTAGAAGTCATTTTTGTAGGCTTTAGGGTTTAATATCAACAAGGATTAGAAATATCCAGAAACAAATGTTCGCTTGAGTTCTACATAAATTGACATTGACCGTCAAGACTGTATAAAAACTAGGGTAGAAAATGATGATATGGATTGATTCAAATAAAATGTATATATACCTCTCCAATCGCCGATCAGGCATATTCCGATGCTGAACTGGTTAGCATTTCCAGCATGGATACCCATTTTGTGCCAGCCACGACCTTCAAATGCTGTTCCTTCGCTACCAACACAAAAACTGTAAAATAAAATTAGTTTATTTTTCATCGCGCTTATGACACGACATGGATGTTTTGGATCAAATTTAACTATCTATTATTTTCCTGCACTTTGATAAATTGGAAGGTCACTGCACAGTCACCGAAATTAGACATTTTGTATTTCTTTCCATATACCAGCGTTTCTTAACCTCGGGTCACGACCCAAATTCGAGTCGCGGGCGATATTGGGTTGGGTCGGGAAAATTTTTTAAATTACGTTATGAACGCCGTAATCAGTGACATCTCGAGTCCTGACTCGGAACGCACCATAGGTTAAGTACTATGCGGGTAGTAAAGCTGAAAAGAATCTGCTACCATTTCCAACTACTTATTTGTGTGAAGCAGAATTTTCGTGCTTTGCTGTCTTAAAAATCAAGTACAGAAATAGACTGGATCCTCAGCATGATATGCGGTGTGCACTTTTCATAAACTTAACTCCACGTATAAATCTTCTTTGCTCAAAAATACAACATCAGGGTAGTCACTAATATTGCCGATGTATGCTTGTTTCACTTTGATTTGAATAAAGAAAAAATTAATAATGTAATTTTTTTTGATATTTCATAATGACATCAATTTTAACAAACCACGGGCTTTTAGTCAATCTTATTTTTTATTATCACTGGAAGAAAAATAAAACATTAGGGTCGCGAGCATCAAATATATTTAATCTTTGCGTCGTCAGTCAAAAAGGTTAAGAACCGCTGCCATATACCTCTATGGCTCAGTAAGGCTAAATATGATCAGATAAGTAGTTATCGCGTGAAAGCGTAGCAAACAAACTTACTTTCACATTTATAATATTAGTATGATTTATTGTACAAATACTAATTAAGTTTAATAAAAAAATTTAAATTCTGTCATCTCGAATGAGTACCGAAAATAAAAATTCTTACTTATAGCCTATGTCGTTCCAGCCCAATGTCATGTGGTAGTTCTGCATACTTTTCATAGCAGCTATGCAATTCTGAGTGGTGTTGCAGGCTGCAGGAATGGCAGTGTGATGGATAACGACGTACGGGACTGGTGTGGTGATCGGTGTTTCACCGTCGCCGCTTTGAGCGCCCCACATTGACTTCGTGAAGAACGGAAATGGGTACTGGATATCTAAGGAGGACAAATATTTAAAGGTCTCATGTACCAAAGTATATAATGTATATATACGAGTACCTATGTACGTAACGGTCAAACTGGATATGATTTATATTATCTATATTTCTAAAAATTTTATAATAATAATAATTTTTATTTATGTAATATACAACGATTATAACCTAAACAATTATAAATTGTAAACACCTGCAAAAAGAAAAGTACAGTATAGCAGGTGCCATCACTAACCACCGGAAATAAATTGATATATCTAAAATTAAGATATTCTAAAATTTAACTGTAGATTTCTTTTTGAAGTAGAAACTTCTTTAGCATCGTTGTGATCTGAAATTTGATGAAACGGAAAAGTCCTTGCAAACTCCAAAAACTTTTCCTTTTCTGTTTATATTTTTAATTTAATATAAATTATGAATAAATTTTTGGTAAGATTTATAAACATCAAACTTAATAACTTGAATAATTTCAACGTGTAAGTCCAAGCGGATTCTAGCTCGGATTATATACCTAGTCAGGTCATAAATTCTGTCACATGTTTAATGTAAAATAATTGTAACAAGTTTATTAATTATGTAACCATTCATATACCAAAATGAACTTAACAAAACATAGATTCTTATGACATTAAAGTTTATTCAAAATGACCTCCGTGATTTTGAATACAAGCCTTCAATCTGCGCGACCAGTTGTCTATCGCAGCACGAACGAGGTCCATGTCAATATCGGCGGCTGCCTTAATCAAGGATGTCTTGAGTGACTCCAAATTGGGATGAGGCTTTAAGCACGCCTTTTCCTCCAAGTGTTGCCATATCTTGTAATCTAACGGATTCAAATCTGGACTGGAGGAGGGCCAGTCTTCGTGCCGGATGAAGTCGATTTCACGCGCCGCCAGCCAGTCTTGTGTGCTCTTCGCTCTATGAGCTGGCGCCGAATCTTGTTGGAATACCCAGTGCCTGTTATTGAACATGGTATGAGAAACAGGTTCCACAAGGTTCGTCAGGACTGTATTTTGATACACAACAGCATTCGTTTTTACACCTTTCTCACAAAAATGTACCTCTGTTAAGCCCCAATAAAAAACTCCCAACCATACCATGAGCGAGGATGGAAAAAGACCTCGTTGGACACGCGGAATACGGTTGCTCGCTTCTTCACTATTGTGTGCGTACACCTTATCATTTTGTTTGTTGTAGCTCTCTTCTACGGTAAACATTTTTTCATCCGAAAAAAGAATTTCCCGATATTTTTTTCCCGCGTACCGCTTCAACAAAGCGCGGCATCTCTTCAGTCTCAGGTCCATTAGACGAGCATTCAAACGATGTCCTGTTTTTCTTCGATATGCCCGAAGCCCTAAGTCTTCATTTAACACCCTTTTCACCGTGGATCTGCTTAACCCCATCTGAAGGGCCAACAGTTTCTGCTTACGTTTGGGATTTCTTTGAATTCGTGCCTTCACAGCTTTTATCACTGCTGGAGTCCTAACAGACCGAGGGCGACCACTTCTTGACCTGTCATCTACACTAGAGTCTTCATTGTATCGTTTGATGGTACGATAAACGAATCTTTTGGTAATATTCAAATTTTTCAGTATGTTAAAAATTTGAATTGCCGCGTAACCGCAACGATGCAACGCAATAACTGCAACACGGTCTTCTTTAAGCGTCCACTCCATATTTAAAAATGAGTAAAATTCTAAAAGTTATACATTTTTATTTTCATGAACAATTCGAAATTCGAATTCAATAAACTTTTTTGTGGCCAGCATTCTAAAAGAAAAGTTTTTACTGTGTGACAATACTTATGACCTGACTAGGTAGACTTAGGCTTTGGGTATCAGATCCACCTGAGTTCGAATCGTGACTCATTGACATTTTTCTTTTTTATATTTTTAATTTAATTGTATTTATTTAATAGTAGGTTTCCACAATAGTATTCAACTCTTACTTTTTTTTCAATTATTTTTCAACTAATGTTGACATATTTGTCATATACTAACATTCAGTATAATGTTAAGGAAAATATCCTGAAAATTGGTTGGTTACACACAGCGAAATCACTAATGTGCAACCAACCAATTTGCCTTGGACAAACGTGGTGGATGTAATGTGCTTCCCTTTCCCTGGGGGGACAGACCAGTCGAAGATAAACACCAATTAACTCGGCGAGCATGCTTGCTTATGAGGTTTTCCTTCACCGTCGGTACGGGTTATTTATCTAGGTCTCCGAGTGTCTACTCGGTTACCATGTGATCAATATGATTTTCATAATAAAAAAAATAATGAGTGATCTACGATGACGTAATCATAAATCAGAATTACACTGTAATAAGTACTGTGTTAATTTTAGAGTCGGATTATACTCTACGAGGGTTGTCCTAAAAGTAATTATAAGATGGTTAATATTAAACACGGTGAATAATTAAAAATATCTCTTCATAGTCTACTAACAAGTCAATATCTTTTTCCTCTCATTATTGTTATAACTCTTGAGAAAATTAAGGAAATATCCTGAATTTACTAACCATTTATCACTATAAATATAAAATGAATGAGATTTTCTTAATTCGTAACAACTTACCAGACTGTAATTTGGGATAAGCGTATACTGTTAAAGTACTCACTAACACAAGTGATAAAAACGTATAATAAACCATTATTAATTATAAAATTCTATAATTTGTAACTGTAAAATAAGTTGAAATAATTTTCTACTTAGTTTGTTAATACTGGTGACTGGCACGTCTTATAACTGCCGAGTGAATGAATGGATGAACTGACCTTTATTGAAAATTTTATATATATATAGATTATCCCAGAGGTGATTCCCCACATACTTGGAGATAACCTAAGGAAATTTACACACGATTATAAACATCTAGTAAGTATTGTTTTTTTTTATATATTCACAAAATATGTTTTTGATAAATTATATACCATAATAAATTACACTCTCACAAGAAAGTGGTTCCCGTGAGCCCATTTTCTTCTCAGTGGCCACGTCAATAAACAGAACAGTCAGTTTTGGGGAACAGAGAATCCTCAATTAATTCATGAAACATCATTGCATCCATTAAAAACAACTGTATGGTGTGGTATTCATGCAGGAAACATCATTGGTCCCTATTTTTTTTTTAAAATGACCAAGTTGTTGGAGTTACTGTTACTGCTGAACGGTACCAAGACATGATTCGAAATTTCGAAATTTTCTTGTGCCTGAAATGGAAGAGTAAGGACTATAGGACATGTGGTTTCAGCAAGATGGAGCCACAGCAAATACAGCTCGTTCAACAATTCAATTATTGAAAGACATTTTTCCACGAAGACTAATTTCGGGAAATGGCGAATTAGCATGGCCAGCCAGATCTCCGGATTTGACCGAGACTTTTTCTTATGGGGTTTTTTAAAATCAAAAGTTTACGTGATTAAGCTCCAAACGATTCAACATCATAAAGACAATATTCGTCAAGAAATTGAAGAAATTCAGCTTAAGATGTTGCAGGATGTCGTGAAAAATGCGTTAAAAAGAGCCGAAAGTTGCATAGCGAATTGCGTTCACCATTTAGCCGATATAATTTTCCAATCATAAAAAAATATCTTTTCTTTGAACAAAGTTATAGGCAATCAAAATGGTAGCGGGACTTTTGTCCCACATTGTATATATGTATATATACCTAGTCAGGTCATAAGTATTGTCACACAGTAAAAACTTTTCTTTTAGAATGCTGGCCACAAAAAAGTTTATTGAATTCGAATCTCGAATTGTTCATGAAAATAAAAATGTATACTTTTAGAATTTTACTCATTTTTTAAATATGGAGTGGACGCTTAAAGAAGACCGTGTTGCACTTATTGCGTTGCATCGTTGCGGTTACGCGCCAATTCAAATTTTTAACATACTGAAAAATTTGAATATAGCCAAAAGATTCATTTATCGTACCATCATCATCATCATCATCATCTCAGCGTTCATCCCGGTTGCAACCCAAACTTCCGCTTCGGTGCCCGGGGTCCGCTTTCCGACTTTTTCTACTCCACTTCGCACGGTCTTCAGCATCCCTGGTAGTGAGCCCATTAGCACGCATGTCACCCCTTACGACGTCAAGCCAGCACTTTTTGGGTCTACCCCTCCTGCCGGGGCCCGGCGGAGGCGGCATGACCAGACATTTGTTTCCCACGTAATCATCCGGTTGCCGCAAATGCCGCAATTTATCGTACCATCAAACGATACAATGAAGACTCTAGTGTAGATGACAGGTCAAGAAGTGGTCGCCCTCGGTCTGTTAGGACTCCAGCAGTGATAAAAGCTGTGAAGGCACGAATTCAAAGAAATCCCAAACGTAAGCAGAAACTGTTGGTCCTTCAGATGGGGTTAAGCAGAACCACGGTGAAAAGGGTGTTAAATGAAGACTTAGGGCTTCGGGCATATCGAAGAAAAACAGGACATCGTTTGAATGCTCGTCTAATAGACCTGAGACTGAAGAGATGCCGCGCTTTGTTGAAGCGGTACGCGGGAAAAAAATATCGGGAAATTCTTTTTTCGGATGAAAAAATGTTTACTGTAGAAGAGAGCTACAACAAACAAAATGATAAGGTGTACGCACACAGTAGTGAAGAAGCGAGCAACCGTATTCCGCTTTCTTTTCTATTTTCTATTCTTTCAAAAATTCTTTCTTTCTTTCTTTCAAGAGCACACAAGACTGGCTGGCGGCGCGTGAAATCGACTTCATCCGGCACGAAGACTGGCCCTCCTCCAGTCCAGATTTGAATCCGTTAGATTACAAGATATGGCAACACTTGGAGGAAAAGGCGTGCTCAAAGCCTCATCCCAATTTGGAGTCACTCAAGACATCCTTGATTAAGGCAGCCGCCGATATTGACATGGACCTCGTTCGTGCTGCGTTAGACGACTGGCCGCGCAGATTGAAGGCCTGTATTCAAAATCACGGAGGTCATTTTTAAACTTTAATGTCATAAGAATCTATGTTTTGTTAAGTTCATTTTGGTATATGAATGGTTACATAATGAATAAACTTGTTACAATTATTTTACATTAAACATGTGACAGAATTTATGACCTGACTAGGTATATATATATATATATATATATATATATATATATATATATATATATATATATATACACACAAAAAACATTGAACATCTATTTTCTATTGACATTGTAAAAATCTTTAGAATGTGCAAGCCTTACAAACTTATAATTAGTATTATCAATAAATATCTGATTCAAGGCACAAATACTTTTCCCGAGAAATCTCAGGCGTTATAATTTTCAAAGTGTTGCACAACTTTACATCATGATATACTTTTAAATATTATTGTATGATTGAAATTATACATGAAATCAGGGCGGTGTTTCTATTAAAACCTTGTAACTGAAATGAAATATATGTATAGTATTAGAAACTCTTCTTAAAATAAAGTAAAGCTAGAACAAACTATCCTGATTTAAAAAAAAATTATTGTTTGGCCGTTTGAAACAATATATAATTATAACGGGCTTCGCCGATGAAATGACTACGATACTTTGTACCCAGCCTTAACAGCTCCCTCTCATATTTCCCTTATACAAGCGGTCGAGCTGAAGTTGTATCTCAAAAGACCAACTAGATAATTTTTCCTGCATAAGAATCGAACCTATATTCCCCTTCATATGCCTCTTGCATAGTGGCGTTGTGTCGTCATATGTGTACGTATGTACGTAAGGATTTAATGAGTGCAAGGAGACGGTTGTATATGAATAAGAGAAGATAAAAAAGGATAGAAAAAGGGTACAATTTCTCTACAACAGCTACTTTCATATCATACACTTGCTCACTAGCGCCATTCTAGCGAATAAATATCATACAACTGGACACTTTTTCAATTTCTACATATCGTCAGCTTATCAGAATGCGTTACTCCATTTCGATAAACTTTACAGGGGCAAGTAAAAAAATTTGTTTTTCCTATGCACGGGAATTATTTTACTCTTAACATTGTCACTCATAAATCACCAATATTTTGAAGAACATACGAAGTACTTCCAATAGGCTTCAAAATACTCCACTAGCCATCTAGTTAAATTTAAAAGTCTTATTTCGATATTTTGTGGAGTTACACATTGTGATAATTAAACCGAAGCTATGAGGTAGTATTTTTAACTATAGAGGGTCCAAAGTTATTTTTCTTTTTTTAATCGCCGGCGTCCCCGGTATATTTCAGGCATTGTTTGCTAATATAATTTTAATATTTGTTTATACGCATTTTAAATAATTATTTACGCATACTTAAAGATAAATAGTATACTTTTAGGTACTGTTATATGAAGATACATAACTTAAATTTTTATCTTAATATATAAACATCATTTGCATTTGTTAAAATTGTATGTATTATATTGTAAAAATAATTAAAACACTAAAGGAGAACAATAAAATATTAATACATATATACATAATCAAAACACATGAAGACACTTTAATCTAAGAGTTTTGTTAAAAATTTGGTGTAGTGTACTTCCACTACAATTCCTTCATAGTTTAGAAGTAAACATACACCATAACTATTACAAACACGACAATCGTAGTATTTAAAATAGTATAATATAGAATCTCATGGTATCATGCACCGCTTAGGCAGTTTTTCTTGCTTAATGTACGTATTATACCATAATTGCCATGTACCGCCGCTGAAGGAAAACATCGTGAGGAAACCGGCACAAACCCACCAATTCGCCTTGGACAAGTGTGGCGAGTTTAGCATACTATCCGTTCTCTTTAGAGGCGACCTGAGCCCAGCAGTTGGACGCTATTATTATAAGACTAAAAGTGTTATATCACGACAGCTGCCACGTCTGATGAAATACAAGAACTCTGCGTCAGCGGTTTATGCCCTCCGATAACCCTTTTGAGAAGTGTAAACATTTCGCCAGTTAGAAGAGTAAACATTTAGCGATATTGTTAACACTATCCCTATACCTAAAAAATATCCACGAAATATTTCTGAATCACGTATTTATAATATGAGGGACTTTTTTACGAACAGGAAAAAAGTTTTTATTTCTGACAAAAACTGCTTATTTTTACTTATACTTTTTTTCTGCGTGCAGAGATTGAGTTAGAATATAATCTCTGCGGCAGTCGGCCTGTCGTAAAAGGCGACAAAACGTTCCAAGCTAGGTGGAAGGGCTCCCGTATGCCAATCACACTTGGCCTCTTAATCTATGCTGCCATAATAACCTTGTGTTGTGTTCTAGCATTAGTGATCCCGGTTTTAGTATCCCTATGCGGACAGCAGCGTGTTCGCGGTGCCCCTAGCGTCGCTAACATTCAAAGGCGAACAATATTAAGCGGGCGATTAGCCTGTCTATTGTCCCTCAGCAATAAAAAAGTTTAATTTTATAAAATATAACCATAATCCATCTATTTGAACAAGAAGACAAATCACTACGAAATGATATTTACATAAAAAAGTATGTCAATTTCCTTAACAATACTCAAAGTTTCAAGATACATACTCAAGAGTTTAAAGATACATTTTAGTTACAATCAGGGATAAGAGTAGCAGTTAGTGGGATTTTTACTCGATATTTGTGCTCTGTGTTGGATTGGCTGCCCCTTTTCATATCTTATAATCCATCGAAAAACCGGTAATCCATTTTGGATTATTTATGTTGAAATTTGTCCTTAACATGGGTTCTTTTTTTAGAGATAAAAGGATTACATGCAATCACACAACTTGAACTAAGAGCGCATTTCCTATATTTTTTATAATAATTGCGTTAGATTATTGATGAGATTATTTTATCAAATTTATACAACATTTTGCCGACATCTGTGGTGCAAAGGTTTTCGCACATTGGAATATTTAAGGAGGTTACGGGTTCCCGGATCTCGTCAGAGTGATATATATATATATATATATATATATATATATATATATATATATATATATATATATATATATATATATATATATATATATATAATTAGTTATATATACATATTTATATATCAGGTGGGGCCAAAAGTCCCGCTACCATTTCGATTGCGCGCTATCTTGGTTATGTGACGTTTGAACCAGCGTTACCAGATACACGGTAATTACCGTGTATGCACGGTATTTTTGACCAAAACACGGTCTACGATAGTGATTTATTGCTGTGTCATTTCCCACGGTATTTTTAATATAAATGACATATATAGCAGATCAGTAATCTACTACACTTGGCACCTTTTTTATTGTTGAAGAACAGCTGAGAGGCTGACGGCCCGCTTAATAGTAAGCAATTACCGTCATTAGGGACACCACGAACATACAGCGGTCCCATGGGGGTACAGGAACCTGGGTCACTAATGTCGGATCACAAGGTTATTAAGGCGGCATACTTATACACCAGGGGTGGTTGCCATAGAGACGGGCTTGAGGCCCTACTACGTAGCTAAGTTTTGTCGCCTTTTACGACAGGTCGTTCCCGTCTGCAGAGGTATTCTGACTCCGCTCCTGGACGGAGGTAGCAGGCTTTGTGAATTGTCACTGTATAATGATATAATTGTCGTAGTCTCATCACTTATTGTTACGTTATTTCTATTTGTTTCGTACAATTAATTGACTTTGAAACTAACGTCGTAGTTAGTTTTTGAACAACATTTTTAAATATAGTCGCTAGTAGCTCGTCTATCTTGCAATATTTTCAGGTAACTAGTACCCATTTCAGTGGTATAAATGATGCTTTTAATCAAGCAAGTGTTTGTAATGTACAGTAATCACCTGAGATCCATGACAATAACAGTATCTGTGCCGTTTACATTAAAACCATCCGTGATACTCGCTTGTCTCGGGATAGTCAGTAACAAAATCATATAAAATATAGGTATTTATTTGATAATATATGAATACGAACTAAAATATTATTTAAAATTACATTTATAGTAATTGAAAAGGATATGTTTTTGTACTGAAACTGTAAATGGTCAGTGGGAGCGTGCCCAGAGGGCTCACTCGAGATGTTTTGTCTTGGTTTTAATTACTAATCTTTAGTGTTTGCCGTCAGTCCAACGAAATACCTCACATCAAAGCCTCATCATTTATGAATGCACTATCTTGCAGGTAAAGTTTAGCCTCAGCCTATTTGATATCTCACAGTGAAATTCTAGCATTACATTTGAACCACGATGTGAACTATCATAAATACGATGGAACAATAGAGCGCTTGTTTATTCTCCTTTGGGGCTTACCCGCGCCCATCGGTCAATTATGATCTGATAATCCAAATGTTCTTCAATAATCTTAAATTAATATGTAATAAAAATATACATAAGATACGAACTCCACCTATTTTTAATTTTATCATATTTCCTCTTTTTGTATTAATAATAAATCATTTAATAATGATAAATCATTTATTTCAGACAAAGTCCATAGTTTGTTAATAGATTATCGATACAGATGATATGGATTAGGATATTGCTTGAGTTCTGCAGAAAGGCAAGCGGCCCACCCTAAAGCAGGTGGTCGCCGCCGTCTATGGACGTTTGCAACACCAAAGGCATTATGAACGCGCTGCCGGCCTCTAAGAAATTTTATAACGCCTTTTTGAAAAACCTCATATCGTACCTGAGTCGGCAGCTCATTTCAACAGAGTACGCAACATGAACGTGTTTGAGAACCGTTTCGTCCAAGAAAGAAGAGGCTCCGAGAAATGGGGACGAACACCCAGCCGATAGCGAGCAGTGTGGTGGTAGAAAGAGAAAGAAGGCGCTGTTCTAAACAGCTCTTCAGAACACTCCCCGTTGTACAGACGGTAGAATATGCAAAAAGACGCAAAATCTCTCCAAAGGCCAATCGTGTCTAAACCATCTGAGTATGGGATCGGCGACAAGATGAACTGCGTGCCGTTGGATAGAGTCCAGGGATTTAGCTGACAGACCGGTGCTCCAGCCTATAAATGCAAGCAGTACTCCATGCATGTATGGCACAAGCCGTAATCTTGGAGTGAATTACTACTTGGACCGGTTTAGCACACCCAGCTTTTTGGAGGCAAGCTCAGCTTTGCCCTCCAGTTGTCCCCTAAACTGCACATCGTTCGTAATGTCGACACCAAGGATCCCAAAACTCTCTAAGGCGCAGGTGCGAATGGGTTTTTTTTTGGCAGATAATACGCAGACTTGAGTCTTTAAGGGGTTGAATTGGACAAAGTTTTGTCGTCCCCATTCTGAGACTCTCTCAAGAGAGTTCTCTACTTCCTCAAGGAAATATAATGTGATAATATACTTATAATAGGTACCAGAAGTTTCACCATCATAACAAAGTTATATTGATTGTGATTTAAATTTTCCAAAACCTATGCTTCTTATATCAAAGCCAGTGGAAATGACATTTTGGACCTTTATAAAGATATCTGACTTCTTAAATATGCAAGGACGAATCTGGCACATAGAAGCAACACAGAAGCTTTAGTGAATGAACGAAAAATGTATATTCCTTGTCAACTGAGAGGGTATACACATGGGAGTTTTATTACCACGCCGCGCGGCCGTCCCATCTCGGCTGGTATAAGGTATTCTATCGCTTTATAGGTACATCTACCACTTTTTTATTGTTATGTAATAATATATATGTATAAAATATTTAGTAACAATACGGCCAGTTTAGGGCGATAATAGCAGCCTTAAACAACCATTTCGACTCGGATCGGAGGCGCACTCGAATGCATATCCCTCTACCGTCTCCGTCGGGTAAAAGAGGAACATTGAGACGGTCTTAGTGGGTATACCAGTGACGTGCGTCTTTTGGTCAATTATGGGAAAGTAAGAGTGTATTGCACGGGTGTTCCAGATTACCCTGCCGTGACCCCCTAAGCGGTGGCGGCTATCAACCTTGATCTTCAGCATCCACTCCTTTTTATCTTAATTCTTATTAATATATATCTTATTATAGTAGTCTTCTACTGGAGACTACCTAGGAAGTGATATAAATGTTGATGCGGAAGTGAAGAAATATTTCCCTAAGCATTATATCCGTTAATGGTCATTTACATACTTACAAATTGGGGAAAAACCGCTGTTTACCTATGTGTCGCTATCGCTAACATATTGTTTTTGTTTTTTACGCAGAACTATGTGCAATGTGCATACGATGATTATAATTCCATTGCTTGTTTTCCTTACGATATGAAATACAAATTTACCAAGGTTTATATTTTATTTTATAGTAAACATATCGTGAAAATCATTAAAGGCTTTAATGATATCTGTGTGTTCGTTCAATACTTCTGGCCAAGAAAATTCTGAGAGACATCTATTAAACTTCCTTATATTAATTTTACTGTAGTCTGTTTACTCTAAATACCAATTTTCGCGGGCACTATGATTATATTTTATAGTTAGCATCAAGATTTGACTGGTGTCGAGGTCAGACAAATAATTTCATTATCCAATTTTACGTATTGACGACGATTATTAAGGTAGCTCGTAAATTAAGAGACAGTGTTGTAAAACTTCATTTTAGAAAGTAGTAGCTTAATATTGATGGAATCGAAACCTAGGGAAATGTCAAGCAAAGATATATAAACATAAGATTTTGTAAGACTCTTTGTTTTATTTTATTAATCTCGATAATACCAAATTGATTTATGTTTGACTATGTTAGTACTTGACATTATAATTGTGACTATGTATAATATCGACATAATTAATTAAATTATTACTCCATTGACGACATTTGAATTATAAATGCTATGCACTCCTATAATGGGTGGATCCACACATCAGAACATTTATCTTATATCTTTAAACGAGCAATTCTTGTATATATATATATAACTGGAATCTCGGGATCGGCTCCAACACTTTTCATGAAATTTAGTATACGGGGGGTTTCGGGGGCTATAAATCGATCTAGCTAGGAATCATTTCTAGAAAATGTCAAAAGGTGGCGTTTGAATAGTCCCAATTTAAACTGAAAAATGACTCTTCCTGACATCTATCGGCGAATAATAATACAATTTTTTTTAAATTGCTTTAACGACACCACAACACTAAAGCTATTCCAGCAGATGGCGTTGTTAAGTAACACGAAGTCAATGAGTGTTTGCTTTGAGGTTAGACTAAGAAAATCAATTGTTAATTTACAAAAAACACAATTTATAAAAAAAAAATACCGAGCGTAGCTCGGTCATCCGGATATTATTAAATGATTTGTACTATGACTTAATAATGTGTGTACTATTGGTGTGCCATAAATAAATAAATAAGATAAATTATAAATGAAGATAGTGTTCTTTTACCAGTTAATTGAAGGAGGTAAGTGATTTGGCACTTCTTATGTTAAATGGCAATGCATTCCACAGTTTCACAGCCATAACTATAAAGGATCTGCCATAAACTTGACTGGTATGCATTGGACTGGTGAGTTGCAGGTTCGCTGATGATCTCAACAACCTCGAGCTACTTTCTTGAAGAAACCCAAAACGCTCTTTTAGATAATTAGCAGATTTGGGATTTGAAAGAGTATTTTATAGAAGAAAGAGGATTCGGGCATTCGGCGAAGGTGGACAAGGAGCCATTCGAGCACACAACGAAATTCGAAAACATGATCATATTTGCGTAAACCTAATACGAAACGAAACGAATACAGAAGTTTTGGAGTCGCTCTAACTTATTTAGTTGGCTTTCATTAATATCGAGATAACTGACGTCACCATAGTCAAGGATAGGAAGAAGCAAGAATTAAACAAGCGTTACTTAAGTAGCACACGGCAGAAAAATTTTTAGTCTTCTAAGAGAAGTTACAAATATTTTTCGACTAATTTCCTTAACTTAGCCCCAAGATAGTGATTTGTCAAAATATAGTCCAAATTTTTTTACTGTGTCACTTAAAGCTATGGGAATATCGTCAAATACGATTTTAGGTGATTAAAATACGTCAAACTTTAAAATCATTCCGGAACTGCCTATAATAATTGACTGAGTTTTGGACGGATTTACATTAAACCGTATTCTTTGCTCCAACTTGATATGGTTGTGTTATTGAATTGTGTGTAACAATATACACATTAGGCAAGAAAAATATACTAGCTAAACGGTGTATGATAACATACATTATGTATGTTATGTCATGTTATATGACGCTAGGTTGGTCTCCGAATGTAATGCCACTTGGCCACATGTACGTAAGATCTTCTTCCACGTATATATTTTTCTACATACTACTAGTAGTTGGATTTTCTAAATTTCTTACATTCTAGTTAGGTGCCTGAACTGAGTATTTAGTTCAGCATGCCTATTCGCATCTATTCCTTTTTTTCTTGGAGAAAACTAAACGTGATTAGTGCCGCGTCGGAACACCGGAAGGAAATCGACGCGGATATGTGGGGTTCACCGCCCTAGTTCTGCGACCACTCAATTGATTAGCAAAAGATAGTCGCGGTGGTCGCGGTGGCATACCCATTAAAAACCTTGGTCGCCGCCTAATTTTTTTTATTAGTAACTGTCATCTGAGCTCACAATTCGCAAAGGAAAACATACTGCTCCATCACAGTCTGTGAGCTTACAGAAGTAATCTATTTCTTGATTTTCATGATACTTTAGTTACAACACGTTTTATCGCAGAGCAATGACCAAAAGTTGATCCTGCGACACCTCCAAGCTTTCAGTGGAGGTTTTTTAATTGGTATGCCATAGGAGCTTTCGCTAGCCTACACGTCAGCAAAAAAGTAGCCGCCGTAGTGTTAGAACGATTAGGTTAACACACCTCGTCAACTTCCTCCTGAAGTCCCGGCATGCTATTGGCAATTCGGTTTCTCAGGTTGTAAAAAAGGTACGACGCAGTATTCTTCTGTTCTCATCTTAAGCTGAGACTATGTAGTAAAAAAAAGTGCTGGATCAAAAAGATTTCTTCTATAACAATACTTAACAGAAGATCCCGGTCCAAATTATAAGATTCGGATGAAAATGGTACAATAGAAATATGGAAAAGCTACAAATAATGTGTAGTTCAATTAAACGCAGATATAAACATTCAATATATAATAAAACAACAATTCAGCATAGTAAAACATTTCAAATAGATTTATCAAAGTGGTCCCAAGTGGATATTTCATTGAAGAGAGCATCTCCAGGACATTCAGTAGTAGTTGCCTGACGGTGACCAATTAATTTGTAATCTGGTCTGATGAAGCCCCGCTGGATGCCTGCTGCGATAAGCTGTCTCACGGATTCCAATTGATGTGCTGGAGGAAGAATTGCTGAAATTTTTAAAATGATTGATATTAAAATTTCTTCATACTTCGATCAATTTATCCTTTTAATCAACCACCGGTTCGACAAAAATAAATATTTCTATTTTATATGTATTGCTGAGGCGGCAAACGTTGTTCTACCATATAAATAAAATAAAAACATTTTTGCATTGACTGAATTACGAATTTATCTCGAATCCACTTGAATATACACAAAAATTTCATCAAATTCGGCTCAGACGTTTAGGAGTTCAGTAACATGCACTACAGTGTATGTGTTTAGTATAGAGATAGATTAGACTTGAGAGAAGTATATATGCAACTTTTTGTGGCGAAAATTAAACTTGAAGGGGGGTGAAATAGGGGTGACGGTAATTTTTTTTATAGTTATTGTTCAGCAGACAGCCAGACGGCCCACCCTGGCAGGTGGTCGCCTATGGACGTTTGCAGCACCAGAGGCATTACCAACGCGCTGCCGGCCTCGAAGAAATTTTATAATGCCTTTTTTGAAGAACCCCATATTGTACCGCGCTGAGAAAACCTCAGCCGGAAGCTCATTCCAGATCCTGAGAGTACGCAGTATGAACGTTTTTGAGAACCGTTTCGTACAAGCAAGAAGAGACTCCAAGAAATGGGGATGAACACCCAGCCGATGGTGGGCAGTGCGGCGGTGGTAAAAAGACGACGAGGGCACCGTTCTGAATAGTTTTTCAGAACACTCGCTGTTATAGACGGTAGAGTACGCAAAGAGACGCAAAGTCTCTCCGTAGTCCAAGCGTGTCTAGACCATCTCTGAGTATGGGATGGTCGACAATACGAACTGCGCGCCGTTGGATGGATTCTAGGGGATCGAGCTGACGGGCAGGTGCTCCAGCCCATAAATGTGAGCAGTACTCTATATGCGGTCTGACCTGTGCTTTGTATAGCACAAGCCGTTGCCTTGGACTGAAGTACTGCTTGGACCGGTTTAGTACACCTAGCTTTTTAGAGGCAAGCTTAGCTTTACCCTACAATTGGCCCCTAAATTTCACATCATTCGTAATGTCGACACCAAGGATCCCAATACTGCTTGCGATGGAAAGAGAGGTTCCTTGGAACTGTGGCGTATTTTATTATAATTATTTTAAATTTATATGACAGAACAACATTTGCTGGATCAGCTAGTCATTGTTTAAATTATTTAACTTACAAATAAAGTCACCAATAAGCACGATTCCGATACTATTAAAGTTGTACCCAATGGTATGGGCACCGACAGCTTCCCAGCCGCGTCCTTCAAAGACGGATCCCTCGCCACCCACTGCGAAACTGTAACATGAATTTTAACCTTAAGCATAATTATGTATACGAAATCTTATTAAGATTTTTGAGAACTAAGTTATCACTTGATACAAAGCCGTCTTTACCCGGGGTTTCAAGGGGTGCTGGTGTACTCGTTCGCAGAGTCCTAGGGGGCGCACGCAAGCCGAGCGCTAGAAATTTCGATAATTCATTAAACCCTACCTCATTCAATATCAACTCCATTGCACCGTTTTGTACACTTTGTTACGCATCATCATCATCTAAGCGTTGTATCCCGGTTGCAACCTAAACTTCCGTGTCGGTGCCCGGGGTCCGCTTTCCGGCTTTTTCTATTTCACTTCGCACGGTCTTCAGCATACCTGGTAGTGAGCCCATTGGCACGCATATTACCCTTTACGACGTCAAGCCAGTACTTTTTGGGTCCACCCCTCATGCCGGGGCCCGGCGGAGGCGGCAAAGTCAGACATTTGTTTCTCACGTAGCATCCGGTTGCCGTAAAACGTGTCTGTTTGCCTGTCTGCTGAACTCTAGCTATAAAAAAGTCAATAATCCTAACTATCCTAAGTAATATTATAAATGCGAAAGTGAGTTTGTTTGTTTGTTACGATTTCACACCTAAACCACGGAACAAATTTTGATGAATTTCGGTATAGTTATAGATTGGACTGTGAAAAAGGACATAGGCTATATTTTTTTTTATTCTTATGGTAGAACAACGTTTGCTGGGTCAACTAGTTAGATAATAAAGTCATTAACAATACATTTAAAAAATATTTATTGATAAATGCGAGCTTTAAATATATAAATATTATATACTTAAAATTTCCATCTATCAAATCAGATTATTTTTATCTAACTCGAATAATAACAATGGGTTATATAAACCTTTAATACGATATTATCTTTGTGATAATACTTCATAATCATTTTAATTGTTAATTGAAAATCATCCATTTTAATAACTAATCATGACATTGATCATGATAATAATCTTCAATCATGACTCAAGATCACCAATCACTCACGTTGTCCTAGATCGAGAATAGAATAGAGCCCTATTGCTTGCCAGGGGTTTCGTAACAGACAACTAAAGGATCAAGAAATTCAGTTCGGTGCTAATAGATAGGTCATTGGGGAAAAACCACGATTAGCGCTTAAATGATCTACTTATTAGCGGTCCTTCCCGGGGGTACATATATTATTATCACGAGGTCAAAACTTACACGGTGTTTGACGTAGGTGTCGTACCTTTCCTTAATATCTTACCTTTTACAAAGAGGCACTAGAAAATAGACATAGTAGACAAATTTTATTTTTATAGGAGCGTCTGCCCTTTAACTTCCCCACCCTCAAATGAAAACTTCACGTTAAAGCCTAATTGGTTTCATAGCGAGGTGTCACTGCTAACAGGATTAGCAAGAGTTTCGAAAAGGAAGGAAGGAGTGTGCGGGTTCTAACAATAGGTGAGACCCGCCACACTCTATGAGAAACAACGCAATATAGTATATATTAATCCCTCTTTCGTTAACATTTCTAAATTATTGGTTTCATTTGAAACCTTATTGCTGAGGTATGGACTATATAAATAATACCACATACTTGTATCCAATATCCATCCATCCGTTTGTGAGCTGATGATAGTCCTGTATAGTACGCATATCTCGCTTGCACTGATCAACTGTGGTACAGATCCCTGGAATGTATGTATGGTGGATGACAATGTACGGCACTGGATTCCCGAGAGCAGTTACTATTGTTCCTGGTCTGCCACCCCATTCCTCTTTTGTATAGTAAGGAAATGGATATGCTGTAAAAAATTAAGTGCTATTTAAAATATAGTGTAGAGTGTATACAAGTATAGTACATAGGTGTGAAGAAGAAAACATATTCTTGTTCTTCATCCATGAATTACTATGAGTACCTACTACATAATATTGCTAAAGTCTATTTAGCTCCAGTCACATCTAGCTGCTTTGCTCAGGTTATATTTAAGTTATGTCGGTATCCTAAATTGTGTTCATTAATTGCTATTAATTAATTCTTAACCTTCCCCCAATCTGCGTGTTGCACTAGCATAGAGTTACATCACATCAGTTCCTTAGCTAAGTATCGAACGCGTCAATATACCAGACTTTGTAATGATTTAATGACTTTTCTGCTTTTAAATTGTGACTTTTTTCTATAATTGTATATTTTAACTTTATCATAAAGAGAAAGAAAATGCTAGGAATGAAAGTGGATGGATAGAGGTGAAAGGGTACTACTAAAGAGAAGATATAAACTGAAGATATACACTGGACAAGAGATGAATGTGGGGAATTTGAGCGTGTTCACGGTGGATTTGGGTATGGTAGCCGCAATGTGGAAGGGGAGGACATCCTCAATACGTGTGCGGCTGCCGACCTTACCATCGTGAACACGTATTTCAAAAAGAGACCCGAGCATCTCATCACCTACAAGAGCGGGAGGAATGCTACCCAAATCGACTTCCTACTCACTAGGAGACACCACATCAGCAATGTAGCCAACTGCAAGGTCATACCCGGTGAGAGTCTCACTGCACAACACCGTCTTCTTGTCATGGACCTCTGCGTGAAGCCCAAAGGCAAACGTGTAGATCGCCTTCAACGCCGAATCAGGTGGTGGCTGCTTGATGAAGTCAAGTCCCAGGAGTTCGCCTCTGCCATCGGCGACAAGTGCGTCGGTGGTGAGGGCGAATCGGTTCAAGCTTACTGGGACAGGATTCAGGCGGCTATCCTTGGGTCGGCGAGGAAGGTGCTTGGCGAGTCTAAGGGTGGACGCAAATGTGACAAGGAGACTTGGTGGTGGAACGACTCAGTCCAGAGGGAGACCAGGGCGAAAAAAGCCCTCTTTAAGAAGTGGCAAGCGTCCAGATCTCCTGAAGATCGCGACGCATACAGAGCTGCCAAGCGCACCACCAAGAAAGCTGTAGCCAGAGCCAGACGAGACCACTTACAACCACTTTACGATAAGTTGGAATCGTCTGAGGGGCAGAAGCTCATATATAAGTTGGCGCGTTCCAGGGTCAAAGCGGCACAGGACATTTCCAAGTGCCGCTGTGTAAAAGACCCCGGGGGCAACCTGTTATGCGAGGACCTCGCGGTGAAGGAGAGATGGCGCTCGTATTTCCACGAGCTGCTGAACAAGCAGCATAAAGGGGTGCAGCCGCCAGATCTTCCTCCAAATCAAGGACTAGTGCCACCGGTAACGCCTGCAGAAGTCCAGAATTGTCTTCGCCGCATGGAAAATCGGAAAGCTGTCGGAGCCGATGGAGTCCCCATCGAAGCCTGGAAGGCGATGGGCTCTCGTGGTGTGGGCATCTTAACCAACCTTTTTAACCGGACACTCCTCACCGGTTCGATCCCGAACCAATGGAGGCTGAGTATCATTACTCCAGTCTTCAAAGGCAAGGGATCGGTGCAGGAGTGCGGTAACTACCGTGGAATAAAGGTCATGTCCCACACCATGAAGCTCTTCGAGAGGGTTATCGACTCTCGGATTCGGCAGGAGTGCACTGTCTCGGGATGTCAGTATGGGTTTCGCCCTGGACATGGGACCATGGACCCAGTTTTTGCCCTAAGGACTGTCGCGGAGAAATACAGGACGAAGAATACGCCTCTGCACTGCCTGTTTCTGGACTTGCAGAAGGCCTTCGACTGTATTCCTCGTGCGATAATCTGGTGGGCATTGCGATTCAAAAGGGTCTCAGAGGCCTATATTGACATCATCCGAGACATGTACCATGACTCTGATTCCGTAGTTCGGACCGCTGTTGGCGACACAAAACCTTTCCCCATCACCGTTGGGGTGCACCAAGGATCCGTCCTTAGTCCGTTTCTGTTCAGCGTGGTATTAGACGTATTGTCAGACAGCATCAGAAACTCACATGAGCAGCCCCCGTGGTTGCTCATGTATGCTGATGATATCGCGCTGACAGATTCGGACAGGGGTAGGCTGGTGCAACGCGTGAAGGCGTGGAAGGAGTCGCTTGAGAACGGTGGTCTGAAGCTCAATGTGGCGAAGACCGAGTACTTGGCCTGTAACTCCACAGATCCCACATCCGTACGCATAGGCGGTGACACGGTCGAGCGCACAGACCAAGTAAAATACTTGGGATCTGTATTTCACGCGTCTGGTGACATCGATTGCGACGTCAAGGCACGCATTGCTGCCGCGTGGGCCAAATGGCGTGAGGTAACTGGTGTCATTTTTGACCCCAAGATGCCGGTAAAGTTGAAGGGACAGGTCTATAAGACCATCATTAGGCCTGTCCTTTTATACGGCTGTGAAACGTGGCCGGTGTTAGAGAGACACAAGCAAGAACTGCGTGTCACGGAGATGAATATGCTGAGGTGGATGTGTGGAGTGACGCGAAAGGACCGCGTTAGGAACTCCCGCATTCGCGGCAGTCTTCATGTCCGTGACATTGCGGATAAATTGCAGGAGTGTCGGCTCCGTTGGTACGGCCACGTTTTGCGGCAACCGGATGATTACGTGGGAAACAAATGTCTGGTCATGCCGCCTCCGCCGGGCCCCGGCAGGAGGGGTAGACCCAAAAAGTGCTGGCTTGACGTTGTAAAGGGCGATATGCGTGCCAATGGGCTCACTACCAGGGATGCTGAAGACCGTGCGAAGTGGAGTAGAAAAAGTCGGAAAGCGGACCCCGGGCACCGAAGCGGAAGTTTGGGTTGCGACCGGGATGAACGCTGAGATGATGATGATGATGATACACTGGACAAGAGGTAATATGATTAATTGAGATAACAGCTTGTAGATGAGAGTGTAAGATGAGGAAATGTTGTTCCGATCCTACATAATATGGGATGACAACAAAAAGATGAATAATATAATAAGTATGTAATGGAAAATATTTATTTGTTGTTTTTTTATTTGATTTCAATGATACGAAATGAAGGCAACATAAGCTATAATATACTTTCTTTATAAGTGAAGCCAGGTTAAATTGCTAGTTAGTAATCGAGCAATCACAAATATACTATATCCCTAATACTACTACATCATATAAAATTAAAATAAACAAATCCTTTTATTATGTGTAATATGTACATAAGATTCTTTTTTTTTATTCCTAGATCAGACAAAATACCGAAACGATCGTTTTCTAATAATCTATATCAATAAAATGATAGAGGTCTGCAGTCGTGCGCGCGTCACGGCAAAGCTACTGGATAGATATCAATAAAAATTTCTAAGTTTAATCTTAATCTAAAAAAATATGTTGTGATATCTTCATTTAATACAAAGTTTTAAGAAACAATGATTTTTATAAGCACTACGTGTTCAGTGATGTGTGTTTTCTTGCCGCAGAGAAGCGGGGCAAGCGGTGTAGCGCGCAATCGCGCATGCATATTATACGTACGAAAACTTCTCATATTTTTTCGATTTACTTTTTTCTGTTATTCGACTAGCGAAGCGGGCGGGAACGGCTAGTGTAAAATATATCGCATTCCTCGCGACCTAACTTCAGCGGGGTTTTTTTTAGGCCAGCGGGGCGGGAGGCACACTTGAATTTGGAGTCTCGAAGAAGTCGGTCATAAGATATCTCAATAAAAGGGAAATTTGTAAAAAATTGTATTATAATTTGTAAACAAAATAGTTAAAAGTGTTCAAATAATAAATCAGTTTATAAGTTACTCTGTTAGTTAATATAAGAATCTGTCTCTAACACACGCAAAAACTACTGAATGGATTTTGATGAATTTCAGTAGAGTGAGATGAATTTCATAGATTGGACGTTGGAAAAAGACACTACTTTTTAATTCATATGGCAGAACAACGTTTGCCGGGTCATATACTTATAATCCATCTTCTCACGGCGTATTTATGATTAAAGCAGATATTATAGTAGCTGCACACATCGTTAAACATTCAAAATCTTATAACAAATATTTCATACTAAATCCGGATCTATTGGCAAACATTGCAATTCTAGTTTGGTTGCTTTTTGCTAGCCAAACCTATGAGTCATTCATTATTTATACAATGTCCTATACTCTTAAACATTGTTAATTATGATTTATAGATATGCTTATCCTTCATTTACTTTTGGCAAGCTATATAAAGTTTACAATCACAGCTTATACCGTCTTATCGCTGGGCTCAGGTCTTCCTTTAGAACAAACGGCCAAATTATAACGGTTTGTTCACGTTGTTTTCTTTCACAGCCATTATATGACAATTATGTGGTAATATGCACATTAAATTAGAAAAACTGCCGAGTTATGCCATGACATTGTGGTATTGAAGCCAGTGGCCTCTAGATTTGTATCTGAGTGTAATATGATACCACTTGGTTATCACATACCTACGTAATTAAGTACATATAAAGTTTATGACATGAATGAATGATTGAATGAATGTTCTTTATTGTACAACACACAAAATATATACAATATTGGAGAAAAATGAACAATAAAGTTTGTACAATTTGTTGGATGTAGTGTTGACTATTTTATTGGCTGTTATAATTTTAGAAACCTGAATTAATTTTAGCTGATGCAGCAAAATAATCTATTGGTCCATTTAATGGCATTAATAAATAATAGAGTTTATTGATTACCACATGATGAATTACATATTAAAAAAATATAAGATGAGCAGCCGTAGAACTTATAACTAAAGCGATTTTTCTAGGTGACTTAAGCTTTTAATAACTACAAAATATATTTATAAAGCTTGTTCACACTTTATTACATATTGTCGGCTTAATTATCAGAATACGTAACTCCATTTGGATAAATTTTACAGGAGTAAGTAAAAACTTTATTTTTGCTTTGTACGGGAATTATTTTACTCATAACACTATTACTTATAATAAATTAGCCATATTTTTGTTGAACATAGGAAGTAATCCAATAGATAGGCTTTAAAATTAATTTAACAAAAGAAATTTCTTTGTTGTTTACAATACAAATGTCTTAATAACCACCTGTCTGATATCTCTGTCAATTATTTATCTATATGATAATTTACTAAAAAAAATTAATTTGATAAAACTAGAACAAAGACAATTACATTTTTCGGCTATGTTATTGTACGACCTTTGTCATAATAGATATGATTATATTCCCATTATTAATAAATTATGTTATAGGATCCCTAGCAGGACACATTGTTGAAGACCTTGTTGTCTTTTCACGACCACGCAACTAATGCTGGTAAACGATCGCCACTTTATCGAATAGTAAATTCTTATAATTCCTCTTTTTCACTCCATTGATATAGGAGCGAAGAGACTCAGTATTTATAAATTGTGTTGAAGTGTCTCTAATATAAATAACTGCGCTTTTCACAGCTACAACACACTGAGTATCTCACTCTGAACTAATGTGTAAAAATATAATGTGCAATGTATATTATTCTATTTCCATCTTAACTAAGTTATTAACACAATTTATTTCTTTATAGTTTTAAAAAAAATTTCAAATGTAATTTTTTTGTCAAATCTAATAAATTTTTTGTTGCTAGTTCTTGTCATGTTAATTTTTTTTTTGTGTAGCAAATGTTGTTGGTTTGATATTAGTACTAACATATAAAATAAGACAATTTACTAATCCTCATATAAATACTGTTTGTTTGTCCAACTAAATGAAAAAAAATACTCCAATAGCTATCTAATTAAATTTAAAACAGTTATTTCAATATTTTGTGGAGGACGCATTCTGATAAGTAAGCCCACGGTATTTAATAACTTTAAAGTACTTACATTTCGGACTTTTCAACGTTGGCAATGCAGAACAGACCACGAAGGTTAAAACTACCAAACAGTATTTCATCATTTTTCCTAAAAATAAATTTAATTATTACAGAAGATACATTAAAGACGGCAGTTTACAACCAAAACAATATAAAATTGTATTACAAGAATGAAGAAAAAAGTCTTGAGTAGCTATTAAAATAAATGATGGAATAACTTTTAAAAATTACATGATAACTTCCTATTTCCTAACTAAGAAATAGACAGTACTTCTTAACCCAAAAAAAAATGAAAATAAGTCAAAAACCTCCTTGGTTAATGTTTTGTTTTTTAACTCTAATTAATTCAAGCGATTGATGGGAAGTTTTGTTTGAAATAAGCTGAAATTAGTTACAATTACTTATTTACCAGATAGATAACAAGGTGGGCGGGCTAAACAAGATTTTTCTATTAACATTTTTTTAATAGTAGTAGACACTTTTAAATACAAATTTAAATTGCGTATAAGTAGTTAATAAACTGGAGAATAAAACATTTGCTTTCACGATGTTATTTATTTTAATTAATATGATATTTCTGTATGTATTTATAAAAAAAATTGAACACAGAGCAAAACTTGTCAATAAAAAGGATATAAATTAAATAAAAATTATTTAAATACTAATAATTATTGTTTAAAATATTTTATAAATTTTGAACGAATTGATCTTTCTTATTATATAAAATAAATATGAATATTATACCTAATAAAGCTCAAATACAGATGAAAAATGGTCTGTGTAATAACTATAGTTCTCTTCGCGCGAAATCAGAGTAGATATATACACGTATATGCGCATATGCCTAAACACCGCGGCCATTTATATACAAAATAAGCAAATGTCTATTGCCTTATGTCAATAAATCAGTTATTCAAATGATAATTGGGCTTAATACATACTGATAAAATTATTCTGATTTATGTTTGTGACGTATGGCTTTATTTACAGCAGTGATTCCTAAAGTGGTCTATATCGACCCCTAGGGGTCTATGACAACCTGCAAGGGGTCTACGTCAGCGAAAAAAAATTTGGGGGTCCATGAAATGAAAATGGGGGTCCACGATAGTGGATCTCAACACATACACTGATAGTACCTATTTACTTACATCATACTATCTTATAATATCAAAACATATACATTATTTATAAAAGTACCTATGAAGTAAAAAATTTATTTTATGTTTATTTAATGTTACGTATATTTTACATAACAGATACAAAATTTTATTTTGAGTAGTTTTAATTTAAATTCAATTAATAAATGTATAAATTAACATGTGTTTATACTTTAAGTTTTTAACACTAAACTTCACTACAGTTAGAAATTTACAGGAAATCAATATCAGGTAAGTAGGGGGTCTACCCAACACGGAAAAACATGGCAAGGGGTCTATGACACAAAAAAGTTTGGGGAACTCTGATTTACAGGGAAATAACCTTATCTGTATATCAAATTAATTGATGAATATCTGGTGAGAACTTTTCACCCAATGATTTTAGTTATCAAATTAATTACGGCAATAATTACGACATTGTAAAAATTGATTCGATAGACATGTCCAGTAAATTTCCAATTAGGAGCTCCTTTTTATAGTTACAAGATTTTTAGTACAAAATTTATATAGTAATAACCCGGTGAACGTTGTTCTGCCATATTATTAAAAGTATATTTTGGATTTCCACGAAAAAATCGTTCTTATTGCCCGTCTACATCGCGAAACGAGCAATTATCCTAAATTTCTAGCCAATAGGGTTTAAAATTTTAAAGATCTCGTGATAAGTGGTTATTTCGTTTATGTGCGTAGATCAAATTATATTAATAAACCTATATTTCATATTTTCGTATAAAGACAACAGTTGAGCTTATTAAATAAACACTTTGAGTTATGTAAATTATATTTGTTTTGGGCATGAGAAGACAAGAAGAATATTTGTTGCATATTACATGTGTTTATTTTATTCTACAATCGTAGAGTAATAGCAGTGTTAATATATCTGACAAATACATTACGTGGTGAAGCTTTGGAGCACCATGATTTGGATGTAAAATCTAATTTTTGTACTGTTTCACTACGCTATCTATGTAATTTGTTTATCTGTATAATAGTTGTAATTTTTACTAGATCAATGTTACTTATATTTAATTAATAAGAATTACTATGTTATTGGTAGTATTCCTAAATGACTTTTTTAACATACTAAATCCCAGTTATTTATTTAATAAACGTCTTCTTCCTGCCCTTATCCCACGAGACATTATATGGGGTCGGCACAACATGTTCTCTTCTTCCACTCTCCTCTGTTAGCAGTCATCACAATATTCACACCCTTTTTTGCCATATCATCATTTACGCAATCCATCCATCTTTTTTTTGGTTTACCTCCTGTATCCATCCATTCTCATTTCTATCATTTTCCTTAATAATAAGGAAATATAAATGGCATTCCACCCAAACTAAAACTTAAATTAATATTATTTGTTATTAGTTTTAGAATGATGATACATCATAGAGTACGAGTGGAAATTATTTAGGTTTGATCTAATAATATTTTGTATGTTTAAAGCAGGCTATTTATTTTTCAAGATTTGATTATTCTCCATTATCTCCTAAACTTATTATTCTTCCCACTCATAAAGTCCATTTCTTCGTTCACTTTACTTGCATATTTTGTCTCTTTTTGCCTGTTACTCGCGATGTAAACCTCGATAGGAGATATTGATCTCTCAACTCGTATTTGCAATATCTCAAATCCTTACATTATCCTTGAATCAGCGCTATAAATGCATTTTATAATTGTTATCACTCCTTATTTATTATGATTATATATCGTTTTATAAATCACTGCTAATTCTCTATCGGTATAACTGATTTCAATAGTATCATTAGACTTTTCAAACTGGAATGATTTACATGACATTAAAATTTACTAATAAATTTCTATCCGCCATATTAGACTTCATAAACAATTATACGGTTTCAATATTAATTTGACCGCGAATCGAACCGAATCGTATCAACGAGGGATATAGATTGAGTTTTGTGTATATAAAATAGGATTAAATTATATGTACAGTACGATGAATTATAATAAAAATACAAAATTTGAATAAATAATTTTGTACTTAAGTCATTGTAATATATTCTTAGAACTTTCAAACAAATAATTATTTAATTATTAAACGTTAAACGTAGTTGAACGTGATGAATATGTAATTTTCCGGTATATTAATAACTAAAGTGCATCCTAATGATACACACTCATATTAAAAATTTAGGAAATTTTAAACTTATGGATAAAGGCGACAAAACAACCCACCCTAGCTACGTGGTAGGGCCTCACGCACGCACGCACGCACGCACGCACGCACGCACGCACGCACGCACGCACGCACGCACGCACGCACGCACGCACGCACGCACGCACGCACGCACGCACGCACGCACGCACGCACGCACGCACGCACGCACGCACGCACGCACGCACGCACGCACGCACGCACGCACGCACGCACGCACGCACGCACGCACGCACGCACGCACGCACGCACGCACGCACGCACGCACGCACGCACGCACGCACGCACGCACGCACGCACGCACGCACGCACGCACGCACGCACGCACGCACGCACGCACGCACGCACGCACGCACGCACGCACGCACGCACGCACGCACGCACGCACGCACGCACGCACGCACGCACGCACGCACGCACGCACGCACGCACGCACGCACGCACGCACGCACGCACGCACGCACGCACGCACGCACGCACGCACGCACGCACGCACGCACGCACGCACGCACGCACGCACGCACGCACGCACGCACGCACGCACGCACGCACGCACGCACGCACGCACGCACGCACGCACGCACGCACGCACGCACGCACGCACGCACGCACGCACGCACGCACGCACGCACGCACGCACGCACGCAAGCACACACACACACGATTTCCTATTTTCTATAAATGTACTATAAAACCAATGTAGTTGTGATGAACTGAGGTGAACGTTGCTACTGCAGCACAGTATGTTTTTACTTTTGCGTAGCAACGATATCCCTGTAATACTGTATTTAAATTGTATAGTGCCGAAATAATTGATTTTTGATTTATTTGATTTTTGATGTTTTAGTATGCCTAAAGCGTTAATAGATCTGTTTATAAATGAAAAATATGGTATTAAAACTGATTGATATTCAAAAGTAATATCAATTCATACCGATGTAAAATTTTATATTTATCAATGATTCACATTTTCGTGGGTATTAAAATCTGACATTGGTTTTTGGTATTTCTTACATGATGTATCAACATATTTAGACAGGTTATGCTTATAAGTTCTCGGCAATGCAATAATTTATATAACCCTCTAAATAGGTAAGATATCGATGAAACAATATAATTTAGATTTTGCGATAAACTCCTGCGTTTCCTTTAAAGCTTGGAGGTCTACTGTTTAGTGTCAAAAGACTTCGTTTATAGCAATATACAAATTCCCAAGGAGTAGTTTAAATTTTGGATCCTCATGTCTCTAACAAATATTTACAAAGTTTAACGCAGCTCGTGTTTGTAATTTTTACCGTTAGCTTTTAAAGTTCAAGATCGTAGACATTACTTATTTTCTCAGAAGTAAAATAAATGGGAAAAAGAAGCATTAGTAAGTACTTGTAGTGTATTGCATACCTGCTAGCTTGGACTGGCTGCCATTTTTCAGAAACCAGGTGTTAAAGGCAAGTATAAATAATACTTACTTTCTTGATTTCTCAGTGCCCATTTACGCTGATAGATACGTATGTTTCAAAATCATTAATCAACTGTTCCATATATTTTTCGTCAGCAGTAAGTCTTACCAGACGCTTTTACCTTACAAAAATATTACTTATAAGTAGTCTTTATTATATATAAGATTCTCATAAAATTATTTCAAAGCCTTTTTGTCACCTATAATCGTAGACATAATCGAAATTTCACCTGATAAACCCTTATTCAAAATCTAACACATTCATCTATTTATTTAACTTTAATTATTTCCGCTTATAAGGAAATAGGAATGCGTAATTGTTTACTAATACCTTTTTTTTTTTTTTTTTTTATTGCTGTAGGACAGCAGGCAGGCTGACGGCCCGCTTAGAATTTAGCAGTTACCGTCGCCTATGGGTGTTTGCAACGCCAGTGGCGTCGCGAACACGCTGCTGTCCCATAAGGGTACAGGAACTTGGGTCACTAATGCCGGAACACAACACAAGGTTATTATGGCGGCATACTTAAGACCGAAGGTGGTCGCCATCCAGACGGGCTTGAGGCCCTACCACGTAGCTAGGGTGGGTTGTTTTGTCGGCTTTTACGACAGGCCGACCCCGGCCGCAGAGGTTAGTATTCTTTCTCCGCCCCTGCACGGATAAAAATACCTCGGGGAAGACTACGTATAGATGCAGGAAAATTATTCATCTTAAACTAAACCCCGAAAAATCCCATAATGGTACAAGGCCATACATATGAATCATATTTATTTAAACAATAAATCACTAAAGAAAAAATAAATAACTTTTTGCAATATCACTCGATAGATGTCCTAATGATGACCCGACCTGTCCAAGATAAATATTGGTTTTTCTGAGGAAATACTTGTGGCTTTCCCGAACATTAATTATTCGGTTAACTACCATTTTTTTTTCTAAGTCAACAAGATTACATTACACTTCAGGATTCGAGGGTATAGTGATAAGTATCGTCATTAGGCTGTGTAACGTACGTCTGTGTCTACAGTCAGCATGACATGACTAGTTTTTGATCAACCAAATCAAAATGAAGCTAATTCAATTGCATAGGGTGCATTATCCATTCATCTATCCATATGAGTCATTGCCACTTAGTTTTCAACGTTAGATACTTAAACTTAAGCCTTTTTTGTTAGGTAGAAATTGCTTGAAGCACACCTCGCCGCCTGGGCGTTGGCGACGAGGTAGTGTAGGAATCCCGTGCAATGCGACGCCACTGTTCTTCTATACCTCAAGTTAGATCTTATCCGTGCGGGGGCGGAGAAAGAATACTAATCTCTGCGGCCGGAGTCGGCCTGTCGTAAAAGGCGACAAAACAACCCACCCTAGCTACCTGGTAGGGCTTCAAGCCCGTCTAGATGGTGACCACCTTTGGTCTTAAGTATGCCGCCATAATAACCTAGTGTTGTGTTCCAGCACTAGTGACCCAAGTTCCTGTACTCTTATGGGACAGCAGCTTGTTCGCGATGTCCGGCGTTGCAAACAGCCATAGGCGACGGTAACTGCAAAATTCTAAGCGGACCGTCAGCTTGTCTGGTATCCTAGAGCAATAAAAAAAGGTACTGGTAAGTACGCATACTGGTTCAACTTTCAAATATCCTCAATAAATAAATAAATATTTCAAGCAAAGTCAGACGTATAAGCTAACTGTATTTAGATGACTAGACCTACAAGGATCATAAACATCATTAGTGAGGGGAGTCACTGAAATATATAAATTAACCTCTTAACCTAACATTAATAGATATTACAATATTGTTTCACAGAATCGAAATCGTTTAATGATAAGAGAAAAAAATTATATATTTGACGTAATCTCATCCGTGCAGGGGCGGAGAAAGAATACTAACTTCTGCGGCCGGGGTCGGCCTGTCGTAAAAGGCGACAAAACAACCCACCCTAGCTACGTGGTAGGGCCTCAAGCCCGTCTGGATGGCGACCACCTTTGGTCTTAAGTATGCCGCCATAATAACCTTGTGTTGTGTTCCGGCATTAGTGACCCAAGTTCCTGTACCCTTATGGGACAGCAGCATGTTCGCGATGCCACTGGCGTTGCAAACACCCATAGGCGATGATAACTGCTAAATTCTAAGCGGGCCGTCAGCCTGTCTGTTGTCCTACAGTCATAAAAAAAATCTTTTCCTTCACTTTTCCTCCTACTGATGAACACAGTCATCAATCAAAACCATTTCAATATAAAATTATATAAATTAGTTACCGAAAGTTAAAAAGCAACCACTATTTCGGTTATAAAAAAATTACTAAAAACAAAAATGGCAAAATTGACTTTTGTATAACTATCTTGTAATTTTTTTCTACAGTTATTTCGATTTCATAAATCAATTATGTCCATCCACCATGTAATACAAAGCATTTCATTATGGCTAAATAAAAATATTACAGTTCAAGTACAAGTCCGAACTTACGTTGATAATCTTCAGATTTTCATTTAATTATGCAAACACGTTGCATGAAAATCAATTGCTAATCTATACAAATAAATAAAATTGGAGGGTCTGTTTGTAATATTAAAATAACCACTTTTTACTAAGTTCATTCGGACGTATACACGCTACATATACCAAAACAACATTTTTTACAATTTTTGCCTCTCTGTCTGTTTGTTCCGGATAATCTCTGAAATGGCTGCACCGATTTTAACGGGACTTTCACTGAGAGTAACTTAGGCTATTTTTATTTTAGAAAAAAAAAATAGTTTCTGTTCAAAATAGTAAGTTTGGGAAATTTTATATACCAATTTAAGTTTACCTCAGATTTATATCATAAATCATATGAAATAGGGTTAAGCTTAGGCTGGACATTGTAGGTTTTATTTCTAATAATAATAATAAGTTGACCTCATATATCCAAAAACAGCTGCCTAAAGTCACTATTCCACGCGGACGGAGTCGCGGGCACAGCTAGTATAGAATAAGATTTGTCTAATTTTGGTTTTTACAAGTATATCTGTCAGAATCGAAATTTCGAAAGGCAAAATTGTATCTTTCCTTTACTGCCTGCCAAAATGAATGATCATTTGTTATATTTTATGATTAAGAAATAGATGAGGCTTCCTACAGAGCGGAGACATGGACACTGACGGCAGGACTGGTTCACAAATTTTAAGTCTCTCAGCGGGATACGTATTGGACTATGTTGGGTGTTTATCTTATGAATAACATTCGAAACGAAGACATTCATAAAAAAAAAACAAAGTTAACGACATAGCTGGTTACGTCACAGTCACGTGGCCAGTGGGCGCTGGAGTAAACTCATCGTGAAGTGGAGACCGCTCCTCGATAAGCATAATGGAGAACACTCTTCAGTCTGCTAGACCAATGACCTACTCATGGTTGATGGTAAGGGCTGCAAGAGACCGAGATTTGTGGAACAAACTTGGCAAGGCCTGTTCGGTTCGATACGATCGTATATAGAACCGAACACGGAAATCGACGAACAGTCAGTGCACTTCCAACCGGCGCCATTCCCGGGTGCATTCATAAACATTAACATTTGTATTCAATTAAACATTATTACTAAGTATAAATAAATAAACATTAAATCAAACATTGTAAAACATTTAATTACCCACTGCAACCTCGGTAACGCTACATTTTGGTCCTTCGAGCCGGATTTTCCGTTTTGAAATTAAATAATGTTTCGCTTTGACTATTTTTGTTAATGCTTGTTAATAAATCCCGGTTATTTGACGACCATTTTCTTAAATTAAAACCTCTTGATCTTAATAACTGATTTAAATCTTCTATCAGTTTCTTTCCCGATGTGAGGTCATAGCTTCCGTGCAATACGTCATCCATAAAAAATGATTCTTCCAAAACAGAGCACGCTTCTGGGAAGTTTTCTCGTTCTTCGTGTGCTAATCTTTTCAAAGTCATCATGGCTAAGAAAGGAGCTGCCTTTGTTCCATACGTAACTGTTTTTAACTGAAATGTTTGCAATTGTTGTTCAGGAGAGTCCCTCCAAATGATCCTTTGTAAGGATTGATCTTCTTCTGCAATCAAAATTTGCCGATACATTTTTTCAATATCAGCAGTAAAAGCTAAAGGGTATTGCCTCCATCGTAAGAGTAAAGTCTGCAAATCATTTTGCAAATTAGGGCCCTTGTACATGATGTCATTTAAACTGTATCCTGATGATGTTTTAGCCGAAGCGTTGAAAACTACTCTATATTTTGTTGTCGTCGACTCTTCACGTTGTACACCATGGTGTGGCAAGTAACACTCGGGTACATGTTACCTAAAGCGAGTTTCATGTGTTGTAATGTTAAATATTCCTTCATAAAATCTTTGTATTTTTTTGATAACTCTTCGTGTTTACTTAATTTACGTTCAAGGTTTCTAAATTGGGCTAATCCCATTTGTTTTGAGTTTCCTAAATTATGTTTCAACTCGTTTTTAAGCGGTATTCTTACCTCATATCGGCCATCTTGGATCCTTTTTGTTGTTTCATTGTAAAAATTGATGCATTCTTGGTCTTCTTTAGAAAGAATATTTGACTCCTCACTAATCTCTTCCAATTCCCAAAATTGGTGTATCTCTTCTAAATTATTTATAATAACGTTACAGTGAAAAGTTTTCACGCTGCCACACAGCAACCAGCCCAATTGGGTTTGCTGTGCTATTGGTTGATTTGAATCTCCTTTTATTATTCCTCCTAACATAATGATTGCATACACGTCTGCCCCAAGCAGTAAATCTACGGACTGACTTTTGTAAAATTCAGGATCCGCTAAGTTTATGTTTTCTATAAAAGACCATGACGGTTTGGGAAACGTCTTGTTTGGCAAATGTTTAACTAAATTGTTCATTATAAATACTTCCGATTCGAATTTAAAATCGCTATACATCGAAGCACACTCTATTGTTAATACGCCTTTACAATTGTTTGGTGTTTGGCCCACACCGAAAATTACTCCTTGGCATCTATTTCTCTTTAAACCTAACATATGAGACGCCTTTTCAGTAATTAAAGAAATTTGAGAACCTTGATCTATCAAGGCCCGCATGTTGATGTAGTTCCCATCAGCACATTTTACTTTTAACATAGCAGGACTGTTGCCAGTAATATTTCCGAATTATCGTGCTGAGATGCATGTGACGTTCCGGCTACGATATCTTTACGTGTTTCCATTGGTTTTGTCGCCTTATTCCGTACTCCTGATGTTGATGGTTTCGTTTTCATAAAAGCATCGTGTAAAATAGTGTTATGATGCTCAGGACATTTGTGAAAAAATTTATTTGAAGAGCATTCATTACCATGGTGGGTAAATAAACAGTTGGTACATAAATTTAATTCGTAAGCAGTTTTCAACCTCTGTTCGTCGGGCATTTGTAAATAAGTTTTACAATTATAAATTCCATGTTTATTATTGCAAAGTGGACACTTATAATGTGATACGTGCATTGTCTTTCCAAGTTTCCCGTTACCATAATTGTTTCGTTTGTCGGCAAAATTATATTTATTATAATTTAATTGATCGGAATGTCTTTTGAAACTTGAGTTGTTTTTATTGTAATGTTGAAATTGCTGCGTAGGCTTCGGCGAAGTTGTTTCTTGTTTTCTACGGGAATTTTCCATTGCTGTAAACTTGTTTTCTAAAAATGATAAAAATTCTTTGAGGACGGGTAATTCTTTCGAGTTATTTAAGGACTTGACGTAATCCGTATATGTTTCATGGTCTAATTTTAGACCCAAAATATGAACGACTATTGGATCCCAGGATGTAACATCCACATCCAGATTTTTAATTGCATTCAAGCACTCATGGGTAGTGTCGTGCATTTTCTTATAAAGTGGAATCGAAGCATATTGCATTGTAGGCAAATTTAGTAGGATGTTCATATGGGATGAAAAAATAAGTTTCTTATTATTAAAACGATTGTTTAAAATCTCCCAACATATCGAATAATTATCCGAACTTATTGTTAAATGTTGTATCAGTTTCTCGGCTTCACCGCGAACCTTGCCTTTTAAATATTGCATTTTTTGACCGTTAGATAGATGTTTGTTTCGATGTATAGCCTCTGTGAAAAGATCTTTGAATGTTACCCAGTGGTGGTAATTACCACTGAACACCGGGATATCAAGTTGAGGTGTTGAATTATTCTTATGCGCTACAGACCAAATTTTTGTGTTTATTGCCTTATTCAAACTTTCAAATTGTTTCTCATACTCGTTGTAAGTGTTTTCGTAAGAAATGTTCTCTCCATTTAATTCCATATCAAGATCCCAATGTAGAGAATCTATTGCTGACCATCTCATTTCTAATTTTTTTAATACGTTCTCTAACTCCCATTTTTCAGAAATGGAATTTAAATCAATATTTGAAGTGGTTCTTGCAAATGCTTTAAAATTTGCATATTGCTTCCTTAACTGTTCATCCAACTTGCTGTGAGTACCTTTTTGTGATTTTGAAGGAGTGGATACGAACTGCTCCACCTCAGCTTCCATATAAAGTGGAGGTTCTTCTTCTGGAGGTTGAGACAGTTTTTTACCAGTTTTCGAAATGGCCTGTTCTCGTTCTCCTGAAGACGGGTTTTCCGCTTGGCACAGTAATTGCTAGTATTGTTGCTAACTCCTCAAATGTTATCTTCTGATGTCCAATCACTCTTTTCAAATGAAATTTTAAACTGCCTACTGATCTTTCCCATAAACCACCCGCACTTGGCCAGGACGGCGCGTTAAAGTGCCACTCAATTTTTAGTTCTATTACTTCAGCCAGAAAACTATCGCTAAAAATTTCTTGAAATTTTTCATATTGTTCTGTGATCAGCCGATTGGCACCTATAAAGTTAGTAACCTGGTCACTATATAAATGCTTTGGCGCTCCTCTTCTAGCTGTCATCCTTTTCAATGCTGCCAAAAATGCTGAACTTGTCAGATCGAATACAAGTTCCAAGTGAACAGCTTTCGTGACCATACACACGAAGACTGCAACATACCCCTTCATGGTTTTTACCCCACGTCCTTTGTTTATCTTTATATCTATGAAACCAGTATAATCCACCCCCGTATGATAGAAGGGAGGAGCAGGATTGGTTCTAAATGTTGGTAAGTCAGCCATTAGTTGACTTTGCTTATTTCCGCTGTTTTTTCGACAAATAACACATTTCCTTAGCTGCTTTTTAGTTGCATTAGTTCCACTTGTTATCCAATACTTTTGTCGTAGGGTACCCAAAGTCAGTTTTGGTCCCCCATGAAATGTTAATTGATGTGCTTCTTCAATTAATAACTCCACCAAACGTCCTTTGTGCGAAATAATCGCGGGATGTTTCATGCTGTAGCCAATAGTTGCGTTTTTTAGACGCCCTCCGACACGAAGTATGCCTTCCTTGTCAATAAATGGATTCAAGTATATTAATTGGCTTTTTAATTCCACTTTTCCATACTTGCGTATAATATCAATATCATGTTCAAATTCCGTACTTTGAACATGTTTCACTATAGCTAACTTAGCATTCCTTATTTCACTTAATGTAATATAACCCGGTAAATGTTTGCGTTTCGAAATAGGTGTTAATGTTCTAAAAATCCAAGCTAATATACGTGTTATTTTTGTAAATGAATTATGTTTCTCTAATAAAGAGCTTATAATATTGTTGTCGTTATGTTTTTGTATAGTAGTTACTTGTTTAATGATTTTTGTTTCTTCTTCCGTTGAGTATATTTCTGGCGTTGTTTCTTTTTCTTGAGAGTAGTTTGGTAACCATGGTGGCCCTTGCCAACACAAGGGATGTTCCACTAACTGAGTAGTCGTAATGCCTCGACTAGCGCAGTCGGCTGGGTTGTCACTTGATTTTACATAGCGCCAACAGCTTGCCGGCATAATGTTTAGTATATTGGTGACCCTATTTGGCCACATATAGCTTCCAACGATTTGTATCACTCTGCAACCATCCTAAAACCACCATAGAATCGCACCATCCATATGTTTCAAAATTACAGTTCATACTTTGCTTAATTTTATTTATAAGTTTTGCCAATAAATATGCCCAACACAGTTCAAGTCGCGGTAATGTTATTACCTTTTTGTAATCATAATCATAATCTTTATTTGTTAAAATGCAGGTCTGTTTACAAATGATGTCAGTTTATAAATTCTTCCCAGTGCATTTTTGCCCCCAGGCGTACAAATATACATTATTATTTGGGAAATTAATTAATTACTTCACAATAAATTCTTAATTCTAAAAACTTTCATATATTATTAATTTATATTAATTAAAATCGTCATTCAAAAATTCCATTTTTTTATAGTAACACTTCTCAATTAAGAATAATTTTAATTTTCTTTTAAAATTTGCCATGTCAAGATTTTTAAAACTATTCGGTAATTTATTAAAAATTTTCGGTGCCATACCAAATATACTTTTGCTGGCTAGGGATGTATTCATTGAGTTTGTTATTAACTTATTTTTATGTCTTTCATTATATTTTTGTTGATCTCCGAATTTCGGAAAGCTGTTTGGATTACATTTAACAAATAATGCTACCTCATATAAATATAGACCAGTTAGAGTTAAAATATTCATATTCCTAAAATGGGGTTTACAGCTATCGATAAGTTTAATATTACATATTGCTCTTATTCACCTCTTTTGTGATCTAAATACATCTTCTTTGTTACTTGAGTTGCCCCAGAAGATTATACCATAGCGCAGTATAGAATCAACACTTCCGTAGTATGCTGTCAGAGCTGTATCACAATTGACTACTTTTCTTAGGTGATAGAGCGCATATGAAAGACTATTTACTCTCTTAGTTATATTATTTGTATGCTCATTCCAAGTCAACTTTCTGTCAATGTGTATTCCTAAAAACTTTATAGAATTAATTTCATTAATTATGTCATCACCATAAATTATGTCAAATTTTGAATCATTAGTGCGCTGTTTAAAGTGCATTATTTTAGTTTTATTTATATTTATACTTAAATTATTCCATTGCAGCCATTTTATTATGTCAATTAATACATTATTTATAATTTCTACATAGTCATTGTTTTGTTTGTGTATAATCACTGTGCTGTCATCTGCAAAAAGAGTCATAGGGAATTCAGTGCATTTAGGGATATCGTTAATATAACATAGAAATAGTAGCGGTCCCAATACACTTCCTTGGGGTACTCCATATAGAATTATACGAGATTTGGACTTATACTTTCTCTCTATTCTTTTCTTTATATCAAGTCTTGTTATTTCAGTTATTTGTTTCCTATTAGATAGATATGACTTTATTAAGTCTAGCGCATTTCCTCTGATTCCGAACTGCTCTAGCTTATATAAGAGTGTGTTATGGTCTACACAGTCAAAAGCTTTACTCATATCCATATACATAGCACAAACCGGTATCCTTTTGTCAACTTTTTCAATTACCTTATACAAAAACTCAAATATTGCTAGATTTGTGGATTTTCCCTTACGGAAGCCTTTTTGTTCCTTGCTTAAAATTTCATTTTTTTCTAGGTAAGCATAAAGTTTTTCATAAATACACTTTTCAAATATTTTAGAGAATATTGGCAATAATGCAACCGGTCTGTAATTACTTAATGTCTCTTTATTCCCTTTCTTATATAAAGGTTTTATAATAGATGTCTTCAATTCTTCTGGAAAAGTACCTTGTTCCATACACAAATTAAATATGTGTGATAGTGGTAAACTGATAATATCTTTAACATGCTTAGTAACTTTTGATGAGATACCGTCATACCCAATACTTTTGGTATTTTTTAACCAATTTATTTTTTCAATAATGTCTTGTCGGGTTATTGGACTTAGAAAAAGTGAGCAACATTTATGCGTAATAAAATCCTTGTAATTAAGTTGTGTCTTTACATTGGGTACCATGTTATTTTTGACACTGTCAATAAAGAAATCATTAAACATGTCAGATATTTGAGCAGGATCAGATATACTTGTATTCTTACAAGTTATTTTAGATATATATTCCTTATTGTTAATCTTATCCTTATTTATGACTTGCCAAGTAGCTCTCGATTTATTAGAGGATGTCTTTATAAAATAATTATTTTGAGATTGCTTCGTTAAATTTATTATTTTTTTGTATATAGTACAGTACTTTCTAAATATATCTTTATTTTCTGGAGTGGGAGATAGCCTATATTTCCATAACAGTTCTCTTTTCCGTTTACTACATTTTTTAATACCTTTGGATATCCATTTTACCTTTTATGATTTGTACTTTTTATGATTTTCTTTTGCCACGGAAAACAAAGATCGTATATAAATTGAAAATTATCCAAGAATAAATTGTAAGCAGTGTTCGGATTATTTGTGTTATATACTTCATGAAAGGTAAGGTTTCGTAGATGCTTTTTAAATATATCCATATTTTCCATGCTCATATCTCTTCTCATAATAGTCCAGGATTTAATTATTTCCGTAAAATTTACTGGACATTCGAATACCTGTGCGTTATGATCTGAAAGTGCCAGCTCAAGAACTTTGGACTTTCCATTCTTTACATTTGTTATAATATTGTCCAAGCAAGATTTACTAATAGGTCGAGTTATTTCCTTAATGGTCAGTTTTAAATTATAACTTAACAATATATTTTCAAAATTTAGTGTCACATTAGTTTGTTTTAGAGTGTCAATGTTAAAGTCTCCACATAAAATAATTGTTTTGTTTTTGTTTTTTGTTATTATTATGAGTATTTGTTCCAAAATATCAAAAAATAGATTAATGTGTTTCGATTTAGGTACCCTGTAAATAGCAACGATAATTACTTTTTGTTCAATAAGTTCAATGGCAGAGCATTCTATAATATTAGGTTTGGATAGATCTTTAATATTTTTGAGTTCTATGTAGTGAAAATATTTTTTAATGATATTACAGGAACCACCTCTTCTATCTTTTCTGCAATAGCTACTGGCTAGTTTGAAGCTTGGTATCTTTAATAACGTTTCATCACCTAATTTCATGTTATGTTCTGTTATACAAATTATATCAATTGATTCACCTAGTGAATTTAACTCATCTAGTTGAATGCTAAGTAAATCCAGTTTATTTATTATGCCAGATATATTCTGATGCATGGTACATATTTTGTTAAATGCGAAAAAGCTGTTCTCTAAATGGTATTTGTTTTGTTTCAGTTCTCTGAATAAATGATTTATTTAAATTTTCTTTGCCATTCATTTTACATATGACAGGAAAGTAATTTAGTATAGTGTTTTTTATTTTCATTTTTTTCTCATCCAATGAGTTATTAGCATAAGTCAAGTCATATAGCTTAGTTGTAAAAAAGTTTTCTAAGGCAATATTATTTATTTCTATATTTAATTTTAAACAAATAAGCTTTTTACTTATGTAATTAAAATCTCGTGAATCTATAAATTTACAATTGGGATAGTTTTTAATAAATATTTTAATGTATTGATTAAGTAGTGAAACGTTTAAATGACGATTATATAGTACATTCAATATAAAAACTTTGGGTTTTTTAAATGTATATAAGGCATTACATAATTCTGACAGACAAAGATAGGGATTACTATCGTTTGCTCCAACCGCAAGAATAACCACATCTTTTTCATTAGTTGTCCGCGATATTTCACCACAGCTCTTCAATATTTATTTTGTAGACGCATTAGGTTTGACTATTCCCATAATCGTGTATTCATTATTCCAATTATTGTTCCTTTGGCGGGTCATGAGCTGTGCATATCCTTGAACTTGTTGATCTCCTAATAATATTATTTTTGATTTAGTTTTGGTATTCATTGGACCTTTTAAATTAGTCAGTGTTTCTTCATGTGTTGTATCATCTTCTTTGTTTATTACCTCTCTGATAAGTAATCGCTTTGGTCGTTGTGTCTCATTATTATTACTATTTAAATCGACAGTTGGATAGTTTGGCGCTGTAGATAGTTTTGGAGACATATTTAAAGTTTTCCAGTTTATTGGTGTTTTCTCATGCTTTTTGCTGGGTGTAGTTTCAGTGTTGGTATTAGATGCTAATTTTTTAAGCAGGTCTATTTGAACAACTCTTTCTTTTAGGTCCTTTTTTAAAATAGTGATTTCTGTATTGAGACTAGCGATTTCTTCGTGTGCAGAGAGAAGTTGTGTACTTATATTTTGTATCTGCTGTTTTAGGTCCAATACTAAAGATATATTAGTGTTTGAAGTAGTCGGTTCACTGTGAGAGGTCAAATCAAGCATAGTTGAATTAAACATTCCAGTAGAATGTATCGATGAGTCACTTACTTGAATTTGAGAAATATCTTGTTCCGAATGTGCTCTTCTATATTTCCGGTAAGTAATGTGCTCCATTTTTCGACCCCCCAAAAATTACAAGCAAAATCGATTATAGATTTGGCATAAATATATCGATTAATCGTTCTTGTTATTTCTGAACGAAATTGTCTGTGGATCGTTTATTTTATAGGTTGTTATCACCTTATCACCACTGTTGTCATATCCGGTTGTCAGATTTGACAGATTATGATTCTCCAATAGCAATCAGCTGACTATCCGTTGAAATGTAAAGGATCTCAAATATTATATTTTTAAAGTGATTTCTGTTAAAAAAATTCAAAAAAGCAATGTATGCATGCAGTGGTTTGCTCACCAAAATTTTGTCTAATAGATGGTAACTTGTTTATCAAGTACTTCGGAATATGTGAAATCTTGTGGTGACGTCCAATATGTTGTTTTTTTTCTGAATTTATCCAATTTCAACGAAAATATCATTAATTTTAATCGAAAAGTGACACACACGAACTTATTATTAATCGTCCTCCACCGGAAGTTTTTTGTTTGTGTGGTATAAGTTTCGATTTCCCCGCGTTAAGTGTAATGTTATTGTTATTTTTACAACGCGCATACACGACACACGCATATGCTTCCATAGAGGCGTCACAGAACCCGTGAAGTTCTATCTTCTCGTTCTTCTTACAAAATATCCATCTTGGAATTTTACATTTTTCTATGTTAATTATATCAGCCTTTATGTTTTCCCACTCAACGTTAATGTTATTTCATACTTCGTCGTCCCAGTTCATGGTGTTTTTCCATAATTTTTGAAATAATAGTTTTAGTTTCGTTGATAAAGGCGTCAGCCATCCTAACGGGTCGTATAACTTGGATATTTCAGATAGTAAGATACGTTTTGTTAATTTAGGAGTTGTTTCATTAAAATTGCATTTAAATGTAAAATGATCCTCAAGCATGTTCCAACAAAGACCTAATGTTTTAGCCGTATTTTCCGTTTTTAAGTTAGTGCCCAATTTGCTAATGTTTTCATAAATTAATTGTTGGTTCTCGATAAGATCTTCCATTTTTCAATGTTCAATAGAACGTAAAAATAAAATAAAAAGGTAAAATGTTATTTGAAAGCTGATGATGTTGCCTTACACCTGATGTTTTGCAATAAATTGTACTGGCACCCTCGCAGTACACACAAAATGTTTATTCACTGGTTATTTTTGACGCACTGCCGAATCGCGAAAGCCCTTAGCTGAAGAACTTAGACGTACGCGGCGCGTGAGTCCCTTTTCGAAGGACCAAGATTTGTCTAATTTTGGTTTTTACAAGTATGTCTGTCAGAATCGAAATTTCGAAAGGCAAAATTGTATCTTTCCTTTACTGCCTGCCAAAATGAATGATCATTTGTTATATTTTATGATTAAGAAATAGATGAGGCTTCCTACAGAGCGGAGACATGGACACTGACGGCAGGACTGGTTCACAAATTTTAAGTCTCTCAGCGGGATACGTATTGGACTATGTTGGGTGTTTATCTTATGAATAACATTCGAAACGAAGACATTCATAAAAAAAAACAAAGTTAACGACATAGCTGGTTACGTCACAGTCACGTGGCCAGTGGGCGCTGGAGTAAACTCATCGTGAAGTGGAGACCGCTCCTCGATAAGCATAATGGAGAACACTCTTCAGTCTGCTAGACCAATGACCTACTCATGGTTGATGGTAAGGGCTGCAAGAGACCGAGATTTGTGGAACAAACTTGGCAAGGCCTAAGCTCAGCATTGGACAACAATTGGCTGATGACGAAGGTCGGATGAGGCAACATATCAAAGATCTAACGTCTGCGGACTTTATGTCTGAAGAATATATGCGTAAACTTACGTGGTTTCTGGCAGTTGCCCCAGAAGTTGTTACATGAAGCTCTTGACTTCATCCATTGGGGACGATAAAGAAGTTTAGGTAAAGTTTAAATCAAAATTAATGTAACCATCACGACTTCTAAAAATCTGTTATTAAATAGGTTGACTTTGAAAAGGCAAGAATAAACAACTGTAACTCTTCAAAAGACTATTCAAGATTAATCTCGTCATAGACAAACCTTGACTTCTATAATTTGTTACGTTCTCAAGGTAGACATGGTTGATTGAAAACAATGCATATCGGGAGCGGCAAAAATGAAATTGATTGCGTAAGATAGGGTGCGTCGTTAAGTCACTCAAATTGTTTTCATATGTTACGGTTTTATCAATCTATACAAATAAATGAAATTGGAGGGTCTGTTTGTAATATTAAAATAACCGCTTTGTATTAAGTGCATTTGGATATAAACATGGTACATATATCAAAACAACATTTTTTACAATTTTTGTCTGTCTGTTTGTTCCGGCTAATCTCTGAAACGGCTGGACCGATTTTGACGGGACTTTCACTGGCAGATAGCTTTTTTTTTGGTCTCGGGGAAAAACCTCTCTTGACGGGTTCCCCCGGCCCGGGGGGACCGAGGGATATGTGGGACTCCGGGAAAGATGTTTGGCCATCCGACTACCCACTAAAAAACCCCGCTGTTCTCCTATCGCCTACGCCCGGGCCGGCGCCGGCCCGCCCTTTGTCTTGAGGCGGGCCCCTTCTAAAGTGTTGGCGCCAGGGGGTCAGGGTTTCGTTCCCCCCGGCGCTCTCCTAACAACTCTAGGAGTTGAGGGAGCCGCGGAACAGCACGCAGCCCTCACCCTCGCGGCAATAGTGCGGGCGGCGGATCCTCCCCCGAGGGGCCGCCCGCGGCCGCTTCTTACGGCGGCCGGAGGTCGTTACTTGCCCTCCGGTGCCGCCGACGTGGCGTGCGTTGGCGGGAGGAGAGTGTGGTGGTCGACTCCCGCTCCCGCTCCGCCGCCTCCTTTGCGGACATGACTGCCTCGCAGAAGGATGCGACGGCCGTCCATACTGGCAGATAGCTGATGTAACAAGGAGTAACTCAGGCTAATTTTATTTTAGAAAAAAAAACTGGTTTTAGTTAAAAGTGATCAGTTTCAGATTATTTTTCCAATTTAAGTTGACCTCAGATTTATATCATCAATCATATAAAATAGGGTTCAGTTTAGGTTGGACTACGTAGGTTCGAAAGCAGTTTGTATATTTCATTTATTTATATTTTAGGGTTAATAGGGTTTGTAATTCAAAATAAACCATAAGATATATCCAATAAATGCTGCCCAAAGTCACTATTCCACGCGGACGGAGTCACGGGCACGGCTAATCAAATATAAAATTTAAAGTTACATATTTCGGGAAATGAGAATCGTGACTATGCCCACTAGATTTTCCACCATAGATGGTGAAAATGGTCACATACAGATCACCACAATTGTCATAGATTTAATGCCATAATTTTAGTAGAAAGTTTGGTAATATGTCCTGTAGTCCGTTTTCTAACCATTTTTATACTAAATATACTATGAATAGTATAGATATGAATGATACTTACACTATTTTAACTGGTCCTATTGCTTGATCGGTTGCGTCACGATCTTAAAGGTCTCTTGAACTAGCCAAAGTTTTCCAGTTTGGTATAACTAAGGTTCTGTAGCGATCCGGCTAGCACATCCTCAAGAACATTCGAAGTGTTCTCTTAGTTGTGTTAAATTTTGTTGAATTTTATTTTATCTAAAGCTTTGTTATGTAATTGGAAGAAATTAGTACTTTTCGCTGAACAAACTTTGAAAAATTATCAGTCGATAAAAATCACAAAGAATCAGATGTAGTAAGCAAAACTAGCTGTTTCGCCAGGATACTTTTCTGGGTTACCGTCGTCTAGTTTAGAATAACGTTTAAAACGTTTTAGTAGTTATTGTTTTTTATAGATGTTTGCGACATCAGGGGCACCGCTAATACACTGCCGTCCACGTATGGGAACTGAAACCTGAGTCACTTTTATCGGAACATAATACAAACTTGTTATGGCCACATATTTGGAGCTGTAGACGGGCCTAGAGCCATCCTTCCTAGCTAGGGTTTTGTCGCCCTTTACGACAGGCCGCCTCCGGTTGCAGGGATCAATTCTTACTTTGCCCCTGCACGGAAAGCAAATACCAAAAGAAAAAAAAGATTCTATAATTAAAAATCATAATTGATCAAAATATTAATAATTTATATTTTGTCGAAATCTGTTAACTTTAAATCTTCCACAAATTTAAAAGAGATTTGCATATCTTTCAAAATCTTTAGCAAGCTTAAGTAATACAATAAACAGATTAAGCCGGTAAATACCGCTATTATCTTGCGCTAGTTTTCCTTATGTGGTTGTTATCTGCAACTATATTTTATGCATTTAGGTGCGTCATTATAATAAATATATTGTGTACCTACATGCGGCCCTATCTCGTCTCAAAGTAAGCGACGGGTAACTTGTGTCATGGATACTAGGTAACTGATACTTTTATTTTGTAATAAATAAATATATAATATCCGGATGACCGAGCTTTGCTCGGTATTTTTTTTTATAAATTGTGTTTTTTGGAAATTGACAATTGATTTTCTTAGTCTAACCTCAAAGCAAACACTCATTGACTTCTTGTTACTTAACAACGCCATCTGTTGGAATAGCTTTAGTGTTGTGTCGTTAAAGCAATTTAAAAAAAATAGTATTATTATTCGCCGATAGATGTCAGGAAGAGTCACATTTTTGTTACTTTTCTTCCAATTAAAAAAAAAGCTAATAAAATGACATTTTCTAGAAATGATTCCTAGCTAGATCGATTTATCACCCCCGAAACCCCCCATATACTAAATTTCATGAAAATTGTTGGAGCCGATTCCAAGATTCCAATTATATATATATATATATATATATATATATATATATATATATATATATATATATATATATATATATATATATATATATATATATATATATATATATATATATATATATATATATATATATATATATATATATATATATATATATATATATGTGTGTGTGTATATATATATATATATACACATACAAGAATTGCTCGTTTAAAGATATAAGATTATACACACCCGGGAATCAAACCCGTAATCCTCACAAGCGTTGTGATTTGCGAAAGGCGTTATGCCACGGAGGTCGTAAACATAACGCGCATAAAATTTATGATTAATAAACTAATTTCAGAAAAAATAATTCATATTTTAAAATATAATTATAAAATAATAGACAATAATAATTATACTTCACAATGTGGTGTACTCGCAGCTGTAGAAAAAGAAACAGCAAGAAAACATGTTTTGATTAATATTGTGATTACCTTTAAAGAGGACACGATAACACGCGCTTAAAATCTTGAATACGTAGGTTTAATTATTGATATCTTCTTCTGGCTTGGAGACTTTAAAAATATTGTATAAAGTGTTAATTTTTACAAAATTACATAATTGCCTGTGACATTTCCAGCGTTTATTTTAGAACAAAAGTTTACATTAAGCGGGGATATCGCTGTAATCATGTACTCGTATAGTGAACCGAAATTCGTCGCCGTACGAAACTGGATTTTGTGGCGGTTAATATCTGTGGAACTGCTGAAATTTTCGCGGCTCACTATTTGCCGCACCTATTTATAAGTTCCAGAGAATTGTTCAGACGAAATTCCTATGCTAGTCGTGGTCCACACGCGCACTACGTCGCGTCTTCCCCAAAATATATAATTGAAAAAACTGTTTTATTTTTTGACTATCAACAAATATGTTCAGTTGATTTGTGCTATCACGCCGTGTTAAGTGCGACATTTGTGACTAGAACACAGGCTTATACACATTTGATGTAAGACTTTATATCATTTAAATATTTTTTTCTCTCTGATGATCTCTGATGATTAACAAATCTAACTTTATCAACAAACATATCTAAGACATCACTCAACTTCTTTTATATATGAATTGTCATCTAATTATAAAACAACACGTTGATGTGTAATTATCTTTATTATTGTAATTTAAAAATATAAACTTTAAAAACAAACAAAACAATATGTTATTTAATAATAAAAATTTGAATTAAAATCAATTATGAAAACACTAACCTCTTTTATATGATTTTCTTCTACTTTGTTCTTGGTATACTATTATTACTATACAGCAAAAGTAAGCTGTATAGTTAGTATACTACAAACAACAATAGTTTTAGTAGATACCAATAAATTTAGAAACCAACGCAAAGTAGTAAAAACACTTTAAAGATCACATGAAAATTGGCTTGGTCACAAAATTACCTACATTCAAGTTTTCTTTAATATCTTCGTCTACATTTTATGAGAGAATCACAATCGATAAATGTTATAATGCATTGTTTAAGTAATAATTGAGACATGGTTCTTGACCAGAGTGCCGTTCAAGAATTGGAATGGACCTTGAGGTCCCTAGAAAAGCGTAATTCACAGCCAAGAAAAGGTTACCAAACTATTTCTAGTTTCGAGTGCAGACGATAGTTATTTTTGTAAATACCAATTTTGTCTTATCTATTGTATTCTATCTATTTTATTATATTTAAGAAAAGGAAGTGTTAGGGAAGGATGGTGATGTAAAAGCTTAAAATAAAACCGTTAAGGCGTCATGTGCTTAAATAAATAATATAATCTAAATTGTTTATCTTATTTTTATAATCGCTATGGATGATGAAGCGGATGTCAGTCTAACGACAAACATTAAGCTTTTGAAAGCTCGTTTCAGAAGTAGCTTTCTATTTCTGTGTCTCAACATAATGAGCTTCATTTAGAAATGTTTCTGCGCTTATAATGTTTTACTTTTATTTTTATTTATACAAAATAATATATATATAGTTTATATTATTTTATAAACATATCGCCTTGCCTAATAAATACTTAATGTACATATTTTTTTGTAAATCGTTCCTAATTTCAATTTTATCTTCGACTCTTTACTTTCTGAATAATTTTATCAATGTTGTAAATTCAATATTATATATATGTTCTAGAGCTAGACTTAGATGTCCCTAAGTTTCTACCGTAAATCTTTGTTCTTTGCCTTTCCCGTCTTGGCTTGGACGGGAACTTTACGTAAGGTGTTCTGCAAATATTTCCAATACATTTATTATATACTAGCTGTGCCCGCGACTCCGTCCGCTTGGAATAGTGACTTTGGGCAGCATTTTTTTGGATATATCTTATGGTTTATTTTGGATTACAAACCCTATAAACCCTAAAATATAAATTAATGAAATATAGAAATTGCATTCGGACCTGCAAAGTCCAGCCTAAGCTGAACCCTATTTTATATTATTATATTATTGATGATATAAATCCGAGGTCAACTTAAATTGGATTAAAAAAATCCGAAACTGATCAATTTTAACAAAGCAATTTTTTTTCTAAAATAAAAATAGCCTAAGTTACTCCCTGATATATCAGCTATCTGCCAGTGAAAGTTCCGTCAAAATCGGTGCAGCCATTTCAGAGATTAGCCGGAACAAACAGACAGACAGACAGACAAAAATTGTAAAAAAAATTGTTTTGGTATATAATAATAATAATAATAATAATTTATTTCAGAAACAAGTCCCATACAATACAATACAATACAAATTTATTTTTATACACATTATTTAAAACACATTATTTAATTAACAAAATTAACAAAAACATCAGCCACTGCCCCCAAACTAGAAAAGTATCTGTGTCTTGGAGGCCGAGGCAAAAAATTTCCATTGCACAATCCGTGCGGTGTGGGTGTGTGTATATGAGAGTATGTTGTGTATGAATACATTACATAAGTGTATACACAATACTATACAAATAAGAAGAGTATTTTATATACAGACATACTGGGAAATAAAATATTATGAAAAAATATCATGTCATTGGTTTGATTAGATTTTCAGTGTCATCATAATTAAGTTTTTGCAACCAGTTTGAAACAATGTTCTTACATTTTGATTTATGGTAGGAATAAAATTTTAATTGTATGTTCAATTTATTATATAGATATATGCCCAAAAAATCAAAAAAGCGATGGGAAGAGCTAGTGTTACAGAAACGTTTTTGAGATATCTTATTTTTTATTCGTTTGGTACATCGTGGATTATATTTTGTAATGGAATGCTGTCTTATAACAGTTTGTAGTATAAAAAGTTGACGTACTGTAAGTACTTTGGTTGTCTGATATAGGGCTGTAGTTGGATGGAAATAAGGGAGGGAGAACAAAACTTTCAGCACACATCTCTGTGCTCTTTCGAGTTTCAGTAGATGAGTTTTACAAGAACCTCCCCAGACTGTAATACAATAAGTTAACAAAGATTGACATAGAGCAAAGTAGGTTGTCATGAGAATTTTATTGTTTGATATGTGACGTAGGTTTTTAAAAATAAATATTAGTTTTCTTACCTTAGATGTAACATAGTCTATGTGTAGTTTAAAGTTTAAATTTTTGTCTATAATAATTCCGAGGTATCTGATACTAGAAACATTTTCCAATTTTGGACATGTACATTGATTCAATGAATAACTACACGAGTGTGCAAAAATATTCAGATTAAGAGTTAGCAAAATATTAGAAGTTCTGAAAGAAAATGCAATATATTTTGTTTTATCAACATTGAGAGTTAAAAAGTTGTTTGACAACCAAAGATTAACTTGGTCGAAACCCAATTGGGCAGATTTATATGTATCTTCCCATGTTTCACCTGTAAACACGATAGCTGTATCATCTGCAAAAGTGACCATCTTGCCATTAGGGATCATTAGCTGACAAAGATCATTTATATAAATAAGGAAAAGAGTAGGGCCTAGTATACTACCCTGTGGTACCCCATACATAATATCGACCTCATCACTCGTCCAATCTCCAATCTTAATGCTCTGCTTACGACCCTCAAGATAACTTTTGAAAAATTTTAGCTGTGTATCTCTTATACCACAATAATGCATTTTTTCTAATAATAAAGAGATTTGGATGGTATCGAACGCCTTAGCCAAGTCAAGAAATATAGCTAAGACCTTTCTACCACCATCCATACTACTAATTATAAAATCAGTGAGTTTGTGGACCGCATCACTTGTGGATTTACCTTTACGAAAGCCATATTGCGCATCTGATATAAGATACTTAGCTTCAAGAAATTGAACTAATTGTTTGTTAACTATTTTTTCAAGAATTTTAGATAGCGCTGGCAAAATAGAAATTGGTCGATAATTGCTAATGAGTCGTTTATCACCACTTTTGAATATAGGATGTATAATCGCATGTTTAAACTCAGAAGGAAATACACCTGTCTTGAGTGATAAGTTGAAAATATAAGTCAGTGGTTCAGAGAGTATATCTCTGTATCGTTTTAATACAGAACTAGGTAAATTATCCCTACCAACGGCACAAGTGGACTTCATATTACCAATAAGCGACTTTACTTCATCAGCATCAGTTGGCAAAAGAACGAACGAATTGACATACGAATTCATTGCTGGAGGTTTAGTTAGTAGAGTATGTTTTAGGCCAATTTTCTCAGCGAGATCCTTTCCCACATTTGCGAAAAAGTTATTAGCAGAATTAATAGCATATTTTGGATCATTAGAAATCAATTCAGAAGCAGTGGACTTAACTTTGTTTGTGCCTGTAATAGTTTTAATAGTCTCCCAAAGCTTTCTATTGTTTGTACTATATTTTTCAAGAAGATTTTGTTCATATTGAAGTTTTATTTTTTTGAGTAAAGAATTGCAAAAGTTTCTATAACGGATGTATGTAACTTTTAGTGTATTATTTGTTGGAAACTGTTTTGATTTTAAATGAAGCCTGTCCCTATTTCTCACACACCTCACCAAACCCGGTGTAATCCAAGGTTTTATTGGGCAAAAACGCCTTGATAAACGTTTTTGTAAAGTACATTGTTTAATAAGAGTAGTAAGAGTATTATTTAAAAAGGTCGTTGCTTGATTTGCATCATTAATTTGATATATTGGAGTAAAGTCAATAGTATTTATTGAATTATCCAAAGCTGAAAAATTAATTTTATTAGTATATGTGGAGCTCAACATTTTATTAGGTAATAGCTTCAAGGAAAGCATCACAGTATAGTGATCTGTTAAAGTGGTATGAGAGACCAGGCAGGTTACATTATGTTTTGTTTTAACAATCCAATGGTCCAAACAAGTAAGTGTATGAGTTGGTTTGGTATGGGCCGGTAGCAACCCATGAGAAGCAAGGAGATTTAGGTATTCATATGATCGCTTGTCTAAAGTTGAAGGTGCAATGTCAATATTTAAGTCTCCAGTTAACAAGATATTGTTGAACCTTTTTAAACTAATAAGCAAGCGGTCTAATGTTTCAAGAAATTTAGAAATATTAACCACACTTGGAGAACGGTATATTGCAAGAACAACAGTGTTATCATTTATTTTGATTAAAAGACAATTTGCATCCTCTATTTGGGGCTCTGTAATTATGTAAGGATATGCAGATTTACAAAAAACCACAACACCTTCATTTTGGGTCTTGTTTAATTTAGTTGATTCACTGTTGTATCCCTTCAGAGAATACACAAATGGGTTTTTGGATAGCCAACATTCTGTTAAAATTATAATATCCCAGTCAACCTTAGACATAGACAAGAGGATCTGGAATCCATCAAAGTTACGGTTCAGACTTCTTATATTTTGTGTAATTAATTTCAAATTGTTAACATTAGAATTTAGCAGTGTATTAATTACACTTTTCTATAGGGCAAGTTATACAGTTAGCTAAGCTCAGATCATCCAAATCATCATCTATATTGAAATCGAATGTTGACTATAAAAAATAGTATGATAATCTGATATAAATTAAGTGACACTGGTAATAGTATTAGTAGTATTAAAAAAGTAAAATCATAAAGGTAAGTGAGTAATTTCGCATCATGTATGCAAAGTAATGTATAAATTAAATCATATATATGTTCATCCAGGTATATAATACAATAAATAAAAATTAATATAGTATATTGTAAACATAATTTTTTGAAATGTGTATTAAGTTTATTGATGTAAGATGTTTCACAGTTAGAAGGAGTGTGCAGAATAGAGAAGCAATATAATATTAATTTTAAACAATACTCTCTCAAAACAAATATTTTCATTTTAAATAATAATAAAATTAAGCTGAGATAATAAAATGATAATAATTGACAATTCTGATTAATACAGTTACATATTAACATCAGTATTATAAGAACATTTATTATAATTAGTCATTGTGTTGAACTTTTGTTACCCATTTGATTTAATTGAGACTCATTATTGATTACAATATATGAACTGTTATTGTCTTTTCTTAACAGAATGCGCCCATTGGAAACCCAACAAAACCTATAATTATTTTCCTTAGCAAAAGATCGGGCCATGTATGAGAGTTTTTTCATTCTTGCTGTAATCTGCTCTGCTACAAAAACTGGCTTAGGGGGACCCTCAAGTCCTAGATGAGACGAATTTATTTTCATAGTTGGATGGTTTTTATTGTAAGTCTTAGCAGCTTGCAAGAAGTTGGTTTTCAACATACCCGTCATAAATTCTATTGAGATAGATGAGGTTTTATATGGCTAGATATGTAGCGTGTATATGTATACGTCCGAATGCACTTAGTAAAAAGCGGTTATTTTAACATTACAAACAGACCCTCCAATTTTATTTGTTTGTATAGATATTCTTTTCAAAACTTTATATGCGTTTAGATTTTCCTTCATGATCATATTTGTAGAATCTTTATCTTCTTTGCAGAATCTTGAGATTTACGTGTTTTCTAAATTCAGTCACAATCATTCGTAGTTCACCAAGTCTGATTTTTTGTATATTGAAATAAGTAGGTATCTTCGATCTTCTTCTTCAACCGTCGTCAACCATATTTTTATGATCTTTAGCCTATCTGGGTCATGTACTCAAATATGAACTTTTACAAGAATAGTTATGGGCAAAGTGGCTGGAAAAAGGGCGAGATAGGCTGCCCGAAAAAATCTTGGCTGCGAAACATTCGGGAATGGACTGGAATAACAAGTACAGTAAAGAACTTTTCAACCTCGCCAACATCGATTCTACATAACTTCTATATATGTACCCAGTCAAATGATTTTGTAGACATAGGTCTTCTTTTACGGGCATTTTACCCTATTTGGATCAAAAGCTTAACACTTCAGAGACAGACACTAGTTCGTCACCATGCATCCCGTTGTCATGTGGCATAACTCTTGTACGTCTATTGGCATTAGCGCATCTCCGTGACACAAAACGGCAGTATGATCCTAATAAGGACTATGGGACAAAATTATTAAATTTGTGTATTGTCATTAGGTCTATCTGTGCAGGGGCGGAGAAAGAATACTAACCTCTGCGGTCGAGGTCGGCCTGTCCTAAAAGGCGACAAAACAACTCACCTCAGCTAGTAGTAGGGCCCCAAGCCCGTTTGGATGGCGACCACCTTTGGTCTTAAGTATGCCGCCATAATAACCTTGTGTTGTGTTCCGGCATTAGTGACCCAAGTTCCTGTACTCTTATGGGACAGCAGCATGTTCACGATGCCACTGGCGTTACATATACCCATAGCCGTCGGTAACTGCTAAGTTCTAAGCGGGCCGTCAGCCTGTCTGCTGTCCTACAGCAATAAAAAATAAGTCGCTAATAAATATTCTATACGAGCGACTGTCATGGAAGCCCCCCGTAAGTATTTCCTTACCGGTTATTTAACCGGTGTACTACTTACCTGACTGGTAAAAGGGATAATCCTTTTGTCACCATTTACGACTTAGCTATCAATAAAAATATAAGACGGTAATTTCCATTAATTATTACGCAATTAGTTTACATTATTAATTTTTAACGTTAGAAGTTCTTGTAACAAAATATTGCGTTGCTCAAAGTTCCAAGGTCTTCTTCCTAGCATGGAAATACAATTTTTTTTTTAAATTTAGATGACGATTTATGGATTGCTTGTATTTTTTTTTTTATTGCTGTAGAACAGTAGATAGACTGACGGTCCACTTAGAACTTAGCAGTTACCGTTGGTTGCCTATGGGTGTTTGCAACGCCAGTGCCATCTCCAACACGTTACTGTCCCATAGGGGTACAGGAACTTGGGTCACTAATCCCGGAACACAACACAAAGTTATTATGGCGGCATACTTAAGACCTAAGGTGGTCGTCATCCAGACAGGCTTGGAGCCCTACCACGTAGCTAGGGTGGGTTGTTTTGTCGCCTTTTAACAGGCCGACCCCGACCGCAGCGGTCAGTATTCTTTCTCCGCCCCTGCACGGATTAGTAAAATTAATAGACTTATCCCAACAGTGGGATGATGTAGGTTGTTATTAGTAATTATAAAGATATTTTTAATTTACTTACATCCGGATCTTCAACATGGACTGGATTCAATTGTAAATCCGATATACCTCTGTGATAATTGAACACCATTTTTCTAATCAGGTCATTCCACTCGCTCTCTATGTACTGGTTGGCGAAGAAATGGCCCGATCCGATTACGAACAGTTTTTCTACAAAGTACGGATATCCGTCATTGTCGTGATGAGGCTGACATCGCTCGATATATTTCTAATGTAAACTTCATACGATAACCACTTGTATGTTTTAAGTATTTTAAGGCTAATTACTTTGTACATCACCTTTCACCTTTGTGGTAACACTTAGATAATTTTTATGTTTCAAAGCTTCAAGAACTTGCTACTTCTGGGCAAATTTGGTAACGATCTTATTTGTATTTCTTTCTGATATATGCGTTCTATAATCATCAACAAAGAGAGCTTAAATTTTCGATTTTTGTTCGAACAATGCGTTAAGTAACATTGTTTTTAAAAAATGAAAAACTAGGTCATAAAAATTGCGATTAAAAGAATAATAAAGTTATTTTAGCAACTTGTCGGTAATTCGCGCAACATAGGCGTGAGTTTTAGATAAAAAATAGGTAATATAGTTCTAATGCAAAACATTGCTCAGTAGCTCCGAAATCATTATCATATTAGGATTAATATTATCCGGTTGCCATCCAAACTTTCGCTTCGGTGCCCGTTGTCCGCTTTCGGACTTCTCCACTTCACCAGATCTTCTTCATCTCTGGTGGTCGTAGCTCAGCAATAAATGCTTTTTTATCTTGCAATAAAATACAAGTAGTATTCTTAAATTGAAATATGTATGTACGCGTATCTTCACCGCGCCCTCTGCGTTATTATTGGAGAACGTAACAATAATATTATTCTAAGCATTTGGCGTTGTAATTGTTCATAAAATACCAAGTGTGTAAAATTAATGTTTTATAATAATGAATGTTTTCATAAAATTTCAAGTAGTGATCAAGTGCTATTACGCAAAGCCCAAAGATCACAGGTTCGATTCCCACTATGGCATCTTTTCGACCGTTTTTCTTGCTTAATAAATATAGATCAAGTTCGTAGATTTTTAGTTTTATATTCACATAAAGTTTTGCATTTTAGTATTTTAAATCTCCTCCCTCCTCCCACCTTTAACGTGCGACGTAATTTATGGATGACCACTAAGAGATAGAAAGAGTTGTTGTTTATCTTTGTTCCATTGAATTAGCATTAGTGCGCGACGGTAATTTCTAAAAATATCGATCTATATCTAGTTGAATGAATGTATTTGTGCCTTAGCCAATTTTCCAGCTATCTATATGCACTGGGCTTAAATGAAGCTATAGTATTAATCATTTGCTAGGTTGGTCTCCAAGCTTGTCTGGATTACCACCATTGGTTACTAAGTATGCCGTCATAATAACTTTGTGTTGTGCTCCGGCAGAAGTGAACCAGGTTCCAGTTCCACTACACAGACATCAGTGTGTTAGCGGTGCCCCTGCCGTCGCAAATACCCATAGGCGACGGCAACTGTTTACTATTGATTGGGCTATCGGCTTGTCTATTATTCCACAGCAATAATCAAAAATGATTATTTTAATTAAGTCTCATGAATATGAAGACACACCTAGAAGCTTCCAAGCAAAATGCGACGTGTTGCCCTGTGACTGTCCCAGCAGGGGACTACATGCTCCAAAGTACAAATCAATGTAAAAAAATAAAATAAACCACTTCCACGGTTATTCTTGGCTGTCTGCTGCGAATATCAAGAACTTGATGTATTTGTTTATTTTATTTTTTATTGCTTTTATTTGTTAAAAAACGCTTTAAGTGTTTTATGTATCATCGTAAAATTTTGCATATGTTGTCAGTGGCCGTTGGGCCGAACTAGAAAACATTTCATTTGTATTGGTAACTAATTAATTCCTTACAGGATTACGGAATATTGGTTTGTTTTTGGTTTGGGGTTGCAACTCAGATGGTGGATTAAAAGAGAAAATCTTATAATAATAAGTAAGAAAGAAAGAAGAAAAAAAATATTTAGAGCTTAGTACATATTTATAAAAGCAGTATAACTTAAACTAATAATAACAGTAAAAAAAGATCTAAAAGGGCAAATAAGGTCAAATGCAATAAGTTTATTCAATAAATATCCTGACCCGATGAAAACATGGGTAACTTTGTAAATGTGTATGTGAGTGAACTTCTCCAAAACGGCTGGATCGATTGTGATAATTTTTTTGTGTATTCAAGTGGATTCGAGAATGGTTTAGATTCACAGTTCGGTCCACTTTTTAATTTATATGACAGAACATTGTTTGCCACGTCAACTTGTTTTACTACACGATATCTAAAATATATTTCATACTCTGGTTAGGACCTGCGACGTAACTACGAACGCTGGACATAGCAGGTGATGTACTCGGCATTAAAATGCCGCTTTTAAAGCCGGCTCAAAAAAGTTCACTGACATCTTAAATATTTGAATAGTATTCAAGTAATCACATATAATTTTTTATTTTCGAACATATATTTCGCATTATGTACAAATTCAAAATATACACATCAAAAAAGTCTAAGCAACATTCATGATATTACAAATTTACCATTTATACTAATTAATTTCTAAGTCCTTACTCACTCAAAGTGCGTAGGTATGTAAACTTTTTTTGTTATTGATGACATACTGGCTGATTGTAAAAAAATCGATTATGTTTTGTTTTTTTCATAAAATTAAATGAAAGGGAATTTGTTTGAATTTAAGTGCGTTTTTATTGCTACGTTTAGTCTTGATTTTATAATTTTACCAACCATTTAAATAAAGTTAGCGACAAAATTGAATTGTTAGATATTATTTACGTCATGAAGCGACGTCATTTGACGGCAAATGAAATGTAAAGAGCTGTAGTGATGTTGCAAGCGGGAAGTAATCAATCTGAAATGTATCTCGGCATTTTGGCATTCATAGAAGTGTTATTTGTCGTCTTTGGCAGCGCTACAATAATACAACGGAACCCGCTGAACAGCATCCAGACCGTAAAAGGAGTACAACCACTCGGCTAGACCGGTACATACAACTGACTGCAAGACGCCAGCCGATGTTAACCGCTCGAGAGATAAGTTTGAGGCTACAAAATTCAAGTGGTATTGATGTAAGTCCCCAAACTGTGCGAAATCGACTGCATGAGTACGGCCTACGAGCTCGACGCCCAATTAGGTGCCCACCGATACGTCACGGGAATCGCGCTCGTCGAAATGAATGGTGTAGAGAACGCAGAATATGGACCCAGGAACAATGGGATAAAATTATGTTTTCCGATGAGTCGCGATTCGGGTTTAGGCCTGATACAAGAAGGGTGCGAGTGGAGCGTCGGCCCGGAAATACTGAAAGGCTCAGGTGCATTCAGGAAGTTCATCCATATAGCGGCTCATCCACCATCCTAAAATTTTAATTAGTACATGTTACTTAGACTTTCTTGATGTGTGTATATTGAACAGCGAAATCGCAGGCAGTCACTTTGGAATTTACCGTATTCATTTTGGCAATTAATGTACATGCTTTGGTCATTATATGCATCTTTTTCATAAATTAACATTTATCGTATCCCGTCATTGTAGGATACATGTAAAACGCGTTATTTATGGAACATCTGGCAAGGTTAGAACGAGGTTATTATTGTTGAAAAAAATATGAATAATTGAAAATTCGACAGCTCAGCGGAATAGTTTTTCATAAGCTAAATTATATAAGCAGCAAAACAATGGGACTTTTTTTGAAGATCGAAGAACTAAAAGAATTTTTTGCATAAAGAAACAAATATCACAGAACAGAACACCATACTTTGGGTTACGAAGCGATAGCTTCAAATAAAATCTTGAAAGAAGAAGAAATAATATAAAATTATTAAAAACCTATTTTATTTTGTTTTGTGTATGTAATACAGTATTATTAATACTTACAAGGTTATATTACTTTTTAAAGGTCTATTGATAAGATATTTGAAGTATATGACAAAGAATAGGTAAATAAATAGTTAATAATTATTGATGGTAAGAAGATGTTGATAATAAGAATTGAGGGAAAATTGGTATAAGAAAGCGAAGATTATAAGTGAGCCTTGAAATCAAAACAGACCCATTTCCGCCAATGAAACACGACTAGCTCAAGGCTAACTAACTATTCAATGTCAATAGCTTATGATATTAAATGATTAGTGTAACGTTTAAAATAGGTTGAACATGTGTCCGACCGTGGCCTTGTCTTGCGGCCCTCGGATCTTGATGTATTTTTTTGTATATAATAATAGTTGCTGGCATAAAAACAGCATTTAATTACACTTTAATTAAAGTACACACACTACACAATTACTTAAAGTACACTTTTAGTTAAGAAAAACCTTATTTTTAAATGTAACAGTTAATCAAACTCATTTTTTTATATTTATCGAATATGAACTAACCTTCATAGAAGCTTCATATTCGTACAAATCTAAAAGCCATTTTTCGCGTAGACAATGAGATGCCGACGTAGCCAAGAATCAGAAGCGTAGTAAGTTTCTAAAATAATTACTACGACGAACTTCATGTCATCTCTGTATGCAATTTTTTTAGCGATTTTTCTTCATAGTCGGCACGTACCAATTATGTTAATGCTCAGTCAAGAAAATCTGTCCTGTGTTCGCCATAGTGAGACCTTTAGATTGATCTACAAGTATAAGAATAGGCGGGGTGACAGTGGCAACTTAATTATGTAATAATAAAATATTCAATATTCAATAATTGATGATTTGAGATCAAATAAAAAAAATACAGTATTGTAAATTTTGTATTATTGTATATATACTAGCTGTGCCCGCGACTCCGTCCGCGTGGAATAGTGACCTTGTCACTAAGGGGTATGAAAAATAGATGTTGACCGATTCTAAGACCTACTCAATATGCTCACAAAATTTCATGAGAATCGGTCAAGCCGTTTCGGAGGAGTACGGGAACGAACATTGTGACACGAGAATTTTATATATAAGATAATTACCTTAATCATTAGCTATATAAATAAAATAAAAAACGGCCAAACGATCAGTATCTTTCACAACCCTTTTTTTGTCTCGGGGAAAAAACTCTCTTGACGGGTTCCCCCGGCCCAGGGGGACCGAGGGATATGTGGGACTCCGGGAAAGATGTTCAGCCATCCGACTACCCACTAAAAAACCCCGCTGTTCTCCTATCGCCTACGCCCGGGCCTACGGATATGTGGCCTGCCGATCTCGTGGCCCGGGCCGGCGCCGGCCCACCCTTTTTCTCAAGGCGGGCCTTTTCTAAAGTGTTGGCGCCAGGGGGTCAGGGTTTCGTCCCCCCTGGCGCTCTCCTGTAACAACTCTAGGAGTTGAGAGGGCCGCGGAACAGCACACGGCCCTCTCCCTCGCGGCAATAGTGCGGGCGGTGGATCCTCCCCGAGGGGCCGCCCGCGGCCGCTTTCTACGGCGGCCGGAGGTCGCTGCCCACCGTCCGGCGCCGACGACGCGGCCTGCGTTGGCGGGAGGGGAGTGCGGTGGCGGACTTCCGCTCCCGCTTCGCCGCCTCCTTTGCAGACACTACTGCCTCGCAAAAGGAGGCGACGGCCGTCCATCCAGGATCGCCCCCGAACATGGACAGAACCAGGGCCGGGAGCGACAGGTCCGCGGCCAATTCCGGACTCGCATCCCCGTCGCGTGCTAGTCAGGCGTGGGTACAACTACCAGATGACACTCCAGAAAAATCAGGGAGTCGCCTGACGTCGTTGCCGGCCCAGCAAGACCAACCGACAGCGGGGATGCGATTCCCGCCCCGGGAACACTCTCTGTACAACCCTGTCGTAAGACTGACAAACTCAACCAAGTTACTAACGCTTAAATTTTATATATTTTAAGTAAATTTAAGCTTTCATTTAAATTAAATGAAAGCTTGAAATTTTTTTTTTGATTACAGTCAATCACAATGCCAATCGGAAATGTGAGCAGGGGGGACTCCGGCCCCCAGAGGCGTGATAGCTTCAGGCCTCCATGGGTAAAGGACAAAGACGCCGAGGCCCCTCCACCGTGGACTCAAAAGAAATTGAAACCTGTGGAAAGTGTCGGTAAAACAACGCCAGTTGAAAATGATGAGGTTCCTGCAATTAAACCGTTAAAGCGTAAGTATTAAAATTATTAATATTAGACGCAGACGCAGTTTAGAAAGTACCAAAACAACTCAGCATATATTGTTAGAATATCTAAACCACAATTTTAGCAGGAATGACCTGGAGAAGGCAGCTGCAACAAAATTTAAAGCATCGCTGATTAAGTGACGGGAAATTGCGAGTATTAGATTCTTTCTAAGCAGCGTTTTGGCAAATGTGCTGTTAGGCCCCGAGTAGCTAGCTTGGGTAATTGTCTACTTATAGTTGGTAAACACCAAGTGCAACTAGCCAAAGATAGTAGGCCTCTATAACAAGAATCGAAAGAAAGCTACGTCCAGTACTTGATGACAAAATGATTAATGAACTAAATTTTGGCATCCATTTTGTTTGGGATTCTTTGCGCTGTTCATTAATTATCAATAAAGAGTAAAAATTTTAAAAAGTACACAGTCAATTTCATCCTATACCAACTATTAACAATGACCCCGGGTTCAGAAGGATTGAACGTTCTAGTAAAAGAACCCTTAAAAAGAAGGAGAAGAAAATAATTTTTTTTGGGTAAAAACACAAACTGACAAGTGTCTGCGAGCCGCGGGGAACGGGGAGTATGTTAGGGTATGTGGGACTCCAGAAAAGTTGGACGACATCCGACTACGCACTGAAAAACTTCGCTGTTCCACTACCACTTACCGCTTGGGCCCAGTATATACTGGTCTGTCAATCGCGTGGCCCAAGCCAAGGAAAGCTATTTGAATATTCAGGATTAACACAATCGATTGTTAAATTTCAAATGATATTAATAACTAAGACGCGAATAAAAGTAATAACTTTAATCTTACAGCCGGTATCACAAACAATGACAAGTATTAAAAATTCTATTTTTCCATTAAATCAATTGTACAGTAAACGCCACGATTTAGTGGAAAATTTGGATTTAAAGTTAAAGAATTTTACAAGCCCCTTTAGTATGCCGTTTAATAGTCCGTGTATAAATGTGTATCCGAATATTGTTATGCCAATACTGATTTTAATCCAATAACATATTCGGCTTTCACTATTTGCAACAAGCAGATTTATGCGATCATCAGGCATGTGAAGCTGCTATGAAAATAGTCGTAAAATCATGCTAATAAAATGATTATAGTCTGTACAAGAATTTATTCGTATACTGTTGTTTATTAATGGATTTCCTATTTTAATCCAAACATTATATTTATATTTAACACAGAAAAAGAGTCCATTTTCTCCATACAGGGGCGGAGTAAACATATTCTACATCTGTGGCTGGCGACGTCATAAAAGAAGATTACAAAACCCTGGTGGCCCAGCCTTTGTCTCTAAATATGCCACCATCGTAAACTTGTGCTGTGTTCTGGTATAAGTGTAGTAGTGTTGTGTTAGTAATGTCCCTGGTGTTGAAAAAATCCACAGGCAACGATAACTGCTTGCTTTTAAGTTGGGCGTCAATCTGTGTGCTGCTCCAGAGCAATATTTTTATTCATTAAACGGCTGAACTCATAAAAAACTCTGATTTAGAATGTATTAACTAGTTATATTCATATATAAGATTATATGTACAATATCAACGGTTTGAATCTAACGAGAAGATACAAATCGAACTATTAGGTTATTTAAATGGATAAATGGATAATTTTTTCAGCTACATTAAGAGAAACGAAGGACGCCATTTATTTCATTTTTATCTGGGGTTTAGAGGTAAAACAGCTTAAACTCAAAACCTAAATTAGCCACATCTTTTTTCTCTTAGGATCAGAAAAGGAAAAGCTACGGAAGCTCACCGATGCTAAAAGGCACATGGAATTTTTACCTGTAACAATACCTTTTGTGTTTGGACTCGCTAATACGATATTCAGATGGAACCGTAATATTTAAAAATAAATCCTTATAGGAAATTGTTTTTGAATAATGATACCATTATAGCATATGTAAGAGAATTGAACTGATACTTCTTAACCTTAATAAGCCTAAATTAACATCAGATTGCCATCGAAATTTTTATTATAGAATACATCTCTCTCGTCTCGAGTACATAAATATATCCTAAGCATGAGGGATCTGGGAGCAATTACGAGTAGGATCTGAACATAAATAGCTGAATAATGGAATAAATGAGTAATTAAGGAAATAAGCGTTTGTGCCGTGAGCCACTCAAATAGGCGCCTTACAAGATATCAATTCGCGACGGAGGCGGGTAAAATACCGTCAGCACAAAATGACTCAAATATATTATTATATATAATAAATTATCATCCTCCACCTTTTGTGTAAATTTCGTATATAAATTTTTTATTTCATATTATTAATGACACACTTATTCAGCATACATGAGCAGCCCCCATGGCTAATATAATATAAGGCACGAATCGCTGCCGCGTGGACCAAATGGCTGAGGTGACCATTTGTGACCCTAAGATGCCGGTTAAGTTGAAGTTATTCGTGCAGGAGCGGAGAAAGAATACTGACCTCTGCTGCTGGGGTCGGACTGTCGTAAAAGGCGACAAAACAACCCTAGCTACGTGGTAGGACCCAAAGCCCGTCTGGAAGGCGACCACCTTTGGTCTTAAGTATGTCCTTGTGTTGTGTTCCTGTTTCCTTATGGGACAGCAGCGTGTTCATGATGCCATTGGCATTGCAAACACCCATAGGTGACGGTAACTGCTAAATTCTAAGCGGGCCTTCAGCCTATCTGCTGTCGTACAACAATAGACAAACTGCAGGAGTGTCGCCTTCGCTGGTATGACCACGTTTTACGGCAACCGGCTAACTACGTAGGGAACAAATGTCTGGCCATGCCGCCTCCACCGGACCCCGGCAGGAGGGGTGGACCCAAAAAGTGCTGGCTTTACGTTGTAAGAGGTGATAAGCGTGCCAATGGATTGATTATCAGGGATGCCGAAGACCATGCGAAGTGGAGAAGAAAAAGTTGGAAAGCGGACTCCGGGCACCGAAGCGAAAGTCTAGGTTGCAACCGGGATGTGACGCTGGGATGATGATGACCAAAAGCTCACTCATTCCTTTTTATAACTATGCATTGGGTCGAAAATTTATTTATTAGTCCATATTGTTTTAGCATCGTTTGATTGATGAACATCGGGAAATAATCATCAATTATTAAACTAAAAAGAGTACATTCTGTTTACTGATAAAAATCAATATGTGATTTTTATTGTAATTTTTACTTAACATAATATTTTAATTTGAGAGTGAGCTATTTTTTCTTCTGGCCGTACATTGACATATCAATATTTCAGAACTCACAATATTTGTGACTGTGTTTGCGGGTATTTGTGTTGATACACATATGTGTATAGATATGATGACGTCAACACCTTTCAGAAGCTTTGGCAGGGGACACGGTGCTGAATAATTGACTCTCCCAAACCGTTCACGGATTTTTAGTCTGGAGATTGGAACCGCGTGACGTTGGTGTGTACAGTTTCGGGAACAGCCGAACACTTCACACGCCTCTTATTGCGTATTTGTGATTTAAGTGGTCTAAAAAGCATACTTTATACGCGACAAGTTGGGAAACGAATTTTGTAAGTACTAAGCTACTAATGAACAACATATTAGAAGATGAACGTAGATTTGACAACATTTATCACTGCTTCAGGATACAGGAAATCGTAAATGGAAAATGTTTGCATGTACGCAAGTGCCAAATTGCAAATACGTAGATATAATTGCCAATGATTTTCTTGCGTGATTTTTTAACATCTGTTGGAATATTTTCCGCGTGTAGTAATATATAGTTTTTTTTTGTTTTTAACATTTAAAATAGTCATTACAAGTGATTTGTGTTATTACAGTTGGATAAAAAATTATATAAGATGTTTAAAGGGGTGATATTTGAAGATTTTCTTTCGTCGATCGTCTGTGGCGTGTGAAATAAACGAAGTTGTTGAGAAAGATATATTTTGAGCGTCCGACGCCGCCCGTCCGTGTTATTTATAGAAAAGAAACTTTTTACGAAATAAACGCGAGATGTTCGTGTTTGCTAGCTGATGATTAATACAACGAAGCACAATTTTACAATTTATAATCATAATTAGGATTTCATACTTTATAATACATGAAAATAAGGTCTAAAATATTTAATAATTACTTTAATCATTTATATTCTTTTTAAAAATCGTTTGCCAAATTAATGTAATTTATAAAATAGAGAAGTATTTTTAATTAAAAAATTAATCTGTAATAAATACCTATATTGCTTACTTCTTAAAAGTTTGAAAGTTACAAACAGAACAAATAACGTGTAAATCATAAGAGAAATCATAATATTAACACATATTTAAGAAATATCTATTTGTCTAGATGAGATATAAACAATATATGGTTTCGATGCGTCAAGCGACAAGTTCTAAACGTAGTTAGTCATTGGACATAGCTCTTTATATACGTTGGTATCTAACAAATAAGGGTATTGTTTTATAAACGAAATAACCCTAACAGTAATATAGGTATAATTAAGCTATTACCGATGAAGACTTCAAATAATTTTTTAAATTAACTATCGTCGGAAAAACGATGATTCTGCGAAATAGATCCTAAATTAAGTATCAGAATTTTCTTCGTAACATTTTGTGAAACTTATCTGTTAGATATAACAATTTAAAGAATCAAATTTTCTTAGCTTGAAACAAAATTTCTGCGTTAGAGCGGTTTGTTAGTACCACAAAGGTCGAATTACTGGTGCACTTTCGGCGTACTGCAAGGATTTTTTCTCTTTCACATAATAGAAAATAACCCATAGAATTGGGTCCATGGTACTTTCTAAACTCCTGGCTCCATAGTTTCAACAAGTGATTATGAAAATATTTAAGCTTTCGCATGATCAATACTTAGTGAATTTAACATGTAATCACGCTAAAATAGCGAAGGTCGACCATCTTGGCAGCGCCCCTGTTTATTTACGTACGCGAATGCCATCAAACTGCACCGCGTCGGGGCGGAACACGTGCTTCCATCAATTTAACTTTTAACCATTTGTTATTGAGAACTATTCAACTATTTTTTTATTAAAGGAAAGTTTCGCTAGATAAGTACCTGCGAAACTGTTTTACTATGTTATACTACACAATAGATGAACATACAAACTAAGAATTACTTATTTGTATACAAAATAAATTTTTATTTATAAAACATCATTACAATTACTCGATGAACCCTAGTTTTCATACTAGACAATCTGAGTCTGAGAAACTAATGCAGTCTCAATTATAATAAAATAAAAAAGAAACATTGAGATACTAGGTATGTACAAATTTTAAAAAAGTATGTGTGAGAGAGTCTGCGCACGCGATAAATAATATATGTATAAACATATTTGATCAACGAGACTGTATTTACTCAGAAGAAAACGTGTAGTTGTTAATGAACTGCACGACTTGGTATTAATACAGGGCTAAGAACACATTGTACAAAGAATTTATAAATATTAATTATCCTATCATTTGTTTCCATGATTCTAATTGGTTCTTCCTTTTTTTGGATTACCTAAAGAGTGTGTACTGAAAAAACATAGGATCAAATCATATTGTTTAAATTACAAACTTTGTTTTGTTTTTTTTTCTCTATCGCCTACACCCGGACCCACGGATATATGGCCTGCCAATCTCGTGGCCCGGGCCGGCGCCGGCCCGCCCTTGGTCTTAAGGCGGGCCCCTTCTAAATTGTTGGCGCCAGGGGGTCAGGATTTCGTCCCCCGGCGCTCCCCTAAATCAACATGAGTTGAGGGGGGCCGCGGAACAGCACGCGGCCCTCTCCTTTGCGGCAATAGTGCGGGCGGCGGATCTTCGTCTCGATCGATTGATCGGTGTTACTTGCCCTCCGGCGCCGCCGGCGTGGCTTGCGTTGGCGGGAAGGGAGTGTGGTGGTTGACTCCCGCTCCTGCTCCGCCGCATCCTTTGCGGACATGACTGCCCCCAGCTTTGTGGGGGATCCTGGACGGGGCGGGACTTACATCTCCGCCACGTGCCAGTCAGGCGTGGGTACAACCACCAGACGACACTCCAGAAAACCAGGGAGTCGCCTAACGTCGTAGCCAGCCCAGCTAGACCGACGTGCAGTGCAGTGTGCAGGCGCAGTCAAAATGGGCATGGTTTCGACTACCAAATCAGGACAGAACCCGTGACCCCAACCAGTACTCGCAACCATCCCACCGGGGACCACGCCACGAACAGAGAGCGAAATTGGGAAAGGATGTGGGAGGTAGACGGGAAGAAAGGTGGGACTCCGCCGCCTCGTACGGAAAGGGGAATGAGGCGGCGGATGCTCGGGCACCTCGGGTACGCATCTACGAACAAGAATTGGAATCACTATGATCTTCACATATTAGTATTTTTATTACCTTTATTTGTGCCTTTATTTTTGTAATCGGGCCTACGGATATGTGGCCTGCCGATCTCGTGGCCCGGGCCGGCGCCGGCCCGCCCTTTGTCTCAAGGCATGCCTCTTCTAAAGCGTTTACGCCAGGGGGTCAGGGTTTCGTCCCCCCGGCGCTCTCCTGTAATGTAGGAGTTGAGGGGGGCCGCGGAATAGCACGCGGCTCTCCCTCGCGGCAATAGTGCGGGCGGCGGATCCTCCCCCGAGGGGCCGGCCGCGGGCGCTTTCTACGGCGGCCGGAGGTCATTGCTTGCCCTCCGGCGCCGACGACGTGGCCTGCGTTGGCGGGAGGGGAGTGTGGTGGTGGACTCCCGCTCCCGCTCCGCCGCCTCCTTTGCGGACATGACTGCCTCGCAAAAGGAGGCGACGGCCGTCCATCCAGACACGAAAACTACTTAACCGATCAATTCACACAGTGCAATCTTGTCTCAAAGTACAAGCGAACTAAAGAAATTCATTTTCCAACATCAGATGGGACAGGAGAAATTGGCATATGATACAAGTATTTTATAAACCCAATCCAAATAAGGTTTGTGTTTGTTTACAAAAGAAATGTATGTGTAGTGTATCGGTTGTCTGGTGCCCGCGGTACGGGTGCCGTACTGCTGCTGACTTTGGGACTAGATGAAGTTATGGGAGGTGTTCAGGTATACGGTATATTTACTGTAAATGGGCATATGTTGTCTATGAATAACAAATTGTATGTTTTTGTAGTTATATAATGTGTATTGTTCATTTGTTGTGAACTGCAGTAATAAAATATTCCATTTCTCAATGTGTCATGTCATTCTTGAAGGCCTCTGCGGAAGACCAGCGTTGGTTTCTTATAACCAACTATGCTGAGCAGAAGACCTTTTAGGGAACTTATATCTGTAATGAGATTTTATTTAATATGTTATTATTTACTTATTTTGTGCTCAAAATAAACATTTTTTCTTTCTTTCTTTCTTTCAAAGTAAGTAGCGTAGCGCTAGTGTTATGGGTACTTAACAACTAATATACTATACTTGCATATAATTTTCTTTATAAACAGAGAACAAAGCGAGACGGGAATCAAACCCGTGACCTCCACAAGCGTACCAAAGTTCGTTAGCCATTACATCATGGAGGTCGTATAAATTATAGAAATTCTTCTAAACAGTCTCCGAAATAACATCTTCTTGGTCGAATTCTCCATTACTGAAGGTCGTGTCCTTGAAAATCAACCGTTGGCCATCTCATAAGCTGTTTTCACTTCATCCGGTCCTCAGCTTCTCAAATAGTGGTTGCTATTGGGAGTCCATTGAGGGCAATTACCTGGTCACACCAGCGGCTAGGTAATCAGCCACAGGGTCGCTTTCCGAAATAACATAAAGATCTAATATAAATATATCACAGGATTTTGTATAAACAGACATTAATTTTACAATGTATAGTAGTTAAGATATTAATGTTGACATTCAAATTATGAAAAAAAATCTGTAACATAAATTTTTATTTCAGCTGTTTTAAGAAAACAAGCAACTATTAGAGATAAACCGGAGGAGAATGGAGTTTCAGAAACAGTAGAAGAAAAATGTGTAAAACCTTCAGCCGCTAAACAAGCAGACAAAGCATCTAAGCCTGCTGAAGAAAAACCAAGAATTGCAAAGACATCATTGAAAACTGGAGCTAAAACCGAAGATCAAACTGAAAAACTACCAGAAAAACCTAGTTTAAGAAGTGTCAGAACAATAGATGATAAAGCTAAGGAAAAATCTGTTACTATTGTCGATAGAAAGACAGATCGAAATGGCATAGACAAATCAAATAACATCATAATTGATAAGGCTGTAAACGAAAGAGGGTCGATTTTAAAAGATAGCAAATCCAATAGACTTGACAGACCTTTCAATAAAGTTACAATATCTGATAAATCGCCTATTAAAGAAGGTGAACCAGTTTTAAAGAAACTCTTAACGGAAAAATCAATTTCAGTCGATAAGACATCAACAAAAATAACCACCCCACCAAATAAACCAATAACAAAAGTAATAGGAAAGTCAAATACAAAAGAAGAACCTGAAAAATCTGTTCCCAAATCAGTCGAAAACTCAACAAACAAGGTAACTAATGAAAAACCAGCAACAAAAGTTTCTGTCCCTGAAAAAACAACAACAAAAGTTGCTGTCAATGATAAATCAGCACCAAAGGCTACTGTTGCCAATGATAAAAACACATCAAAGCTAGAAGACAAAACTGCACTTGAAAATAAAACAAAATCGGACACTGATAAATATAAATTAGAAAAAACAGTTAAAGTAGAGAAAACTGAAAAAGTAGACGACAGTGCTAAAATGGCTACTAAACCACCCACACCACTAGATAAAGGACCTTCTAAGGTATGTATTCAGGAAATGTCATATTGTTCTTTGATTACCACTAGCAAATTAAAGCAAAAATTAAAATTTGTGTGTCAGTTATTTAACTGATAACGAGTAATAAACAATTGTTTTGTTTAATCTCTGCATGCAGGGGCGGAATAAGAATAATGACCCCTGCAGTCAGGACGGCTTGTCGTAAAAGGCGATAAAACAACCCTAGATAGGTGGTAGAGTTCCAAGCCCGTCTGGAATGAAAACACCTGTGGTCTCTAATATGCCTCCATAGTAACCTTGTGTGCCAGCGTGAATAAACCAGATTCCAGTTCCCCTACATTTTCATCCAATAAATGAATGTAGAGATTGTTTTCAATGTGTATTCCGTTGCAATTTCTGCACTTAATCAAATTTTTTTGCATAAATTATTGTTTTTTTTAACTGAGCTCTGAGCTGAGCAGAGCGTGATTGTTAACTAAGCTCTCTGACATCCTAACAAAGAGATCTTCTCCTAAAAATATGGATACCTCGCCCACAAAAGCCGCCCAAGTTGTGGCGATGCTGAATGTAAGGCATAGTTAGCGTGTTGTAGCTGCACGATTGCATCTAAGCCTATCTGCTGTCAATAGAGTGTATCAGCGTTATTGGGAGACTAGTATGTTTGCTCGCCATCCAGGATCTGCTGGACATCGATCACCTCTAGCAAGACGACCGGTATATTGTGTCAGTTTCTCTAAGAAATCGCCACTTTAACTCTATTCAACTACAGCAGCGACTCCGTAAGGTTCGAGAATTGACTGCGAGTGATTCTATCAAAAGTAAAAGGTTGGCGAAGCGTGGCATGAAACCTCATAAGCCAGCTAATGGTCCAAAATTGAAGGTAGGCCACCGAAGAGCGCACCTCAATTTTGCACTTGAGCACTTAAATTGGTCATACCTACAAAGGAGCAAAGTTCTCTTTTCTGACGAGAGTAAGATCATGTTGTATGACAGTGACGGAAGAAAAAATGTGTATTAAAGAGAGGGAGAGCATTTTCACAGTGCTGGATAAAAGAAAGAGTCAGTTACGGTGGCGGTTCATGGACGGTTTGGGGAGGCATAAGCGCCGATAGAAAAGCCAAACTTGCGTTTGTATCTGGACCTCGGTTACCATCATTAAATGGGTCACGATGCATCGAAGAGTGTCTGGAGCCTCATGTGGTACCTTACGCACATTTTACTGGCGAAGACGTAATTTTTATACAAGACAATGACAGGGCTCATACCGCAGATCTTGTAAATGAATAACTGAGTGAAGTCGGTATTGCGGATATGGGCTGGCCAGCAAGAAGCCCATATGAATCCCACAGAACACCTATGGGATGAGTTAGAGCGAGAGATTCTTCATTTTACTTGAACTTAAGTTTTCTTTTTATGAAATTGATTTCCGTAATTTTCAGCTCCCACCTCGTAAACCACCGCTAGCGAAAGCACCCTCAAAAGACGAAGTAGGTGTGAAGAAATGGAGGGATCCTCTACACGAGAGAGTAAAGGAGAACATAGACAAAACTTTAGCCAACGAAATTCCTAAAGGACATACACTGACGAAGAATGAGAGTTTAAGAAGTAAGTACATCATAGAAATGATATTTTCTTACTAAGCTATTTTATAAACACATTATTTTCTTCATTTGAAAAGGGTAATTAATTAAAATATGTGACGCTTAAAGAATTTTCCATCAAACTATACATAAAATTACTTTGAAGCCGTCAGTCAGTATGTTGGTGAATGACCCTAGTAACCGCTTATAACACAATTGATGTCGGGGAACTATTTAAGAATCAGGATAATCACATTAGAGTTACTTCTAACTTGTATTACCCTTCATAATATGTCTACTAGTTTTACGTACGTTTTATAAAACGCGGTAAGAGCCTTCATTATTGTTCTGAGTGTTGTACAGATTAGCAGCTAAGGTTAAATTGGACTTAGAGGATGTTGGAGTATTCTTTTAAACCAAGATTATTATTAAGAACTTGGCATCAAAATTGGATATTTAATGCGTAAAATATAGTGACAAAATAGACATCTAAACAGATTGGTTTTTATCTGATAATTCTTACTAACTAAATACTTAGTTTAACCGCTTAAATTAGGACAAAGGGATTTTATTTCAATGAATCAATTCGATTAAGAATAGATACTGAAAGTCATTTATTTGCTTGAGTGTGACATCGGAATTGACACTAGCACATTCCCCTTGTGTTATAATTAAAATTAGTCTTACATTTTATTATGTTGATACTTTTCATTTTGCTAATGGTCTGTTATTAATAGCATTTAGAGTAATAAAAAAAATAAGAAGCCTACTGGCTTCTTATTACCTTACTAGGTATAAAATCTACTTCGTAAAAATTACTATTTACAATATAAGTACATACAACTATAAGTATAATAAGGCCAATACTACTTAATTTAAAAAAAACTTTTAAATCAAGAGAAAGGTAGGAATTCATATCAACATATTGTAATTTGTTAATACGTATTTTTGTACAGTCGCCGTCAGATATATTGTAGCAGACAAGGTGACCAAATACTTCTGAACAATTTAAATTTCCATACACTACAAGTTATCATTAATATCTGAACATTCATTACTTCATTAATATTTGAACAGATGCTTGTCAATAATTTCTATACAAACAACTAACCAAAATTTCTGAACACTTACTACGTCAAGTGTATCTATGCAGATAAACACTGAGCTTACCTAATTCGTTACTGCGTGATATAAAGGACGAACTAAAAACGACTATCTATAGATATAGACTATAGATACACTTATATATGTATTTGGTCACCTTGTCTGCTACAATATATCTGATGGCGACTGTACTGCTGAAGAACAGTAGACAGGCTGACGGCTACCTAACAAGTAACCCACGTATAAAGAATATAATTAAATATTAATTATGCAACAGTTATTAAATTCAATATAATAATAGATGCAACAAATCATGCGAAATGAAAAATAAAACTTGGAAGCTGAATCTCAATCGCCGAAGTAGAAATGTTGGATATAATCGGGATGTATGGTGGTGACTTAATCATCATCATGATTTCATCATCGCCATAAGTACCAATTGATCCTAATGTCCTAGGCGATGTGTAATAGCAAATAATAAGTTATTATTGTCAGTAAATTGACTGCAAATTAATAGTACAATCGAAATTCTACATACTTAACTGAAATATTGTCAACAGTTATCTTCACCTTTTGATCTCGTGGCGTCAGACCAGTTTGTGGTCTAAATACGATCCAAAATAGTACCGAATAGTTCCGCATGCGTCGCAGGCGCATCAGGTGCAAATCGTAGATATGGCTCAGTTATGACGCATACTTGCGACGCGTTATGCCGTTCGTATTCATAAAATTGAGATCTTTATCTTCTTGGAAACTTATTTCTGGTATTTTTTTTAAACGGTAATAGATGAAACAATATTAAGTGACCTAATATGGTTTATTTAGATTTTTAATTATTAATTTGCAATAACATTCCAGGAAGTTATTGATTTTAATGTCTCGTAGTAAGGGACTGTCCCTAAACTTGTGATGTGTTTATAAAGGTCATTAGGTCTTGTGGAAATATTTTCAATTACTAGTGCAAAGGGATCAGTGTTACAATATTATCAATACTCGTAACAATGGCTGATTCAGACGAACAGGGGAATTATTTCAAAGGTCGGACAAACAATATTAATTTTACCTATTATTTTGTTATCAGACACACATTTGTCCCCACACAGAACTATGTCATAGTAGCTACTTTATATGTTATTTTACAATATATCAGATATTAATTTGTTGTAATGATTGCGCATATTACTGTGCATTTCAGAAACACAAAAACTAATTTGGATCAATTTGAACCACCTCACCGTTCTCTTTTTAATAATATTAAATTCACCGTAGATCTCGTGAAAACTCATGAGTTCAGAACGAGTTTTTTTTTTATCAACTTTACACACCTAACATTGATTATTCCTTCAGGTCATTTACCATACGCATTGGAGTATTTACGTATTTCAAAAAGTATAATGTAATTTTTGTAAAGATTTTTAATGAGCATTAATTATTATATTGATCCATAATTTTAATTCATAATTGTGATTGTGATACAATCACGGCTATAATATACATAATATCCGGATGACCGAGCTTTGCTCTGTATTTTTTTTTATAAATTGTGTTTTTTGGAAATTAACAATCAATTTTCTTAGTCTAACCTCAAAGCAAACACTCATTGACTTCTTGTTACTTAACAACGCCATCTGCTGGAATAGCTTTAGTGTTGTGTCGTTAAAGCAATTTAAAAAAATAGTATTATTATTCGCCGATAGATGTCAGGAAGAGTCACATTTTTGTTATTTTTCTTCCAATAAAAAAAGCGAATAAAATGACATTTTCTAGAAATGATTACTAGCTAGATCGATTTATCGCCCCCGAAACCCCCCGTATACTAAATTTCATGAAAATTGTTGGAGCCGATTCCGAGATTCCAATTATATAAGCATATATATACAAGAATTGCTCATTTAAAGATATAGGATATTAACATACTCCAAGAATTGTATTGAAATTTAAATGTTTTATACAACCTTCAATTAATGTCCAATAAACTCAATTAGATTTTTTACCAAAACTTGTACCTGCGTTACTGTAATTCATAAATATACATCAAAAGTGGAATCTAGGAAAGATGTTTATGTAATTATGTTTATAGGTTTATTAAAACCTACTCCTCCCCCAATGCCGCCTCCTTTACCGCCTAAGATGCCCCCACCACCGGAATTCAAAAAGGCCAAATTGGACCCGGATAAATTAAAAAAGATAGAGCAACTTCGCAGTAGGCCAAGGAAGAGACCTGATTGGAGTGACATGATGAAAGAAGTTGAACAAGGCAGGAAGTTAAAGCACGTCGTGTGTAACGACAGGTAGGTTAATATTTTTAAAGCATATTCTTAAAATCTATAAAATAAAAAATAATGATACTTAGGTAGAACACAGTCAATACTGATAAAATATCAAGAATAAACAGCTGTCAACGGAGTTGTGGTGGTTGGTTTTATAGAAGTTACTATTTATTGGCATAACAAATGATATAGGGCGACGAAAACCACAATTTTCAGTCAAATAATGAAAAAATTAGTTAAATAATGAAATTTTCTCATTGCATGGGAGGGGTAAGAATACTAATTTCTGCTGTTGGGGTCGGCTTTCGTAAAAGCGATAAAATAACACTACGTGTTAGGGCCCCAAGCCCGCCTGGATGGCAACCACCCTTGGTCTATAAGTATACTGTCATAATATACATAACCTTGTGTCATGTTCCAGCATTGGTAACCCAGTCCCTGTACCCCTATGGAATAGCAACGTTTTCGCGGTTTTTCGCGTCGCAAAAATCCATAGGCGACGGTAACTGCTTACTATTAAGTGCCAGCCAGCCTGTTTGTTGTTCCTCAGCAATAAAAAAATTACACGTCTCTTTGCTAGTAGTTATCTAAATCGTCAGTTAAAACTTCTATGTACATCAATGGATCTCTTATACAGAATGGGCCATAAATTTTAGCACTATTGAAACATTAATACAAATAAAACTCCAAATGTTATTTTGTTGATAATTTATTTAACGGTATGATAATAAACGTTTAAAGAATTTTGTTTAAATGATATTGTCGAGATGTGCCCCGTCTCGTCGTTAACACTCCTGTAATCGACTACGGAAACATTAGAGAACTCGCTGACACATACCTACATGCTGCGAGGGATTGCAGGTATCTCCTCCTAAATGTTTTCTTTTAATTGTCGGTTTATTAAGGTACACTCGACTCTCAAAAAAAAAACAATTTAAGTAGTCTCACTATATGTCAGATTAGATAATAAATATTATGGATTACATATTCATAAAATTATTTTATAATTTTCAAGATCCAGCCCAATTATCACAACAGCCATCTTAAAGGATAAAGGACAATTTATTTTTGAATCAGAAAAGCCTAACTCCCACAATGCACTTTTGAAAGAAATTTCTAAAGGTGTAAAATTGAAGAAGACAAAGACGAATGATAGAAGTAAACCGAACTTGGAAGGTTTGAGAAAGTTTAGGAGGCAAATGACAATTGAAGAGCAAGTGCAAAAGTCGATGTCTCAAGCTAATCTAGCTGCTTCTCCATCAGGAGCTGCATTAGCTGAGGTAAGAATATTTATAGTTACACCCTGTATTTATCGACTTCTTAACTACTGTAATAGTAACCAAAAAATATGATATTTTCTTAATTTTCAGCTTTCGTTATCCAGGACGGTTTTACAAAGTTTCTATCCGTGCAGGGGTGGCGAAAGAATACTGACCTCTGCGGACGGGGTCGGCCTGTCGTAAAAGGCGACAAAACAACCCTAGCTACGTAGTAGAGCCCCAAGCCCGTCTGGATGGCGACCACTTTTGGTCTTAAGTATGCCGCCTTAATAACCTTGTGTTGTGTTCCGGCATTAGTGACCCAAGTTCCCGTACCCTTATGGGACAGCAGCGTGACGGCGATGCTAATGGCGTTGCAAACACCCTTAAACGACGGTAACTGCTAAATTCTAAGCGGACCGTCAGCCTGTCTGCTGTCCTACAGCAATAAAAATATATTTTGATACATTATTTTCAGGGCAGCACAGGGCCTCTACCACCAGAAGAAGATGAAATTGATGAAATGGATGATATTGACAAAGTTAGAGATGACTTGCAATCAACAAAACAACTATTAGCTATGGAACTAAGGTAGTTAATGCAATTTATAGTCTTTTTTCAAATATACATATTATTGTCAATTTAACTGCCTTTTTGGTTATGTTGTTCAATATTAACTGTTCTGAGTCATCCAACCCCAAGGTTCCGGGCTCGACGCCCAGCAAGGTGAATTCAGAAATGCTTGAGGGATTTCTGTAGCCTGTTTATTTTGGAATTCAAAGCCTGATATTCCTGTTATAAATAACAGTTCGTACCCATAATACAAATAGAAATTGCTTAATGTGGGGTATACCAAGTAATGTGACTGTTTATTCATTATTAAAATAAAATAAAAAGATTTTAAAGACTAAGATCCTAGGGCGTTTTATTAAATGGTATATTTATAACAAAGACTATAATCAGTTTTATAAATCGTAGGATAATGTATACATGGATTCACCATTAGAGATTTACTATACAAACATTAGATTGCATTTGTTACAAATAAAAGCTTACGACATAATATTATAAGCTATTTAAAATGTAATAATCAATCGTTAATTCATGTCTTTTTATATTTAACTATTTTTTATTTAGAACTAAAGAAGCACAAGAAAGAGAGATAAAACGACTTTTAACGCGAATTCAAAACCTTGAAGCTGAAGTAGCTAGAGAGCGAGCCATTATTAAACAAGAGCAACACAAAACCGTGATCTCAGTTACCGATGCTTACGATGAAAGATTAGTTAGTAGTCTTAAGATGGAAGTAGAGAAAGCTAAAGAAACTGCAGATAATTTAGAGAAGCAATATTTACAAGCTGCCGAAGAAAGAGACACAGCATTAACAGAACTTGAAGAGGTCAAAAGAAAGAATACTGAATTGGAAAAGAAACTTGAACAAGCATTATCGGTAAATTCTATCAAATGATTTTAAATAATGATTTAAATAGAAATTCACAACAGCTATAAATGAATCTTAAATATAGCAATAAACGCATGGCTAATTATTTTTTAAAGTTTTCACGCTTGTGACACTACTTTTTGTCAGTTTCAGTTTAAAACAACTGTAAATATCTATCGACGCATTTATTTCTGCTAATTACGAGTATTATAAATAAGCACATATGTATACTGCAGATGTAACCGTGTAATTAGTCTTAACCGGCCTTGCGTGTGTCAATCAGGGTCTGTGTGGCTCACCCCAGCTGCCTCTGGTTTCTCACAGTGGTAAGAGGAATGCACAGAATTCTCCTCGTCTTTAAACTGTAGCTTTCCATGATAAGTGGCCGTGCGGTTAGGGTCTAATGCGACTGAAGATTGTTGATCACCCTCTGCCACCGTTGGCTCTCACAGAAAGAAATGACGACCCCATATAACGTGATATAAGGACAGGCGGTAGCAGAAGATTAGTTTAATTTTATATAAACATCCATAAAATATAACAAACTGTTACAGAGCAATAATTACGATTTGGATATATCAGAAGAACCTCTATCGTATTATCAAAAAAGACAGCTTGATTTCGAAAAACAGTGTAGGTTGCTGAACATAGATATAAACTCTCCAGAAGCAGAAGAAATAAAGAAAACTTCATCCAAACCTGATGCAAATAACAACACTGCTTATACTAATGATGCTTTTACTAACCAAGACAACGAGGTATGAAAAACAAAATCGGGTATTAAGTCTACCATTTGATTTCGTTTCTAACATGGATGTTATACCCATAATTTGCACTTTTAGCGCAGCTTTGCTTGTGTTACAGTTAGGTCTCATTATCCGTTTTTGTGTCCCATTTAAATACCACCAAACATTGATATTGAAAAATTTAAAACTTGTTTGTATAATTTGGAACTAGTAATTTGCTGTATTTTTTCTATTATTTATTACAAATATAGTTTAGTTAATTTGAGTATATAAATATATTGCTTATAATGAATTTTTAAACCTTTAGGGAATTATACCTACAAATATGGGTTCAAGACGGTCAAGTCATGCCATTAGACAACTTTCTGTAACGAAAGATGACAGTTTTGAAGAAGAAGAAGATTCAACAGAAGAAGAGGTTGGTAAATAATCTTGAAGATAGTTATTTTTAGTTTACTAATGACGATAAGTAAAAGAATATTTGGATGATATCGTTACTATTAAAGTTTTTCTTTTTCGCAAATTCTTAGAAGTTTATTTTGATAATTCGGTAAGGAGAATACATTTCAATGAATAATTCAATCATTTTCAGGAGGAGAGTGAAGAGAAGAAACAAAAAAGAATGGAGAAAGAAGTACGTAATATGAAAAACAAGATCAGGCATCTAAAAGAGAAACAAGACCACATGAAGAAAGAGCGAATGGGCTTCAAGATGGCGCTTAAGAATCAACAAGCGGCACTTAAGTATGTTTTAGATAAATATCATGGATTTGTATATCTCGTCTACGTTTTATTCAGTAAATTATAACTATTCTGTTTTGCTAGTTAGTCGGCTTAGAATAAAGAACTATTTCAATCGATTAAGAATGTATCAAAGTAATTGTACTTATTATTCTTAAAGGCTTTTTCATAGACTGTCCAATTATAAAAAAAAATACTGAGTGTTATGGAAATCTAGACGCCTATATTTTAAAGACAATTGTTTCATCAACAAAAATTTAGAAAAATTGTTTTATAGAAAAACCATTCTAAACTGAATTAAAATATCATATATTTTATTTCAGGGAAGAAAAACGAAAATACAAAGAACTAAAACGTGAAGTTGATAAAATGGCTGCTATGATGAAAGAGGTCGGTTCTGAGGATGAAGAAGAAGAGGAGGAAGAAGAAGAAGAATCCGAGGAGGAGAAAAAGAGTGAAACTGAAGAAGAATCAGAAACGGAAACTGAACAAGACACTGAAAGTGAGACCGAAAGCGAAAGTGAACCAGAGGTAAGACTTACTTTTAAAATCACTCTTAATTTGGACATGGTCGTCTTGATGGGTGATTATTTCTGCGCACTAAGCCTCGGTGTAATTTCCCTATGTAAAAATTCGAAATGAAAGTAATATGTGTTTATAAATCTGGCTTTATAGGGGGTAACGGCTCCTCTTATTTCAAAATAAAAGCCCTGTCTTGACAGTAGAAGCAGTGACCCATTTATCGTCTCATACACCTTAAAAACGATATAAGGGTCTCGTTTTTACTCAATTTTTAATAATACACCTTGTTTACTATTAGAATAGTATTGTACTGTTAAAACAATAATAATTCGTTTAAAAATTCTTGTCGACATTGTGAAACAAAAACTAAGAGTAACAGTTATCTCTTTCTAAATTTACAGGATGCACCACTCCCGAATAAAAGAGATAACCTCCAGAAGCGTGTGAAGCGACATGAAACAAGAGTAAACGCTTTGAAGAAAGGCAACGCTCTGCTCATGGCGAATGTAGATAGACTAAAAGACGACGTTCTTAAACAGAGAGAGGAATCTGTCACCTTACAAAAAGAACTAGACTCACTCATTGATGATCTCGAGTAATTGTGGTTTATAAAATTTAAACTTTATTTATATATTATATAATGAATATGCTTACTACTGCTGAAAGCTTCACCAATAATTACGATACTATACATGAAAATAGTATGAAATGTGATTTCAATATCTTAAAAGCGTTGTCTTAAAGTGTCGTAATGGTGACCTTGTGAGGAGTATTAAAAGTTGGTTTACATTTGTACGATATCTGGTTTATAACACAACGTGTTACGCTTAAATATTTGAATCATAATCCCGCAACTATTATATATTAACTGATAAATAATTTAAGTTATAATTTTGACGATACTTAGATAGTTTAATTAAAGATAATTAAATCCCATAATTAATTATCTGAAATACTAAATTGCTTAAATAATTATTGTTGTTTTCAATTGCATATCACCCACCTAAATCAATAAAACCTGCCCTAAAAATGGGATTCAATCGGTTAAAATGAAACACGAAAGTATTTATACGAAAATATAAATTGCCAAGAACTGCCGTGAAATTAATTTTACTTTTGTATCTGTATCATTTTTCATAGTTATGTAAATTATAAGAAAAACTAAAGCCGACAACAACATACGCGTCCGAAAGCCACGACTGTTAATTAAAAAAATCGTTTAGGCATGAAACGAACAAAACACATTTTGAAGGTTAGGTATATATATATATATATATATATATATATATATATATATATATATATATATATATATATATATATATATATATATATATATATATATATATATATATATATATATATATATATATATATATATATATATATATATATATATATATATATATATATATATATATATATATATATATATATATGTGATGGTTTTACAGTTCACTATACTTTAATGTTACAGTTAAATGATGCTATTAAACTGTATCTAACTGATATTGATATAATCTTTGTCTGCGTTCCAAGCGATTGCTTAACTTTGCTAAAGCACTCGCTTTGGATTATTTGCCTTAAACTCGTGTATAAACTTTCCAAAGAAATCCTTACCACCAGCAAAACGCGGTTGGTTTCATGTCAAATAGCTGGTAGTTATTTTATTTAAATAATAATAATAACTACTAAACTACACATATTTCCAAACTAATGAATTTCTAAACCAAACATTCTAAACATTGTTATTATTTATTATTGACAACACATTCAAGAAAACTACAACTTTATTTAATATTTGATAAACTTTTTTCTTGGCATAATACTTGGCTTAAATTTACTTATTTTAATTTATTATTATCACAAGAAAATAAATTATATGAGATATTATATAATTTTAAAAATATTAATGTAATGCTACAATTTAAATTAATTATATAATGTTTTTATGCACATAACTTTTATTCTTATAAATTGTAAATAACTATTACACATAAGTTTATTTCTGAACTATGTTAATTATTTTATGTATCACCTATTTAACGCGGAATAATAAATTTGAATCTTTGCTATTTTATATTTTTTATTACCTCATCATCTTTTTTTTATTGTTGAAGAAGAGCAGACAAGCTGATAGCCCAATTATTAGTAAGCAGTTACCTTACCGTTGCCTATGAATGTTTGCGATACTAAAGGCATCGCGAACACGCTGCTGTCCCAATGGAGTACAGGAACCTGGGTCACTAATGCCGAAACACAACACAAGGTTATTATGGCGTCATACTTATACACCGGGAGTGGTTGCCATCCAGACGGGCTTGGGATCCGACCACGTAGCAAGGGTTGTTTTGTCGCATAGGGGTGCTGAACCTTGAATCGCTAATGCCGGAACACATTAGAAAGTTATTATGACGGCTTTCTTTACTACCAGAGGTGGTTGATACCCAAGCAAGATGCCCTACCATTTGTGTTGTCGCTTTTATGATAGGGCGAGCCCAGCCGCAGGGTTCAGTATTCTTACTTCGCCTCTACACTGCATCATCATAGCGTTAAAACTCTGTTGCAATTAGCGATAAGCACTGAATCAACGAACTGGTTGAATCGAATGTTGATCTCCTGTCAACGTATCAAAGTATCAACGTTAACTGCATACGAATCAACTAGATGATTTCATCAACGACTTTAATCATTTAATGAATTTAACTCGCTACTTACGTTAAAAATAACTTCATAGATTACGAGTGACGTTCGAATTTGAACTTTAAACAGCAGTCAAGAATGATTATTGAAATACTTTTTTTAAATAAACGTACATATAACTATACATATTGGTGGAACGCTAAGCATCAATCAAACGTTTTCCATTAAAACGTTGAATCAAGTAATAAAATCATCATCATAGCGTATGGCAATTTATAGTAAGTAATATCAGCTCAGTAAATGCAGATAGATCTTGTTTTCCAATTACTGCATTATAGCGCATTATGCGACTTATTGCTCAACGTTGATGTTTCAAGTACAGCAACACCACATGAGTAAATAAATAAACGTACAGAGACCAAGCTTTTAAAGAGCGAGCAAAATTGTTACATATTCTGATAGGGTTGGCACAGGAGGATTAAAATAAATACACAAAACATTTGTCAGCTTTTTATGTACTACCCGTTTGCGCTAAGTTTGCCGTTGGCGATATGACATCACTTGAAAGGTAGTGTCAGCAAAAAAAAAGAAACTATAAAATATTTAAAATATTTTTATTTGTAAAAAAAAAGATAGATACAATGATTTTATATACAAGATATGTTACCTTCATAGTAACTGACTCTTCAAATCTGATCACGCCTTACCGATACCGATATAATGCACACATGTTAACAAATAGCATTAATGAAAAGTACAAAAGATTGCACTTCAAGTGTTATGTCGAACCATAGATTATGATTTTGTTGAACCGAAGGATATTTCAATTAAATTTCGGTCAATTTAAACATCCAAGGTTACAAAAATTCTGACTAGGCTTAAAAATTGGTAGGATCGTTCAATACACTATTATAAAGGAAATGTAAAAAGTTCTCATCGATCCGGCACGTGCAAAATAAATTTACTCGGGTCAAAGGTCACAAAAACGGGTTTTTCGCGCTTTTAAGCAAATCGGTAAGTTTTATCATAAAATTAGCTCAGACAAAAATTGTAGATTAGATAATTATCTATAAAAAATGTCTCAATACTTTTTTCTTAGAGCCACCGTTTTTTAGATTTATGCTGACGAAGAGACATGCGATGTGTCATTATTGGGGCAATTTACTTGCACCCAGAATGAAGAAGACAATCAAAGAGAAGAAGAAGAAGAACAAGGAGAAGAGGAAGCAGAAGTTTCTGACATTGTTTGAATTTTTTATATATAGCAGAAGTTTCTGATAATTTAGATTTTGATGGATAAATTTTCCTATTTCGTTCAACTCACTAAAATAACTACTTAAATCATATATGATCAATACCAAAACGTTTTTTGCACCACCGCACCCATATGAGTTTCTTTCGAAATTGAGGCAGATACATATTAAATGAGGTATTTATCTTATCTAAGTATAAATAAAAATAAATTATAGTTACTACTTACCTAGTGGTCTTTGGGATAATTAAAAAAATATATGTTTTTATTTTTTCGATTGTTGTTCATGCACACAGTACAATAAACCATATTTACACTCTTTCTAATTACCTAATTCAAATTTCAAATTTAAACAAACACGCACGACGCTACGCACAGCGAGCGGTGAGTGAGCCCTTTGTTTGAGCACTGGCTGAACCAGTTTAAAAACAGGTTTCGTTCCGTACGTGACGAGCCGCCAGTGCTCATGGACACGTGCGCATCATACTTGTAGTGATGTACCTACCGTGGCGCGGTTGTTGAATCTTCGTCTCTGTACGTTTACTTTATTTACTCATGTGGTCTGGTGGCCCTGGGATCTTGCTCTATTATTCTAAGCCGAATAATAACTGATAAATACATATTATTGTAAAAACGTTTGAAGAGCCATGCCATAAGTATTATAAAAACAATTTGAATGTGAATTTGTCAAATCTTTTGTCAAAATTTTGAAATTTCAGAAAGAAACGGTTAATCGTCGTCTTTATAAAACACCAAGGAGTTATTGTATTGCAAAGAATATACTACTCTCTTACGAGAGTTGTATTGATACTAACTTCATGAATAACACCAATCGTTATTGTTAATTCTGTGAGCCTATGTTTCTAAACTATTATTACCTATGTAAAGTGTGTTTACCTAATATTGTGATTACAATTGTCAAGCGTTATTATTTTAATAATGACCCCAACCGATGCTAAAGTAGTTCAAGCTGTAGCGGCGCCAAAACAAGCGAAACCAAACCCTCGTAATAATGAAACGATGTTTAAAATATTCCAAAATGTGCAATATAATGTAGTACAACACAAGAAATATGTCAAGGAAATGAATAAACTGTATAAAAAGGTAGTTAGATGTTCATGTACCTTATAAAAAAAATCTTATGGGTACCTATATAATTTATTTTAAGAAATAAATTCTCTTCTCCTTCACAACATAAACATAGTATGTTCAACCCTTATTTTTTCAGTTCGATGAAGGTTCCTTCAAAGAAAGTTTTAAAAATGCCTTACTATACTTATTTACGTTTGGAGACACAAGTGCCAATGTAGATCGTGTTATACAGTTTGTTGCTACGTTCAGCATATCATTGGATGATGAGGAAGAGTTTCTCCTGTTCATCTTTGATATAATTTTTGAGGTAAGTAAAATTACTATAGATGGGCACCAATATAGATAAGATCAGTGCTCTGCCAAGTAATGGGTCTAAAATATGTTTTACATACATACATATAATCACGCCTCTTTCCCGTAGGGGTAGGCAGAGACCACTTCTTTCCACTTGCTACGATCCTTACATACTTGTTTCGCTTCGTCCACTTTCATTATTCCCTTCATACATGCCCTTCGGTTTAGGGTACTCTTGACCTGGCCTTTTTTCAAGACGTCCCTGATTTGGTCTCGAAACGTTCACCTAGGTCTACCCCTTCCAACACATTCACACTCGCCTTATACACTTTTTTCGTCAATCGTTTTTCATTAATTCTCTCGACATGGCCAAACCATCTTACCATACCTTTCTCAATTTTTGTCACTACATCTTCTTTCAGACCACAATGTTTCCTTATCTCACTATATCTTATCCTGACACTCAGTTTGACTCCTATCATGTTTCTTAACGCTCTCATCTCAACTGTATTTATTCTGCTTTCATGTTTCTTCTACCATACCCATATAAAATATGTTTTATATCAAATCTATTAAAATAAATGTAAAAGATGTTTAATAAGTCTCAAGATTTTTTTATTGCTGTGGAACAACCGTCAGGCTGATGGCCCACTTAATAGTAAGCAGTTGTTATAAGATAGGTACTAAAAATATGTATATGTAAAGATATGTACTAAGATATGTATAAATTTACTGTTTGTATTTTCAGTGTCAATGTGTATCGGGTCAAGCTGTAAGATACAGAGCGAGTCAGCTATTGGCTGTGGTTTTGTCAGCACTTGGAGATGAAGCTTCTCTTGATGATGAATTGTGTGATAAGCTACTGGCTTCTCAGGTAGTTTATTAATTCTAATCTTCAAATATATCAGTCATCTGGTAGTTCAGTGGCTAAATTGGAGACTAACCTAGAGGTTCAGAGTTCGAATCCTACAATGGCATGTACTGTTTAGGCAGTATTTTCAAACATTATACTTAGCTCTGAAATGGTAACAAAATATTTTCAATTTCATAAAATCCTGAAATCTTTATATACTTAGATCTTTTTCTTCTTTTTGCCCTTATCACATCATGTGGGATTGGCACAACATGTTCCATTCTTCCACTCTCTTCTATTAGTTTTTGCACATAAAGAATTTGAATTGTATGACCATACTATGCTAGGCCACATTTAACGGCAACCAGCTACTTATGTGGAGAACAAATATCTGGCCATGCCGCCACTGCCGGGTCCCTTGACGTCGTAAGGGTTGATATGCGTGCCAATGGACTGACCACCAGAGATGTCGAAGATCGTGCGAAGTGGAGAAGAAAAGTCTTAAAATGGCCCTGGGTGCCGAAGTGAGAGTTTGGCCTGCAACCGGGATTCAACACTAAGATGATGATGATGACTACGCTAGTCTATAACTTTTCTTGATCACTTTACTTTTAAACTTCCTTTGATTATATTTGTTTCTAGTTTTATCAATTTTTGTTATCAACGCTACACCATCCATCTCAAACTTTGCATTTCCCATCTTTCCTTTTGTGAATATACATACCTAGTCAGGTCATAAGTATTGTCACACAGTAAAAACTTTTCTTTTAGAATGCTGGCCACAAAAAAGTTTATTGAATTAGAATTTCGAATTGTTCATGAAAATAAAAATGTATAACTTTTAGAATTTTACTCATTTTTAAATATGGAGTGGACGCTTAAAGAAGACCGTGTTGCAGTTATTGCATTGCATCGTTGCGGTTACGCGCCAATTCAAATTTTTAACATACTGAAAAATTTGAATATTACCAAAAGATTCGTTTATCGTACCATCAAACGATACAATGAAGACTCTAGTGTAGATGACAGGTCAAGAAGTGGTCGCCCTCGGTCTGTTAGGACTCCAGCAGTGATAAAAGCTGTGAAGGCACGAATTCAAAGAAATCCCAAACGTAAGCAGAAACTGTTGGCCCTTCAGATGGGGTTAAGCAGAACCACGGTGAAAAGGGTGTTAAATGAAGACTTAGGGCTTCGGGCATATCGAAGAAAAACAGGACATCGTTTGAATGCTCGTCTAATGGACCTGAGACTGAAGAGATGCCGCGCTTTGTTGAAGCGGTACGCGGGAAAAAAATATCGGGAAATTCTTTTTTCGGATGAACAAATGTTTACCGTAGAAGAGAGCTACAACAAACAAAATGATAAGGTGTACGCACACAGTAGTGAAGAAGCGAGCAACCGTATTCCGCGTGTCCAACGAGGTCATTTTCCATCCTCGCTCATGGTATGGTTGGGAGTTTCTTATTGGGGCTTAACAGAGGTACATTTTTGTGAGAAAGGTGTAAAAACGAATGCTGTTGTGTATCAAATACAGTCCTGACGAACCTTGTGGAACCTGTTTCTCGTACCATGTTCAATAACAGGCACTGGGTATTCCAACAAGATTCGGCGCCAGCTCATAGAGCGAAGAGCACACAAGACTGGCTGGCGGCGCGTGAAATCGACTTCATCCGGCACGAAGACTGGCCCTCCTCCAGTCCAGATTTGAATCCGTTAGATTACAAGATATGGCAACACTTGGAGGAAAAGGCGTGCTCAAAGCCTCATCCCAATATGGAGTCACTCAAGACATCCTTGATTAAGGCAGCCGCCGATATTGACATGGACCTCGTTCATGCTGCGATAGACAACTGGCCGCGCAGATTGAAGGCTTGTATTCAAAATCACGGAGGTCATTTTGAATAAACTTTAATGTCATAAGAATCTATGTTTTGTTAAGTTCATTTTGGTATATGAATGGTTACATAATTAATAAACTTGTTACAATTATTTTACATTAAACATGTGACAGAATTTATGACCTGACTAGGTATATTTATTCTATTAATTCTATATTAACAAGTATAATTTATCTAAAAAAAATCCATCATCATGGTCATGATTTTATACAGTCACTCCTACATTTTATTCTGGCCGAAGCTTTAGTCGATAATAACATCTTGTGTATGTTTGCTGGTGTAGGGTTTTCATTTTATGACACATAGTTATATAGTAATTAAAGCTAGAAATTTAATTGACAAATTTATCCACAACACCAGACTAAACCATATTCAGCCAAGTACAAGAACCATCTTAGTAAACATCCTAACCACCTGGCAGCACAATTGACCAGTGTAAACTACTCTAAAAGATTGAAACGACAACATATCATAGATCTAGCACAAAGAGGAGAACAAAAGTAAAGTAAGGAAAGGAGAGACTCAATGAAGTACTCCTCCTGCATGACAATACTGCTGGAAACACATCGGCTTATAGTTATGGGACTGATCGCAGATAGCAAAATAAAAAATAACACCAGACCTTTGTTTCCCTCCATATTTAGGATGCTACACTTATAAGATGACTGTAACATTGAAATGTTTACTATTAGTTTCCTATATAAAAGTGATTACTATCTGAATACTTAATAGTACTTTGGCTCAGCATTTCTTTTAACTTTTACACTTAAAGCCAAAATTTCTCCTATATTCTTAATTCTATTTTTTCTTTCGTCAGATGCAAAGATTACAAGATACACGTGGTGCTGTCAGATGTCGAGCTGCGTTAGCACTACAAAGATTACAAAATCCAACTGATGAAAACGATGAAGTGACCAGAGCATACCAATTCCATATGAGCTGTGATCCAAGTTCATCTGTTAGGAGGTAATGTACAAACAAATGTCTTGATTTTTTCTAAGGCTATTACCATTGATCTGCGAGGTTTGAGAGAAAATGATAATAAACAAATATTATTCACAGAGCATGATGCAAAGTAAGGAGAGCACCTTTGTTGTGGGTACTGGAAAACTGTATACTTTATGAAATTTTATTAATGAATACATATTATATATAAATACCCAGATTGTAGGCCTTAGACATGCATTAGGCACTACGCCACAGAGCTCTTACATATGTGCTATATGATCTTTATGTTTTAAATTGTTTACCTATGATTTTATATTGTATTATGAATTATATGTTTTATTTTACAGAGCAATATTAATGTCAATAGCAAAATGCACTCGTAATGTCCCATTCGTACTGGAAAGGCTGTGTGATGTTGATGAATCTGTGAGAAGAGCGGCGTTTCTGCATATTTCTGCTGTTAATGTCACTCAGCTAAAGGTTAAACAACGCGTTTTGACACTCAAGGTAAGGTTTCCTTTTCATTGTAGACTAACCTTTAATTTTTAAGCCTGTTATATATTGTTGAAGTGAAGTGATATTTCTTCAAGTGGATATTTATGTGCTTCTCCATGACAATTCCTTTGATTATAGATCAAGACACAAAAATGGAGTATAGTAATGGTAGAGTATATCTAGAATTGAATTTTATGGGTTCCTACAATTTTAAAACCCAAAAGGATACTGAATACCATATAGTGTCCTTGGCTACAGATGTAGAGTGAATGAGAAAACTGTTTGCCATTTACAAGGCCATCCGTAAAAGAACATGATGGGTAAATATTATTTTAAAAGCTGGAATCTAGAAAGCAGAGGATTTTGCACACAATAAAACATAGTTTTAAGTATTCCTCTTTAAAAAACAGCTAATGGAAATTATATTGCATAGTCAATAGATTTATTATTTAAACCTTTAATTGCTGAAAACAATACATAATGCAAGAAAGTTAGGTACTCATAAATTAACAATTGTTTTACGGTTTTGTGGTCAGTGTGTCCTGTGATACATAGGCTTCTTTCAGGTGCTTCCATTCTTTTCTATTTTTTATTTTCCTCCACTAAGTAGCTAGCATCTCTGACTTTCCTGATGCCATTGAACCATCTTTTTGTCTATCTCGTAAATGTTGTCCATCTCCATTTTATACCCATAAGATATTATGGAGTCATAAGACTGCTTCTATTATATGAAAATTAATATTGAGATATATTTATATTTTTTATTATTTGTAGGTTGGCTTAACAGAGCGTAGCCCACGTGTTCGTAGGGTAGTTGAAGAAATTCTCATACCAAGCTGGCTGAGTACCTTCCAAGGGAATATAATTAATCTGTTAAAAGCCATTCGACTTGACAATGCCCGAGATGCTAATGATTCGAAATATGTTGCTGGAAAACTACTTGAATCATTATTTAAGTGAGTTTTTTTTTTATTAATCACATGTTCATATTTTAATACATTTGTAACTTTCATGCAATGTTTACTGTATATGTTCTTTTGGTATATCTCTTAAATATACAATTTATAGAATACCACTTACTGTAAATTACTGTTTTATTTTAATTTACCGCGTTCACGTCAAAATCTAAACAATTTAAGTTATCACACAGGAGACTGCCAATATCAGAGTTACTAGAATGGCTGCCAATAGATAAAAATCTACGTTTGATACCAGCGGAAAAATTAAACAAGGAAACAGCGTGGTATTGGCGCCATTTGTCTGAACATTTGCAGAAGATCGATGATGACGAGACTTTAGAGGCTATTCTACCTGACCTGGTGCTGCTCACGGGGTACATAAGGGCGTAAGTGATTTTATTAATGTATATGTTTCCTATTCTTGCTAAGAAACAGCAGACAAGCTAACGGTCCACTTAATAGGATGCAGTTACCGTCGCCTATGGATTTTAGTGACGGTAGGGGTACCGCAAACACGCTGCTGTCCCATAGGGGTACAGGAACCTGGATCACTAATGATAAAACAAACTTAGCTACGTGGTAGCTAGGGTTGTTTTGTCGCCTTTTACGACCAGCCGCAGGCGTTAGTATTCTTAATCCACCCCTTCACTGAGTAAATGTGTTTCATATCTATTTGTGTATGTGGTTATAACATTCAGAGGCCAACCTCTAGGTGATTTCTAGGTCACAGGTACATATGAGGTAATCAATCCTATGATGGCATGCACCTCTAATAACCACATAATAACAGCGAAGGAATAGGATGAGGCGAGGAAACTTTCATACAAAGATCAGCGGTATGTCAATCAGCCCAGTGGTGTCCCAATCGGCTTTGGACAATTATGGCGGATGCTGTCCATACTATAGACATATGATATGACTACGAGCTGTTATTATTAAATATCAGTAATAATATCTTCTAAATATGTGTTTGTTATTATTCCATACATCTGATATGATGATGCAAGGCATGCATTTCTGCCTCGTGGGCCAAATATAGAGTGCTTGAAGTGATTAGTATAATTTTTGACCTCAAAATGTCAGTCTAATTGAAGAATATAGGTATAGGCCTTATATGAAACCATATAAGATCATCATTAGCATATCACGACTTTTATAAGCTGTTTAAAACGTGCTAGTTGTAGACTGAAACAAGAAAAGGCTGTATATGTGTATGTTGTATAGTTAGTTAGGGATGGCAAAACTGTGCGAAATGATAAAGAAAAATTCCGAAAGAGGACTCCAGGCACCGAAGCTGAAATTTGGATTGCAACACAGTGATGATGAACTTTGCAGAAGTTTAGCCCAGTTCCCATATCCTAAAATGTTCCGCAGGCTACGTAGTGTAGGCATTAAACCCGACCAAATGTAATAATAATAAACCTTTATTCTGAATCGTGTAAGTTCCTCCTTCTGTAATTTAGATCAAATCTCTAATTTCCGAGTTCCTAGTAGCAAAGGCCTCCTCCAGCTCATGCTAGTGTGCCCTATCCAGCTCATGTTCAGAAGGATTAGCTGAAGCTGAATGTAACAGTACGTACTATTTGTGATCGAAGGTACTAATTGTTAAATATATTTTTTAGTATAGTAGAATCTCCGTGTCCATCAGAATCGAATGACCCAATAGGATTTAGTACAAGACAATATGTTCTTCAAGAACTGGGCAGTATGCTGAGTGTATATGATGCTTCAGATCCTGCAGGCAGGACCGCCTTACAGACACTTATTACGGATGTTTTGACTGGTATGCTATAGAGTTTTATATATATTTTTATTGTGTGGACCAGCAGACTGATGATTTACTTAATTAAAAAATATATATATACAAATACCATCGCCTAACTGTGTTTGTGACGCCATATGCCTTACTTACCACTTACTTATGACTTCCACTACCACTTGAATATGACAAAAGGTTATGGTGGTATATTTAAAGATCCATCGTGGTTGCCATCCAGTCGGGCTTGGAACTCTACCACCTAGCATGATTTGTTTAGTCGTCTTTTACGACATGCCGATCAGCTTCAAGCTCTTTTGTATTAAACTTTTTATTGAGAGAAATACAAATTTAGTGAGGCTATTATAGTTTTCGTGCTAACATTTAAGATACGTTAATTTGTATATTCATGTGAAAATTCGCACAGCGACATCTAGTCCCAAAGTAAGTGGCAGAACATTTGTGCTATGAGTGCTAAACAACTGTATACTACTTGCTTACTTTTATATTGTAAATAAATATTATACATAGAAAGAAGGAAGAAGGAAAAATTATTTAGAGGTCGAAAAAGGTCCCCATCCTATATAGATATAAATAAACACACCGGCACTGGGTAAGTACTGAATTTATGACCCCCGCGTGCGTTTAGACGTGCTAAAAGCCGTTTCACAATGAATGTTATAAATTTTCATTTCCTTACAGGCGACTATGGTCCTCTAAGTTCTGACGTGATCCGTTCCTTTGTGTCCGCACTTGAACTGGTCCTTCCTGAAGTGTCGCAACGCATGGAAGTGATAAGTGGGGTGATCACTTCATTGCGAGATGTCCCCGACAGTGAAGTGCTTCCTCCACCTCCGCCGACTGTCGATTCTGGCGAAGTCAAGTTGCAGGTCAGTGTTTGTTTAAAATGTTTATTCTATTGAAAATATAGGTATAAAATATTGTATAGCTATAAAATGAATTATTAACATTAAAGAATTATTAAAATTAAAATATAATACCACAATGCCTGAAGACGAATCAGTGCGTGCTACCCATAATGACATTACATTAGTCCACTAATTTATAGTCGCTCAGCGGGCTATGGGGAGAGTGATGCTCGCTGTTTCTCTGAGAGATCGCATTCATAATGAAGTGATCCGTCAGAGAATCAAAGTTACCGACATTGCTTCTTGAATCGGCAAGCTGTAGTGTCAGTGGGCCGGCCATGTCTGTCGTAGAACCGATAACCGATATGGTAAACAAGTTTTCGAATGGAGTCCGCATCTCTGCAAATGTAGCATAGGACGTCCACCGAGGTGGGGCAACAACTTCTGAAAAATGTCTGGTAAGCTTTGATAGAGGCCTATAAAAAATATAAAGTTTTACGGCACTACTTATTTACCTGGAAAACAAACTTCTTGTCAGGCCACATCCGCCGGGCACTTGCAGGAGGGACAGATCCAAAAAGGGCTGGCTTGGTGTCGTAAAGGGTGAAATTCGTGGCAATTGACAGTAGCAGAGATGCCAAAAACCGTGTGAAGTGGAGAAGAAAAGATGGAAAGAGGACCCCGGGCACCGAAATGGAAGTTTGGGGTGCAACCAGATTGAACACTAAGATGATGGAGATGATAGTCTCCTCGAAAAGCTGTATCTTCAACATAAATACTATTCATCTTGCAAAGCTGAAATTTCTACTTCAAATAAGGCTGACGTTTATAAATATAATAAAAGCTATTTTTACCATTCATTCAAAACTATACTTCATAATCAGCGATAAGCTGTTGTTTATATTTGCCCTTACAATACAAGGTAGTAAAAGAAATCTTTTTCTACTCTACATTTTAAAAATCACTACAATCAAGCCTTCGTATATCACAAATAAATAAATAGTTTTGAAATAAAACAGACATGGAATAATTAAAAATACATTAATTTAAAAATAAATGCAATAACTCACCATCCTTTTTTTTTAATAGAGAGCAAGACTTCGAGTATCATTGAATGTAGCGATGGAAGCTCAGGAGGAGGCTGTAAGGGAACAAAATTATTCACTCGCAGCTGAATGTAAATCTAAGGTACTGATTTAAGAATAAGTTTTTTCATCCCCGAGGAAATGCAAACAGGCTGATGACCCACATAATAGTAAGCAGTTTCCGTCCCCTGTGTATGTTTGCGACGCCAAGGGCACCACTAACACTCTGCCGTCCGCCTAGGAGAACTGAAATCTAGGTCACTTATACCGCAACACGACACAAGATTATTATGACGTCATATTTAGAAACCAGGTGTGCTTACCATCCAGTCGGGCTTAGAGCCCTACCGTCTAGCTGGCTTTTTACGACAGTCCGCCTCCAACCAAAGGGGTTTTTTTTACATTTTTACTCTGCCATTGCTCTATAGTTCTGCGTAGAAAACAAATGTGTTCTGGACTGCTTCGAATATATTCGAATTATCTATGATTGTTGTGGTTGTCATTGATATAGTTACTGGGCGTGTTAAAGAAACGAAAGTTGCGTATCACTATTATATTTATTTAAAACTAACGACTAGATAACAAGTACAGACTAAACTACGAAATATGAAATTAGTAGAAGAATACAGAAGGCTAGAAGAAAAATAGAAACAGTGTGTGTGATAGCTCACGAAATCGTTTACAAGATATTATTAGTTCATACGCTCGCTTCTCAATAGCGTCAGCCCCAGACAGACTGGGCACTCGTACGCAGCGCGCGCACATCGTTGGCTAGCGCATGTAACTGTGTTCCCCGCGCGGTTAGTAGACCTCAGCCGGCAGCGCTCAGCGCGGTGCAGTTACATTGAACCAAGGCTGGCACTATACGTTAGCAAGTCCGATGAATTGTGTGATGAATATATATAGTAGTGTTGGAAGTACGTAATTATTATTATTTAATTCTTAGTATTTCCGTCTTCACCGGAATGCCCGAATCCTTTCTCCTCTAATACTCATTCATAATACTCTTTTCAATCCCAAATCGCTTTATCTAAATGAGCGTTTTGAGTCTCTTCAGGAAAGTAGCTCAAGGTTGTTGATATCATCAGCGAACCTGCGACTCACCACTCCAATGCATACCATTCAAATTTATGGCAGATCCTGTACAGTTACGGCTATGAAACTGTGGAATGCATTGCCATTTAACATAAGAAGTGCCAAATCACTTACCTCCTTCAACTCACTGGTAAAGGAACATTATCTCCATTTATAATTTATCTTATGTATGTATATGTAATTTTATTTTTCTTTTATATACTTCCCATTTTATGTAGATTATTTTCTCTTTATTTATTCAATTGTATTTTATTTAAATGATACTGATGCATACAGTGACCTACCTATTCCAGATCATATTGATTGTTAATGAGACTGTTGTCTGGAAGAAATCACTATTAGTGACAAGAACGTCAATTGTACATTTGTTTAGTGTGTTTATTTTATTTTTATAGGTGGAAGAAATCCAAAAGAAAATTGAAGATTTAAATGCGAAATCAGCACCTCCACCGCCACCACCTCAGCCAATGTCTGTAAGTTTAATATAGCTCATTCAAATCACTGACTCATCGTTTACTTTATGAGCTCCCAAAACAAGCTATTTATTAACCCATACAGCAAAAAGGTACAATATAATTAGCAGACCAATATAGAGGTGAGAAGAGAAACAACATGTTGTGTAGGATTTACCTTAAAGTGTTAAAGTAATTGATAAACTATAGTTTAAAATCTAAATAAATTAGTAATAACTTAGTAATTATAGAGCAAAATAGTTGAGTTTGAATATTTTGGAGAGGATTTTAGATATCTGAACAATAATAATATGAAGACCAAACTATTTGCTTAATCCAAATGAATAATATAGGCATATGATTTATTCTTAGTAACTTTATTTGTGTACCCTAGAATCTATCTAAGAACTCAAGCGACTGTACCGTCTATAGACAAGTGTCTAATGCTTTATGAATAGAGTTATTTAAAATTATTTTGTAAAATTTACAGACTATTAGAGAGAAAGCGTCGGATGCAGAAACTTTGAACAAATGTTTAACTATACTAAACAGCGCGATAGACACGCCTCAGCTGAAAACAATTACACCAATGCTTCAGATGATATACAACGAGTTGGAGGTGAGTGTGATTCTTAATAAATATATAAACATACTGGGACAATTCACACGGCGTCATCTAGTCCCAAAATGAGTAGCATAGTACTTGTGTAATAGGTACTAGATAACTGATATACTACATATTATATACTATTCTTTTGTAAATAAATACATATATTATTTATGGACAGCCTTTTTTGTTATGAGGTGGAAAATGTTTAATGCACACTTCGCCGCCTGGGCGCAGGCTACGGGCCAAAGTAAGAGTGTTTGTATTCCGGGTACTAGACAAATGATATACTACTTATATATTTTTAATTTTTGCAAACAAATATGTATTATCACCTTAATTATCACCCGCACTTGGATTAGGAAACGAGCCCGTGATTCCGATATATGAGTGCCGTTAAGCCATAGAGGTCGTAAAGAGAGGCAAAACTAAATTCACTTGTACACTTTTGTATGTAACCGTCGATTTATAGATTTGTAAGAAGGATTTTAACTATTTACCTGTGCAATTCTTTATTTTTAAAAATGGCACGTAATAAACGAATAAAATTACTTTCCAGGTGGATATATTCCATAATCCAGATATTTTAGAACTTGCATTGGAAACGATTGCTCTATATGGTATGTTGGATAAGAACTTTGCCAATGAGAACAAGGCATTCTTCTTTACTAATGTAAGTATGCATTTTTCTTTTATTTCATTTAGGTACAAGTCAAGTGGTGTCTCACTGAGATCGATGGTCTAGAGACGTCACAGGCGTCACATCATATGATGGCATCTTCCATCAATTTAGGTCTTCTTCCTCATATTATTTCCTTGGAGAGGTTTGGGGCCTGCCGCAGGAGCGCACTTCCACATGATTGGTGTGGCTTTACCGCAACTCTACATTGGCCAATCTCGGTTATTGTTGGCCAACAGTGACTTCTGTTGACCTGTCTGTGGCTTGGTGGTTCTGCGACCTCAGTTGTACATCTCCCACGTCCGACGAGCGTATGATTAAATGTCTGGGGTCGGTAGCCAAATTCTACAGTGATCTTGTGGCCAGGAGTGTTCTCTACACAATGCCATGGAAGTGTGTTTGAGGGCCCGTTATCTGTGCGGTTGAACATTTGACGTGCTCACTGCCGTCGTTTCCTAGAAAGTTGTTCCCACGCACCATCTCTTATTACCGTGGCCGGAAAACTGCGTGAATAGGAGAAGAAACTAACACACTTCGTTTCAGCTGCCTCCGTTGCGGACATGACTCACGCAGAAGGAAAAGACGATAGTTTTTTAGACTAAATTACGTATTTGTCATTATAAAATAAATTATTCTAAATTCTACAGAATATACTTAGGGTAATCAAAGTTCTGTGATTAAAATATTAATATTTTCACAGCTAATAGACACATCGAACGAGAGCACAGTGACCACAGTACTTCGTTGTATAGTGGATTTGTTATGTGTGCATGGTGCTGGAGTATTTGACGAACCGTCTGATACGTTGAAAACTAATGAATCTACCGCAAGCAGCAAGAGGAAAAAAGGTCGCCGTAATATTATTGATGACGATGACGGTAAGTTATTTATTATTATGCGTGAAGCGGTGGAGAAAGAATACTGACCTCTGCGGCCGGGGTCGGCCTGTCATAGAAGGCAACAAAACAACCTTAGCTACGTGGTAGTTCCCCGAGCCCGTCTGGATCGCGACCACCATTGGTCTTGTGGGCGCTTTATGAGTCTTCACCCAACATTAATAAACAATAAAACTAAAGAAGACAGAAATTAAATAAAGGGATTACAGGGAATAAAGGGAGGAACATGTAGTGCTTATAAAGATCGTTGTTTCTTAAAACTTTATATTAAAAGAAGATATCGCATTTTTTTTTTTACATAATGGCTAAGTATCTAAGACATAAAACTTAGAGTGATTCGCGCATATCTACAGACTTCTATTATTTTATTTATATAGATTATTAAGCTTCTTGACACTGTTAAGAAATTATCTGATTCTTAGATGAGGGCGGTACTGTACTGTAGCACTAGTTCTACAATCGACACACGCACCCCCCTCCCTAGTGCCGCAACTGTCATGGTTGCACCGTTTGCGCGTACAGTGGTACCTCGACAGACGAATGCACCAACATACGAGTTTTTCGAGATACGAGCCGACGAGCAAGTGATTTTTTGCTTTTAGTTACGAGCGAAATTCGAGATACGAGTTCGGTTCGGTTCGGTAGTAACACGCAGTCGCGCCATCACGATCAGTTAGCAGCGTGCTTCGTGGAAAAAAAACACCCAGAAAAAGTTGCAGTTGACCTTTTTAATGACACTTGCCTAACTCATTTCCGGAACATTCTGAGAGGGAGGAAGAAACAAACCTCCTTGGACATGTTTTTTTCTAAACGGCCTGCAGGTGAAAGCGAGAAAAATGTAGCGAAAAAGGCAAAGACCAGTGAGGATATCTAATTTATTTCCTTACATTCTCTTTTTTGTTTTTGTGCAATAAATATTTGATATTTATAAATACGTTTTTATTATTCAAAACCACGTAACAAAAATAACTGGGGTGACATTTTGGAGGTTGGAACGGATTAATGGTAGTTCAATTGTTTTGTATGGGGAAATTTGCTTCGAGATACGAGTAGTTTAAGGTACGAGCAAGGTTGCGAAACGAATTAAACTCGTATGTCGAGGTACAACTGTATTTGTAACGTTCTGTTAAAAAGTGATTCAACGTGGTTTAAATTCTTCTGTTTACAATACTTTTTTTTTTCAGGTAACATGTCGGAATCTCTAATTTCTATGTCGCCGTCGTATAGCACGATAATTGAAATTCTTCTTAAAATGATGGATAGTGCTGTAAGTGAAATATAATTTAATAAAATTTCGATTCGTCGTAATTTAATTGTATAAATTCCGAAATATATTAATTAGGTTGTACCCGAATTATTTCGTGACGTAACTGAACCCAGCGTGAAGCATTAAATAATATATAATGTGAAAGTAAGCAGCAGAGCATTTGTACTTTGGGTACTAGACAACTGGTATACATTTTTCTTCTTTTTGTACAACAAATACATATTATACATAAACAACCAGACTGGATGGAATTCGAGTCCGTAACAATAATGTTTTAGTTTTCATGGTCAACAGGAAAAATTACTACAGAGTCCATGTCATCATCATCATCATCATCCTAGCGTTAGTCCCGGTTGCCACCCAAACTTTCGTTTCGGTGCCCGGGGTCCGCTTTCCGACTTTTTCTACTCCACTTCGCGATCGATCCCTGGTAGTGAGCCCATTGGCACGCATATCACCCTTTACGACGTCAAGCCAGCACTTTTTGGGTCTACCCCTCCTGCCGGGGCCCGGCGGAGGCGGCATGGCCAGACATTTGTTTCCCACGTAAGCACCCGGTTGCCGTAAAACATGGCCATACCAACGGAGCCGACACTCCTGCAATTTATCTGCAATGTCACGGACATGAAGACTACCGCGAATGCGGGAGTTCCTAACGCGGTCCTTCCGCGTCACTCCACACATCCACCGCAGCATATTCATCTCCGTGACACGCAGTTCTTGCTTGTGTCGCTCTAACACCGGCCACGCTTCACAGCCGTATAAAAGAGAGTGGTGAACGACAGAGTCCATGTCGTTCACCAGTAATCATCACGGCAATCAAAATATATACTCTTAATCGATTCGTAAAATAACAAAATAAAAATGTAGACTTTTTTGTATTTCTCGTTTCAATCCTGGCTTGGTAAATAAAAATTATGTTATCTAGACATACAAATAAATAAACTTGGAGGGTCTGTTTGTAATATTAAAATAACCGCTTTTTACTAAGTGCATACGGACGTATACATGGTACATATACCAAAACAACATTTTTTACAATTTTTGTCTGTCTGTTTGTTCCGGCTAATCTCTGAAACGACTGGACCGATTTTGACGGGACTTTCACTTTCACTCTTTTACTTTAGAAAAAAAATGGTTTTAGTTAAAAGTGATCAGTTTCGGATTTTTATTAATCTAATTTAAGTTGACCTCAGATTAATATCATCAATCATATAAAATAGGGTTCACCTTAGACTGGACGTTGTAGGTTCGAACGCAAATTGTATATTTCATTTATTTATATTTTAGTGTTTATATGGTTTGTAATCCAAAATAAACCATAAGATATAACCAAAAAATGCTACCTAAAGTCACTATTCCACGCGGACGGAGTCGCGGGCACAGCTAGTAGTTACTATTTCTTTAACATTGAAACAATCACGATATTCTCCTCATCGAATAGTTTTAGCCTGTCTCGATGGCAACCACTCCTATTCTTTAAACATGCCACCATAATTACCTTGTATTGTGATACTACATAAGTGACCCACATTTCAGTTCCCCTACGCGGACGACAGTGTGTTCGTGATGCCCCTAGCGTCGCAAACATCCATAGGCGACGGTAACTGATTACCATTAAGTGAGCTGTCAGCCTGTCTACTATTCCTGAACAATAAAAAAGTTTCTATTGAAATAGCTGAAATAAAATAGCTGAAGTTTTTATCCATAGTAAAAAACGGTCTATTCTTGTTTGTATCAAAGATAAATTTTATTTCAGTGTGCTACATACAGGCTGATAATAGTGGAAGGACTTTGTCGCTTATTGTATTTGGGGCATTTGGAGTCGCCAACGATTCTCAGTAGATTATTATTGCTCTGGTTTAATCCGGCAACAGGTAAAACACTTTTTTATTTTAATATCCATAAATAAATCATCATCTCAGCGTTGAATCCCGGTTGCAACCCAAACTCTCGCTTCGGCGCCCAGGGTCCGCTTTCCGACTTTTTCTTCTCCACTTCGCACGGTCTTCAGCATTCCTAGTAGTGAGCCCATTGGCACGCATATCACCCTTTACGACGTCAAGCCAACACTTTTTGGGTCTACCCCTCCTGCCGGGGCTCGGCGGAAGCAGCATGGCCAGACATTTGTTTCCCACGTAAGCATCCGGTTGCCGTAAAACGTGGCCGTACCAGCGGAACCGACACTCTTGTAATTTATCCGCAATGTCGCGGACATGAAGACTGCCGCAAATGTGGGAGTCCCTAACGCGGTCCTTCCGCGTCACTCCACACATCCACCGCAGCAATTTCCATAAATAAATATATTGGAATAATTCACACAACGCCATCTATTCCTAAAGTATTGCATAGAACTTGTTTTATGGGTACTAGATAACTTAGGTACTACATATATACTTTTTCTTTTGTAAATAAATATACATATTATACAAAGTCCCAGATGTAGGACGGTGATCGAATCCTTGCCCCTCGCAAGCGTACCGGTATGCGTTAGCCGTTACGCCAGGGAGGCCGTCAAATTGTAAACAAACAGTTTAGATTCGTTATCTTTGAAATTCAACCATTTCACAATGAGGTTAAAACTTTTTATTCTTCATGGAAATTTCATTGAATACAGCTTGTGTTGATTTTTTTTATATGTTTTAGTTGATGAAGATAATTTAAGACAAACTATCGGAGTATTCTTCCAAACATTCCCATGCAGTGTAGACGGGGCGCAGGAACAAATACAGGTATTGTACTAACGGACTAATACTATGTTAAGTGTATATAACTATGTTTATATATAAATTAATACATGGTTATTGGTAATTCGACGTATTCCCGCTAGGAGGTGATAGGGCTGACTAGTTGCGAGAATTTTATTTCCCATATGCATTATGCAAAAGTGAACCATTTTTGAGTGATCGTGTCTGTTTTTTTTTTTTTCAAAATAAGTCACAAACCAGTTTCTCAGATTCGCCTATACACTCCATTAAAAACTGATACACGGGGTAACCGGCGATTAGGAAACCGACCCGAATAATCTTCACGAGCAGCTTCACTATTACCCGTTACTAAAGCCGTAACAAAACACAATGTCGGCGTATTCTTCATTTTTGTAATTTTGAAACATACGCTGTTCATTTTGATCAATGTTCTTCCATATTTCAATTCAAATTAAAAATTAAACTGCAATCGTGAGTGTATTTACTTCAAAAAACACGGCGCCAATTTGTAAAACAAGACTAATGCACGCGTGAAATGTTTTTGAAAAAGGAACTCTTTAAAAACTTTGTTTTTTTTTTCTTAACCTGCTTAGGTACTCATTAAACCTATTTGCTAGATATTCAAACAGCGATTTTAAATTTAGTTCGAATACGAATTTCCGCCTGCTTCCTTTGTGATCTTTTTTTTTCAGTTTTTTCGAAATAGGTCCCTAGTTGTTTCCATTGTTGGAGAGCTAAGAAAACGGTTGTTTTTAAAATAATCAGCAAACCAAGTTTCAATATGTTTATTTTTTTTGTTTTTAAGGCATTTTAGTGGAAAAAATCTCAAAAAATATTGAAAATAATATCATTTAATATCGTTATTATCTCAAATAATATCGTTTTTCATCTCACATTTTTAAATTTGGACCGATAATTGTTGTTTTAATATTGATAAATAACCAATGTTTAATCGTTTTTATTATTCAGAAGAAAAAAATTAAATTCCAATTGATACTTTTTTAAACAAATTTTTGATATTGCATTCTCGACTAAATTGGAAAAAATATAAAAAAATATGATCACTCAAAAATGGTTCACTTTAGCATAATGCATATGGGGTTAAAATTATCGCAAATAGTCACCCTTATCACCTCCTAACGGGAATACGTCGAATTACCATAACCCTGTGTAACATAACGGTTCATAACGTTATCTACTAGACGTGAGCCTCGTCCTAGTGATTGGGCGAATGGTTACCCATGTCCTAGGCGGGTTGCACACACCTATGAGGTGGCAACTGGCAGCGAGGTAGACGCCGTCGTGGGTCTCGAACCTATGTATGTTTGAACTTCGAGTATGATACCACTTGGCTACATACATACATACAATAATAAATAAATAAAAATAGTCTTAATTACTATTTAAATTAAATAGTTTTCCTTTTCCTCGCCTGGCACCCATAATTTCTTTTATCCCAGCTTGTCCGTAGACGTAGGCCGCTCTCAAGGATCCACTTACACCTATCTTTTGCTTCCCATTTCCAGAATGTTCCTTTTTTATTGCTATGGTACAACAGACAGGGTGGCGGCCCACTTAGAATTTAGCAGGTACCGTTACCTATAGGTGTTTACAACGCCAGTGGCATCGCGAACACGCTGCTATCCCATAGAGGTACAGGAACTTGGGTCACTAATCCCGGAACACAACACAAAGTTATTATGGCGGCCTATTTAAGACCAAAGGTGGTCGCCCCCCAGACGGGCTTGGGGCCCTACCACGTAGCTAGGGTGGATTGTTTTGTTGCCTTTTACGACAGGTCGATCCCGGCCGCATAGATCAGTGAAAAGTAGTCCGTGTGAATTCGGCGATAATACACACGGATCGTCAAATGGATGATGAATAAAAAAATCGACATAAAAATGTTAGAGAAAGAGCGAAAACAGAACCGTCATATTAAAAAAAGCGGTCGTTAATAATTGCAAATGATTGCAGAAAGCAACATTACCAACCATACGTACGTTAGCAAACGCGCCATCCAGCTCCCCGTTATCGGAAATCGACCAAGAAGCAGTTGTCAAGTTTATCGTTTCTCTCACTAGAGTTAATTACGAGGTAAGTTACAGATTCAGTCTAATTAATCTACACAAACTATGTGTTAAGTTCTTTAGCCGTTTAGTTTTGACTAGCGAAAACGTGAAGATTGCTCCTATTAGCTTTTTTATACCTAGAGTTCAATAGACAAGCAAACGGCTCATCCAGTAGCAGGTGGTCACGGTTATCTTTTGACGTTTGCAACACCAGAGGCATTTCCTTTTCCTGAAAAATCCCGTATTGTACTGCGTTCGGAAAACCTCAGCCGGAAGGAAGCTCATTCAAAATTAGAGATTCGGAGAGAAATCGCATACAGATTATAATAGAATTTAATACACTTTCTTTTTTGAGCTTTATCACATGTGAATGCCGAGTGTGATTGGTGCATGTAAATGGAATATTTAAATCTATTTGTCGTCCAATTTAAAAAGAGTGATTAAATAAAACTGCGCGTGTATCTAAGAACGATTACTATGCAATATTATTACAACAGTAAGATGATCTGATGATTAAGTCGGAAGAATGAACGCTCCGATATCTTGACCCACACTCTTTAGTAGTCAGTATTGGTGTTAAAGTATTTGGCAAAACACGCACGTACACGTAAAAAAAACAGTATAGTTAAAATTTTGAAGATTTTTAATACTGAATTATAAATTTATTGTAAAAAAAGTCTGTATCACATAGTTCAGGAAATTGAATTTTTTATGATGATATATTTTAGCTATCAGACAGTCAAGGTGGTATGGCGATGGCCCTCTGCCAATACATAGTGAGGCGACCGACTGCGCCCGAAATGGGACTCGCTTGTCGGATACTCGCCTTATTATCGCCGCCAAGGGACGCACACCTTGCTTCGGAATTAGCTATCATGTTACGCGATCTGTGTGTGGTAAGTTTGTATTCTTCGTCCTTTCCTTTTATACTTACTACATCAGTCAAAGATAATTATAATAAAAATAAATTATAAAAATAAATAAATAATAAAAATAAATTATATTTTTAATTATCTTTGACTATCTTTGAATTTGACTAAGCTTATACAAATAAAGAACGTGTTACTAGTTTTGTGATTGAATAAAAAAATGTAATACAGATTATTAAAATAATATGAAAATTATTTTATATAATGAAAAAGGTTTAATTGAAATTCATATAATTCTATTCATATAAATTGAAATTCATATAATTCTAGCAACTCCCCGACAAGCAGTCATGCCGTAATTTGACGAGATATTTGGGTGCCCTGGAAGCTTTCGAACGCGCAAGTCTTAACAAAATGTCTAATACTGGTAATACTTAATAACTTTATTGTATTAGATACTTATGTTTGTTTTCACGTTCAAGTTTGAAATTTGTATAATTTGTATATCTTTGTTATTGCAAATATCCATAGAGTACAATAATCCCTCGTTTGCCGTCCACTTGTCTGTTAAGTTTCAGTCAGATATTAATATTAGGTGTTGGAATTAATTCAGAGCGTTTTTTAATGAAAAAAATATTTATTATCAATGGAAATTAAAAAATACACTAATGTTAGTATTGCCCATCGCTTTCTACTACTTTTGACCATCTTTCGTGTAGGGTACGAATACCTTGTCTGAAGAACGTCTCGTGTTTTGATGCAATCCATAGATCGACCCATGTCTGACACTCTTCGTAAGAAGTGAACTTCTGCTCCGACAGAATATGAGCCATCGAACGAAACAAATAGTAATCTGAAGGATCGGTATCTGGAGAATACGATGAGTGCGGTAGGACTTCCCATTTAAGAGTTTTTAGGTACGTACCGGTACGTTTTTACTGGTTTGGCGACATGCGGACGAACATTGTCGTGCAGCAAAATTACTTTTTCGTGTCTTTCGGAGTATTGCGGCCGTTTTTCTTTCATTGCACGACTCAATCGCATCAATTGCAGTCGGTAGAGATCCCCAGTTATTTTTTCCTTCGGTTTCAGCAGTTTCAGCATAAATCACACCGTCTAATCCCACCAAATACACAGCAGAAGCTTGACCCATGGATATTTTGCTTTGCCATTGATGTTGATGGTTATCGATGGTTGGTCGGGCTTAACCCGTGAGTAACTGCGCTTTGGATTGTCGTAATGGATCTATTTTTCATCACCAGTGACAATTCGATGCAATAAACCTTTTCCTTCCTCCCGTTCAAGCAGCGATTCACATGTCAAAAGACGCCTCTCACTGTCCCTTGGTTTCAACTCATATGAGACCCAATGTCCCTCCTTCTGGATTATGCCTAAAGTTTTGAGACGTTTCCTACCGTATTAGGCAATTCTTGAAGTGTTTGAGATGAGTCTTCATTGAGTAATGCCTCCAGCTCTTTATCTTCATCTTTTTCGGCTTGCCAGGTCGCTCCTTGTTTTCCAGCTTGAAATCACCAGCTTTGAAACGTGCAAACCACTTCAACATGTTCACTATACACTTCCACTAAATTACGATGAGCAGCAGCCCTTTTTTATAATAAAATAATGAAGTAAAACTCCCCGCCAAATCACTTTATTCGGCACAAATGATGACATATTTAATCAATTATAGTATTGTTGATAACGATTCAAAGAGAGGTTATGTACAGCAAATGACTGTTTCAAGATGAATACATTACTGTCGGTGACAACGAAATACTGTTTTACCTACGCCATCTCGTAAAACGCTACGAATTAATTCAAACGCCTAATATATATGTAGCGGAATTTAGTTTTTAAAGTTTCTTACTTCCCTATAATACCAACATTACCAACTCTAAAAGGAAAATGTAGAAGGTACCATTTACAACCTCGGATCTAGTAGGATTAATCTATCTGTGGCCCTTTACGACACCCTTAGATGAATGAGTTGTTAAACTATAAAAAGATATACATGATCCAATAATAAAACCTTATGACTTTCGGTTAACACCTTCGTGCTTTCTGTAGGGTTCCAGTGTCGCACAATGCCATAAGGATATTACAGTTTTCTGAGAAATGTTTGCTTTTATCATAATATATATCTTCTATTTGTCACAGAAGTCGAGTAAGACTCCTCTTTGCCGATTTACGGTGGCGCTCTACCCACAAATATATTTTCTAGTTTACGCTATTAAGATTGCATGTTATTTTTTCCAGGCTTAGGTGAAAGCACTATCCCAGAAGATACAATGTCGATTGGACGTATTACATCGTCTTTGCGTAAGTATTCAACTGAAACGTTATATTAGTTGTTGTCGTCTTTTTTATTTGGTCCTTCGAGACGTATTCTGTTTATAATATTAACAATGAGTATGTCCCAATATTTATTTCAAAAATGGTGTCCCATATAGTCAGTTCGTTAAAAATATTGTTGTAATATCATCATAATATTATACTAAGATGAGGATTTGTAAATTTTTATGACTCAGAAGCTATGAAACGTATGACATAACAGTGATTTGTCTTTATCACCTTCACTTTAAAGCCAGGGGATCGTTGTTGAGCACTGTCGTATGGTGAAACAAGTTATTGCTTCAATGCTCTTGCTTTTCTATCTGAGAATTAGCAAAAATGATAATGATGTTCACTTCTATTCCAACTTACAAACACCGCCAAGAATATTGTGTAATAAAATTTATAGAACGTGCTTATTTCAGCTCAACCAATCGCGAGAAGTACAAATGTGATGGCCCATGAAAGTGATCGAGATATAGAAATTGACGAAACATCACCCACTGAAGTAATGCCAAGAATATCTGAGGGTATGTTAATATATAAGTATAATAATATATTTTAAGCAAAACTCAAGTGAATAGACGCACCTTTCAATTGTTACTTGATAAAAATTGTGCAAAACTTAACTTCGGAAACTAAGATACGTTGCCTATTGTGACGGGGACTTAACAACAGATAAGCCGGCTGACCACTTAATTGTAAACGCTTACCGTCGCCTATGGATGTTTGCGATGCCAGAGCCACCGCTTACACGCTGCTGTTCGCGTAGGATAACTCGACTCAGTTATTATGTCGGCATATTTAAAGACTACGACCTTTTCACACAGCGCAAACTTAACTTAATTTGCACTTTACGAATCGTCACAGTATACCTATTTATACAAAGCCTCCACTGTTGTCAGTCTCTCAACTACTATCACTGCATCGTCTTGTCTAACACAACGCACCAACTGGTAAATTACATTGATGACTTAAGCCTTCAGAATCATTCTTTAATCTTAGTAGTTATTATTATATTATTTCATATTAAATTTATTAACAGAGGGAATACAAACGGAATCATCGCCACCCGCATCAACGCGAGAGTGCTCTGGAAGTGATAATGTTCAAAATAACATGCCCTCCGATTCCAGCGACGATGTGTCTCCTGTTAAAAAGGCTAAAATACCCAAAGGTGATTATGAATTACATTATCGAACTTTATGAACAGTATAATATTTTTTACAATATAATCAGATTTATACGCTCAAGATCTAAGACTTAACCATATAAAAATACTGGGATCCGTGTGGGGCGTGACCCTTCCTACTAGTGGGTGGGATCGCTACCGCGTGTGACGAATGATATATGCGTTAAACACGATTTATGTCACTTAGTAGTTGTAATTCTCGAGATTTTCAGTTTCACTTTCTCTATTTTTATCTTTCAAAGTTTCTCGATCTATGCTATTCTAGTGATTCGTTTTCATTCCTATCGACTATTATAATGTATTATTATTTCTAAGTAATTGTTAATAAATAGCTATTTTACTATTCAAGAGATTCAATTGGAAGATATGCTATGTTTTATTTTAAAGTGTTTCTTTTCACACTTTAACATAAATTTAATAGCATTGTGTGCAATGTGTCTTTAGGTAAATATATACATATAAAAAAATACGTACATGATATAATATCAGAATGAAAGGTTAGTGAGGAGTTAGGCATTTCGATAACTGCCTCCCCCAGTATATAAAAAAATATTAAACCACCATTTTCTTATACAATGTATAAATAAAACCCACAAAGATTAAAGCATTGTATTGTTAATTGATATATATGTTTTTGATTTGTTTAAGCATTCGAAATGTCATAACGTAAGATTAAATAATAAATCAGCTAATTCCAAGGATAGGTTATTAAGAGTGATATTTCACTAGGCTCCGACATAACCTCGATTCAAGTACAAAGGGAATAGTGTAATCCTAGCTAAAGCGAACTGTAGAGTCACCTAACAACATTCCTAGATGTCTTATTATTTATTAGAATTTATTGATTATTTTTAACTTAATGTGGTCTGTCAACTCAGTTTGAGTTAAATCAGGTATACATATGACATCACAACCCCCACCCAGCCCGGCCTCTGTACTTAAGGCGTGTGAAGGAATATCGGGGTGGTTTTAGTGGATATACCAGCAATGTTCGTCCCCCAGCCTAGAAGAAGAGGAGACGTACGGGCGTATTGCACGGGCAGTACCACACTACCCCGCCGCCCGTTCCCACACGCCGGGAATTGCGTCAAGCATTTCCACCTCCTAAAAAAACCATACATCTGACCCGAGGAGAGGCGACTTGGTTACTTGTACTGAAAAATAATTAATATTTAAAATAGCAGCGTTCAAATCTGCACCGTATCGCGTACTGATAGATAACATTACATAGCAGTATTCACATGAATATATTCGAAATCTCTGGAACAACTATGAAACGTATAAGCATATTTAATATTAAAAGATCATTAAGATTTTTAATGTAATTAACAGGTAAAAACAAGAAAAGTAATGAAAAACGGAAATCAAATGAATCCGGTTCTAAAGTCGATAAAAAAAAGCAGAGCAAAAAAGGAAAGACCAAAGAGAAGGATAGAGAAGACAACGAGAAAGGCGTTAAAAGGAGTAGATCTCAAAGATCAGTGGTTGACGTCGATAGAGGTAATAAAACACAAGTTATCTTATGTACTGTTGCGTTCAATGTACTGACTTTTTGAGGCGAATTAGATTATCCTCTGTGTGCAATTCCCGCAAAGGTTAATATGGTGACAAGCTTGAGGGGAAACTTGCCACAGTATTTGTTTAAAACATTTTTACCACTAAATACGATTTATTGATAATAACATTTACATACAGTACACAAGGTTCACACATCTAAGCAGAAAACAACTATTTACTAATTTACGTGTTTGTTACAACGCGAGTAAATTGCGCGCACGATGCGGTACGCGTGACTGGCGAATATTTTTCAGCGGAGGTAGTTTTGTCGGTATACGAGTGTCGGGCTGATTCCTTGAGCGCTAAAATGATGCACTTGGAATATTTATGAATATCCCACAATCTTTATTTAATTTAGTCTGAGTGCTCTGGGTATTCCATAAACAATAACAGGCCTTAAATATCTACTATTGAGTTCGGACCTGCTAGAGAGAAAAGAGAGTATACCCCATGCTTGTCCAAGGTGCATAGGCGGGTTATACATAGTCATCTAGGTATGCAGATTTTCTCGCGATGTTTTTTTTTTTTCACCGAGGGTGAATTACGTTATAATATGCACATTGGTGGGGCATGCCTCATGATATTGGAAACCAACACGTCTAAATTGGTGTCCGGGTGTGATAGCTCGCTACCACTTACTTCCGGTACCTGCTTTCTGGGTACGGAGATAATATTTTACCTATGACAAAGTCATTATTTGTTTGATTTTATACACTTTTCGACAACGAGTTATCATTTAAAAAGTTTTCGTCAAATAATCATTTCGATCTGGAACCTGGGTCACTTGTCGGAACACAATACATGACGGCATATTTGACTAAGGGTGGTTGTCATTCAACGAGCTTTGAACCCTAACAGCTAGGGTAGTTTTTTTCCTTTTACGACAGAACGCCTCCGGACGTTGTTATTCGGTATACTTATTCCGCTCGTAAACGGAGGAAAAACTGGAACATTTCTTCTATTATCGGAATCTATTTCAAACCTCTAAAATGCAACAATCTCGCGTACCTTCTAACTTGCTTTGAGATATTCGAGCACACATACATGGGAATTTTACGTTTATTTCAGCGCGAAAAGCACAAGAAACAAATAAACAACAGTCGCCTCCCCAAACTTCGTCTCCGTCAGATGACGATTCCAACGTAACTAGACGAAGAACGAGAAACACAGAATCGGGATCAGATTCCAGTGGATCAAAGAAGAATGGCAACAAAAAGAGGATTGGTATGTGGAACATTTACTGTTTTACAAATAGTTTCATTAAACATGCCAAATAATTTAATTTCTTTTTGAATAGCTTTTGAAATAGCTAATACGGAAACAGCAGATCCAGATTAGTATTTCTATGTATTTGACATATACATATACTAAAGATTTCTCTGTGACAAATTTTTCTTGAAACTTTATTTGATTGTGGTGTAAATAAGGTTGCCTGGAAGAAATCGCTTCCAGCGATAAGGCCGCCGTTTGTACAATCTTCTGTTTGTTTTGTCCTATATTGTATATATTTTTTGTGTGTGTTGTGCAATAAAGTATATTCATTCATTCATTCATTCATTATGTTTTTTATTATTAAATATTAAATTTATATTTAAATTTTATTTAGATGAAAATTATGATAATATTAATTTAATATATTTTAGTATGTAATGAATGTAATATTATTAATATTTTATGAAATTTTTTAATTGTGTACATTCACCATCATCGATGAGATGCGCGACCGACGTAGGTAGTTAGAGATTGTAAGAAATCTGTACGGCTACGCAATCCAAACTATGTAAAGAATTTTTATTTCGTCCAAACAATAAACTACACTATGAATGAAACTAAATTACCGTTCAAAAAAGTCGATTGCCAAAAAATATTGCAATCATACTTCTTCTTCGTCGTGTTCTTCATTCCTGAAGGTCGTGCCCGTCTTGATAAGCCTTTACGGAGACGCTGATGAACTGCCTCCACACCACTCTGTCCTCGGCCTGTTTCAGAGCTGCAGGCAAAGTGAGCCCCGTGATAGCCTTAATTTGATCCGACCATCGGGTTGGTGACCGTCCTCTGGGCCTTTTCCCCTCTATTTTGCAATCATACTAATATTTTTTTATTTGATTTGTAACACAATCCTATCGACATGTTCTGTATCCTACATGATATGTCCTATTGATGTTATAAGTAAGTTTAGTTTTATTCTTCTCATTGAACGAATTCAATTTGGCAAATGACACGGACTGATGATAATTATTAATTATATTCGAAGGAATCCAGTGGTCGGATATTTATTTCCTACACAGGGCTATCGTTGTAATTCTCTATACAGAATTTTTATTATTTTCTCTATGCAAGAAATGAGTAAAAGAATATTGACCTCTGTGGCCGGGAGCAGCTTGTCGTAAAAGAGGACAAAACAACCTACTACAACTATGTGGTAGGGACATTTGGATGGCAACCTCACCTGGTCTGTACATATGCCGGCATAATAATTATGTTCCGACATAAGTGACCCGAGTTCAAATTCTCATAAGCAAACGGCAGCACGTTAGCAGTGCCCCTGGCGTAACAAAGTTCCATAAGCGACGATATACTACTTACTATTAAATGTGCCGTCAGTATGTCTGGTATCCCACAGCAATAAAAAAAATATTATTAGATAAGCGTGTTTCCTTAACCACGGTTGTTCTAATAGATATACCAGTCCGACGCGCGACTCGCTCTTCAGCCGGTTCTCCACGCAATATTGCGGGTAGTTCGCAAAACTCTATGGCCGATAGTTTCGACGACACGACTCTGCACACTATTGTCTATGATAAGGAATTTGTAAGTATTATAATCATTTGTTACTTTCACAAGTATTACTTATTATAAATTGCAAAGAAATGTAGCATTTTCAGAAAGTAAGCAATTGTTGTTCTAATATTTAGTCTTCTCACAAGCGTTTGATTACGATTGCATTTAAGATAGTCACTTCGTAGCCCATATAACAACGCTTTTGAGTATTGTTACAGGACAAAACTCTGCGCTCCTCAATGATCTTCTGTGATAATTTCTTTTCCTGAGAAGAGAGTAAGAAAAAAATAGAAATTGCCTAATTTTGTTTTTAACAAGACTAGTGACGTTTGAATGAACCTAAATCTTAAAAGTAAAATCAAACACTATAGTTTCTTTGCTGTTTATGAAGTACAAAAAGGAGTGTCCTGTTCTTATCACACTCTCGTCTAAAAAGCTATATTAAAAATTATCATATTATTTAATAATTAAATATTGGTGTGGAGTTTACATTAATCTCTAAACTGTTTTGAACCGTTTACATAAAGTTGATTACCAAAAGAATCTTGACTTATAGAGTTCTTCATATGTTAGTTGACACGATGAAACAATTTAATAGAATGATATTGAGCCATTCCATAATGTTGCCTTATTCACAATATGAAAAGCTTTATTGGCAACACAAATGTTTAATCATACATCCTACATCTAACCTACAAAAATACTGAATAAGTTCAACCACTACCATGTTAAGGCAGCTTCCTCTTGCTAAGTCTTTGTGATTGACATAATACTCTGTATTGTTTTAACGTATAATTATTATTACAGGAGCAGGAAGTATTAAATGATTCCAGTGAATTAATAGAGAGCGGTCAGGTTTCCAAAGGAAACATCACAATACCAGAATCACCCGATGAAAGTGAAGTGTGAGTATGTCATTGAGTCATGTTAAGCAGTTTTTTATCTAATTTTCATATTATAACAAAAAAGGCTCTGTCGATGAAGGAAAACATCGCGAATAAATCATCATATTGAAATTGCCAACGTCTACTGCTAATTTGCCTTGGTCAAGCGTAGAATATGTTATATTAATCACCGAGAAGCGCGTACTTATCTTTGTTTTTAATTAATTTGTTCATTTTCAACAAACGTTGTAGTCCGCAGACATCTTGCTTCCATTATACATTAACATAGTCACATTCATAAATTAATTTGTTATTCTTTGGAATATATATAGGCTGATATTCTAACAGAATAATGAGAAAACGTGCATTATAAAATTATTTGTGGACTTTAATCTTACGAAGTAAAGCTTTGTCTTTGATGGAAAAGGGGCGCTCCGTCCCTTTTTTACAAATTACTATTGAATCGGTATGGAATACGAAAAGATATGACGACATATCGTGTTATAATGCCTATCTCTGCCAAATAAAACAGCTACATGTATGTTGGACAAACGAGTATGTCGGTCTTGCATTTATTATTTTGAGGGTACAAAAATATAGAATGCCGTTTGTATTACCCTTATGGGACAGCAGCTTGTTTGCGATGCCACGGCGTTGCAAACACCCATAGGCAACGGTAACTGCTAAATTCTAAGCGGGCCGTCAGCCTGTCTGCTGTCCTACAGCAATAAAAAAATGCTAATTTGACATCTTTACCACGAAAAAGCCAACGTTGATCTTTTTTGTTGTCTGTACATGAGTACAGACAAATACAAAAATACTAAATTAGTCTTATTACACCTCAAAGTAATTTCAAATTTAATTTTCAGGTCGGAATCTGAACCCGAAATAGAACCAGTAAAAGGGAAAGGAAGAAAGAAATAAATTTCATTAACTTTAAAATATTTTATTAGTTTAATATTTTTTAATAAATTTTATAAATTTTAGTATATTTCTTTAATTTAGTAGACATTAAAATTTTGTGTAGGTTCAATAAATTATTACTTTAATCATTAAGGAAAACAATTTTTATTTCGGTACAGATAAAAAAATCATATTCATAGAATTACACACACATTCGAAAATGGAGACGATCTTAGGGTTTATGGAATTTCCTACTAGTTATTACTGAAAACAATGTGGCTGGTATCGGTTCACACCGCTTGCCATCATATTTGATAAGCAAAGGTAGGTGCGGACGTCACCCTCTGCTGTCTACGGGAGCTCATTCGAAATCTCGCGACGGCAGTCGTTAACCGATTGCCAAGTCGAAAGGCTGCGCGCTCGCCACGTAACCGAACGCGCGCCCGCCGTATAACCGACAACCGCAAACGCCATTAGTTTTATCGCAGATCGTAATCTATTATTGTGACGTACCTTCTATTCCTTTGTGATTTTTAACTATTGACAATGCCACTGTGCATCTTAGAAATTCCTTTGTTTAATTTCTGTCTTTAGTTTCATTATTTTGTAATGTTGGGTAAAGACTCAGGCCGGCTTGCTCAACCAATCACTAAACCGATTTAGCGCTAAACTTATTTTAGTCCTCATTCTGTCTCTGTCACATTGACAACATTTGACAGAGACAGAATGACGATTAAAATAAGTTTAGTGCTAAATCGGTTTAGTGATTGGTCGTGCAAGTCGGCCTAAATCACCCACAACAATAATGACAGAAGGTCGTCGTGTTGCAATGTCAACTCTGCTTTTGGTGGGAACTTCTGTGTCGTATTGCTTCATAACACTATATACTTCTTACATACTTAACTACTATTAATTTATTAAAAATACGTAATCATCTAAACTGCCTACTTTGACTTTGTGGTACGTTATTTTGCCAGGTTGGCCATTGGTTGTTAACTGGCACGGGTTTGTGCCAATTCTGCCAGTTCTTGTCCCAAGACCGCCATCTGTTGCTTTGTGTGGTTACAGCAGGCTTGTTTGCATATGTAGGGTTGCCCCACCTGAAAATATGAAACGTTTCCTAAAAACCATACCAACCTTTGTATGAAATGTGGAGATCTAGAAAAGTGTGCGGGAGCTCTAATATGATCATAATCGATATTACGTAAATTCTAAATTTACAGAAATACCTTATAAGCATTTTCATATTGTTAGTTAGTACTAGTAGTAATCATACACGGAAATGAATTTAAAAGTCACAGGTTCGAATTCTACGATGGCATGCACTGTTTAGACAGTTTTTGTTGCCTAATCTATATATATATATATATACATAGTCAGGTCATAAGTATTGTCACACAGTAAAAACTTTTCTTTTAGAATTCTGGCCACAAAAAAGTTTATTGAATTCGAATTTCGAATTGTTCATGAAAATAAAAAAGGTATACTTTTAGAATTTTACTCATTTTTAAATATGGATTGGACGCTTAAAGAAGACCGTGTTGCAGTTATTGCGTTGCATCGTTGCAGTTACGCGCCAATTCAAATTTTTAACATACTGAAAAATTTGAATATAACCAAAAGATTCGTTTATCGTACCATCAAACGATACAATGAAGACTCTAGTGTAGATGACAGGTCAAGAAGTGGTCGCCCTCGGTCTGTTAGGACTCCAGCAGTGATAAAAGCTGTGAAGGCACGAATTCAAAGAAATCCCAAACGTAAGCAGAAACTGTTGGCCCTTCAGATGGGGTTAAGCAGAACCACGGTGAAAAGAGTGTTAAATGAAGACTTAGGGCTTCGGGCATATCGAAGAAAAACAGGACATCGTTTGAATGCTCGTCTAATGGACCTGAGACTGAAGAGATGCCGCGCTTTGTTGAAGCGGTACGCGAGAAAAAAATATCGGGAAATTCTTTTTTCGGATGAAAAAATGTTTACCGTAGAAGAGAGCAACAACAAACAAAATGATAAGGTGTACGCACACAGTAGTGAAGAAGCGAGCAACCGTATTCCGCGTGTCCAACGAGGTCATTTTCCATCCTCGCTCATGGTATGGCTGGGAGTTTCTTATTGGGGCTTAACAGAGGTACATTTTTGTGAGAAAGGTGTAAAAACGAATGCTGTTGTGTATCAAAATACAGTCCTGACGAACCTTGTGGAACCTGTTTCTCATACCATGTTCAATAACAGCCACTGGGTATTCCAACAAGATTCGGCGCCAGCTTATAGAGCGAAGAGCACACAAGACTGGCTGGCGGCGCGTGAAATCGACTTCATCCGGCACGAAGACTGGCCCTCCTCCAGTCCAGATTTGAATCCGTTAGATTACAAGATATGGCAACACTTGGAGGAAAAGGCGTGCTCAAAGCCTCATCCCAATTTGGAGTCACTCAAGACATCCTTGATTAAGGCAGCCGCCGATATTGACATGGACCTCGTTCGTGCTGCGATAGACGACTGGCCGCGCAGATTGAAGGCCTGTATTCAAAATCACGGAGGTCATTTTGAATAAACTTTAATGTCTTAAGAATCTATGTTTTGTTAAGTTCATTTTGGTATATGAATGGTTACATAATGAATAAACTTGTTACAATTATTTTACATTAAACATGTGATAGAATTTATGACCTGACTAGGTATATATATATATATATATATATATATACCTAGTCAGGTCATAAGTATTGTCACACAGTAAAATCTTTTCTTTTAGAATGCTGGCCACAAAAAAGTTTATTGAATTCGAATTTCGAATTGTTCATGAAAATAAAAATGTATACTTTTAGAATTTTACTCATTTTTTAAATATGGAGTGGACGCTTAAAGAAGACCGTGTTGCAGTTATTGCGTTGCATCGTTGCAGTTACGCGCCAATTCAAAATTTTAACATACTGAAAAATTTGAATATAACCAAAAGATTCGTTTATCGTACCATCAAACGATACAATGAAGACTCTAGTGTAGATGACAGGTCAAGAAGTGGTCGCCCTCGGTCTGTTAGGACTCCAGCAGTGATAAAAGCTGTGAAGGCACGAATTCAAAGAAATCCCAAACGTAAGCAGAAACTGTTGGCCCTTCAGATGGGGTTAAGCAGAACCACGTTAAAAAGGGTGTTAAATGAAGACTTAGGGCTTCGGGCATATCGAAGAAAAACAGGACATCGTTTGAATGCTCGTCTAATGGACCTGAGACTGAAGAGATGCCGCGCTTTGTTGAAGCGGTACGCGGGAAAAAATATCGGGAAATTCTTTTTTCGGATGAAAAAATGTTTACCGTAGAAGAGAGCTACAACAAACAAAATGATAAGGTATACGCACACAGTAGTGAAGAAGCGAGCAACCGTATTCCGCGTGTCCAACGAGGTCATTTTCCATCCTCGCTCATGGTATGGTTGGGAGTTTCTTATTGGGGCTTAACAGAGGTACATTTTTGTGAGAAAGGTGTAAAAACGAATGCTGTTGTGTATCAAAATACAGTCCTGACGAACCTTGTGGAACCTGTTTCTCATACCATGTTCAATAACAGGCACTGGGTATTCCAACAAGATTCGGCGCCAGCTCATAGAGCGAAGAGCACACAAGACTGGCTGGCGGCGCGTGAAATCGACTTCATCTGGCACGAAGACTGGCCCTCCTCCAGTCCAGATTTGAATCCGTTAGATTACAAGATATGGCAACACTTGGAGGAAAAGGCGTGCTCAAAGCCTCATCCCAATTTGGAGTCACTCAAGACATCCTTGATTAAGGCAGCCGCCGATATTGACATGGACCTCGTTCGTGCTGCGTTAGACGACTGGCCGCGCAGATTGAAGGCCTGTATTCAAAATCACGGAGGTCATTTTGAATAAACTTTAATGTCATAAGAATCTATGTTTTGTTAAGTTCATTTTGGTATATGAATGGTTACATAATGAATAAACTTGTTACAATTATTTTACATTAAACATGTGACAGAATTTATGACCTGACTAGGTATATATATATATATGTATATATATATAAAGAGATTTCCACGTATATAGTCACTCATCACGGTATTTCTGGAACCATTAGAGCTGAAGACTATTATAACTTAATTGCCAGTTATCAAAATTGAAGGAATATAATGAGGAAACCTGAATAACGAAAATCACATGTGTTACCCGCCAACCCGCTTTGGGTAATGTAATTAAATGAAAATAAATATAGCACTTAGAAAAAAAATCTGGATTCAGCTCGTAATACCAGCAACAGTGTGATACCATACTATCAAATACATGCAGGGGCGGGGCGAGGGGACTACGGCCGGGGGAGGCCTCTCGTAAAAGGCGACAAAACAACACTAGCTAGGTGGTAAGGCTCCAAGCCCGTCTGGATGGCCACCACCCCTGGCCTATAAATATACCGCCTTATTAACCTTGTGCTGTGTTCCCGCATAAGTGAACCAGGTACAATTTATCTGTGCAGAGGGCAGCTTGTTAGCGGCGCCCTTAGCGCTGCTAATATCCATAGGTAACTACTTACTATTAAAGGGCCGTCAGTCTGCTGTTTTCTACCTATCCCTTTTTTAAATGGTCCGCATAAGGTTGACAATGTATTGAAACATTCTAAGCTCTGAAACCCGACTGAAGGTTCCTAAATTCGATTCGATAGTCTTGTTTAGGCGACTGTCTATCTGTAGATGTCTCGTTTATTTATCTGATACTAGCCGACCCGGCAAACGTTATTCTGACAAAATATTAAAATATTCTTCAAGGTCCAACAGTTTAGGCGTGAAAACGTATCAGACAGAGTTACGTTTACATTTATAATATTAGTATCTTCATTCATAGAAAATCACATACCCGTTATTAGATGTACCCGTGGTGTCGCCAGCGCCATTGTCATTCTGTCCTCCAACCCTGGTCGGGAATGAGGACGGCTTGTTCTTGAACAGTTGATGACGCGTTATTATGAACTCTGCTGCTCTTTCTGCTATCATTATTACTGGAGCTGCTGTGTTACCTGTACAAAAATAGATTTATGAGTAATAAAACTATTTATATATGCCGCCATAAAGATAGTGTGTTTTGTTCAGGAATAAGTGACCCAGATTCCAATTTCCCTACGCTTGTAATACTTACGGATTATGCTAAAATGCATAGAAAGTACATTTTTATAGTTACAGTTGTGCAGACAGGCAAACAGCCCATCGTAGGTGGTCACCGTCGCTTATGGATGTCTGCAACACCAAAGGCATTACCAACGCGCTGTCGGCCTCGAAGAAATTTTATAACGCCATTTTTGAAGTACCCCATATCGTACCGCGCTGAGAAAACCTTAGCCGGAAGCTCATTCCAAATCCTGAGAGTACGCAACATGAACGGTTCTCAAGAACGTTCATGTTGCACATATGTACAAACAAATCTTAGTAATAAGACAAAATGGAACAAAAATATTTATATGAAAGATATCTTGTGTATACTGAACAACAAATGCGTAATCTTAATACCCTCGTGGTGGTAACGAAGCGCTCTATATTCTAATCAGAGGAGTTTTGAACCGGTGCGCGTACCCAACCGCTATTAATTCGGGAATATTTATAACGAGCAACATAAGAAAACTTTGGGGTGATCTATTTTATTATTAAATGTATAAGGGAAATGTTTATCTTAAATAGTCCTACAAAAAAGCCCGGGACAGCATATATCAATATTTTATGTGTAAGCCATACAAAATACTTTTTTTTTTTATTGCTGTAGAACAGCAGACAGGCTGACGGCCCGCTTAGAATTTAGCAGTCTCCGTCGCCTATGGGTGTTTGCAACGTCAGTGGCATCGCGAACACGCTGCTGTCCCATAAGGGTACAGGAACTTGGGTCACTAATGCCGGAACACAACACAAGGTTATTATGGCGGCATACTTAAGACCGAAGGTGGTCGCCATCCAGACGGGCTTGAGGCCCTACCACGTAGGGCGTACGTATTATGTATTTGTATTAATATATAACTCTGTTTGTTAGTTACGTTTTCACGTCTAAACCGCTGAATCAATTTTGATGAATTTCGGTACGGAGATAGAGTGAGTGAATCTTGCAAAAGGACATAAGCTATTTTTTTTATTATAGTATTTTTTTTATTTATATGGCAGAACAACGTTCGCCGGGATAGCTAGTATATGATATTATATATGGTTACATATAAATTTATTTCCCTGGGTATGACAATTCAGAACCACATTTAGTCCCAAAGCAAGCAGAGCTGTATACTAAATTCGTACTGAACAACTGATATACTGAGATTTTATAAACAAGTACATAAACACTCAGAATCGGGACGGGGATCAAACCCGTGTCCTGCGCCAGTATTCCGACATATAAAAACCATTGTGTCACGGAGGTAGCCAATACATTTGTTAAATGCCCTTCTAGAACATACTTTCTGTTTATCCCTCACGATTGTATATGTAAAATGCGTTGTTATATGTTTGGTATTGCCAATATACTTACCGGATGGAACTGTTGGAATAATGGAGGCATCAGCAACTCTAAGACCTGGAAATAAAGTTGCCTTTAACATATAATTTATAATGGGGTACGCACGTACTATCCAATATACTCCCATTCCTATTGTATATAATGCACTAAGCTGATAAAAGTGGTTGAAAATAAAATGTAGCTAACTTTTAAATTAATAAGGTAAATGTACACAGGAAAAGAATGAAAATGTGCTGACATGGGAGAGTGGAATTACGAAAATGGATAAAATTAGGAATATCTATATATAAAGGGGATATCTATATATAAAGGGGAAGGGGGTTGTGCCAGTTGTGGTCAAACAAAAGTAACAAATTAGCGTGGTATGAATATAAAATGCAAAGGAAATAAGTACCATGTGACAAAGGCGATGCTAGTAATGATATGGATGGTTACAGAAAATAGACCAAATAAAATTTATAAAATAAAAATATACAATGGCAAAAAAAGGTGTGAATGTTGTAATGAATTAGTGAATTATACATTTTATATAAGTTTGTAGTATTTAAATTTCCCTTATAATGTTTGGTGCAATAAAAAGCAATTTAATTTAATGGCTAACAGAATAGTGGGAGGTGAGAACTTGTTATGCTAGCTCCATATAATGGGGGATAAGGAAGAAGAAGTTCAAATCTAAAAATAGCCCAATTTGTTTATGGCATGCAAATTGAAGGAGCTTGTATAACGCCATTGCTTTAAAACAGCTTTCATATATTGAAACTATCATTTGACATTGTCCGAGACATATACCATGTATCCGATTCCATTGTTCGGACTGCTGTTAGCGGCACGAAATCTTTCCCCGTCATCGTCGGAGGATTCGTCCTAAGTCTAATTTTGTTCAGTGTGATATATTAGACGCCATGTCAAACAGCATTAGAGACACACATGAGCAGCTTCGCCAAGGGCTGCTTGTTTAAGCTGATGATCTAGCGCTCGCAGATTTTGACAGGAGTAGGTTGATGCAGCGCGTGCGGCGGTCTGAAGATAAATGTGGCGAAGATCGAGTATACTATATAACTCCACAGATCCCACACCCGTGCGCATAAGTGATGACATGGTCGAGCGCACGAATCATAGCTGGGGTCATATCTGTATTTCACGCGTCTGGTGACATCGATTGCGACGTCAAGGCACACATTGCTGCTGTTAATCGGACAGGTATATTCTGATATATCGCCAGACAAGAAATGAAGAGTAAAATAGATCATTTACCATCTATTCCGTGAACTCTGAGTTGCATATCCACTACAGCCATAGGATCGGAAGCAGGCCCCATCTTGCACGTTCCGACTTGGTGGTTCTCAGGTGCCGTGTTTCTTTTGATCAAGCATTTGAAATAGTCGTCAGTTGGTTCAGAGCCGCTACCTTCGCAGTCCTTTCCCATTTCCGGGTCCGGTACCATGCCATATTTTTCGCGCATTATCTGCAATCGCAATATATTTTCAATAAAATACAAATTTCATAATAAAAAAAACACAGTAAAATGTATATAAACATTAATTTATTGAGAACTTACAGTAGTATTAGCTAATTTGAAAGCTATCTTCGCCCCGTCAACTACCAAATTGAGCTCGTGCTCTTCGTAGAAGTAGTTGGGCTGCATAATTGGTGGTACTGTGGGGTCAATCGATCGCAGGGTCAGGTAGCCACGGCTGCGAGGTTGAAGGGCAATCGCTGCTATACTGAAATACAATATTTATATTGAAGCATATTAGATTCTCCAAGGCTTCAACTATTTAAGTCAACACCATTTATTCTGCGTGGATATTTGTGTTGTTCCGAGACCGGTTTATGTGCGGTCCATAGACGCCACACACCACTATACTTGCTTTGGGTTTGTTTCGGTATTTATGCAGGAGGGGTAGACCTAAAAATTGCTGCCTTGACGTCGTGAAGCGTGATATGTGTGATAATGGACTGACTACTAGTACCAGGGATGCCGAAGACTGTGCGAAGTGGAGAAGCAAAAGTCAGAAAGCGGACCCTGGGCACCTAAGTTTGGGCTGCAACCCGTTGGGATTAAACGCTAAGATGTCGATTAGAAGGCACCGGTATTTATTAACCAGCATTTGTATAATATTGTTGTTTTCGGCTTTTAATAATAAAATATTTTATAGCACCAGATTAAGTCCTAGTTGAGCTAAAATATTTGTATTATCAAGTACTGGTCTAGATTTTTTCGAATATTGATGAAATTGCATATTCTAAGACCTCTCGATATAGATTTTCACCAATTACAGGGAATTAATTTAAAAAAAATACGCTTAAATATATACTTACGAAACATGTCTTTTGTCAGATTTCTCTGTTAGTTTCTCCTTATCAGTAACAGTTCCATCGCCACAAGATGCGTAATAACCTCCAAAGAAGAACTGAAGATCAGGATGACGACCTCCCGCTGCTGCGTAGCGAGAGTTGACTATCCCCGTAAGCTATAATAATCAGTTTTTAGATTAAACAGAGAAGCACAATAGTAGAAATTCTACTGTGCATTTTAAATCCCAGGCTCTACTGATAGGTTCTGTAACAAGCCATACGCTTTTTGTATCGATGCTTCTTCTTCATTTGTTTTTTCCACATCAACCTTGTTTTCCAATTACAGAGCATAATGCGACTCAGTGACGCACAATGCCGAATTATGCTTATGGTTAATTGGAACGTGAATCAGTTTTCAAATGCACCAGCAGAGTGCACTAAGTTCAGTGTTGAAAAAAAAAATAGATAGAATATAGACTCGAATTCTAAAATGAAATTTCACATTTCAAATGTGGAATATAAAAAAGTCCACTTTAATAAAGGTATCTGGACGTCGGACATACTTTGGAGCTTTTAAAGTAGCAAGACAAAATATCTTAAAAGTTTCAAAGGTATTTTAAACGGTACAATTTAAAAAAATCAATGTTTGTACCTTCATCCATACTTATATTTATTTATTTTAATGCTGTAGGACTGCAACAGGCTGATGGCCCGCTTAGAATTTAGCAGTTACCGTCGGCTATGGGTGTTTGCAACGCCAGTGATATCGCGAACACGCTTCTGTCCCAAAAGGGTACAGGAACTTGAGTCACTAATGCCGGAATACAACACAAGGTTACTATGGTGGCATACTTAAGACTAAAGGTGGTCGCCATCCAGACAAAATATATCTTTTTAACAGAGTTTGAATTAACTTCGATTATTTCCAAAAAAACTACGACGAAACAAAAGCTTTAAAATTTTTTCAACAATAAACGATTTTATATAAATAAATTTTCGATCAATGCCAATTTAAAGAAAAAAACACTTGTTGATTGGCTGTCACTGAGTTGGTATTCGATTGCACGCATCACTTTTGAGAGTGCTCGATTGTGCGAAGCGTTGCTGTAGTTGAAACATCAACGTTGAGCATTATGTCGCATAATGTGCTCTAGTGCTGTAATTGGAAAACAAGGCAAGATTGCACAAGACAAAAGTTTGTATAGGTAAAGTTTAAATTTGGTTTTTATGGGAACAACTTTAAACTTTTTGATCACCCTATCCCTCAAAAATAAATAGGAGTCTTCGCAGTCTCTATTTTATAAAGAAATATTCTACTGGTGGTTTAACCTTTTCATCATTATCATCATCATCTTAGCCTTTTAAGACTATCTAATTAGTGAAATGAGTAAAACAAAATATAACAGATGTTCTACTTACTTGTGACAACCCTGTAGCAGACAAAGGCCCTTGTCGATTCAACAAGTACTCCATAGCAATTGACCAGTCTAAATCTGCTACCTTCGGTTCCTTCGTCAATACAAAGTCTAAGTAAACGCCAACATGATTGTGAAGGTTTTGGCCAACTCCAGGCAAATCTTTTAGAGTGGGAATATTGAATTTATCCAAGGTTTCTCTAGGTCCTACACCAGAAAGAAGTAGTAGTTGAGCTGAGTTAATTGTTCCACCTGACAGAATCACCTGAGGAAGAAAAGACGATTAATATCTTACAACAAATTATGGCGAATGAAACGAACGTTCCACAACGATATTATTGTGATGGATCAACCGATAAATACTGACACGTAATTATTAATACTGGACTTTCCTAATTATTATCCAACAATATCCTTTGTTCGGTTTTAAGATTTTCCTTTTCCACAAACGATACAGTCTGAGTCTTATTTGTAGGTACTGAAATTAATAGTATTACTGGAAGTTACTTTTCATGCGGATTATCCTAATTACATTTTTTGTTATTTGCATGAATTTTTTTTCTGCCAATCTGCTGCCAATAGTGGAAATTATCATAATCTCACGTACAGTACCATAATGTAACGCATATGAAAATTAGAAAATTAAATTACGAATTCAATATTCATCATTGTCTAATTTTTTTATTAATTCTTAATACATCCTAAACTTCCAGTTTGGAGCCCTAAGATAAACCGATGCGTATTTTCAGTCGAAAATTAGTTTCTCTGAAAGTTTTTTACTTGTGTTGATATCTAAAATAGGTTTGTTTAAATTTGGTTGATAAAAGGCGAGTCCTCAACCCAAAAAGGAAAAGCTTCGTCAGAGCCTCATCCCTTGCTTAACAGGTAAGAAGAGTTAGCAGAAGACTTCCTGTTATTTAATTTCCTATTAACAAGCCTTATATATTTCTCTTATAGCACGACTCGGAAGTCGGATCTTTTATGAAGTCCTTAGTTCTATTTTGAAAATAAATAAATATTACAAGAATGAAGCAATTTGTTTACTCGCCTCCTTCTTGACGCCTACTGTCCTAGTTTTGCCATCCTTTATGTATTCAATTCCAGTGACTTTTTTCCTCGCTGGATCTATGATTACTTTAGAACCTAAAGCATTTAGAAGAACGTGTAGGTTCTCACGGTGAGCTGCTGGTCGGAGATATCCTCGCGCGGCGCTGTATCGGGAACCACCACTATGAAAGAAAATTAAATATTTTATTGCAACTTCTGGCACTTATCCAATGGATGTGTATAAAAGTGAACAAAAAACAGCTTTAGAAATAAATTATAAATAAAGTTCATAATCTACATTGGACAACATGATAATTGATGCATTTTAAGTAAAAAAATGCACGCAATGGGAGTCTTTGACTTAAACAAAGAATAAATATTCACTTACTCATTTAAAGTCTGTGCAATTGTGAATCCAGTTATGGTCTCGCCATTGAGGTCACTGGTCGGTGGGTACCCGAGCTCAATGGCCGCCGATACCACGTCGTGAGCAAACTGGGGTGCATAACGGAACTGCAACACATTTAAGACTGGAGGTCACACCTTAAGGCTTTTTTGCAATGAATTATACTTCTTTTCGAAGTGTTCTGAATCGGGAGGCATTTTATGGAACTTTCTCGATCTAGTTTACTGACCCAATCGATGGCTTTTACCTAACTGTTTTTCTAGATTCAACTGAGGAATAAAGATTTGTCTTGAGTTTTATTTATAATATTTTTTATATGCATGTTACCAAAAATTGCTGATACACACAATCACACGACATAACTGAAATGATTTAAAATGGACTTAAGGGTCTCCTTCAGTTGAATTGTCATTACAGAGTTATTATACACTTCTCATCAAAAAAAGCTATCGTGTTTTGTTCAACAGACTCATGTTTTTACCTTTAAGAAGAAATTGATAAATGTTAGAAACAAAGATGTAAAACAGAAAAATGTTAAAAAAAGTTTATTCAGTATCTCGTATTTCCTCCCCGGGCTCTTATCACTGCTTCCATGCGGTTCCTCATGGAACGGATAAGCGTCACAATCTTGTGTTGTGGAATGTTATCCCACACTTATAGTATAACTGTTTTAAGCTGGCCAAGCGTGATCTCCCGTTTTGACTCGTCTCTTCAACTTATTCCATAGGTATTCTATGGGATTCATATCCGGGTTTCTTGCTGGTCAGCCCATAACCGCAATACCGACTTCACTCAGGTATTCATTTACAATGCCTGCGGTATGAGCCCTGGCATTGTCCTGTATAAAAAGGAAGTCTTCGCCAATAAAATGTGCGTAGAGTACCAACCACATTAGGCTTCAGACACTCTTCGATGTAACATGACCCATTTAATGGCGGTAACCGAGGTCCAGATACAAACGCAATTTCGGTTTTTCTATCGGCGCTTATGCCTCCCCAAACCGTCCATGAACCGCCACCGTAACTGACTCTTTCTTCAGTGCAGCACTGTGCAAAATGCTCTCCCTTTCTTCGATACACCTTCTTTCTTCCGCTATTACCATATAGCATGATCTTACTCTCGTCGTAAAAGAGAACTTTGCTCCATTGGAGGTATAACCAATTTAAGTGCTCAAGTGCAAAATTGAGGCGCGCTCTTCTAAATTTTGGGCCATTAGCTGGTTTATGAGGTTTTATGCCACGTTCCGCCAATCTTTTTCTTAGAATCAAGAAACATACCAGTCTCCCGATAACGCTGATACACTGACAGCAGAGAAGCTTAGATGCAATTGTGCAGCCACAACACGCTGACTATGCCCTGCATCCAGCCACGCCACAACTTGGGCGGCTTCTGTGGGTGAGGCATCTATACTTTTAGGTAAAGATTTCTTTGGTAGGATGTCACAGAGCTTAGTTAACAATCACGCTTAGCTCAGCTCAGAGCTCAGTTAAAAAATTCATTTATTGGGGGATAATTCGAAAATTTAAATTCAAATTTCGAATTCTGGTACACCATTGTGTAGACTAAACTGCCAGCTATTTACTGGAGTATGTTTTTAATGATATCAATCCTGTTTAAATCATCATCATCATTTCAGCCGGAAGACGCCCACTGCTGGACAAAGACCTCCCCCAAAGATCTCCACGATGATCGGTCCTGCGCTGCCCTCATCCAACCTATTCCGGCGATCTTGACCAGATCATCGGTCCATCTTGTGGGGGGCCTACCAACATTGCGTCTTCCGGTACGCGGTCGCCATTCGAGGACTTTTCTGCCCCAACGGCCATCAGTCCTTCGAGCTATGTGCCCAGCCCACTGCCACTTCAGTTTTGCAATCATCCGGGCTATGTCGGTTACTTTGGTTCTCCTGCGAATCTCCTCATTTCTGATTCGATCTCGCAGGGAAACTCCGAGCATAGCCCTCTCCATTGCCCTCTGAGCGACCATGAGCTTTCTCATGAGGCCCATAGTTAGCGACCACGTCTGCGTTCCGTATGTCATCACTGGCAACACACATTGGTTAAAAACCTTCGTCTTGAGACACTGCGGTATTTGGGACGAAAAGATTTTACGGAGCTTCCCGAACGCTGCCCATCCAAGTTGGATTCGACGAGTGACCTCTTTCGCGAAATTGGACCTGCCTAACTGGATCGTTTGACCCAAGTAGACGTATTCGTCAACTATTTCGAGAGTACAGTTCCCAACTGTTACGGGGGTAGGTGCGACATGGACATTAGACATGATCTTCGTCTTGTCCATGTTCATTTTGAGACCTACTCCTCGGGAAGCTGTTTAAATGCCGCCTGAATAATACTTGCAGTAGTGTTTCGATTTTTTGGTGAGAATTAAGCTTTTTGTCAATGATTAATCAAAAAAATCACTTTTCTATGAATTTACGGTACATAAAATTATCAACTCACTTTCTGTACAGGCAGTGGTCCACCCGTGGTATGATATTGACTAGATACTCCATTTCCTATCTCTTTGTTGTCCTCGCTTTTCAAGAAATACGGAAGGACGTCGTACCATGACCAACCCGTTGCGCCGTTCACTGCCCAACCGTCATAATCAGCTGCATGCCCTCGCATATACATCATACCGTTTATCACTGAACATCCACCTATATGAAAAGATAAATTAGGCTTTATCCAAAATTCAACCTGGATTTTAGTAGGTTAAGTAGGTACGCACACAATAAATAGTTTTTAAATATGCCGTAATAACATTACGTTTTGATCTGGCATAAGTGAATATGTTCCAGTACCCATTGTTCGCGGAACCCTTGGCAGCGCAAACATCCATAGACGATAGTAACTGCTAACTACTAAGTGGGCCGTCAGCCAATCTGCTGTACACAGCAATAAAAAAATTAATAAATAAACCAACTTAAACTCCAAATACTCATTTCTATAATCACACAGATTACCTCTTATTTACCACAGTTTAAAAAAAACGCTGACATAAGACGGAGCGGCCAAACAAATTCTCCAGTCTAGTACCCATAACACAATTGCTCTGGTGATTCAAATGTCGCTGTGCGAGTTGTCATGATATAGTTATTTTATTTATACATTTTTTACGAACCTAACATTTTCCCTCTGGGCCATGAACATTTTCCATCTTTGTTGAGACAAGCATTTTCTTGGGGCTCGGTAATGTAATCCCAGTCGGTGTCATTTCTCCCCCAATATGCTGTCACCCAGGCAGGGATTGATGATGGTGTGGGCTCTTCTCCTCCGGCTTCTATTAACAAAACCTATAAAAGGAAGAATTTATTGTCACCTCTAAAGATTTTATATTTATTGCTAAAGAAAAAAAAAGCTAATATTATGTAAATAATTAACGGAGCCTGATTCATCGGCATATAACAGCTCTTTTCTCGTGTAAGGAGGAATTAATTAACACGCGTTAAGTGCCACCAGGCCTGAAACGTCCTTAACTCGCTTACAGGGTAACAAATTATTATAATTCAAATAATAGTAATTCATAATTGTTAATTTATATAATATAGTTATTCAAGACAAATAAATCATATATTTTTTACATGAAGTCAAAAAGGATTACAATTTGTTAAGCAACCACTTCGAACGTCTTAAAAAATTAGTTGATATATAAATATAATATATATATACAACACCTATAATATATACCTTTGAGGTCAAATTCCACATCAGAAAAAATATTAATTTATATTTTCGCAAAACAGAACTCGGGATTGAGTGTCTGTATTAACTACTCAACCAGAGAGGTCACTTGTAACCAATTAAATAGACCAACCAATTGTAATATTTGCAATTGTAATAATTATAATATTTGCAGTTTGAGTGTATAATTGTAATATTAGTATTTTAATAATTACAATATTTTCTAACAAAGGCAAGCAGTTATTTTAAGGACACGTCTTATTAAAAAAATCTGTTGCTGTAGAACAGGAAACAGGCTGACGGCCCTTTTTAATAGTAAGAGGTTACCGTCGCCTATGAATGTTGTCGACACCAGCAGCACCGCTATCAGACTGCTGTTCGCGTAAGGGAACAGAAACCTGGGTCACTTATCTTGGAGCATAACACAAGGTTGGCGGCATGTTTAGAGACCTGGGGTGGAGTGGGGCCACCCAGACGGGCTTCGAGCCCTACCACCTAGCTGGGTTGTTTTGTCGTCTTTTACGACAGCCCGAATCTGGCTGCAGAGGTCAGTATTCTTACTCGGCTCCTGCACGTAGACAATACAGCGAATACACTACTAGGTATCGGATATTTATGTAAATATTATTATACTGCGGTCTAGTAAATGCCACCCGCATCCAATCTATAATAAAGGGCCTGGGGTTTCGTATGTAGGTTTACTGTATATACATAAAGTGCTCAAACTTTATGTATATTTTTTTGGAAATTTCTATGTAATAATAACTGTTTCTAATAATCACACCGGAGAATTTCGATGTGACTAACCATATTTTTTGATTAAGTTTATTAAGAAAAATTAACTTCAAAGAGAATGGATGGATTATTTAGATTATATGGCGTAAGTAAAGGCGGGAAGAAAAAGAATTAACTTCAAAGAAAGAATATTTTCATATATACAAATGCTTTTGAAATTAAAGTAAATGAAGGCCAACAAGAAAGGAAATCTGCTTGCAATAAATATTTAATTTTTCAGGAGCTATTTGAGCAATAGGAAACAGTTCGTTGAAATCAAAAATATTAACAAACATAAAGAGGTCCTCATATATAGATCATAGATAGAAGAAAACATATTGATAATTTCATTACAAAAAAAATATAGTTAAAAAAACTAGAAAAACACGCTTTTATAAAAAGTCAAACTAAAAGGTAGAAAAGCGTGTTTTTTAGTTTTTTTAATTATATTTTATTTTTAACTTTTTAGTTTCATTAACTATAAAATAAAAGCGTGATAATATAATTTATTTGTTGTCAATGTCCAATCGGTAAATATAACGCCATCTTCGGACTACGTCATTATTAATTTAACGCCATCTTCTGGCAATGTTATTAATTACGCTCCAGATGGCGTTTCGGCAGAATTTTGATTTTATTGTTCAATGTAAGTAAAAATCGAGTCAAATTCCGAAAAATTCCATTAAATATAGGTCAAGTTAATATAAAACATATAAAAAAAAATAAAAAATAACAAAAATCCACCGTTACGCGATTTTTGACTAATTGACTGACTGAAAAATGTTTATAGAATGCAAGATTATATGACTTTGACTTAATATAGAAAATAATTAAATTTTGACTAAATTATTGCATTCAAGGTGAGACATGACATAATTTATTAGTGAAATGAAACTTTGTTACATACAGAAATATTTTTATAATTCTAATAATAATAATAATAAATAATGGTAATTTAATATGTTTAGTATTAATATTGTATTGTTTTGTATAAGTATATCTAATGTTACTTTATAAGTATGTTTTTAATATTAGCATGCCAATTATTGGCGAGACATGATGTAACTATATTACTGCTGTAACACCTCCAATACCATGTATCGTGCTAATGAATAAATAAATAAACGAAAATGAAAAAATATTATTAGTAAATGTTTGACAAACAAAGGAAAACTTTTTGCACCGTGTTCCATATATAGGTAGACGTCTTATATTATCGGCCGTGGCAAATTGAAATCCTAACAGCTGAAAAGTGCAGTGTAGTTGAACAAGAATCTGTAACGTAAGAGTGACAGCGGAAGAGATCCACTGCGAGCTGCACCTGAACCGATACAGACTGTGAAATTATATGGTTGGTGGAGCTTCTGCCTTTCTAGTGTGGGGACCGATATACAATAATTAACACAGTCCACTAATATCAACGCATTAACTCGCCAAACGGGGCGACCCTTGGACATATTCCATCGCCCTACAATATTAATGAATATTGTATATATATATATATATATATATATATATATATATATATATATATATATATATATATATATATATATATATATATATATATATATATATATATATATATATATATATATATATATATATATATATATATATATATACTACTTTCAATGTGAAACGAGAAAAATAATTTCAATAAAAAGATGACAGATTTTTCCCCAAAAAGTGGTTAATGTCAGGCAGGCGGCCGGTTGTAAAAACTAAGCCACAATTATTACAACATGTAACATGTGCCGACCCCATATAATGTGGGATAAGGGCAGGAGGGAGAAGAAGATATTTAAATATGTACATAATATGTGAAAAACATATTTTGCGTAAGCCATTAACGTTAGAAATAATGTGCCGGAATATAAATAAAGACTTTAATAATTTTATGTCTATATTTTAAATACATTAACATTATTTCTTTATTTGGAATTCGACCATCTGTTAATTGTTTAGACCTCTAAACTTTAAAGTTCAATGTCATACTAGTAATATATGTACCAGAAGTATCCTATATTTTTTATCTTACATGATAAAAAATCCAAAATTAGTTAGTGCAGCCATCCGAATCTGTTTAAAGTGAAATTCCGCTTATTGTTCTATCAGTACAAGGTCTTTACTTAGCTGATTTTCAGTTAACCATAGTTGCAGACGATATCACAAAAAGTAATGGGTACAATTCAATAATAATAATCTGTATTAATAATCCATAGGAGAACCAAAGTTATCGATATAGCTCGCAAAATATGCAAGCTGAAGTGGCAATGCAGTCATGTCGGTCGCAGGACCGATGAGCGCAGGAGCAAACGAGTCCTGGAGTGGAAACCGCGTCTCTGCAAACGTAGCGTAGGATATTCCCCAGCCTGATAACAGCCAGATAACCAGCGCAAGGTTGCCGGTCGGGGCTAATTGTTCTTATCCGTGCAGGGGCGGAGAAAGAATACTGACCTCTGCGGCTGGGGTCGGCCTGTCGTAAAAGGCGACAAAATAAACCCACCCTAGCTACGTGATAGGGCCCCGAGCCTGTCTGGATGGCGACTACCTTTGGTCTTAAGTATGCCGCCATAATAACTTTGTGTTGTGTTCCAGAATTAGTGACCCAAGTTCCTGTACCCTTATGGAACAGCGTGTTCACGATGCCACTGGCGTTGCAAACACCAGGGGAGGGTAACTGCTAAATTCTAAGTGGGCCATCAGCCTGTTTGCTGCCATATAGCAATAAAAAAAATGAGAACAGCAAGGGAGGTACTGGGATTTGTGGTGCAAACTAGGGCCTACGTTCAGCTGTATTAATAATAATTATTTTAGTACTCTAAACACACATTTAGAGCAGCATATTATCATTAAGATACAATAAGACAAAGTCAAAATCGACACATCTAAATCAATTAGTTACCGCCTTAATTTTTTAAATTTTATTATTGCTTTTTATCCCTTCATCATACAATTGCTGTTAAACATACAGCAATTGTACAAATCTTATATTAATTACTCTACGTTCTGTTGACATCCGAAGCATTCACTTCGAAGCCCTAAGGTTAGTATTGTCATAGAATATTATATTATAATTATAGTAGTTTAAATACAATAATTTAAGCGTTTTTTGTGTTAATGCCTTTGAGATACTTTTCTGATCAAAGTTGTACAAGAAATTAGAACGAATATTGTCTGCACCACCGAAAAGAGGATACGGATGGGTCTAATGATTTAATCCATTTCTCGTCTTTTTTGACCCGCTGTTGATGCGAATGTACAATGGCAAAATTGAAATTATAGTTTAAAATTTTGGCTTTATTAAATTTTTTATTTATTTTTCTAATATAAAATGTTGTTTTGCTTCGAAGTTCACGGCAGCATGACAATGAAGGCCAAGGCTAAATTCATGTAAATATAATTAATATTACTATTAATTTAGATAAAATAATCTAATAAGATAATAATCACTCTTTAATTTAGATAAAATAATGGAAAAATATATATGTGAGCAAATGCAAGAATTTTTTAACAAAAACAATATAATATATTATAATCAGTTTGGTTTTCAAGCCGCTAAAGGTGCATATAGTCTTTTATCGAAATTTACCGACGATATTAACACATATTTAAATAGATCACATATTGTTCTAGCTTTGTTCATAGACTTCTCGCGCGCCTTTGACACCCTAGACCATCAAAGACTAATTTAAAAACTTGAATTGTGTGGTATTCAAGATAAGTTACTAAATCTGTGTCCGAATTACCTAATTAATCGTCAATTTAAAGTTAAACTAAATAGTTCCTTTAGTAATTCCGTGCTAACGAAAGTAGGCTCAGCCCAGGGTTCAGTAATGGGACCCCGCCACTTTTTGGACTTCGTTAATAACATGCATAAGTGCATAAAAAACTCAAGCTGTTATCAATTTGCGGATGACACTTGTTTAGTTATTTCAGGAAATACTTTACAAATAATTCGTGACCTTTTACAATCTGACTTTGATACCTTAACCAAATGGTGTCATGAAGCTGGCCTGATGTTAAATTATAATAAAACCAAGTTACTAGTCATCAAATCACCCTATAAAAAATGTTGCACATTTAAAAACATAGTTGCACACGTACATGTTTGTATCCATACAACGCACCCTACTTGTATTTACCCGGAAATCGAAGTCGTCAATACTCATACATATCTTGGCCTTGATATCGACAATAAACTGAACTGGGAAAATCATATATCATATATATTTAATAAACTAAGACAGATCTTTAGCAAATATGATAATCTTAAAAAAACGTCTACCATTTAAAACTAAATTGATGCTTTATAGTGCAGTAGGGTAATCCTATATCCAGTATGGATTAACGAGTTATGGTCGCACCTTTAAATCTTACATGAATAAAGTACATAGATTGCAACATAAAATTTTTAAAATATGATGAATGTGGTCTTTTTAAATACTGCAATATTTTACCTGTAGAAATCCAATTTGAAAAAATGATGCTAAGGAAATATTTTTTAATAAAAAAATACAAACTAAAATGAAGCACGCTGTATACTAGGGCCGCTGCTCTAAACCGGTTTGCTACTAGCGGCGCGAAGAACATGTACGACAAGCGCACAACTACTTACTTAGTTCCAAGATTATTAAACGATTTACCAAAAAAAATATAAGAGATAATATAACCCAAAAATAATTAAAACCTCACATAAAAAATACTTTTTAGAGAATTTGTAACCTAATTTTAATTATTCATTTGAACGTGCGTAGACTTAAGTTTCGATAGCATTTTTTTAGTGCTGTTATTTTTAATAAGCCAATGAAATAACTGTGAATTTGATAAATATTTAAAAAAAAATATTTTTTCTAATATAAATTATAATGGTAAAGTATATTGTATTATTAGATTGTACTGATAGTGTGATTAATTAATAGTAATTGTAGTTCAAATTTAAATTAAGTATAAATATGAAGGAAGAACGAATCAAATAAATGCCGCGTTATCAAAATAGCACGTTTTAAAATTGTTTTAATCTTTCTGTATTGTATAATGTGTAATCAATATCGCTGAACATTTTAAGCATTTAATTGATGGACATATAGACCCAGTTGGGACAAATTATTTTTATATGCAAATATTGTCTTGTCGAACCGAACACAACCTTTTTTCATTTGTGTCAATTAAAACATTACCAAAAAAAATTTTTTTATTAAAAATAAATTTTGGTTGTAACACAAACATGGTAATCCATGAAGCATGTTTGCTTACGCTAGAATGCGGTGATTAAAGAACTGCTCGGCCACCGTCCTGTGCTGAGACCGCTATAGACATTGGACAAAAAGACATTCAAATCTCGTGTTTCAAGTAGGCGTGTCTTTCAGCACGCACGGATGTTTTGCTGTATACGCGTTAACCCTCTGACTGCTCAGTTTAAGTATCGAAAACGCTTAAAAATTATATAAGTATACTAGCTGACCCGGCAAACGTTGTTCTGCCATATAAATAATAAAATGTCAAAAAATTAAAAAAAAAATTTGGGGGTGGGTCACCCCTAACATTTAGGGGGATGAAAAATAGATGTTGGCCGATTCTCAGACCTACTCAATATGCTCACAAAATTTCATGAGAATCGGTCAAGCCGTTTCGGAGGAGTATGGCAACGAAAACTGTGACACGAGAATTTTATATACCTAGTCAGGTCATAAGTATTGTCACACAGTAAAAACTTTTCTTTTAGAATGCTGGCCACAAAAAAGTTTATTGAATTAGAATTTCGAATTGTTCATGAAAATAAAAATGTATAACTTTTAGAATTTTACTCATTTTTAAATATGGAGTGGACGCTTAAAGAAGACCGTGTTGCAGTTATTGCATTGCATCGTTGCGGTTACGCGCCAATTCAAATTTTTAACATACTGAAAAATTTGAATATTACCAAAAGATTCGTTTATCGTACCATCAAACGATACAATGAAGACTCTAGTGTAGATGACAGGTCAAGAAGTGGTCGCCCTCGGTCTGTTAGGACTCCAGCAGTGATAAAAGCTGTGAAGGCACGAATTCAAAGAAATCCCAAACGTAAGCAAAAACTGTTGGCCCTTCAGATGGGGTTAAGCAGAACCACGGTGAAAAGGGTGTTAAATGAAGACTTAGGGCTTCGGGCATATCGAAGAAAAACAGGACATCGTTTGAATGCTCGTCTAATGGACCTGAGACTGAAGAGATGCCGCGCTTTGTTGAAGCGGTACGCGGGAAAAAAATATCGGGAAATTCTTTTTTCGGATGAAAAAATGTTTACCGTAGAAGAGAGCTACAACAAACAAAATGATAAGGTGTACGCACACAGTAGTGAAGAAGCGAGCAACCGTATTCCGCGTGTCCAACGAGGTCATTTTCCATCCTCGCTCATGGTATGGTTGGGAGTTTCTTATTGGGGCTTAACAGAGGTACATTTTTGTGAGAAAGGTGTAAAAACGAATGCTGTTGTGTATCAAAATACAGTCCTGACGAACCTTGTGGAACCTGTTTCTCATACCATGTTCAATAACAGGCACTGGGTATTCCAACAAGATTCGGCGCCAGCTCATAGAGCGAAGAGCACACAAGACTGGCTGGCGGCGCGTGAAATCGACTTCATCCGGCACGAAGACTGGCCCTCCTCCAGTCCAGATTTGAATCCGTTAGATTACAAGATATGGCAACACTTGGAGGAAAAGGCGTGCTTAAAGCCTCATACCAATTTGGAGTCACTCAAGACATCCTTGATTAAGGCAGCCGCCGATATTGACATGGACCTCGTTCGTGCTGCGATAGACAACTGGCCGCGCAGATTGAAGGCTTGTATTCAAAATCACGGAGGTCATTTTGAATAAACTTTAATGTCATAAGAATCTATGTTTTGTTAAGTTCATTTTGGTATATGAATGGTTACATAATTAATAAACTTGTTACAATTATTTTACATTAAACATGTGACAGAATTTATGACCTGACTAGGTATTAGATTTTTTTCATTTAAATTTATATAGGTATATTGAAGAATTGAAAAATGTATTTTATCTTTCCAGAAAACACTTTAATGTACATTTTTATCATGAGAAACAGTTACCAAGTAATCTCAGATGGTAACAACAGATAAAAATAAATAAATTTCAATAGAATAACAATTAGTTTATACTTATTGCATAATATAAAATAGTATAATGTATAAAATTTGAGAAAATATTTATGAGGAAAAAACGGGATGCGCTCAATATAAAAATCGCTGGACAAACAGGGTTAATTGACAAGCAATTGCGCTGAAATGCACATGTTTTGCAATATTTGTACTCACTTCTTGGAATATGTTTGTTTTTATAACTTTAAAATATTCGTCATCTATACTGTGACTTAAATGGCAGTGAAAACCAAACTTTATACGTTTTTATATATACATAATATATGTTCTGAAATTACAATTGTATCTTTGAATGTAACGGTACATGAAGACCCATTAGGAAATATTACTAAAGACATCTTACCTTCCACTGAGGATTTTCAGATAACCTCGCAGCCACCACAGATCCTGCAGTACCTCCGCCAATAACCACAAAGTCATAACTTTCGTCTGGTTCTTGCTTGCTCTGAATTCTGTTACACGGGTCTGCTAAATCACATCTGCCATTTATAAACGCTTCTAACAGGCTCATGAATAGGAAAAACTGACCAGGACAGGATCCGGCCATAGACGGCCCTATATCCTGGATCGGACACGCACATGCCTGTAACAAAAAATTTAAAACAGTTGAAAAATATGTCTAAATGTCTAATTATAACAAAATTTTTAAAATACTCAGATTCCTCTGGAAACTCTAAACACACTCTACGTAGTTTTAGATGTTTTGAGTTATATTTTTACAGAATCTTTGTACTAGCAAGTATTTATTAGGTTATATAACTATTACCTACTCTACGTAGCCTAAGATTTTTAGGCCATATATATTAGTATATGGCCTCTCAGCCAACAAATTTGTTTGCACTACCAGCAATCCAGCACTCTATATACTTGTATTTTGTGGATTGCTTTTGTGTGTTACTTTTGTGTATTTTGTAATTTGAAACGACTTCCAAGTTAGTGGTCCTATAACCAATATTGGAATACTTAAATATTTTACGAGGGGTGTTCAATAAATAGTGATAATGCGATACATTCTCCTTAGAAAGAAAAAAATAAATACTGGCAGGCATAGCCCAGACATTATATAATAATAATAAAAAAAGCAATCAATTGTTTGTTTTATAGCAGAAGAAATGGAGATTTATGTAGGAAGTGCCCATAATATTATACACATCCATTTGGGTATGAAAAAAGTGTCAGCGCGCTGGGTGCCCAGAATGCTTTCTGACGCGCAGATACAAACAAGACTGAGAATTTCACAAATCTGTTTGGATTTGTTACAACAAGACCTTAACCGATTTTTGGCTCGATTCATAACTATAAACGAAACATGGCTTCACCATTATGACCCGGAAACGTAAAAACCGTCCATGACTTGGAAGAAACCGTCATTCTTCGTAGAAATTTAAGGCGACTCCGTCCGCCGGTAAGATCATGGGCTGTTTTTTTCTGGGACAGCCAAGGAGTGGTAATGATCGAAAACCTTAATCATGCAGCTACTACTACGAGGACTTTGTATGCAGGACAAATAACAAAGTTTCGTGAGGAAATACGCAAGCAACGGCGTGGCAAACTCGCTAAAGTTGTTTTGTTTCACCAAGATAACGCCCCTGCGCACAAGTCCAGAGTTGCGATGGCTGCCATTCAAGAAGCTGGCTTCGAATTCATGGAACATACTCCATATTCACCGGACCTAGCTCCTAGAGATTTTTACCTATTTCCGCGGTTAAAGGAACATCTCAGGGGCCATAAATTTGAAAATGATGACGCAGTAGTCGCCGCGTATGTACATGATTTTTAAGCGATCAGGAAGAAGGTTTTTTTTAAAAAGGGAATTTTAGCTTTAGAAAAAAGATATACAAAGTGTATAAACCTGAAAGGTCACTACATCGAAAAGTAAAATAACATTTAGTAAAAGATAATTGCGTCATAACTCATTATCACTTTTTATTGAACACCCCTAATATTAACAATGTACCTATTCAAAAGATATCTGGTTACATGCACAGCTGTCCTCGTAGGAAATTTGTATTTTTTAAATCCATGTTTAAAATGCACGGGTAAATTGCTCGAGTATATTTATTTACTCATTCATCAATATTTCTACAGGGAACTGTTTTTATATAAATATATAGGGAACTAATCACGAATAAACATCTAATATCAAACACGCAAGGCTTCATGCGGTCGGCACAAAGACTTCAGTTCCTTGAACTTAATTTTAATTACACTTAATAGTTGAGTTAATGACATTTGATGACAGTGTCATTATCTCCCAACAATACACGTTAGGTTTTAAAAGGCTTTTATTAGCTTCCGTCATACATATAGATAATTATTGAGCATCTTCACAACAAAATATCTTTAACCTACATTAGGTTTTGTTTGCTACCAACTATAAGCGCTATTCTTCCTTTTGCCTTTTTTTGGAAGGTGGAAAAGCTTGCCGCCCACCCCGCCGTGTGGTGGTGGCGGGATAGTGTGGGACTCCCCGTGCAATGCGCCCATACGTCTTTCTCTCTATGCTGGAGGACGCACGTCACTGGTATACCCACTAAAATTACCCCGGTGTTCCTTCACGCGCCTTGAGTGCCGAGGCTGCGGGATGCGACGAATCAGTCAGACCGTGGCTCCTTTTCGAAGGGGCCATGCCTGTGACCGTTCATTATGGTGGCCAAAGGTCTGTCGCTAACCTCCGGTGACGAGTGGCCTTACGTGAGCGAGAGGGGAGCCTGGCGCGCTTCCTCTCCCTCTCTGCCGACTCCTTCGCGGACATAACTGTTTCGCAAAAGGAGGTGTCCCTCCCGCTTAGCTCCTGACCATCGCTAGAATGATAGCCGGGAGCGAGAGGTCAGATCCAGTGGTAGCAACGAGGTCTCGGCGCTCTAATGCCTATGAGGGGCAAACTTGGAGGGTGTGCAACGCCGTGTCCTTGTTGCCGGCGTCACAGTGGTTGCACTCTGTTGTTTGCTCTTTCTAAGCGATGCGACACAGGTACCGCCCGAAGCAGCCGTTCCCCGAGAGTACTTGTGTTACATGAAACGACAGAGTGCAGTGACGCCTTTCAAGCCATTGTTGGAGGGCGGGCCGTACCACTGCGACAGTGTTTTGGCCCGCACTGGGTTGCGCAAGTCTTTCTTTCCAAACAGCCGTGAGATCGTCCAAGAGCTCCATCCATTTTACCTCGATCTCAAGAGGCGCGGGGCTAGAACCCCGGGCAGCGGCTTCTTGCCCGGATAATTATATGTATATAGTAGTTATATATAACTACTAGCTGTGCCCGCGACTCCATCCGCGTGGAATAGTGACTTTGGGCAGCATTTTTTTGGATATATGAGATCAACTTAAATTGGAAATTCAACCTACTAAGACCAGCCTAAGCTGAACCCTATTTCATATAATTGATGATATAAATCTGAGGTCAACTTAAATTGGTCCTTTCAATTTCCGACAACGTACGGTATCCCTTGATGGCCCTAACGGCCAGCGTGCGCTGCGTTTTTCGCAGCAACGCAGCGCTCTTGGCCGTCAAATGCTCAGCCCAAACGGGGGCCCCGTAAAACGCCATTGACCGTACGGTCCCTTCATATAGTTTTCGGCACACTGAGTTCGGTCCCTCAATGTTGGGGAGCAGTCGGATGAGTGCCCCGGCTGCCCTTGTAAGTCGAGGGGCCAACTGCTCAAAGTGTGCCGAAAAGTTCCATCGGCGGCCGGGGACAAGTCCCAGATACTTGAGCGTTGCCCCGTCGCCGATGCAAACGCCTCCCACCGTGATGCAGAGCCTGAGACGGCCCGCGTTGTCGGCTATAAGAATACTAAAGCTTCAGACTTGTGCAGGGCCCTGCACACCGAATTAGGAGGCTGGGCTTAGAGGTATTCGGTGTACGAACTGCGCAACTCCAGCCGTGTCCCTAAGACACGCCTGCTGGTAAGTCCCGCCGCGGGCTGTGAACAACATGTTGTCGGCGTAACAGATTACGCAGACGCCGGGTGGGACCGTATTCATCATTTTGCCTAGATCATGGGCAAGCTAACTGGCGCCATCCTCGTAATTCAGGCAGGCAACCTATAAGGTTTAATTTAGGTAAATTTGTCACTTTTCTTGATTTATAGTTTAGTTTCAATAAAAATTGAATCGTTAGAGAAGCCACGTAATAGAACAAGTCTTTTTATTATTATTTCACAAAATATGTATGAAATAACTATTAAATTTTGATTCTCACGATTTTCTATTAAACATGATAATATATAACTAACTATTTAATTAACATAATATATAATCCATTTTTAAATTAAATATTCTCTTAATTAAATTGGGTTGGTTAATTAATTTTATTTGGATTTTATTTCAATCTGCGGTAGGTATTACAGAATAGACTACGAAATATTGTATAATATATTTTCATAAAACAATTAAATCGTATTAAAATTACAGTTGATTTACAGTTGTTTCCAAAAATGATATTTTTATGACAACTACAATTTCCCTTGTCTTCTGTATCTATATCAGGTAATTAATAAAGTTTAATATAATTTATTATACAAAGCTGTACTAATAATTTATTTTACAATTAATTTTATTGTACAACAAATGCATTTAATTTCACAACACTACAAAAATTAATTTTTTGTTGCCCTGGATATCTCTACGAATTTCTATGTTTTCAAGAGCGCGGTTTACGAATATATTCATGAAAATATGAATGTGCTCTAGTTTTTATGATTTCAGCCTGTCCTATATTCAAAGGAAATAAACGAAAATGATTAACTTTTTACTTGGTCAAAAAAGTGGATACACAGTTGTTGGGGAGTAGCGAATACGTTGTCTGTGGAACATTAGAGCAAAGCAACTTTATTAACATAATATCTTGTTCCCACAAGATGTGTGGATGTGGCCTTTGAAAAATTCCTTAACTGTCGGTAAAGCCAACGTAATAAAGAAACTATTATTAAACAGAGACAAAATTAAATGTATGATCAAACAATTTGTTAAAGCTTTAGTCAAGGAGGTCAACTGCTTCAAGTATATTTACAGAAAATTTTCTAAGTTTGGTAGGGAAAAATTTAAAGTATTTGATGAAATAATTAAAAATATTTTGATGTTCCTCAAATTCGGCAATTGATGAAAGATGCAATTATTATCACAGTTATGATAGTTCCGGAAAGTGAAGCTTGGAAGAGTTTTGTATTGGTAGTAGAAAATTTTCTATGTAACCACAAAGCATCAAATTGTGAAGAAACTGTGCAAGAAATGTTGTTAAGCTTTTAGAATTCAGGAGCAGATATGAGTATAAAGCTGCATTTTGTTCACAGTCATCTGGATAGATTTTCTGATAATTTAGGAAATTATAGTCAAGAAAAAAGTAAACACTTCCACCAGGATCTAAAACTAATGGAGGAAAGGTATCAAGGTAGACGGGACTGCCACATGATAACAGATTACTGCTGGTCTTTAAAAAGAGATTTTCCCCTAAAAATTGTAGAAGAAAAGTTCATAAAAGACGTTTCAATGAAGAATAACATGGATTTTCAACATTTTCCTCCTTACTTTGATGCATACTATTATTATTTTTAAAAGTACATTATAAATATTTTCTGTTATTTTTTTTTCATATTTTTATTCAGAATTTTGTAGTGTATAATTAAAATCAAGATTTAAAAAAAACTAGAGCAAATCTGCCAAAATCATTGATAGTTTCATGAACTGTGAGCATAAATATATCAGAAATCAATCTTATATCAAAGGCAACAAAACCAGCGGGCCTTGGCACCATCGAAGCGGTGAGGCCCGTCCTGGTTGAATGGGTGGAAAGGCACCACGGCGCCCTGACCTTCCGCAGATCCTTTCGGGGCACTGTTGTTTCGGGAGGTGCCTGTGTCGCATAGGGCGGGAGATGACGTCGGGGTGCCACCATTGTAGCGCGGGCGAAGCGGACACCGTGGACCGCACTGTCGCCGTGTGCTCTGAGTGGCACAAGGAGCGCCGCGCCCTCGTCGCCCAAATCGGCGCGGACCTGTTGCTCCCAGTCCTGGTTCTGTCCATGATCGGGGCCGATCCTGGATGAACGGCCGTCGCCTCCTTTTGCGAGGCAGTCATGTCCGCAAAGGAGGCGGCGGAGCGGGGGCGGGAGTCGACCACCACGCTCCCCTCCCGCCAACGCAGGCCACGTCGGCGGCGCCGGAGGGCAAGCAACGACTTCCGGCCGCCGTTCTCGGGATTCCCCCAAGAGAGAACGGACAGTATTCGTGTTTCGCCATTTTTTCTCTGGCCAGTGTTTCGTTTCAAAACAATGGTATCTTCATGACATTCAATGAGTGATCTATAAGATTTTATATTGAAATAAATGATTTTGATATGATACACCGGCCACACTAGTCGAATGCGGATTGGCGGGTTAGATATATGTTCCAGTGATCTCGGTATACATATTTCCTCATAGTTTTGTTCTTCACTGTTGGTACAAAAAAATTAAGTCACGATATGCCACATTAGGTGAAACAAAATGCCTAAGCAGCGCAAGTCGTGATTAAGCCCGTGGCCGTGGTTGGTCTCCACGTATGATATCACTAATCTTATGTACCTTAATCTCTTTTTCTCAGGAGTACATATACAATATGATGTTTATGTCACTTCAGTTTTGAAAAAGTAAGTATATAAGTAATAAATAAACCAGGAAATCGTTATATATAAACTTACCTCGGGCGCCTTTATCATTTTGTAATGGAGTTAAAACAACTCCAACCTGTAACAAAATTATTATTACATGAGAAAAAACATAGTACCCACACACGTCAAACTAGTTACGTCTTACTTGATAATAATTTTCCCATTAACAGTTTTTATATTAACACGTTCATTGCGGACTTATTTTAGTGATTGTTTAGTCAGTGTGGTTAAGGTAGAATTACTTTAAACCTGTAGGTCTTTTGTAAGTTTTAAACTGTATCAAGTTTGAACAATTTAACATATGTCATAAGTTAGATAGAAGATAGATAGGTAGATTTCCACCACACAATTATACAGAGACATAATAAGAAGTAATAGAACAATATAGTGAACAAACGGCGGTCTTATCAATAAATAGCGATTTCTTCCAGACAACATAAAATCAAGATTTGTAAATATTATACAAAAAGGAACTAAATTAATGTAACATATAATAGCAATACAATGAAGCATACACATGACAATGCAGTCTATGACTGTAGGTAATGGTCATTAACCAAGTTTACCAATAATATGTTATTATTACATAAATCCAAACTAATATTAAACTAATTTTGTTTAATTTCGGTATTATTATAATCATATTGGACGTTGGAGAAGGACAAAGGCTGAGCGGGAGTCGACCACCACACTCCCCTCCCGCCAACGCAGGCCACGTCGGCGGCGCCGGAGGTCAAATAACGACCTCCGGCCGCCGTAAAAAGCGGCCGCGGGCGGCCCCTCGGGGGAGGATCCACCGCCCGCACCATTGCCGCGAGGGTGAGGGCTGCGTGCTGTTCCGCGACCCCCCTCAACTCCTAGAGTTGTTAGGAGAGCGCCGGGGGGACGAAATCCTGACCCCCTGGCGCCAACACTTTAGAAGGGGCCCGCCTCAAGACAAAGGGCGGGCCGGCGCCAGCCCGGGCCACGAGATCGGCTGGCCATATATCCGTGGGCCCGGGCGTAGGCGATAGGAGAACAGCGGGGTTTTTTAGTGGGTAGTCGGATGGCCAAACATCTTTCCCGGAGTCCCACATATCCCTTGGTCCCCCCGGGCCGGGGGAACCCGTCAAGAGAGGTTTTTCCCCGACATCAAAAAAAAAAAAAAAAGGACAAAGGCTACTTTTTTCTAAAATTCATATGGCAAAACAGCGTTCGCCTGGTTAATTAGTATATAATATGGTTAAGTAAATAGCTAAAGCTAAACATAGCTATGTGCGGAAATTATTTTTTTTTAAATAAAAATAAAACAAAACATATTAACCCTTCGTTTGGGCTTGTCAAAATAAAAAGATTTATTTGGACTTTAAAGTCCAACTGTACAAACGAAGGGCTAATATTATTGACGTCGGTTTAGATCTCAAAAGCAACAAGGTGAGTAAGTAAGAAGCCTGAGTGAGGTTGAGTAATTATGAACCTAAACTAGTGTCAGCTTAATGCACACCAGCACAATTTACAGTCCTTGAAGCAGTTTTGACCTCAAGCGGCAGTCGACGTGTTAAGTGTATGTACGAGAATCTTGACTTTGATCGCAGTTTTTGCGGGTTCTAAGTTATTATTATCTTGTAATCTTCATCGCTTAAATATTATGCTCAGACAGTTCAGATTACATGAATTTCATTATCAAAGCGTACAGAGGGGCTCACCAAGATTTTTGGACTAGGTTAACTATACAAACTTTGCTTCTCTTCTCTTCCCTTCTCTTCTGGCTTCAAGCCTTACCCTCGGCGAATTTAGGTACGCTCCTGGACGATAATTCGTTTAGAATTGCGGCCTCAATTCGACTGGGGGCAACAGCTGTAGTTCCTCATCGCTGTAAGTGTGGGGATAAAGTCGGTGGCCTAGGGCTCCACGGTTTATCGTGTTGCAAAATCTCCAAAAATTGCTTTACGTGATACTTGAACTCTCTCTTTCCTTATTTATCCATCCACTCTTTAGCCTAACCATAGGATATTAGAGGTGATTATTATTTTTGAAAACCATTTCTTAAAATAAATGCCGTTTGTTTCGAAAAATCTTATTGTTTAAATACATACATACATACATATAATCATGCCTCTTTCCCGTAGGGGTAGGCATAGACCACTTCTTTCCACTTGCTACGATCCTTACATACTTGTTTCGCTTCGTCCACTTTCATTATTCCCTTCATACATGCCCTTCGGTTTAGGGTACTCTTGACCTCGCCTTTTTTCAAAACGTCCCTGATCTGGTCTCGAAACGTCCGCTTAGGTCTACCTACCCCTTCCAACACTTCCATTCACACTCACCTTATACACTTTTTTCGTCAATCGTTCTTCATTCATTCTCTCGACATGGCTAATTTAAACAAATTAAATAAGTTTAAATCAGGATTATTATTCCGTATAAAACGTAAGAATAACAGTATCAAAAGTGCGGTTCGAATGCATTATTCGCCGTGTGATTGGTAGACATGACGCCTGTTTTCTTACATTATATAGTCAAAACTAATTGCATTTAACTTTTATTAATTTTCAATTTCAAAGGGTATTTATTTTATTTGATCTCTCTTGGCATTTATGAACAAAAGTTACATCAAACCTAGCAAACTGTAGAGCAATTTGTTGAGGCGCAAGGCACCCAACAATACATTTCTATTATCCTAAAATACGCCTGTGGAGATCAATAGTTTAATCGAGTGTTTATGCATAATATGTATTTATTTACAAAAAAAGTATATAAATAGAATTTATGTGTTCTAATATCCATTACACAGGCGCTCTGCTGCTTATTTTGGACCTAAATGGCACCGTGGGAATTATAACAATATATTTATTTTATATATTAAAATTGAAATTTTAATTAAACAGATCCATAATTAATTCGCACATATAACAAATAAAATTTTTAAATTGAAGTTCACTATGAAATATTTATAAGCAAACTAGCTGACCCGGCAAACGTTGTTCTGCCATATAAATAATAAAATGTCAAAGAATTAAAAAAAAATTTGGGGGTGGGTCACCCTTATCATTTAGGGGTATGAAAAATAGATGTTGGCCGATTCTCAGACCTACTCAATATGCTCACAAAATTTCATGAGAATCGGTCAAGCCGTTTCGGAGGAGTATGGCAACGAAAACTGTGACACGAGAATTTTATATAAGCAAATAATTCTGACGCAACCTTTCCTTTGGAGAATTCCACCTTAACCGACATGATTTATAACACTTTTTTACCACATTACTCTTAGATAATAGAAGATACATTAATTGTAAAAGTTGACATGTAAGGCAATTTATCTATTAGATTACTATCGGTGAGAAAACGACGATGGTTGAGGAAAGTGGAATAATGAACCCCTGTCCTTGAAGCGGAAGTTTGGTACACAATCGAGATTCGGTGTGATCTTTAATTATTATAAATCAATATTATTTTAGACAATATATTTTCCATCCTTCCGTAATACTTGATGAACGAAATTAAAACCGAGAAGTTCTTAAAATTTGAGCTTAGTTGGACAAATATCAATGACGTCACGGTGATTAACTTATTAGATACGATCATTACACAGAGATTCGTCTACTCGTATTGCAAAGACTTGTTACTAAAGTAATATAATTTATAGCATTTTACAAAAGTATTTTTTGGATTACGTTAACATACATTTAATTTTGATTTATTAATCATCTCATGTATTACAGTGTGTTCGTGGATATTACGTTATTATGCAAAGATGGCAAGTCAATGCCCCCTAAAACGCGTCCTAAAAACCGGTTATGATAACATGGATCTAATGATTTATAATCTATACAAATAATTAAATTGGAGGGTCTGTTTGTAATATTAAAATAACTGCTTTTTACTAAGTGCAATCGGATGTATACACGGTACATATACCAAAACAACATTTTTTTACAATTTTTGTCTGTCTGCCTGTCTGTTTGTTCCGGCTAATCTCTGAAATGGCTGCACCGATTTTGACGGGAGTTTCACTGACAGATAGCTGATGTACCAAGAAGTAACTTAGGCTAATTTTATTTTAGAAAAAAATAATAGTTTTTGTTAAAAATGATAACTTTCGAAAATTTTATAATTCAATTTAAGTAGACCTCCGATTTATATCATCAGCCATATGAAATAGGGTTCAGCTTAGGCTGGACTTATTAGGTTGAATTTTCAATTTAATTTGACCTCATATCCAAAAAATGCTGCCTAAAGTCACTATTCCACGCGGACGGAGTCGCGGGCACAGCTAGTTTTGTAATAAATCTGACAACCTTTTAAAGGAAATATGAATCTATACTATGTAAAATATGACAAGTAGAAATGTCTAGCTCTTAAATTGTAAAATTAGGGCATCAATAGATTTATCCGTTGGAATTGGGGGATCAGACGGGGAATAAAAACTCAGGGACATTTAGTCATGAAGGAAGGCGTAAAGAAACGCTCAGAAATGTTGGCCTATAAACTAAGAGCGTTGAAGTTCATAGTAGCCTAACCGTAACTCAAACAAAAGGTAATGAGTGCAATATCCATTATAGTATGCAACTCTTTTGCAGTTTCCTCTCGCCTGTTACCCACGACTTTATTCGCATACTTTTTTGGGTATAAACAGCAGCCTTCTAAACTATGATCAATTGTCTAATATCATCCGATTCTTTTCGTGATTAAGTAAACATGCGTCCATTAAAACACAATGAGGAAAAATCTATTGCGAGATCACCAATATGTAACCTGTTAATCGACCTTGGACAAACATGACGAGTTTACTTACTGTCAGATCCGAGTAAGGCACGAGCCTAAAACGGAGACGTTATGGGCAATAATAATTGATGACTTAAAAAAGTAAATCATCTTCATCATGATCCACGCTACAATGAATAGGCAGATGAAATTGTTTTTTTAATTAAAATAAGACTTTTTAATAATAGGACCTAAATTTGTAACGTGTATGTAAGTAACTAATAAATGTGATAAATTTTTATTTAGGACCTAACTTAGCATTGTGCTGGTTATAAAACCAACGCTGGTCTTTCGTTAAGCCCTTGGAGTGACGACACGGAATAAAAAGAAGAAACCAAACAACAACTAATAAAAGCAGTTATTTAATTCAATTTAATTAAAATTTAGATTACTATGTGTCAAAACAATATGTCAAAAGTAAATTAAAAATACATAGTTATAATTATAATGTAAGACTGCATTTTTTTATTGGAAGTAATTATAAATTCTATTTAGGGCGGGCAGTTTTAAGAGACAAAAATATCTTAATTTTGTTATGTTCCTCAATTCATTTTGTTATATTGTATTTAGTTAATAGTATTAATATACCAAAATGAATATTAATAAATATTTTTAGACGTTCGTTGTTTTCTATTATTACTAGTCGATCGTTTATTATTTTTAACATACTAATATATCTTAAGAATAATAATAATAATCCGAATAGACATTTTAGAACGTTTAAATCAAGGTTGGTAATTAATAATTATTTTCATAAAATATACATATAAAAATTAAATAATAATGTAATAATATAAAATATCCACCTTGCCACCGGTTAAAATATTAAACACAGGAACCAAATTTTTTTTGTGTAACAACATTTTCCATTTACTTAAATTTTATTGTTCTCAATCTAGTTCCAGTCAACAATAAAATTACTCATTCATAATAGTAGTATTAATCATGGTTCAAGTGGTTAATCCCTAAGCTTGCACTGTACTTATCTGGGGTTCACATGAATAGTTTTTCTTCGTGCATGGACGGACTACGAATTGTGATACTACAGTCGGGGGTGGCTTGTCGTAAAAGGCGATAAAACCGCATTAGCTAGGTCTATCTAGTAGGTCTCTGGTCTCTGAATTTGCTGCCATAATAATTTTGTGTTGTGTTACGGCGTAAGGTTTCAGTTCTTCAAGACGGACGGCCAGGTGTAAACATCGATAGACACCGGTAACTGCTTAACTATTAAATGGACCGTCAGCCTATCTGTTGCCCCACGTAATCCCTATAAAAAATAGTATTACAGAGCAAAAATTGTGCAAGTTATTTCCGATGACCGTTATGTTATCCGTGACTATATGTAATTCCAAAATAATGAATATTAGAGAAAAAAATGGCTGGCGTATGTGGCTAATTCTATTAGCCTAGCAGAATGTTGTCGTGACCCCTTACCTCTCTAATAAGTGGTGATTATAATAAGTTTATATTAATTAATATAGCCAGTTTTTATCCGTGTAGAATCATGAGTATTAATGAGATATTATATATAAATATTAGACACAATATATAAAGTTCCTTTATGTTATCTTAAGTATTTTCTATTCTACTATTAAGAAAGTTAATTTAATCAAAACCTACAATAATATACGTGGAAATTTTTCATTATTATCAATGTAATTAAGATATCAAATATTAAAAACTGTTTTATATTAAAGATCGCATCCTGCATAAATCGTTTCAAGCAATATTTGTGAAAATATTTTAAATAATACGACACAAAAATAATGTTTAAAATAATTACCTAATACAAAAATCACTGCCAATACTAACTGACACAAGCACTAAACATGCAAAAAGAAGATCCGCGCACGTGAAAAGTCGCGCAAATAAGAACGCGGACTGTGCGAGCGCACATTTGTTTATATGGAAGATGTAGCCTTTTCGGCGCCCGCGACGATGACATGTACGGTTTTGGAATAATCGATTTCCTCCAAGGCTTAGCTATTCATGATTGATGTGCAGTTTTATGTTAAAGTTCTATCGGCTTTCAGAAAATACATAATGTTATTAATTCAACATGTTAAAGCGGAAGTAAACCCAAATTATTAGTTTAATAATACAACTTTTAACTATATTGCATCTGTATCTACATATATCGCGGGAGCGTCAGGGGTATGTGAGACTATCCATTAAAATACCACTGTTCTCTTATCGCTTAGTACTTAGTACTTTGACACCAGGTCGATACACACATGAATATTTGAATTTTGGAAATATTACTGACAATTATGCCCCATACCAGGAAAACCGTTGGAAACTTATTTAGATTTTTTATAATTTGTCGAGTAAAACAAAAAGTCATCATCATCATCCTAGCGTTAGTCCCGGTTGCCACCCAAACTTTCGTTTCGGTGCCCGGGGTCCGCTTTCCGACTTTTTCTACTCCACTTCGCGCGATCTTCAGCATCCCTGGTAGTGAGCCCATTGGCACGCATATCACCCCTTACGACGTCAAGCCAGCACTTTTTGGGTCTACCCCTCCTGCCGGGGCCCGGCGGAGGCGGCATGGCCAGACATTTGTTTCCCACGTAAGCACCCGGTTGCCGTAAAACATGGCCATACCAACGGAGCCGACACTCCTGCAATTTATCTGCAATGTCACGGACGTGAAGACTACCGCGAATGCGGGAGTTCCTAACGCGGTCCTTCCGCGTCACTCCACACATCCACCGCAGCATATTCACCTCCGTGACACGCAGTTCTTGCTTGTGTCGCTCTAACACCGGCCACGCTTCACAGCCGTATAAAAGGACAGGCCTAATGATGGTCTTATAGACCTGTCCCTTCAACTTTACCGGCATCTTGGGGTCACAAATGACACCAGTTACCTCACGCCATTTGGCCCACGCGGCAGCAATGCGTGCCTTGACGTCGCAATCGATGTCACCAGACGCATGAAACACAGATCCCAGGTATTTCACATGGTCCGTGCGCTCGACCGTGTTGCCGTCTATGCGTACGGGTGTGGGATCTGTGGAGTTACAGGCCAAGTACTCGGTCTTCGCCACATTGAGCTTCAGACCACCGTTCTCAAGCGACTCCTTCCACGCCTTCACACGTCGCACCAGCCTACCCCTGTCCGAGTCTGCCAGCGCGATATCATCAGCATACATAAGCAGCCACGGGGGCTGCTCATGTGAGTTTCTGATGCTGTCTGACAATACGTCTAATACCACGCTAAACAGAAACGGACTAAGGACGGATCCTTGGTGCACCCCGACGGTGATGGCGAAAGGTTTTGTGTCGCCAACAGCAGTCCGAACTACGGAATCGGAGTCACGGTACATGTCTCGGATGATCTCAATATAGGCCTCTGGAATCCCTTTGGACCGCAATGCCCACCAGATTATCGCGCGAGGAATACAGTCGAAGGCCTTCTGCAAGTCGAGAAACAGGCAATGCAGAGGCGTATTCTTCGCCCTGTATTTCTCCGCGACAGTCCTTAGGGCAAAAACAGGATCCATTGTCCCGTGACCAGGGCGAAACCCATATTGACACTCCGAGACAGTGCACTCCTGTCGAATCCGAGAGTCGATAACCCTCTCGAAGAGTTTCATGGTGTGGGACATGACCTTTATACCGCGGTAGTTACCGCACTCCTGCACCGATCCCTTGCCTTTGAAGACTGGAGTAATGATACTCAGCCTCCATTGGTTCGGGATCGTACCGGTGAGGAGTGTCCGGTTAAAAAGGTCGGTTAAAGTGCCCACACCACGAGAGCCCATCGCCTTCCAGGCTTCGATGGGGACTCCATCGGATCCAACAGCTTTCCGATTCTTCATGCGGCGAAGGCAATTCTGGACCTCTGCAGGCGTTATCAGTGGCACTAGTCCTTGGTTCGGAGGAAGATCTGGCGGCTGCACCTCTTTATGCTGCTTGTTCAGCAGCTCGTGGAAATATGAGCGCCATCTCTCCTTCACCGCGAGGTCCTCGCATAACAAGTTGCCCCCGGGGTCTTTTACACAGCGGCACTTGGAGATATCCTGTGCCGCTTTGACCCTGGAGCGCGCCAACTTATATATGAGCTTCTGCCCCTCAGACGAGTCAAACTTATCGTAAAGTGGTTGTAAGTGGTCTCGTCTGGCTCTGGCTACAGCTTTCTTGGTGGCGCGTTTGGCATCTCTGTATGCGTCGCGATCTTCAGGAGATCCGGACGCTTGCCACTTCTTAAAGAGGGCTTTTTTCGCCCTGGTCTCCCTCTGGACTGAGTCGTTCCACCACCAAGTCTCCTTGTCACACTTGCGTCCGCCCTTAGACACGCCAAGCACCTCTCTCGCCGACCCAAGGATAGCCGCCTGAATCCTGTCCCAGTAAGATTGAACCGGTTCGCCCTCACCTCCGGCGCACTTGTCGCCGATGGCAGAGGCGAACTCCTGGGACTTGACTTCATCAAGCAGCCACCACCTGATTCGGCGTTGAAGGCGGTCGACACATTTGCCTTTGGGCTTCACGCAGAGGTCCATGACAAGAAGACGGTGTTGTGCAGTGAGACTCTCACCGGGTATGACCTTGCAGTTGGCTACTTTGCTGATGTGGTGTCTCCTAGTGAGTAGGAAGTCGATTTGGGTAGCATTCCTCCCGCTCTTGTAGGTGATGAGATGCTCGGGTCTCTTTTTGAAATACGTGTTCACGATGGCAAGGTCGGCAGCCGCACACGTATTGAGGATGTCCTCCCCTTCCGCGTTGCGGCTACCGTACCCAAATCCACCGTGAACACGCTCAAATTCCCCACATTCATCACCCACATGACCGTTCAGATCACCCCCCAAAACGATCCCCTGTGATAATGGGATTCCACGGAGCACTTCTCCGAGTTGATTCCAAAACGCTATTTTATCGGTGTCGTCACAACCGGCCTGTGGCGCATAGGCACTTATCAAGTGGGTAACTACCCCATCGATAAGCACCCTAACGACCATAAGCCGGTCGCTATGACGTTTCACTTCCAAAATGTCGTTCTGGAACTCCTCTGAGAGCACTATGGCAACCCCATTCTCCCCACCAGGTGCACCTGTGTAGATCAGCTTGTAGCCATTCCCAATGAACCGGGATCTGCTGGCCTTCCACCGAGTCTCCTGCAGGAACGCCACGGCCACCCTCCGCCTGGAGAGCACATCGGCCAACTCTCTCGCGCGTCCGGTTAGCGTGCCAATGTTCCACGTTGCGAAGCGGAGTTTCCTTTTGGGTGGGGCTAGTGTCTTTAGCCGTGCTCGCCCACGGCACGGCAGCCCTAGTCCACTTGTCACAGGAGTCGGGCGAAGTTCCTGCGCGTCGTTTTGCGGCGACGCCCTATCCGTGACACATCCTTTCCTTGTTCTACCCATGTTTTATTTGGCTTGTTTTGGTTTTTACGGGAGCGACTGCCGTCCGACCTCCCAACCTCTAAAGGGAAACCTAGAAGTGTTCTTCCCTCGCCGCATGCAAGCTGACAGAGGGAGTGACCCATCAGTCGGCTTTTACGACTCCCTTGGGATGATTTGGGGTGGCCCTATTCTTTCTTCGGCCGGGACCACACGAGTAAAACAAAAAGTAATTAATATTATTAAAAAGAAAATATCTACTTAACTTCATTATCTAAATTAAAATTACACCGTACTATGCAAAGGTGTAACGTAAATTGTTAATTTGTTTAGGTCATTATACTTTATCAAAATAATTACTTATTAAAAATAGAAATTTCACAATTGTTATTTTATTTGTGTATTATGTATAGAGTAATTCATACTTTAGTAGGTTTTTTTACATTTTACTATTTATGATAAATGATTATAATGATACTATTCTGATTATTTATTGAATGTGAGCAAGTATTGAAAGGATTGAATAAAAATATTTTAATAGTTTAATTTTACTTTTATTCTTAAATACCATTTTTAAATACAGAAACATTCATAAAATGTAAATATATAAAAAATATAAAATTAAATATTCTTCAGCTGAGTAAAAGAAGCTGTTACAAAATTAAATATACCGGTTTAGATAATTCTCGACCTAAAATATTTCCAAAATACTGTTACAAAATACATAAATACTTTTACTGTCAATACTTATTCTTTTGCTCCAAAAAAGAACCAGTATTTGGGTCCCTTGAGACCTTTATAATCAATCCGATCTTAGTGAAGTCGTTCTTTAAGCCGTAGAACTGTAATTAAATTTATTTAAAGATTGTGAAAATTGTAAACCGAATGTGGTAGCATATTGTATAGTATCATATACCAATATTTTGCAATAAATAATATAAATTTTTAATGTAATCAATAAATAAATAACATAATTTCTTCGTCCGATGCTACAATACTCTTATATTTATATATGAAGTAAATCCTTTTGAACTAATGAAAATAACTGTCTAATAAAATAACTACGTCCTGTCTAAACGCACAAACCGCACAATCATTTGTGCCTTGTTTGATTTGACATTGAGTTTCACTTTGTTTTTTAATAGCATTAGTTGCCATAACATTTTTACCTGAATGAGTATGTTGTACATTTGTACGTTTTATTTTGTGTTTATACTGAAATCGTTTGTTACGAACAATAAAAAATATCATTTTATATTTCTTTCATAGTATTTATACCTAACAAGAAAAATTCCAATTCCAGAGTGTGTAGCCTCATGGACCTGGCTAAAAGAAGAAGCATTATCCTACACAATCGTAACAATTAAAAATTTTATAACCCATGTTTTTTACGTGTCAAACAAAAGTTATTAGTTCTTGTAACGCAGTTAAAATGTTCATCAGAGGTTCCTACAGAAGTTGAAGGCCCCAATCGGGACCAAAAACTTAGAAGAACAATCTCAAATGTAAATGTAAATTTTGTTACATTGAAGACCGGCTTTCGCATTACGGAACTCTTGTCACGGAATCGATTCCCACCAGTGTCACCAGTCTGGGTCTTTATGTCTAATATATAATTATTTACAAAAAAGTATATAAGTAGTATATCAACTGTCTAGTACTATACCATAAAGATTTAGGAGAAAGTAATAGCTAGGTGACTACGAGAGGAGAGCGAAATAAGGGAAAATCAATTTGATTTCATGCCCGAGTGAGGGACTACGGATGCCATATTCGCACTTCGCCAACTGTGCAAGAAATACAGAAGTGCACATAAGAAGGTTCTTAACATCAACGAATATCATGTGCACATGATATTCGTTGATGTCGAAAAGGCATGTGATCGGGTTCCTAGAAAGATATTGTGGTGGGCCATGTAAGCAAAAGGAGTGCATGAGAAGTACTTGCACCTTATTCGTGTGATGTACGATAAGACAAACACACACGTCCGGTCCCTAGTCAAGGCGGTCCCAAGATAAGTTCAATGTTGCGCTGGGTTTACACCAAGGATCGGATCTTAATACTTATCTGTTCCTCCTGATGGTAGACGCAATAACATCTGGAATACAGGAAGAGGCACCTTGGTGTATGCTCTTTGCCGATGATATTGTGCTGCTTGGAGAAAATGCTCACGAGGTTCAGAGTAGATTGGCTAAAGAGCAGGAGAGATTGAAGGGATTTGGGTTGAAGATAGGTAGAACCAAAACTGAACATCTATTTTGTGACTTTGGTGGGATATCCGCTTTTACTACGATTACCTTAGGAGGCGTGTCTCTGCCAACTTGCTCCAACTTCCGGTACCTCGGATCATTAATCAGAACGACGGTGAGATAAGCCGAGATGTGAAAAACAGAGTTACTGCAAGATGGATGAAGTGGCGATAGATCTCGGGAACAATTTGCGATCCACAAGTACTGTTTAGACTTAAAGGTAAAATTTACAAGTCCGTTATAAGACCTGTCATATTGTATGGATCCACAAGTCATATGGTATGAAGCCACAAAGGGGAAAGATGAAAGATTATTGCATGCAGCAGAGATGCGAATATTGAGATGCATGAGAGGAGTTACAAAATTGGATAAGATTAGAAATGAGTATATTAGGAGAAGTTTGAAAGTAGCGCCAGTGATTGAGAAGCTGCCATATAATGCGAAGAGAGAGGCGTCATATAACAAGGAGTGTGCTAGAAATGAGAGTGGGTGGATAAAAGAGGAGAGTTAGACCAAAGAAAAGATGGATGGGTTATGTAAAAGATGATATGGTTAAAAAAGGTGTGAATGTTCAGATGACGGCTAATAGAGGAGAGTGGAAGGACAGCACTTATTGTGCCGACCCCACATAGTTTGGGATAAGGGCAGGAAGAAAAAGAAGCCCCACAACACCATTGGTCTGCTACTTTGGGACTAGATGGCGTTGTGTGAAGTGTATATTATTACTGTAGGACAGCAGACAGACTGACGGTCAGCTTTATATTATTATGCAGTTACCGTCGCCAACGGGTATTTGCAACGCCACGGACTTCACTAACACGCTGTCAACCGCATAGTAGTACTGTAATCTGGTCACTATTTTTTTATTCCTGTAGGACAGCAGACAGGCTGACGGCCCGCTTAGAATAGTGGCATCGCGGACTTGCTGCTGTCCCATAAGGGTACAGGAACTTGGGTCACTAATGCGGGAACACAACATAAGGTTATTATGGCGGTATACTTAGAATCAAAGGTGGTCGCCATCCAGACGGGCTTGAAGCCCTAGCACTTAACTGGGGTGAATTGTTTTGTCGCCTTTTACGACAGGCCGGTCCGCAGAGGTCCGCCCCGGTCGCAGAGGTAGAGGTATTCTTTCTCCACCCCTGGACGGATAGAAGTACTACCGAATACGAACTAATACCGGAACACAACAGAAGGTTATGGTATTTGTGCGGCATGTTTAAAAAATAGGGGTGGTTGTCATCCAGACGGGATTGGAGCCCTACCACCTGGCTTAGGTTGTTTAGTCGCTTTGTAGGACAGGCCAACCCCGGCCGTAGAGATCAGTATTCTTTCTCCGTCCCTGCACGTCTAAAATTAAAAATGTCTCAGTATTTATTTTGGGCATTTTATACGTTTTAAAGGTACAGGTTTATAAGACCATCATTAGGCCTGTCCTTTTATATGGCTGCGGTGCTAGAGCGGCACACGCAGGGACTGCGTGTCACGGAGATGAATATGCTACAGTGGATGTATGGAGTGACGCGGAAGGACCGCGTTAGGAACTCCCGCATTCACGGCAGCCTTCATGTCCGTGACATTGCGGACAAACTGCAGTAGGATCGCCTTCGCTGGTATGGCCTCATATTGTATGGAACAAAAGTCTGGCCATGCCGCCTCAGCCGGGGCCCGGCAAGAGGGGTAGACCCAAAAAGTGCTGGTTTGACGTCGTAAGGGGTGATATGCGTGCCAATGGACTCACTACCAGGGATGCTGAAGATCGTGCGAAGTGGAGTAGAAAAAGTCGGAAAGCGGACCCCGGGCACCTAAACGGAAGTTTCGGTTGCAACCGGGATTTGACGCTGGGATGAAGAAGAAGATACTTTTTACAAAATACAAATACAAAAATGCTTATTTGTAAGAAACATGGTAAATACACAGGTAATTTATCCAAATTTATAAATGAACAACATGTTTCGCCATTTCTGGCATACAGATTTGTTTAAAAAAAAATCTTAACATTGATATTATTTTTATACAATCTATCCTTTACAAATATGTATACATATATATTAATAAACAATGCCAAAATAGTGCGTTGCAATTTATGAGCAATTGGAAAATATTTGCAATACGTATTGTTCATCACTTCAAATAAAATTTTATGTGCAATTGGCAGTTTTGGAAATATACAATATACTAAATAACGGGAAAATAATTAGTGGGAGTTTTTCCTGTTACTCCCGTAAAAGTTAATTTTATTAAACATTAGCATTTTAACGTATAATAAGCGATTCTTTTAATTTATTAAGTATTTTTATTACGGTTTTCTGATTCAGATGATGTCATCATAATGTCAACTAAAATTAGGACTCACCAACGTTTTTGCACAATCATGCTTAAATTAAAACAACACGACGTAAATGTAATGTAAATACGAAAACTCGTAAATGACTAAGCACTCTTACTCGTACATTCAAAATAGGTAGTATTTACGTTGTATCTAAATGTTACAAATGTCTGTGTTGTCTTCCATATTTATTGCAGTCTTTAAAATTAAAACATCGTTATTTACTGATAATTCATACTCCATACTAATATGATAAATGTAAAAGTAACTTTGTCTGTCTGTTACGTTTTGATGCCTAAACCGCTGAACTAATTTTTACCATAGTTTTATCATAAGCTACTTTTTTTAATTTACATGGCAAAAGAACGTTCGCCTGGTCAGCTAGTACGATATATGGTAGTCTTCACGAACAAAATTATAATATTTCCATGGGTGCCTCACTGGCTCGACGTTATCCAGGTATAACACTAACCGATGTATATTTGCATTTGCCCATATTAGCCCGTGGCTTTCGTGTCTCGACATATTCACAACTAATCTGAACACATTTGACAGCTTCTTCTTTCTACCCTTATCCCACATTATATGGGGTCGGCACAACATGTTCTCTCCTTCCACTCTCCTCTATTAGTCATCATCTGAACATTCTCTCCTTTTTTTGCCATATCATCTTTCTATCCATCTTTTCTTTGGTCTACTCCTCCTTGTGTGTTCATCCACTCTCATTTGTAGCATTTTCCTTGTTAGATGCGACCTTCTCTTCGCATTACATGACCATACCATAGTCTATTACTTTCAAGCTTACAACCTGGTTAGACACCTCATCCTATCCTTTTTCCTGCCTACCCGCAAGTTAGTTTAGATGCTGCGGCGCCTGACGGTGATTTAAAATAAAACTACTCGACCACCGTCGCGCTGCCTCTTCTTGGCTAGCACCTGCGCCGACTACACGTACCGTCGAGTCTTGGTTAAGCCCGCACAAGTTTTTATGTGTGTTATTATTGAACCGCTAGTTATAAAGGCTTAGATTCCAAACCACAGAACTAGCCGTGGAAGGTAGCAGATCGGAGAACCTCAGGTGAGCCGCCGCTCTTTCTGACTTACTGGGTATTTCCGTCTCCTTTCCTTTCCACGTTATTATTAAACGCGTACCACCTTTGTTTCCCGCACCCCGGCTACCATCTTTCGAGACATAAGCCGCACTATTCTTTATACGGTCCTTCAGCCTCAGCACAACCATTCATTTACAAATTCTTAACTCCAATATATTTTTGTATGAAAGTTAACTCTTCCCCTTTTTCTTCTAGCTAACTCAACTTGTACAGTGTAATTTTGGTTCGTGATCTTCTACATCGTATAGCCTATATATAACTTTCTACTTCTAGCATCAGAATGGACAGTATGCCCGTCACGCTTGTCCAAGGCCGATCAACGCGTCACATACATCGTGACACACAGTCTCTTGATTTTGCAAATTTTTCTCACGATGACAAATCATTACAAAGCAGAAAAACGAATAAAAAAAGAATACATCGTATGTATAAAACATGGTTCAACACCTCCCAGTGAGCCCCGGGCACCGAAGCGGAATTTTAGGATCGCAACCGGTATTTAACGGTAAGATGATGGTGAGATCGTATTAATAAAAGTGAAATAATGAACAAATCACAAGTATGGATATATAAAACCATATAAATATAAAAACATCGTATTTCCATATGTACACATAAAAAATGTTTAGTTAACGGTTCTGTTGCTTGCAGATCTTGAATATGGTGGAAAATCCAATAGGATCAAGCTTTGTTATGAGGAGTGTACTGTCTCGGAGTGTCAATAGTGGGTTTCGCCCTGGTCACGGGACCATGGACTATTTCTGTCCTAAGGACTGTCACGGAGAAATACAAGATGAAGAATACGCCTCTGCATTGCCAGTTTCTGGACATGCAGAAGGCCTTCGACTGTATTTCTCGCGTGATGATCTGGTAGGCACTGCGATCTTAAGGGATTCTAGAGACCTATATTGATATTATCCGAGACATGTATCGTGACTCCGATTCCGTAGTGCGGACCGCTGTTGGCAACACGAAACCTTTCCCATCACCGTCGAGGTACACCAAGGATCCGTCCTTAGTCCGTTTCTGTTCAGCGTGGTATTAGACGTACTGTCATACAGCATCAGAAACTCACATGAGCAGCCCCCGTTGCTGCTCATGTATGCTGACGATATCGCGCTGGCGGATACGGACAGGGGTAGGTTGGTGCAACGCGTAAAGGCGTGGAAAAAGTCGCTTGAGAACGGTGGTCTGTAGCTCAATGTGGCAAAGACCGTGTACTTGGCCTGTAACTCCATAGATTCCACACCCGTACGCATAAGCAGCAACACGGTCGAGCGCACGGACCAGGTGAACACCTGGAATCTGTATTCACGCATCTGGTGACTTTGATTGCGACGTCAAGGCACACATCGCTGCCACGTGGACCAAATGGCGTGAGGTGATTTGTGTCATTTGTGACCCTAAGATGCCGGTTAAATTAAAGGGACAGGTTTATAAGACCATAATTAGGCCTGTCCTTTTATATGGCTGTGAAGCGTGGCCGGTGCTAGAGCAACACAAGCAGGGACTGCGTGTCACAGAGATGAATATGCTGCGGTGGATGTGTGGAGTGACACGGAAGAACTGCGTTAGGAACTCCCGCATTCGCGGCAGCCTTCATGTCCGTGACATTGCGGTCAAACTGCAGGAGTGTCGCTTTCGCTGATATGGCCACGTTTTACGGCAACCAGCTAACTACATTGAGAACAAATTTCTGGCCATGCCACCTCCGCCGGGCCCTGGCAGGAGGGGTAGACCCAAAAAGTGCTGGTTTGACGTCGTACGGGGTGATATGCGTGCCAATGGGCTCACTACCAAGGATGCTGAAGACCGTGCGACGTGGAGTAGAAAATATCGGAAAGCGGACACCGAGCACTGAAACGGCAGTTTCGGTTGCAACCGGGATTTCACGCTGGAATGAAGAATAAGTATCGAATTGAAAAGAATTCTTGAACTTCAACCTTGAACTAGAACTTTGGTAGGTAGTCGGCATGTTGAGACTTGGTAAAATGATTTCTACGACAACTACTAAAACATTTTACTTTTTTGATTATTACTAACAGTATGTAGAAGACGTAATAGTGTACTTAGATTCACTGAAAAGCTCAAAAATTTGTGTTAATAAAATTTCGTCGGGGTTCAGACGCATAGCTACTAGACTAAATTAAATAAGTAGCATGACTGTAGTTGTACATAGAAAATTTTGACGAAATTCAAGTGTTATTTTATTCAATGACGGCCTCCGTGGCATAACGGCTAGCGCACTTTGGCACGTTTGTGGTGGTTACGGGTTCGACTCTCGTCTTGCGTCTGGGTTTTTATGTATTTATTTATAATAGAAAAGTATATATGTAGTATATTAGTACCTATAACATCACTGACATTGCTATGGTACTTACTTTGGCACTAGTTGGTACTGTGTGAATTATCCTAGAATATGTATTTATTCTCAAAAGGATTACTTGGTGAGAATTTATTGCAACATGAAATTCAAAGTATGAAGCTTCGTACAAATTTCATTATCTTTTATCAAAACATGTGGTTCTTTTTATGTAAATTGGACATATGTATTTAACAACCGTGTTTTATGTAATAGAATTATTATGCTTATTTCAGTTGTATCCAAATCATTTCGGTACATCGAGTTTAATATTTAGTAATCCCACAGTGCTAAACATCTGCGGGTCCGCCCAAGGGGGGTAGGCAGCCCCCTCGGGAGGTAACCCCACATACCCCACCGGCCTTCCCCTGGAGGCCGGTGGAAACTGTAACAGTTTTCCTCGGTATAAAAAAAGGGTTGTTTTGTCGCCTTTTACGACAGGCCGGTTCGCAGGGGTTAGCTTTCTTACTCCGCCCTTGCACGAAGAAAATACTAACTTTGTATAATGTAAAATATCCCAACCACGAAATACTATATAGAAAAAAAACATGGGACAGTACATATATTTTTATATTCCATCTGTACGGTAAGTCTGAAATAATGAGAATTTAAATTTTCTTTCTAAAACTTGATTTTCACACACCGAATCGAATTGGTGAATACCAGATTCACAATACGTATCCATTACTAATACGACTGTTCCGGTTTTACGAATGTAAACCACACAATTTGTTTCCCAAGTAATGCGTCATGGGCCAATCTAAGCAAAGGTCAGGTTGCACGTATTAGATATCATTTGGTTATATTTCTAAGTATATATTATGTATTCACCAACGGCTTATGCACATAGGAACGTCTGTCAGATGACAGCTTCGATCCCCGTCCAGAGTGTGGGTGTTTATGTATTTATTTATAAAAAAGTGTAGTGTAACCGGGATTCATCGCTAAGATGATGATGATGATGTATAAATAGTATATCAGTTGTCAAGTACCCATAACACAAGCACTCTACTTAGACAAGCGGACTGGCGCTGTATGAATTGTCACAGTATATATTTATTGTTAAACTAGCTGTGCCCGCGACTCCGTCCGCGTGGAATAGTGTCTTTGGGCAGTATTTTTTGGATATATGAGGTCAACTTAAATAGGATTAGGTCCAGCCTAAGCTGAACCCTATTTCATATGATTGATAATATAAATCTGAGGTCAACTTAAATTGGCTTATTAAATTTCCGAAACTTATAATTTTTAACAAAAACTATTTTTTTTCTAAAATAACAATAGCCTAAGTTACTCCATGTTACATCAGCTATCTGCCAGTGAAAGTCCCGTCAAAATCGGTGCAGCCATTTCAGAGATTAGCCGGAACAAACAGACAGACAAAAATTGTAAAAAATGTTGTTTTGGTATATGTACCGTGTATGCATCCGAATGCACTTAGTAAAAAGCGGTTATTTTAATATTACAAACAGACCCTCCAATTTTATTTATTTCTATAGAAATCTCGCTGCGGCAACCGGGACTGCTTTCTTACTTTTGTAACGCACCAACCCAGCTTATCGTAGCTCGGCTAGTGGCTTACACCTTTTATAATTTTTTTTTCGAGAAGAATTCTTATGAATGGCAAATCCTCTCGACCTGGGGTATCGGAGGGTATATGGGACTCCGGAAAAGTCAACATCCGACCACCCACTAAAAAAACTCGCTGTTCTATAACCGCCTACACTTTCTATGTTTACTTTTACGAGTACTAACCGCCAGAATTAAAGATTATTAGATCCATTTTTTTTTTATAAAAATGACTTAATTATTGATTTATGAAATAGCCTCCGAACAAGCACACCAGGTGCTTCTTAAACCGTAAGTGAGGCCTCAGTGTAGATAGAAGTTTGATGAAGGGCTCTAGGAACGAAGCTTCTTCGCAATTGTTTTTGCACTGTGACCGGTTTATAACAAACGATTATTGCAGGAAAAATAATTAAAAATGCACATTTCTGTCTACATATATATTACGTTAACAACTTCCATCCTTTACTTCCAATATTATCTTCTTCATTATTTTATGATGAAAATATTTTAACAGTAAAGTACTATATTTTTAATTTATGAAGAGTTTCATACGGGCATATCAGCCTACTTTTACCCACTTAGTATATGACAAGAAAAGAATAGCCTTGCATTAAAAGCCAGCATATTTTTTCTAGAATGAATGTAAATCAGGTTAAACATTTAAATGGTCTAGGTCGTAATTACATATTATTTTCTGGAAAACACTTGTAGGTACATATAATTACGACATTACCTTTTTTATAAATAATAAAAATGCAAATGATTCGAAATTCAAACTTAAAGCTTTTCTATATAAACACATACATATATGATACCAAAATCACTTAAAACAAACAATTCTTTGCACTAGGTGAAAACCTGTATAACAAGATTTTTTGAAGTGAAAACTTCTTCAGCGGCGTTGTGCACTTTTTTGTGATGGGTAAAAAATGTTAAACTCGCGTCAGGTCATGTGTCCTGATCGAAAATTCGTAAGACGGAGTTTTGCTCCAGTAATACCAACCTTATTAATAATGACTTAAGGTTTATTTTATAATATAACTTTTAAATGATTGCATTGCATTACTTATACATATCTATTCGAATTGCGACTTTATTACAATGAAATACAGTTGAGTTTTTGAAGTGAAAACTTCTTTAGGCGCGTTGAGCACTTTTGGGTGAACAATTTTTGGTTTGTAAAGAAGTGTTAATGACCAATTTAAACTTTAATGCTTGTTCATAAACAATTTTTTATAAACCGAAAATAATAGCTCGACGATACAATTCACAAGTTATTTAGTTTTCACTTCTATCGACAGTCCCCAAAGACTGCCCCGCATGTTTTTTTTAACTTACAAGTTACGGACACATAGTGTGCAACTAGAACAGAACAAACGATTTGCAGAGATCATCAGACAGTTTACGTATCCACTGAGCGAACCGTGTCGTCAATGAACTGAAATATTTTTTGATTTATTTTTGAATATATCGAGTTTTTAAATCAAAACGAAATCAAAATTTCTCCGTGCAGGGGCGGAATAAGAATTCTGACCCCTGAAACTGACCTTGTATAAGGCGATAAAACAACTAAGCTAAGGTAGGGTTCCAAGGCTGTCTGGATTGCAGTCATCCCTGATTTGTAAATATATCGCCATAATAACTTTGTATTCCGGCAATAGGGCGTCCCTAGGTCTAGATTCCAGTTCCTCTACGCCAGTGGTCGGCAACCCGCGGCTCTTGGACTCCTCGGCTACGGTTCTTCCGCGAAATGTTTAGTCCAGACACAGAATATTACTTATTATCTATAACAGTGGTCGTCACACTTTTCTGGTCAAGGGCCACATAGGACAATATCACTAATATCACTATAGGCCACACATTTTTGGACTATTTAGTTGACCACCAGTCAATGGAAATATTTAATATCAAGTGTCAAAAGGCGATTGTCCCATAGATAAATCAATTATATAACATACCACAAACATGTCATTATTATTTAGGTAGGTATTTTTACAACAAGTATCATGTAATTCAAGTGTTATGCCTGTTATGGTGTTGTACTTTTTTAAGCGTGTTTTTATTGGAAATTGAGCCCATTATCTACTAAAATTGTTTGCTCTGCCGCGGGCCGCAGTTTGACGACCACAGATCTATAACTATTTCCGTAACAATGTATCCTCGTAAAGCAAAGCATATGTTTAAAAAATGGCTCTTGGAATATATTTAAATAGTTTATATTTGGCTTTTTGGATGACAAGGTTGCCGACCACCGCCCTACGCGGATACCTGCGTGTTAGCGGTGCCCTTGGTGTCGCAAACATGCAAAGGCGACGGAAACTGCTTACTATAAAGTGATCCGTCAGTCTGCTGTTCCACAGCAATAAAAAATATATAATTTAAAGCTAGTATTTAAGACGGGCCTGATAAATTTTAATTAATTTGCAATATAGCCATAGGCGTTGACACGCAGAATGAAGACAGACATAGACCTCTCACAGACATAGGCATTATGAACCAAATATTAAACTGTAACAGATGATTGTTGATCTAATCTAATAATTCTTGAATCTCTGCTCGATTTCTTTCGGTTGAAAAAAAAAGAAACACTTTTGAAATGATCACGGGACTTTCAAACCACGTTGGTTATGGATACTACTAAGCGTTTTCTTCCAAACGTACATCATTATACTTGCATCCAGGTAAAACACACGTGTTCCCGTCGTGGATCTTTTTCTGATTTTTTTTTTCTTTCTTTTGATTCTTTTAATTCACAAGATAATCATCATAATCACTTAATTATAATTTATAGAGATTATTGCCGTCTGACCTTCTGGTTTAAAGGCCTTTATTGACTAGTAGAAGTGATCCATTTATCACATATGCAACATTCTATGAACAAAAGATGGTCTTATAACCGTAGAACAGATTCAATGTACTATTAGAAATAATAATAGGTTATAATATTAGCATAGCATAATATTTAGCGTAAGCCTTCAAGTCAACTATTTATTGCCACTTTAACCTCATTGTATTCTTTGCTAATACAAAATGATTAGGCGCCTTAGCGCTAAACTTTAGTATAAAAATAGACAATGATATATCAACATCCAGGCCACAGAAAGTCCTCTTAGTATTAGATATTAAGGAAGTCTTCTCTATTTATTCTTTCAATTAATTATTTAGGTATGTATTCACTCATTAAATGTCGAACACGGAAGGATTAGTTGTTGTTGTTTTAAATTTAATTTGCCAATCCGGCAGGCAAAGTACAGTCCATACAGCCTTACGGAAATACGGAAAAATCAGTTCAGTTTTTAAAAGTGTGGCTCCAACGCCTTTGACATTAATTTTGCCAATGTCCGAGTAGAATATAAAAGTGTCAATTTTAATGGTAAAAGTGGGGTCACACGCAATTATTGATTCGGAAGGTAGCTATCTATAATCTTGAGGAGAGTACAAATAAGTAGTTATAAGATTAGTAATAAGACTTATAAAATAATAAATTAGATTCTTAGCCGGGACAAACATAACATATGTGTGTTGTGAAGAAGAAGAACGAGCCACAAACCTCTTTTCCGGGACCCAGGAGAGGCATCTCCTGGTATAGGAAGTTTCATGCCACGTTCCTCCAATCTTCTTCTTATGCTAGAATCGCATATAGACTCGATGTCTAACAGATCCTGGACGGCGAGTAAACATACCAGTGTTCCGATAACGCTGATACACTCTTGAGAGCAGAGAGGCCTATATTCAATCGTGCAGCCACAACACGCTGACTATTCCCTGCATCCAGCAACGCCACGATTTGGGCGGTTTCCATGGGCGAGGTATCCATATTTTTAGGAAAAGATCTCTTTGGTAGGATGTCACAGAGCTTAGTTAACAATGACGCTTAGCTCAGAGCTCAGTTAAAAAAACGATAATTTATGCAAATAAATGTGATTAAGTCCATTTACTCCGACGGAATACACATTGCAAACAATGTCTACATTAATTTATTGATGAAAATTCGAAAAATTTAATTTAAATTTAATTAAATTCAAATTTGGAATTCTGGTACACCATTGTGTGGACTAAACATTGGCGTATATATGTGTGTGTGTGAGTGTGTGTGTGTGCGCGCGTGTGTGTGTGCGCGCGTGTGTGTGTGCGCGCGTGTGTGTGTGCGCGCGGGTGTGTGTGCGCGCGTATGTGCGTATGCGCGTGTGCGTATGCGCGTGTGTGTTTGCGCGTGTGTATGTGTACGCGCGTGTGTGTGTGCGCGCGTGAGTGTGTGCGCGCGTGTGTGTGTGCGCGCGTGTGTGTGTGCGCGCGCGTGTGTGTGTGTGTGCGCGTGTGTGTGTGTGCGCGTGTGTGAGTGTGCGCGTGTGTGTGGTGTGCGCGTGTGTGTGGTGTGCGCGTGTGTGTGGTGTGCGCGTGTGTATGGTGTGCGCGTGTGTATGGTATGCGCGTGTGAGCGTGTGCGCGTGTACGCATGTGCGCGTGCGCGTGTACGTGTGCGTGCGTGTGTGTGTGTGTGTGTGTGTGTGTGTGTGTGTGTGTGTGTGTGTGTGTGTGTGTGTGTGTGTGTGTATGTGTGTGTGTGTGTGTATCCCAATGCGTGGCAGGTCTTTCTAGACCCGCCAGCACTAGGCTAGATTAAAATCTTATAACTTTGCAAAAACATGATGTATCCAAATTTTTTTGGCTGTTAGAATAACCTTGAACTCAACTTCCTTAGGTTCGATTCGCCCCAGGATCTACCAAACAGAAAATAAGAAATAAACCAGGGAAAGCGGCAGGTGGATATCGACCTGAACCGCACTAGAAAGTATTTTTAGTAGTGATGGGACAGACAAAAATATGGGGATATCGAAAATAAAACAGAATTATCGTAAAAGAAATGAAAAAATATTTTTATTTACTTATGCCTGTCTTTAAAACAGGTCACGCAAAGGTTTTGGTTGCATTTCCTACAATATTTTTTTTATTTATTTAACTTTTTTTCTTGAGTACTATTAAAGGTTCTCCGCAGGCTCTCGTAGTACCCTGCACAATTTTTCCGTTTAGCGGTCATCTCAAGGACATGATCATTATCCTTAGGATTTACTTGATTTTTTGAAATGCTTTTTTAAAATTCCGTGTGATTCCATATGAGTTTTACCACAGGACTCACTGATGAGAACTGATAAATAGGTTCTCAAATGAAATTAAAAGTTAAAATAGAACGCTTTGAACTATAAAACTATAAAGTGAAGCAGTTTTTGATAAACACTATGTCACGTCACCATAGTTTAAGACCGTAATTTGATTGTATGTGTGTGCGTTTACCTGTGTCTATACACGGAAGTCGTAGTTTTTTTGTGTCTCACCTTGTACACAGAGTTCTATCTTAAATTTTTGATTTCTTCTGAGAATAAGTGATAAATGGTGCAATGTAATAACTGTAAAGTCCAGTTCCCACTATGTGAACTTTTGCTCAAAACCAGTGCTCAAACATAGTGCGTTCATAATTAGACTGGATTCCTCAATAAACGGAGTCCTCACTTTAGTTGAGGTTAGACTTCATTATCGGCTTGATTATTCTCATACAGGGCTTTGTATTGAGAATACATGAGTAAAACTGAACTTCAATCAACTTGAAGAAATACTAGTCTTCCGACAGCCCTACCGGGCTGGCTAAGTCACCGATCCGGTGTATGATATAGTGGGAACAGGGCCTAATGCGTATTTTGTGCAATCACTTAGACTACGTAAAGCGTTATTTTCATGATAAATGCAGCTGACCGGGACATTATACGGAACTAATTATATCGAACGAACGCTACGTCAGATCAGCTAGATAGCACAACACTAACTGGCGAGGCGCGTGCTTTGTGCGGCATCGGGTCGCCAGCTGCCTGTTCGGACGGTGGGCCAAAATAGGCCCACTACCGCAATGACTGGATGTATTTCACAGGTCAATGCGTGGTAGGCCGAAAAGGGCCTGCCGTGATGTTTTGATGGGGAAAGTCTACAATTTCGACTACAAGCTGAAATATATATTTCTCTCTGTCGAACTCTTACAAACACCTGAGATAATCGTTTCGCACAAGCGAGAAGGGCATAGTTTTCTTTGTCCGCACCAGCTGAAATGCCGTAGTAGGCCGATATGGGCCTGTTCCGCAGTGAAGGTGTTAATATTATAGCTTTAAGTTCATTGAGAGGTTACTTCACTAAATACATGTGCTTTTAAAAAGAAACGTACAAAATAGTCACTCACTGCAACTTTAATTGATGAATCGATCTTTTCCAATCCCTCAATCACATTAGTCATCATCATCATCATTCGTAGTAAGCCTGTGTTTGGGTGTATTCTTGAATTCTATTTCCTCCTAAATCTGTCTGATCCCTTTAACTCGACAATGCAATAATCTGAAAATCATCGTGGGAGGCACTTTTCCCAAGAATATAGTTGTGTTCAATATCGAATTAATGATAATTTTGTCTACATCATGTATTATTGCTGACCAAACCCATATGCATAAAATAACCGAAGAAAACAATTGTACACAAATATTTAATATCAACATAACTTTGAATAGTATATGAAATTTTAAAAACAATACCTTTACAGTAGGAAAATAATCGATTGCTGGATTAAAAGTATAATACTGTAAGAAATATTTATCTTTCGTAATGAATGAAAATAAAAATAATAATGCATAAGCAACCGTCTGGAATATATAACCAAAGTTTGAAAGGATGAAATATCGAGAACGCAGCATCATATAAATTATAAGAGAAAAACAGGACAATAAAAAATGCTAAATAGTTTATTCAAACGGGAAATAATTTTGGGAACACCGAAAGAACAACAATATCCGAAAAATATTCGAATAATTGACACTGTGTAAATATTGCTTAAACGTTTCGGATTTTCTTTCATGGTGATTATTCTGAGAATATTCAAAGTTAGAAGACTCCTCGATATTCTATATACTGAATGAACTGCATATTTAATGCATCAAGGTATTCTATTTTTAATAACAATATCTTACATTATCTAATCATATTATCTTCAATAATGTTATTACATCGATTGTTCCTTTAATTAATAGAAAATCAATAGATTTTAATTATTGATAAATTTTCATTCCGCCATTGTTTTAATGGCAATCGGCGTCTTTAGTGTTGTTTTGCTCATAATATTTATGTAGGCGCTTACTATTTTTTGGAACGAATTTCCTTAACGCTGCTTACATGTAGTGCGATTTAGTTGAAATCGTCACGTAACATAATGTCGTATGCTGTGTGTGTATGCGTGTGTTTAAAATAACCGTAATTCAAAATAAACTGTAACATATTTAAATAGAGTCTAAATTGCAATGTAATAGATTTCCTAGCAACGGAGACGGCAGTCATATTGGTTCAATAAATTCAACAAAATATTGAAGTAAATTTATATAATATATTATCATAGTGACTGATATTTATTAACAATTTATTGATTTAAAGATAATTTTTACTGTGATTATGTATATACTATGTATGATAACCTCAACACACGGTTGTACAGACACGAGTCAATTTCATGAATGTTTTTGTGTTAAATAGATAGATCATACGTGAATATTTTATTATCGTAATAAAGTTTTGAAAAATCGAAACTGCAGCAAATGCGTATAATACAGACTTAGAAAAGTAAGTTGATAAAATTGTATAACTTGATACAAATATTTACTGTTTACATTTGTTTATTGTACATGTGATATGAGTGTTTACTATTTATTTTACTATTTAAATTATAAGGAGACAACCGTGAAATCAGAGTATGTATGTTGTATTCAGTGTCCAAAAGAGTATGGAGAGTGTAAATAAAATACCGAAAACCAATTCTCAACATCAACAACAATTCCGGCAGAATCAAATTATTTTTCTATTTCTGTTTTATTATTTTAAAACGTAAGGAACTTCGTTCTTGACGGGGGTCCCCGGACCGCACAATTTTTTTTTATAGATCTAGTTCTTATAGTTCCTTATCAATTTTTCCATCTTTATGACTATTCTATGCTATATCCAATGCTTTTACATTAAAGCTTACACGGCCGTTTTATATTTTCTTGCACTTTATAATTAATACTGTAGGTAAAATTAAAAATACACCCCTAAAATGCCAAACAGTGGCACAATTACCAACTGCGTATAACGTAGATAAATATTCTATGTTCTTTGTGTGCGGTATATGGAGTAATCCGGAAGGAGTTTGGGACGTCTTCCCCATACTTATTTCCTTGGGGAGGTTTGGGGCTTCGAGTTGGTACTCTTTTCCCTGGCATAAATTCAGAGGACATGACCCCCCGGTGACGTGGCTTGAGCCACGGGAGAGCACTTCCACATGATTGGTGTGGCTTCACTGCAGCTCTACGTTGGCCCAGTTTGGCTTGATGGGCCAATCTCGGCTATTGTGGGCCGTCAGTGGCTTCTGTTGGCTTTCTATGGCTTGATGGTTCTGCGAGCTCAATTGCTCATGTCATGAGTCCAACGAGCATTTAATTAAATATCTGGGGGTCGGTAGCCAAATGACCCGTGGATCTGGTGGCCGGGCGTGCAGAGGGGAGATGCCATGGAGATGTGTGGTGGGGCCATTATCTGCGTGGTCAAATGTCTGACCCGCTGACATCGCCACAAAATCCTCAACATAGGGAATTCCCACGTCACGGGTGATTGCATAATTTTTGGTGTGGAAGAAGTTTACGAAAAACATCCGCGATAGCCATATAAGCTATCGCGCTTATTCCACTTCATACAAATGCAGAAGACGTGCCTACATTGATATTACGTAAATATATTGAATAAAATAAAAATATTCAATTTATTAAATATTGATATTAACGTTTACGTCAACAGAAAATATAATACTAGTGACATCTTAACTAAGCCCAACCACAAGAACTAGAGAGAAGACCCAAGTAGTTTCAGTTTGACATAGAAGTAAAGTGCATTCCGGCTGTCAAAGGGAAACTTTGATGTCGCTTTGAAGGACGCTATTTATACGACAGTAAGATTTCTTGCTGGAGATCCTAATAGGGTGATATAAATTGCTACGCAATAATTAGGCCAGATAATGATAATACCTATCATCACGTATGACAGCGTAGTGTGGTGGCCCAGAATAATACTTACTACGTGCAAAGAGTCATCAATAGGCTACAAAGAACGGTGTGTCTTGGAATCACTGGTGCTTTTAGAACAACACCTTCGGCAGCTATGGAGAGATAGTTTAACACTCCTCCTCTGCACATTATGGTTGAACTCGAGGCAAGGAGGGCACTATATCGCCTTGCTGTAGCTGGCCTATGGGACGCCACCAAACCAAAAACCAATCATACAAAATTTGATGAAAATGAGGACCTGGATCGGATAACACATATTATATCCGATAAAATGCAAACCAGGTTTATATTTGAAAGGCTTTTCAGGGTCCAAATTCCAACAAGAATGGAACGGATAAAAGAACCAGATCCACCGGAACATAATAGTCTGGTATGGTACACTGATGGATCCAAAATGGAATCAGGTACAGGGGCGGGAGTATAAGCGAAAGACTACAAATGTAGTAAAAGCTTGGGAAAAATGGCAAGTGTATTCCAGGCTGAAACATATGCCATAATAACCTGCGCTCAGGAGAACATAGATAGAGGCACCAAAGGCAAATCTATATGTATTCGCAGTGACAGTCAAGCTGCAAACAAGGCCATCGCCTCCTTCAAAGTTGACTCCGGACTTGTCCTGGATGCCATTCAAACTCTAAATAGGCTTGGAAGGCATAACAGGGTAAGACTAATGTGGGTCCCGGGACACTAAGGAATTCATGGCAATGAAATGGCAGATGAACTGGTAAGAGAAGGCTCAACTAATAATTTTATGGGTCCAGAACCATGTGTAGGCATTCCGACTAGCCTCGTGAAAGCCACATTCAGGGATTTTGCAGACCGCAATCAACAACAACAACACTGGCTGACTAGAATCGGTCTGGAATACTCCAAAAAATTTTTGGGATCCACGTACAAAGCACGAGGATCCATCTGAAACATGAGCAGGGGGCAAATACGCTACTTGCTTGGGGCCTTTACTGGGCACTTTGGAACCAATAACATGCTCATGAAGACGGGTTTAACCGCGACACCCATGTGCAGGTTGTGTGGGGAACATACAGAACGCATGGAACACCTACTGTGTACATGCGATGCATTGGCCAGGAGGCGAATGAATCTTTTGGGGGTAGGATATCCGACACCGGAAGACTACAGGCTCCTATCTCCATATCTCATTGTTAGGCTCATGAAGCAAATCTTCAATGAAAATGGAGAGGAGTGATTGCTATCTAGGGGAACACAAAAGATCCCATTGGGTCGAAGTGTCCGAGATATCTCTCGGCCCCGAAACAAGATAAGATAAGATAGGCAATAATTCTGGTAGTCTCTTATTCTAGACTGTATTAATATAAAAGTCTGTTTTTATTTATTTCAAATTAATTTCGTTACAGAAATTCCTTGCTTCTCTTGTTGTATCATAAATTATGTTCAAAATGTAATCCTTAAGTATTTACCGTAGTATTTTCACCACTTAAGCAGTTACATCTCTGGATTTATGTCATCTATGGATGTTTGCGGCGCCTGGAGCACCGCTAATACGTTGCTCTCCGCGTAGGGGAACTAGAACCTGAGTATGCCGGATTATTATAACGGCTTATTTAAAGACCAGGTGTGGTTGCCATTCATACGGACTCGGAGCTCCACCAGGCGACAAAACAATGCTAGTTAAGTAGCTGCCGCTCCCGGCCGCTTATACTTCATTGGAATATTGATTAGATAAAAATTTCTTAAATTAAAATCATATAGTTAGGATTTTATCACACACTGAAATTTTTCTATTCAGGTATTACCTCCTCTCCGCAGCCCGGATATAAGGCCTATTCAAAACAATACTTATGAAGAAGTCATTAAATAAAAGAAAATTATTTATATATATTTTTTTATTATATACATTTTCTTGTACTCTTTACAAGATTTGCTTATGCATTACACAGTTCACATACATCTTCATTACAATACGGTAACTTTTTTTTGGTTTTTATCGTTTTGTATAAAAATCGTTAGGCAGCGTCCAGGCGGAGGTAATGGGGCTTAGTGCCAGCCACCGTGGCCGTGAGGGGCCCATGGCTCTTCGGGCGCAGCAGCGGCGGCGTGAGCGGCGGCAGCATATTGGGCGAGGTGGGAAGCCCTGGCGTGTTGGACCTCAGGGGTGTCTACTACGTATTGGCCGTCGTGGGTAAGTTGGATGTGAGCCGGGGGACCGGTCCATTTGCCGTAGCCAGCGGCATAACCGGCACCATGGGCGAGAGGAGCGTTGTACGCGAGGGGAGCGTGAGCCGTGCCGTAAGCGAGGGCGCCGTGGGCAGCGCTGGCGTGCGCAGCGTTGTGGGCAGCGATGTGAGCGGCCTTCAAGTGTGCCACCTCAGGGGTGTCCACAACGCGACCATCGTGCGCAAGAGGAGCAGGACCGTATTTCAGGAGACCTATAATACAAATACTCGTTATGTTAAGAATGTTCATTAAAGGCGCGGTCTGATGTAAGAAAAATATATTGAACAAAAAATTGCACGATATAAGGTAATTAAAATGTTAATAATCTATAAAATATACTTCAATAAGAACCAATTGCAAGACTAATATATTTTATTATAACCGAGCGGCAAGTTCAAAATACTCACCGGCAGCGGGAGCACCGTAATGCGCAGCAGGGGCGTAAGAAGCAGCTCCGAGGTATCCGCCAGCGGGCGCCCACGCTCCGTGTCCACTGGTAGCGGCTTGTGCGTGTGCAGCAGCGTGGGCTGCCTTCGCGTGCGCGACCTCGGGCGTGTCCAGCACGTATTTGCCATCAGGGCTGAGCTGAATGTGCGCGGGGGGACCCGGGTAGAAGGAAGCCTGCGCAAGGCAGAGGGTGGCTGCGAGGATAATCTGGAAAGAACAATAAAATTTATTATATGGCCGTGAATAGCAGTTTATTAAAGCCTAGCGTTATTATAAGAAATAAAAGATATCCTATACCGTTTTATGCAAATTGCAAATATTAATCACATTTCATGTAAAATTTGACAATTTTCACCCGACATTGAACTCGGACGCGATTATCGGAGCGTGGAGACGATTTCACGGTGTGAACTCGCGATACCTATTCTAGTTACTCTAATATGCCAATTATGTATACGCTGAATGAACAAATACAAAATCAATTACTGACCAAAAACCTTACTGGTCATTGTAACAGTAGTACTCGGAATACATCATACGACAGTGTACATCTACACTAAACAAATCCTTGAGTTCCGGTAAAATATCTGGCGCCTTAAGGGATCAAAAAGGAACCTTGAAGACATCTCCCCATTGTACATATTAAATAAATTTATCATCAACATATTCAATAATATATTATACTATACTTATAGATGAAAATAATAAATGATGGCCTCTTTTGTTTAAAGATCATAAATAAATAAAAGGTATTTATTTTAATATTCCAAACTAAGCTTAGGTAATAAAATAATAGAGACAAAAATCTTCCCGGATATGAAGCTGTAATCATAAAATTACATTTACTACGTGATCTATTAAAATTCTTTTCAGTGTCTAATTTAGTGACAGACACGGATCACTAGGCAGAATGACTCAGTGATGATAAAATCAAAATGTAACAAATTGAACCTAGAACTAGTTGTTATTGTGACACAGTTTTTAAGTCTATCCAAAAATAGAATTTTGAAATGTCTGAGTCTACTAAATACTTCGTCTAACGAATAAAAAATATTTATTTCTTATTTGAATAAACTGCAACTTATACAATATAATTTCACAATCTCCGCTTAAATATGTGATAGTCAATCTGACTTCAACGATCCTCTTGGTGGCAATTATTTATGTACATATCCTATTTATGTATATAATCTAAATTTAATCACAAGACTGAAATTGGAAAGACCTGTTTTATATTTATTTTAAAATCAGACGATAACCACAAGATCCCACATATTCCTAGTCCTTCATAGCTACTAAATGGCTAATCTGTGGTAGAATTTAAAAAAACTGCTGTGATTTTTGTTGAACTTAAACTTTTCTTAAATCAGAAATGACTATAAAAAAATGGTCTCGACCATTTTTTTGAATATCAAATAGAAATATTTTCCCAAACCCAGTATACTAATACCATATTGAGTAAAAATGTATACAATACGTGTATAAAAGTAATGATATCTTTATAATAAAAATGAGGTTAATATTGTTCTGTAAAGATAAAATTCGTGTGAAATCAGATAAAAATATGCTCTACAAAATATAAGTTTAAATCAGATGAAACGTACGTGCAAAATTATTTAACTGTGAGATCGATCTTATAGATGAGGTTAATGTAACAAAGCAGCACAATGCGGTTCACGCAATTATGATCCGTGATTCACACAATGCTGCTTAATAATTCCAAATCAAGCTATTATTGTTTTAAGTATATAATAGCAATAAGTATATAATAAGTATAAATGTCGTAATAACTATTAAGGTATTATGACACACCTAAATAGTAATTTAACTGATATATTACAATAAAATTATAGGTCTAAGTCTAACTTGCAATTTGGTGCACCTAACTAGTGCATTCTGTTTTTTTTAAGCAGTCGCTCGTAGCCTGAATTTATTTTCATTAATTTTAATTTTGGAACCCGGACGGCTTTATATATTTTAATTAATTATTGATCAATTAAATATCACTTTAACCCTTAGAGAGCGAACCGTCGAGAAATCGACTCTCTGACGTGTCGTAGCGCGCGCATGTAAGGTTTATAATAAGTTAACAACATTTATAAATAACCATTTAAAATATGTCCCTTACACATAACAGAAATAATTACAAAAATCTATCTACATTAGAGGAAAATATTTAATAAGATAATTTTTTCAAAAATCCTTTCGCAAATTATGCAAAATATGTGAAAATTAGCTTAGCACTAAAAGAGTTAAATAGCAGTGTGTAATAAACAAGGAAAAGATCTAGATATTGAATGCTTGCAATATCTAAATTTAAGCCAATACCTAACCGGCCGTGATAAATATCTCCAGGGCGCGACATACCTGCACGCAAATTGCAAATTTCGATAAAACAACTAGATTTCTCAAACGTTTTATGTTACGTATATTTATTAACTTTTAAAGGAGAGCTAGAACACATTTTAATTTTACACATTTTAACTTTTCTCTTTTATTGAGTAAAATTTTATGCCTATTAGACAGGACTATTGTTTTTATACTTTTAAAATATAATAAATGTAGCTAATCTACCAGTAAATTAACATTCTATATCGATAATACAATACTAGACCCAGAACTAAAACTTCATCACATACTATGAATCCAAAGTAAAATTCCATACTATAGTAATAGTCCATACTACTTTAATTTTTTTTTTATTACCGAGGAACAGCAGGTAGGCTTCCTGCTCACTTAATAGTAAGCAGTTATCGTGGCTTTTGGATGTTTACGACGCACCGCGAACATGCTGCTATCCCGTAGGGGTACAGGAACCTGGGTCACTAATGCCGGAACACAACACAAGGTTATTATGTCGGTATACTTATAGACTATAGGTGGTTGCCAACCAGACGGGCTTGTGGCCTTACCACGTAGCTAGGATTGCTTTGTAACCTTTTACGACAGGCCGAACCTGGCCGCAGAGGTTAGTATTCTTACTCGACCCCTACATGGAGAATATTAAAGGAAGTTTTTATTATAGAAATTTCAAATTAATTTAAATCTTGGTTCTGAAGAAAATTATTCAAGGTAATAAATACATAAATCTGTAAAACATGTCATTAATCCGTACAGGGGCGGAGAAAGAATACTAACCTCTGTGGCCGGGGTCGGCCTGTCGTAAAAGGCGACAAAACAACCCAACCTAGCTACGTGGTAGGGCCTCAAGCCCGTCTGGATGGCGACCACCTTTGGTCTTAAGTATGCCGCCATAATAACCTTGTGTTGTGTTCCGGCATTAGTGACCCAAGTTCCTGTACCCTTAAGGGACAGCAGCGTGTTTGCGATGCCACTGGCGTTGCAAACACCTATAGGCGACGGTAACTGCTAAATTCTAAGCGGGCGTCAACCTGTCTGCTGTCCTACGCAATAAAAAAAAATTAAAAAAACTATAAACCTAATTGGTTTATATAAAGTTAACTATACCTTTTGGCCTATTTCCTGCAAATATCCGCATCCTTTTCTCTGTTGTGTTAATTGATTGGCAATTCCCATACTGTATATCCGCATATTGTGTAAACAATGCCTTATACTAATGTCTAATTATTTTAACTTTGATAGAGGAACAATATCCTTGAAAACCTTTAGACACCTATAATGCTAGTTGATTAACTTCAATCATTATTATCTTTAGATTTAAATCACGGTTGCAACCAACAATCATATAAAATCACAATAACTCCATATCCTACACATTTCACTTTCCATAAAGAATGATATACAGACTCATATTAATAAATATATATATATATATATATATATATATATATATATATATATATATATATATATATATATATATATATATATATATATATATATATATATATATATATATATATATATATATATATATATATATATATATATATGTAACAATTATACTACGCCATCTAGTTTAAGTAAGAAGCGGCGACCTTGTATTAAGGATACTAGTGGAGGAGACAAGTGTTATTCTCCATAAATACTTTTCTTCTGTATATTAATACATATTATAAATCCAGACTCGTCACCAAGTAACCCCACGAGGTTCGTCATAATCATAACATATTGTTTATTATTATTTAACATATTGTACAAAAATATAATAGAACACATTTTAAATTGACATTCTCATTGTCTTGCAGTCATTTGTGCTATTTATAACAAAATTAAATTTGCATTGGTTTGTAATTGGATATGTAATTTTCAAAACATCACAAGTTAGTAACCGCTTTAGATTACATAATGGTTTGAATTAATTTGTTATATAATTTTTATACGCATAATATTAAAATGTAGGTATTGTTGCGTTGAAACCTACTCCAGGAAATCATTTTTATTACTCTTTCATCTAGGGCAAGTGCTATGTTAGAAACATTAACAATATTTTTGAGTAATAACATTAGGCAAGTTATGTGTAACCAACGGCACATTATATTTTGGCCATAAATAAAACAATTAAAAGTATAATTAAATAATATTATGTAACAAATAGATAAATATAAAAATGCGAGATAAAGTTTTAGATCGATGTCTCAAATCCTTTTAAATATGTGAAATTTAAAAACTAAAATATTTTTGTAATAATTTTATTTCATATAAACTTACATTTATTCGATTCTTGATGCTTGTTCATCAGATAATAAGGATAATATCTTCATAAGGATAAAATAATGTCGGTTGCATCCTAAGCTGACATTACCATCCACAAATAACAAATATTTACGAAACTATGTTTGATATTAAAAACTATAATAAAACTTTATCGAGTTGTTCCAATTTGTTCAATATATATCAATAAAACAACTGGAGCATTTGACTCGATGTTGCTCAACACTTGTTCTCATACAAATGTAGTTATTTTATAAACAATTGATTATTTCGCAATGATACCACGCCCTGTAGAAAGGTTGTTATTGATTAGGATATTAATCTATTCATTTAAATATAAATATCATGTGATTGTTTTGGAATATAATGTAGGCTAGTTTAAATTACTTGGTATTAGAATTTGTACTCAAATGAATATATTGTTTAGATCGTTATTGTATATGGATATAAATTTCGAAGATTTAATTATTTTACTTTTCATAGTAGATTAAATTGTTCATTCAAGTAAAGCATCCGTAAATAGACGGTAATATAAGAAATAACAATACATTTAGTGCTAGTATATCAGTATAATCAGGTGTGTATAACGGATGTACTGGTTTTCAATCAACTGATATATCTCACAATCAATTAAGCTTTGTGATATTCCAAAACTATTAATAGTTAAAATGCAGTACAGTAAAAATTTAACTGCAGGTTTGTTTGACATTAAGATAATAAGAATAAATAATTCTTAACGGTAGTTTGTGAATTTCAAAAATAGCTTTGCTTTAATAATTTTATTCTAAGGTATTTCAAAGGTACTTTTTTATTCAATCGCGTCTACTTTAAACAGCAAGCATTGCATCAACATATTGCCATGCTCGATCTATTTTATGCCATGAAAATAATAAGGACAAACGTAATGGTCTATAATTTGTGGGGGTGGGGTCTCATATCGACTCGCGTTTGCATTTTCTTGCACAACACTATTTTGCAATAGATTGGAATTATCATTCGGTGAACTGGTGCACAACTGGCTATTGCAATTTAGAGTTGCACAAAAGGAAGTAGGCGGAGGAAGTTGCATCTTTCTTTCAAAGCAATACAAGAGGTTGGTGGATATGGAACAAATTTTGTTTAAATCAATCAATTTTTTTCTTCGTAAATTTAATACTGTTTAAACCTTGTTTTATATTTGGTACTTGTGGTCAGTAAAACAGAACTTTACGATGTTTTTAAAATATAGCATTTAAGGATTATAAACCTCTTTCAATCATAATAGTCACCTATTCTCTGATTATAGTTGTGTCTAAATAAATACTAATGCAATTGTCAGGATTTATATTTTATAATCTAATAAAACGTATTACCATTGGGACAGATGCTAATAACAAGCAATTTCTAATACTTAATAAGAACAAAATATATAAATAATAGGAAAGAGAACAACACCGAAACTAAAAGATTTCTCAGATATAAAAAGTATTGTTATTCAAGTCAAAGATCTTTATGGTATACGAAGGTCAAAAGAAATCATTTTCCACGGACTTGTTGCGTGGCAAAGTCACGGTTCATTTACGTTACTATGTTTCTCTACTAGTTATGTGTTTTGAAAGCGTACTTTTTGCTTGTTAATAATTTCATGTGCGTTTTTGAAAGTAAAATTTATCAGTTATTGAATTGTGAAATCTAAAATACAAAATTTAACATACTATATATAGTTCTATAAATAACTTGGGGTTTTTAATCTTTTATTCAAAAAGATCTGATGTAAATATGAATTAATATGTTTTTATTATGTTTTGGTATACGTACATCTAATGTTTTGTTGGAATATAAAATTTCTATATGTATTATTTATATTTTATTAATTTTTAGTTTAGTCAATGTAATTACGATTTTATTGTGGGTCAATATTTCACCTCAAAAGCCCGAATAGGTCGGCACTGAAAACCAGCGCTGGGTCAGTTAATACTGATACTGCACCATACTGAGTGGTCGAACTAATTTGCTGGATATACAATTGATGCATTTTGTAAACTCGTTGTAAAATAGTTCCATCAAATAAACATATTTTCTTTCTTCTTCTTTCTTTCTTCTAATAAAACTTTGGATAATGGAAATATATTTACAATTATGTATATTATTAGATATAATAAGGTTATATTTGTTAAATATGTAGTATATTTGAATCAAATTAATCAATTAGTTTATTAGTTGTAGGAGGCCGCCTTATTTGTTAAGGAATGCGAGATGCGCGCCCGCCCTAACGCCAGCGCATCTGCCTTACTAAGTCGAACATTTCATTCATATCTCTGATGTTTAACATGCTTTTTACATTTTGCTCGTTACAGATCTTTTGTTTTCATTCAAATTTAATTTTAATACATTAATTTTAATTAGATTAATTCAATGTACTGATTTACGTGTTTATATATAAACAAACATTTAGTAAGTTTAACTTTTACTAATACGACTTAATTGATAATTTTAAAATTTTGTTTATAATAATATTCAAGATTTACTTATCTTGAACTTGATTAGTTGTGGGTGTAACCGGATGCATATCTAATAAGATATTTATGCATCACTTATTGTTCATAAAGGCCTTGACATAATAGTTTTACTCAATGAGACATCATTGTTAAAAAATACTACAAATTTCGACGACCCACTGTCTTTGGATTTTGGAGTCATATTAGTTAAAAAATATACGTTTTTTTATATTATTCTAAAATAATGTTTTATATTATTTTATATGCGACTGAATATTTTTGATTTTAATCATATACAGTTTTGATAAATTAAGTTATTTTATACGATTAATAAACTTTAAATTTATTTTTGTTACAATGTAATATAATTTAATTTTGAGAATAAAATGAAATAGAACTTACCATAGACTGCATGATTACTGTGTGTTTTTCTTAATTTAAACGAGATCTCAAACGAACTAACGTAGGCGCTGCTGGTCAGCCAGTACTCGCCTCGAAATTTTCGACTAAGCGACGTGTGAATACAACCACCTTGCAAGTTGGAATGTCGATTGGCTTCAGTACGCCCCTTTATATATGAAACAGCCCGCTGTACCAGGTTGTAATTGGAAACAATTAACTAGTAGGCAAGTGCAATGCTGTAATTTTTTAATTTATGAGATGCATGCGCGTATCCGCCGGAACTAGTCGAGATTGAATGCCAAGTTCAACCTTTGCATACTTTTTACCCAAATTTGTCTTAATTTTGAATGGTTTTTTATATAATTATTCGTCAAAGAAGTAACAGGTTTTCTGTATTTCCTGATCGATGTAGACATACATATACAAAAGCCTTGGAGCGTAACGGCTTGGTCTAGAATTTTCGACCCTTAGAATTTAGGCGTGTTTGGAAATATTTTGCAGAAATAAACGCGTATTATACGTGTCTGTAATTTAAGCTTGAGCTATCATATTAATGCGAGGTACGTTCACATTATCTCTGTAAATTATTTTGCTTATGTTTGTTGCGTGGGCCATAATTTACTAGAAATGATGTTAATTATAAATTTTTTATTTTGGCAGTGGGATCTGATAAATATTTTTTATAGGGTAACACAATTTTCTTAAAGCAACAAACATATATACTTCTTTATTAGTTTAAAGTAAAAGAAGGATACCGTTCTTTTTCTTTTCGGGAGTGGAGATTTATATATTAGCAGTCGCCCCAGTATTACAAAATCAAACCGCATCTATTTTCTTGCGATTATTAATAATAATAATAATGTTTATTTGCAAAGTATACAGTAACCTACGTGCAAAAATTTTACCCTGGCTTCTGAGCTAGACCAAAGTCTGCGTTACAGAAGCCAGTGCCAGTTGTTCAAATATTTTACAAAACTATAAGAAAGTAACTAACATTTAAATAATATTAGAGTGCATGTGCATGTATGTGTATATAACAGGAAAAGGCACATTGACACAAACATGACTAACTCAAGAACTTATCTTGAGCTGCGAATTGTAAGCTTTCCACGCACTCGGGATGGAACGCTTGTAAGAATAGAGAATAAGTAAATGACGGAAAAGCCTTAGATTATATCTTTGTATTACCACACAACCATGCAATTATGAGGGTCATTCTTCATGCCCGATCCAACCCACATGGACCCGAGGCAAACGCGGCAACATAACCCTCCGCCCAGGCATCGGGCAGTAAAGGAATACTGGGGTAGTTTTATATTAGTGACGTGCATCTTTAGTTAACTGTAGGGTGCATTGCACGGGAGTCCTACACTACCCCACTGAGAGTCTCCAAGCGGGGCAGTGTGTTTTAAACATTTCCACCTCATCAACAGTAAAGCTTACCTAAAACTAGAAAAGAATGGATTCCGAGTATCAAAATTAAGGATTCGTATTTCATCGAAACTGATCCTAGACAAGCACTATAAGCGGATCTTAGGAGGCCTCTTGAAGTATAAACAATGAATGAGCGGTAAAGCGGTAGCTAAGTGCTATCGCGGAGACCAACCGAGTGGCATGGGTTTGAGTCTCACAGTGGCATACTCCAATAAAGCAGCTTTGCTTGCTTAATATGCATTTTACAATTTAATTGCCATGCACCAATGGTGAAGGAAAACTTAGCTAGTAAACCTTCATGCCAAGATCACAAATATATCAAGAATCTCTAGGGGAAGCCGAAACCAGCAGTGAAACACATGTTACCGGATCCGGCTGATATCTGATCAAACTGCATGTTAGTACAACAAAAGATCATTTCTATATATTAATGATTAGGAAGATTTTATAAGATAATGTGGCACATAAATTAAAACCCATTATATGAAGGATTTATATTGCTATATTAGAAAATACCGTTAATGTTTTTCCTTTTAATTATATTTCAACCCAATGGCAAACCCAGCTTGTTCAATGATTTGTATGATCATGTTTGCGTGTTCAATCCCCATGAAGGACAAGATATGATCTGCGAATAGTTTTTTTTTTTTGTCTGCTGCGTGTCCTCCAGTTGTGTGTTTGTGAAAATATCTTTGCGATATAATTTGTTTCTAAAACCCAAGGAAATGTCTTTATAAAAACTGTATTTTTGCCAATTTAGCAGTTTAATAGATGAGATATTTCAGATCAAATTTGAACATATTAAATATTTTTCTTAGTCAAAACGAACCTTCGAAATTTCGAGTTTAAATTTCATTTGGGAGTAGTGCATTCCCCAATCTTTGTTATGCAGTAGATATTTGCACCGATATAACTTGCTAAAATTTTATTTTAGGTAACGCTCAGATAGATATGCAACAAGATAATGAAAATAATTATCACTTAATTCATACGTTACATAAGATAAATCAAGTAGAAAAATAATAAAAGATAATATATTTTCCTAATGGAAAGTAATAAGAAACTTGAAAGACTTTTTTCTGAAGTGATATAATCATATCAGAGAAAGTAATCACTGAAATAAAATATAATTACTAGAACAGGTAGCCTAAGATAATATAACAATTTTTGAATTTCAGTCATTCAAAATCATCAATAATAATCATAAATTAAGTATATAATTAGTATATCAGCTGTCTACCCATAACACAAACGTTCTGCTTACTTTGAGATAGCGCTTCGTGGATTGTCACTGTAAATTATTATTATAATTAATAAATCAGACCTTAGTATGTTAACGAAGTAATTGTTAACGATAATAATGTATTATAAAGAGATAAAGGTACAATTTTTTTACAAAGCTTACAATAAATAACTAAACGACATAACAATTAGCGCGCATTTATTTAAGAAAAAGGACAAAAACTAATGAGATAGTCAATATACATGAAGTGCACTGTTAATAGATGACTGGACACAACTTTTCAATTAGTGAGGCGAGCTTTCCGATGCTTGTATTATTTTCAATAAATCATTACACGACTTCCTTAAAGTAATCAATTTCAATGTAATCCTACATGACCTGGTTTTCTTAAATAGTAGTTAGTATTTTTTTAAATTCGACTGATCCAACTAATTCAATTTATTTAATTTGATCTCTAGCTCTTACATAGTAATATCAAAATTAAGGAGACTTTATATTGATATCAAAAAAGTGCATGTATATTTATGAAGACTTGCATAAACAAGAAAATGAGTTGTCTGAATTATGCGAAATCTCGTTGAAATCTTTTGTATAAAGAATATCGCATACTCTTTTTTCTTTAATATCATGTCGGTATACGGTTTAAAAAAATTCTGGTGATATTTATTTATATTATATAATTAAGAAGGCTATAAATTATATAAAATCAAACAATCGTAATATTTAACTATATATAATAAGTCACATGCCCGATTTCGTCCGTATTAAACATTTTGAACTATGATGCTTACGAAATAATTTTATTTTTTTATAATATTAACTATTATTTTAATAAATTTAGTACCACCTATATTTGTTTCAATTAGAACAATATTAAGTTTCAGTTCAATTGATCTCACTTATTCCTGGCCCTCATAAAATGGTTGTAACCAATATTATATATTGATTTAAGAAGTCACAAAAGCTATATAATATTTGTTTCCTAATAAACAATATGTGGGTTTTAGTACTTTATAAAACGTGTGGTTTCTTAAATCAATGTATTTATGGAGCTCATCCTTATCTTTCAATTAGCTTCTTTTTTCCGACCAAGGGTGTTCTTATTCAGAACAAGCTTAACTTTCTAAGAAGTGATTGCTATTTGAGGGATCGAATACAAAATATTTATCTTTTATGCTAAACATTTTGTATCAATATATATATATATATATATATATATATATATATATATATATATATATATACTAGCTGACCCGGCAAACGTTGTTCTGGCATATAAATAATAAAATGTCAAAAAATTAAAAAAAAAATTTGGGGGTGGGTCACCCCTAACATTTAGGGAGATGAAAAATAGATGTTGGCCGATTCTCATAGATACCGGATAAGCACAAAAAATTTCATCAAAATCGGTCAAGCCGTTTCGGAGGAGTATGGCAACGAAAACTGTGACACGAGAATTTTATATATTAGATATATATATATATATATATATATATATATATATATATATATATATATATATATATATATATATATATATATACCTAGTCGGGTCATAAATTCTGTCACATGTTTAATGTAAAATAATTGTAACAAGTTTATTAATTATGTAACCATTCATATACCAAAATTAACAAAACATAGATTCTTATGACATTAAAGTTTATTCAAAATGACCTCCGTGATTTTGAATACAAGCCTTCAATCTGCGCGGCCAGTTGTCTATCGCAGCACGAACGAGGTCCATGTCAATATCGGCGGCTGCCTTAATCAAGGATGTCTTGAGTAACTCCAAATTGGGATGAGGCTTTGAGCAGGCCTTTTCCTCCAAGTGTTGCCATATCTTGTAATCTAACGGATTCAAATCTGGACTGGAGGAGGGCCAGTCTTCGTGCCGGATGAAGTCGATTTCACGCGCCGCCAGCCAGTCGTGTGTGCTCTTCGCTCTATGAGCTGGCGCCGAATCTTGTTGGAATACCCAGTGCCTGTTATTGAACATGGTATGAGAAACAGGTTCCACAAGGTTCGTCAGGACTGTATTTTATACACAACAGCATTCGTTTTTACACCTTTCTCACAAAAATGTACCTCTGTTAAGCCCCAATAAGAAACTCCCAACCATACCATGAGCAAGGATGGAAAATGACCTCGTTGGACACGCGGAATACGGTTGCTAGCTTCTTCACTACTGTGTGCGTACACCTTATCATTTTGTTTGTTGTAGCTCTCTTCTACGGTAAACATTTTTTCATCCGAAAAAAGAATTTCCCGATATTTTTTTCCCGCGTACCGCTTCAACAAAGCGCGGCATCTCTTCAGTCTCAGGTCCATTAGACGAGCATTCAAACGATGTCCTGTTTTTCTTCGATATGCCCGAAGCCCTAAGTCTTCATTTGATCGATTGTATCGTTTGATGGTACGATAAACGAATCTTTTGGTAATATTCAAATTTTTCAGTATGTTAAAAATTTGAATTGGCGCGTAACCGCAACGATGCAAGGCAATAACTGCAACACGGTCTTCTTTAAGCGTCCACTCCATATTTAAAAATAAGTAAAATTCTAAAAGTTATACATTTTTATTTTCATGAACAATTCGAAATTCGAATTCAATAAACTTTTTTGTGGCCAGCATTCTAAAAGAAAAGTTTTTACTGTGTGACAATACTTATGACCTGACTAGGTATATATATATATATATATATATATATATATATATATATATATATATATATATATATATATATATATATATATATATTTGTCTCGGGGAAAAACCCTCTCTTGACGGGTTCCCCCGGCCCGGGGGGACCGAGGGATATGTGGGACTCCGGGAAAGATGTTTGGCCATCCGACTACCCACTAAAAAACCCCGCTGTTCTCCTATCGCCTACGCCCGGGCCTACGGAAATGTGGCCTGCCGATCTCGTGGCCCGAGCCGGCGCCGGCCCGCCCTTTCTCAAGGCGGGCCTCTTCTAAAGTGTTGGCGCCAGGGGGTCAGGGTTTCGTCCCCCCGGCGCTCTCCTCTGTTGATTCAAGGAGTCGAAGACCGCAGAACAGCATGCGGCTCTCTCCCTCGCTGCAATAGTGCGGGCGGCGGATCCTCCCCCGAGGCGGCGCCCGCGGCCGCTTTCTACGGCGGCCGGAGGTCGTTGCTTGCCCTCCGGCGGCGACGACGTGGCCTGCGTTGGCGGGAGTTGACTCCCGCTCCCGCCCGGCCGCCTCCTTTGCGGACATTACTGCCTCGCACGGCCGTCCATCCAGTATCGCCCCCGACCATGGACAGAACCAGGGCCGGGAGCGACAGGTCGGCGGCCAATTCCGGACGGGACTCGCACTCCCGTCGCGTGCCGGTCAGGCGTGGGTACGACTACCAGGCGACACTCCAGAAAAACCAGGGAGTCGCCCAACGTCGTAGCCGCCCCAGCAAGACCAACTGACAGCGAGGATGCGATTCCCGCCCCGGGAACACTCTCTGTGCAGGCGCAGTCGAAATAGGCATGGTTACGACTACCAAATCAGGGCCCGGGGCAGAACCCGGGACCCCAACCAGTACCCGCAACCATCCCACCGGGGACCGCGCCACGAACAGAGAGCGAAGTTGGAAAGGATGTAGGAGGTAGACGGGAAGAAAGGTAGGACTCTGTCGCCTCGGACGGAAAGGAGAGTGAGGCGACGGATGCTCGGGCACCTCTGGTACGCACACCCGTGCACTCCTCGGACAGAGGAGCGCCCCTGAGGGGATATACTGCAAACCTAGGCTTTGACCAAGTTTAGGATCCAACCAAGGAACTACTAAACGCACATTTGTTACGAAGCTCCATACAATTTACTTTATTTTCCAAAAGAATATTAAATTATTTTGTTCAAATATATTTGGTATGATATTCATAATCCTAATACAATACCGTCTACTTTCAGCTCACCTGCTTGGCGAGACAAGCGTAAAATTACGCATAGATAACTCGTGTGAAGGACAATCCAGTTATAAACAGAATTACTATGAATGATTAAACGGGCGTGGCATGTATATAGTTTAGTCAAAATACCTATTCGCAAATTATTGTTTAGCCTAAGGTACATTTGTATATTTATGGTCTCCATAATCAAAGCTCTTAAATTGGTCGTGACTCGTGCCTCTCAGGACATCGAAAAATCCGATAAATATATGAGCTAGCTTATAAAAAGCAAAGCATGCAAATAACTTGGCAAGTAGGTTTTCTCTTCGATGCTGCGGTGGTTAGACGGTCACCACCATAAAACCAAATTTATAGTACCTATCGAAACCGTGACCTCTACAAGCGTTCCAAGGTGTAATAACCTTTGCGTCATGGTGATCTTCTAACGTGGTGGGTGGGTCGGAGGTCGACATAGAATGGAAAAACCCTTACCCGGTACCCTTCCTTTACTGTTTATAAACTAGTCTGACGAGTAGTCATATATATATGAGGAGTAAAGCTTTTTGTAACTATTTAAACAAATGATGGAATAGCCACTTTTTTCTGGCTAGGGTTACATGTTCACAAACAGGACTAAGTCTACTAGGGCATAAAAATGTCAATGTTTTCATAAAAAACTTACTTAATATAGCAAAGATAATGAACGAACACTTTCACTGAATGTTTATTGCACTTAAGGCTTCAAATATGCTTGAGTACGCAACTTACCCGTGTGTAATCAAAACAACGTCAAGGTTCATTGTCTATTTAACGCTTTATTAAATGAATATGTTGCTATCTTTAATATTAAACTTTTCGTAAATACTCAAAGGAAAATAAGTAGTTTATAAAAAAATTATATAGGTATAATATTTATATAAGAAATGGCTCGACTATAATAGATAACTTTTATATCATGTCATAAACATAAAAATTGCGTAAGAAAGTGCATTCCGTGGCACATCACACATCCACCGTAGTATTTATATCAGCGAGGTTTTCCTCGCGTGTGGCCGTTTGCAACATCAAGACAACTGCTAGTGCGCTGCTCGCCTATAGAATTCGAAAGGAGGAGGGAAATTAAACAGTAAAGACTTTTAAATGATACTAAACATATATGCAACTCTTTTATATCAAAAATCAATAATGACTTATAGTTGTTTTCAGAAAACTCCTAGTTCTCGTAGCTAATAATCAGCACACAAGATTATATCAAATAGTTATTGAAATTATAACTACCTGGTCATACTAGAAGACCAATTTAGTAGTTACGCGTTCGTATTCCTGGATGGCATGCACCACTTGCGCAGTTTTTCTCGTCCAATGTGCATATTACTCGTATAGAAACATCGTAAGGAAACCTCCATGCGTAGATCACCAGTGCTAATCCACTTGCGTGGCGCTGTCCCTGCCCCCTAGGTTGCGGCCTTTTCTTATTTTAATCAAATACTCGTATTAATATGTGCTGACACATTTTTTATTGCTGAGGAACAACAGACAGTTAAAAGTAAGCAGTTACCACCGCCTATGGACGTTTGTGATGCTAGGGTAAGGCAACCACCGCGAATACGCTGCTATCCCTTAGGGGAAATGTCACGTGTTAACGTGTGACAAGTAACAAAACTTCAAACACTTACAATCTCGAAATCGAATCAGGAAACGAGTTTATCATAACAATGCTCTAGGTACTAGTACAGATATTTCTCTCTTTATTATAGAAATACATATTATCTAAAACTGGAGCAAGTTGAATTATATTAAGAATTTTGATGTACCACTTTATAACCAAATGAGAAGTAATTATGATATTTCATTATAACTTGCTAAGGTGCAATTTTCGATAAATTCAGCCTTCATCAAGATAACATTGATTCAATGTATTAACACTTTAATTATATGTTGGCACTTGGCACTCGAATAATGGTACTTGTTAATGAATTTATTACGAAATGATCTATATAAACGAATTGATAGAGACAAACAAAGAAAGATACTGGCAAAATGTTAGCATTATTGAAAATGCGATGAATCCATATTCAACACCATCAACACCAACGAGGGCGATGCCGGTCAAAAAATTATAAATTATGCATTTAAATCCGAAATAAACCATATCCAACAGAAATTAAGGTGCAGGAGGCCGAAAAATATTTTAGTGCTCGAATCAACTTCACTTCAAACCTCCTCACCAACAACAGACAAAGTAATTTTGACTTGTAATAATCATCAACAGTGTACCTTGAAGTTCAGAGTGAAAGCTTCATATGCAATTAATGCGGAGCCTTTGTAATAAATGCGTGTACAAGAAGAAAACGGAGTTTACCAACGTAACATGTTAAATTTATAGCCGTAAATCCAGCCTGTTGGGTACTTTCAGCCACACTGCCACAATAATTACGTTAAGAGAGTCAGATTTTATATTTTATTAAAATTAATATATAATTAATTTTAAGCCTGTTGTAACAGTTAAACCGTTTTAGCTCGATTGAATAACTACCATCCAACAATGCTAACTTACAAATGTATAATATTATTCACATGCATTAAATTTGAATTAGAAATACTCGTGCAAGAGCTATGTATTACTAAGACGAATATACTGCAGTGGATATGTGTAATCAGTGGGACTGTGTTGGAAACTACATCCACAACATTACAAACTGCAGGAAATACGCACTTATATGAAGAATAATATATATATATATATATATATATATATATATATATATATATATATATATATATATATATATTAAAAAGTAAAGAGATTTGTTCCAATGAAAGCTACTAACTACTACCAATGTCGACGACCCATGTAATTGAAAAAAGGCACTGTAATAGGACACTAAATTTTGGCTTGCAACCCAAATTTAATTCTTTTTTAAAACATAACGACGAATATTTAAATGTTAGTTTACTTTTTTGTGTAACATTCTATTTGTAAAGCGCAAATTTTGAGCTAATTAGCAATTAGACGGCAATTAAAGAACAAAATGTAAATCAAGTAATAAATTTAATGTCTTAAAATTGTATTCAGCTGTGTAGGTGGCCCTAAATATTTAAATGTCTCGACCCCACCTGTGATAGGTATTTGATATTACTACCTATTCGTATTTCTATTTAAGTAACTATTATTTTCCAAATGGCTTTAAACGATTCAGGAATTAGTATAATTATTTAAAGGTGTGTCTACACTCGACGAGCAAACGTAAATACGCACCATACGCCGGGAATAAAATTGAGTTCGCGGACTTACTAGCACGTCTCGAATAACTCACTCGTGCTTGACTATTTTTCGACATTGTTTGGTATATGGACAAAAATATAAATGAATTACAGTGCATTGCAAATATACTTTAAATTTTGTTACACAAAATTATTTTTGACCTGTGTTAGGCAGTTGTATTAAATTAATGTTAAGTTCAAATATATATAATAATACTTGTCAAAACGCTTGATATATGTCTCACGGGATCAAAAAGCTGGTTTGTATTTAGGGTAAAGGATAAGTGTTGCCATCCAACGCGGTAATGCAGCCAGCGTTTTGGGAACGTTTCCGGCCGAAAGCGATTTGGAATCAATTTATTATTTATAGTTTTTGGTTTCTGTCATTATTTAATATTTGAAATTTTACTTTTTTAGACTATTATAGTTTTTACAAATAATTTGTTTTGTTAGAAAGTTTCACCCTAATAATAATAATATAAATCCTATATTATATCCGTGCAGGGGCGGAGAAAGAATACTAACCTCTGTGGCCGAGGGCGGCCTGTCGTAAAAGGCGACAAAATAACTCACCCTAGCTACGTGGTAGGGCCTCAAGCCCGTCTGGATGGCGACCACCTTTGGTCTTAAGTATGCCGCCATAATAACCTAGTGTTGAGTTCCGGCATTAGTGACCCAAGTTTCTGTACCCTTATGGGACAGCAGCGTGTTTGCGATGCCACTGGCGTACGAAATCTGTTGAGGTATGGAGATCTGAAGATCTATGAATAGATAGATGCAGATCTGGATGCAGTTGGTTATAAAGGAAACCTTCTTAGCTTTAAATCACGCTTTAACAAGGATAAGGAGGGAAATGGAATAAGTAATTATTAAACACATTGAGACATGATTTTTTTATCCACGACAATTCTTGAAATAGGGTCTAAACGGCCTGTAGGTACTAAATTATATTATTCATAATACAAGGAACATAATACAAGATTTATTAACTAAATATTTATATAAAATTTATGAGTCAAATTAAGAATAAGGTGTCGACTGAAATCGTCAGAATATCATAAAGGGTTGACATATCTACAAACAAGGAAAGTACTTCTGAATTACCTTGATATTGAAATATCTTCTCCGTGCAGAGGCAGAGTAAGAATACTGACCCCTGCGGCCTATCCTGAAGGCAACAAAACAACCCTAGCTAAGTGGTAAGGCTCCAAGCCCGTCTGGTTGGCCATCAACCCTGGTCTCTCAATATGCCACTATAATAACCTTGTGTTGTGTTCCGGCATAGGTAATCTAGGTTCCAGTTCCCCTGCCCTACGCGAACAACAGCGTGTTACCGGTGCCCTTAGCATCGCGAAACTCCATAAGCGATGGTAACTGCTTACTAATAAGTAAGTCGTCAGCCTGTCTGCAGTTCCACAGCATAAAAAAATATCCAAAGCATGAGTACAACATGTAATAGGACAGTGAGGTTATTTGTGATTTCGAACCATTATATATTGTTTTTCTTTTATTTTTCGCCAGCTCATGTTACTATTATATATTGAAATTGAATGCGTCAAAATGTGTTTAATGTTGAACAAATATTTTTATTGCTTTCGAAAAATCACGCGATTTGTCTATCAATAAATTAAGGCCTAAACAATTTGAGATTATAATATTTTTGTATCTGTATATATATGTTGATTTATCTCAAATCTGTTGATATTTGAGATATATTAAAAAAGGAAACATTGGGGTTGTAAAATATGTTAGAAGTATCAGTACTGTTAGCTCACTTACTTCTTCCGCTTTTATCTTCGGAATCTAAATTGTTTTCACGATACGTTAACAAGGCCCCTGGTATTAATGTTTATATAGGACGACCACTGATTTCGCATTTTATGAAAGCGATTATAATGGATCATAATCCAAATTTTGATATAACTGCTCTAGTACTGATAATGTCAGAAGGCTTTCCTGGATAGCAGATATCCGTGCAGGGGCCAAGAAAGCATACTAACCCCTGTGGCCGGGGTCGGCCTAAAAAAAATAGCAATATTTACCAATTTTGAACGTAAGCGGGCCGCCCACTTTGTTTACTGAGGGTAAACTGTAGTGAACTAATTTAGGACCCGCCGCCCGCACTATTCCCGCGAGGGTGAGGGCTGCGTGCTGTTCCGCGGCCCCCCTCAACTCCTAGAGTTATTACAGAAAAGCGCCGGAGGGATGAAAGCCTGACCCCTGGCGCCAACACTTTAGAAGGGGCCCGCCTTACGACAAAGGACGGGCCGGCGCCAGCCCGGGCCACGAGATCGGCAGGCCATATATCCGTGGGCCCGGGCGCAGGCGATAGGAAAACAGCGGGGTTAGTAAACTAATTTATATAAAAAAAACTTTTAAATCCTAATGATATTATTCTTGTGAAATTATAAAATACGTGAAGTTATTTTTAATATTTATTTCCAATTGATTTACAACTTTTCTAAAGTTATAGTTTAGACCTAAGCTAAATGAAAAACTAAAAGCATAAACAAAAGACATATACAATATATGGGTTCATTTTTGCTGCATCAATTTCGATAGTTAGCTCATAATCCACGAAGGCCAGCCCTCGGAGCTTCTGAATGTCAGCGGTCGCGGTGAATGCTTGACATTCGGCCCGGAATTCATCGCAAGTATGTCCATTTATTGCCTAACTTTGATCGCCTTTTAACTACGCCCTAAGTTACAGGGCTGGCAAAAGCCCTAATAACATATTTATTTAAAAATGATACAATTTAGAATTTTGTTTTGGGCTATCAAAAATTGAACAAAAATAATCCAACATTCTAAATAATAATTGTAATAAAAGATATTTATATGGGCCTCATATAGGCCCAGGCCCTATTTTTTAATAGCGATATGTTATACGATAAATATAATTAATCAATCTTCTTTTGTTCAGTTTTACCACTCTTACAACCAAAACTTTTGCAAGCAAAATTACAAAGTACTTTTGAACCTGTTACTGTCTCCGGAGGTCGTCCTTTCTGGTGTTTATCGGACTCTCAAACAGCAGATGCTGTGTGGTGTTTTGTTTTCTAAATCTTTTCGATCTTCTATTATTCTACTTATTATTTTTTCAAAACCAAAACTGTCATGTTATCATCATGTTTAAAATATCATTATGTTTAAAATATATTGTCAACTAACCTTAATCTACTACTAGACAGAGACCAATTACTTACATCTTCCTCCAAAGTGTATGATTTATTTTGTTCCTCATCAGTACTCACGCTGTTAATTCCGTTACATTTAAACGTTCTGTTGAGCCCAGGGTCTGCTCTTGATCGGTGTTCCCATTTTAACCACTTCATAATGGTAACCTCATTATAATTCGTTTAGAATAACGTTGAATACATTTCCTTATAAAGAAACTGCAAAGCTTTAAAAATGTTGGTTATATATCAAACTTCACGTATGTCTTACCTTCTCTTCAGAAACAGCTTTCATTCTGAAATGTATTCAATGTTTTATCCAGTAGTCTATATTACTAAGTCCATTTTTTAATAAAAGGTGTTATTATACATACAGTGGCTATATGCATGGCAAACATATCCCTTGAATTTTTATTGTTTAATATACTCCAGGTGAGTATGAAAATGCTAATCGTGAATTTCCTTATCTATATTAAAGTCTACAATGTAGAACAATATCTTGCTTTAACGCCTGCATTGAATAATATTGTAATTGTGAAAATAAGCACTACCTTACAAGATAACAAAATTGTAACAGACGTTTATTAGATAAATTTATTAGCTATTTAAGAAATTATCATATTAAAATATGTTTAAATTATGAACACGTCTCGAAATGTTTATATATGTATAAAGAACAGATATTTATATGTATCACATATTTTGATTATTTATTTATTATTGTAGTTATTAGAAAATTTCATTTTTTTCCATAAACTCTGTTTAGATATAAGGAAACGTAAAATTAATATATATTAGACAAAATAATTATCCAAGAATCTGATTTCAAGCACTGCAATACCCAGTCGTTTAAAATTCTCATAGTTAATAAAAGCTTGAAAACGTTCCTTTCAACAGTTTTATGATGTACTAACACTCTTTAATAATAGTTTATAATCTGTTGTAATAAATCAGCATATCAAATCACTCAACCGTCTTGATAATTTAGTAATAACGCATTTTTATACATAAAACCAATTTGTGTACTAACATCCTTTGACTAATTAGTTTTGCCTGGCCACGGTTATGTTAGGAAAGTATTCGGATATGCACTTTTTTAAATTTTTGTGTTTGATTTTATCAGGTTATCTTTTGTAGACAATCAGCTGTTTTGAGAAGTCACGATCTCGTAACATTTGATATTTGTTACAAGTAAATCAGAGCATTGTTCCTTAATATCGACTATATCAAATACAGTGCTGGATTAAGGAATTTAAATTCCCTTTATCGCTAAATTTGATGCAAAATGTATATTACTTTCAAAAATTGTTTTTAAAACCATTCCCTATATTAGAGGTTTTAATGCGAGTTGTCTTTGCTGTTTGACAAGCATTCAAATTTCACTTACCTAGGATACTAAAATCTTAATATACTAAAATTTTACTAGAACAATGAATATTTAAAATTTTCACAGGGTGAATATATAGTTGGTTATTCTTGTCCCGAAATAGTTATATTAAAATAAGATGAAGTAAAATTATTGTCATAATTTGGGTTAAGGTAAGAAGGTGCTATCATCTGACGCTTCAACCCCGAAAGGAAAATATGGTATAAAAGCTTAATTAAGGAAATAGAGAGCTTTAGCTGACAGGTAAGGTTGACTCGTGTCCCTAAGATCTTTGTGTACCATTACACCCTGGTGTATTTTGTAAAACTTCTAGGTACCTAAGGAATTTGACGAGTAAAAATGTATTAAACTTAAACAGAAAATAAAAGTATCAAACAAATTTTAAATAAAAAAATTGCTCTACAAAAACTAAAATTAATGATACAAAAATGACAAAAACAAGACTATAAAATTAAAAATCATTGACAAAGTTTCTCACAAGGTATATCGAATTGGAAATTTAAAGTGTGAAGTAACGCAGTCCAAAAATGTGAAGATGTTGTTACTATATGTATATATGTTATTACTATATGTATATACTATATGTTATTACTCTGAAGTCAACATTTAAGGCAAAGTAGCATTAACAATAAATTTAAAAATAAAGAATGAAAGAAAAACTAAATAACTAACTAAATAATTTCACTTTTCAAAGCTTAAAAAGCTTTTTAAGGATAAAATTACTAATTACTTACTTACTTACTTTTAAATTACTAATAATATAAAAATTACTCCCCACGATAGTAGCCATTTGTAAAAACCACATACGGATCTGGACTTGTTTTTATATTACTAAATAATTTAACCTTCAGAACTAATATAGAGAAGTAAAACTATGGAATCTTGTTCTAATTGTATAATAAATTACACATATTTTTTGTACAAATAAAAGAGCAACCGGTCGTTACGGAAGAATAATTAAATTCCTCTTTGAAATGTTCCTTTATTTTAAATTAAATGTATTTACATGCGTAATTTATTTTTTGTTGAATTAATTTAATCGATGTAACCTTATTTTTTGACGTTACATAAAGTCAACACAAAAGATTAAGGTTATGTCTTAATAGCAAAATAAATGCTTTTTCTGTGAATTTTGTAACTATTTTGATCTTAAAACATTTTTTTTTTCAGAGGAAAACTGTATCTTATCAGTGCTAAGTCGAAAGTCCGGGAGAAGTTGACGCGGGTTTATAAGGTTCGGCGCCGGGATCACACATTGTGGTCAGTGGGGCCCGGATAGCTGTCGAGTCCACCATGAAGTATCTGGGATTGGTGCTCGACAGCCGATGGGAATTTGGGCCCCACTTCCGGCGGCTGGCGCCCAAGCTGATGGGTGCAGCGGGCGCGCTTTCGACGTTGCTTCCCAACTTGGGGGGTCCGAGCGCCGCCTGTAGGCGGTTGTACGTGGGAATCGTGCGGTCCATGGCCCTGTACGGGGCCCCTGTTTGGGCGTTGGACATGACGGCCAGCACTCTCGCCATTCTGCGCAAGCCGCAGAGGGTGATGGCCGTCAGAGTCGTCCGCGGGTATCGCACGATTTCCTACGAGGCGGCTTGCGTCCTGGCCGGATCCCCGCCCTGGGACCTAGAGGCGAAAGTACTCGCGTCATTATATCGATGGCGCGAGGAAGAGCGGGCACGGGGCTCGAGGCCGGCGCAGCGCCAGATCGCGCTGCGCCGAGAGGAGCTCCGTCAGGTCTTGGTGGCGGAATGGCGGCAAAGGCTTCTGCGCCCTACCGCCGGCCTCGCTACCGTCGAGGCGATCCGGCCAGTACTCGACGACTGGCTCGGGAGAAGGCACGGCTCCCTGTCGTTTAGGGTGACGCAGGTGCTGTCGGGGCACGGCTGCTTCGGCAAGTACCTGTGCCGCATAGACAGGGAGCCGGACGCTCGGTGCCATCACTGCGTCCACGGCGGGGAGGACACGGCGCAACACACACTCGCCGAGTGTGTAGCTTGGGAGGAGCAGCGCCGTGTCCTCACAAATGAAGTAGGAGGAGATCTGTCGCTGCCGGCCGTAGTGCGGAGGATGGTCGGTAGCGCAGAGTCGTGGGACGCAGTGGTGTCCTTCTGCGAGGACGTGATGTCGCAGAAGGAAACTGCGGAACGGGAGAGGGAGATCTCGACTCCCTTCCCCGGCCGCAGAAGGCGCACCGGGCGCAGGGGAAGGGCGGATAACGCCCTTTTCCGGCCCCCATGAATGGGTCCAGGGGCGAGGGACTTGGGGAAGTCCCCGCCCCCTATTCGATGGACCCGAGGCGGAGGCGCGTGCGGGTGTCGGCGCGCGCCTCTGAGGCGATGCACGGGGTAGTTAAACACCTCGCTACCCCGTGCAGGAGATGAGGCCCGGACAGACCGGGCCAGCACTAGTGTGGGGCTGCGGAAGAATCTGGATTCCCGCGGCCCCGCGCGCACGTGTGAGGAGACACCGGGGTGGTGGTTTTAGCCGGTAGGAGTCCGGCATGCCCCTCCGCCTTTCCCCAGGCGGAGGTAGTCCATGAGGATTTCCCCACCCCGTAAAAAAAAAAAAAAAAAAAAAAAAAGGGTTTATAAGGTTATCCAACCTGTCCCTGCGATCAAACACTTGGCTAGCAAAGGATAGCCAAGTTGGTTGCGGCGACACATTCACTAAAACCTCGGCATCAATGAGAACCTTTGTAGGGGATCGCAGGATCGACTTATGCGACAAGATCTTAAAACAAGTCTAATCAATCCTATAAGTCAATCTAACCTAACATATACAAACAGATCGTAATCTGATAAAATTCGACCATATAATGACAATATACATATATATAATATAATATATATATATATATATATATATATATATATATATATATATATATATATATATATATATATATATATATATATATATATAATATTTTGAAAAAATAGTTGTCATTAAATTTGTATTTACTTCAGCTTAAAAATCATAGAATGGTTCTGAGAGGTAAATGATATTTCATCACAGCTTTTGGCCCGCCTGCCCGGGTTAAATTTTTATCATACAATGTCATACAATGAAAATCGAAAATAAAAATCCTTTAGGATAGCGGTAACTTGATAAACTTGGCAAAAAAATATTTGTAAGACCAAAACTAATCACTTGTACCCTGGCAACCTAGTTAAAGCGGTTGGATTTGCCAATACTATCTTATTAGTGTTATTAGCTTAGGGATTCAATAGCATCCGAGAGCATGGGTATGTTCTTGCTTGCGCGCCTCCCTTCGGACGTTGAGCAGTAGAACACTAGAATGGATTTAGTGGGTGTAGCAGCAACGAGCGCATTACACGAAAGTTCCACTAATCCGCCGCTAGCTCCCAAGTGTGAATGTACATCAAGCATTTTGGGTCAAAGAAAGAAGTCTCCTGGCTCCAATAGAAAAATTATATATTTTAAATACAAAATAAAAAAATAGAATCATTAAAAATGTGTTTTATTGTAGTAAACTTCAAGCGGCCTCGATTCAATCTAATTCCTTTGTGGTTTCCGCAGGTAACAGGGCGAGTCTAAGGGTCATGGCGAGCAAATGACCAATCCACCCGATGATAAAATCAGTGCATTATTCATTTTTAATAGTTCCCACGATATGCTCTAAGGTTTTAATAATAGAAAATACAAAATGCATGATCTACTTACCATCTTATAAAACGTAAGCGTTTTTGCCTCTATGCTTTTTGGTGACGTTGTTTTCTTGACAAAGATGGCTAGAGGAAAAGTTGGAAAGTGATCGCATTTGGTTATTACACAAGCAACTGTCATCTGATACGTAAACCCGAAAATCCCTGTACCACACACTATCACTAAAACCGACTTCAGGGACTATTGACATTTAGCATGCCTACCCCGCTAAAACCTACCCCACTAGGTGTAAAAAGCGACATACTCCGATTTAACGATAGGAAACCTTCCAAAATGTGTGTCAGAGGGAGCGGTACACTACATATACCTGTTTCCTTGCGATAATATTTAGGCTGATTCGGGCTTTAGGGGTTTAGACGGCAATCGATCTTGTAAAAATTAAATTTAATCACACCTAATTTGTTTTTTTTTTTTGTTTCGATCTCATCACAAAATATTGTCTTAGGTTCGAATACAAACAGCATGCACTAGTTTTGAATTGTGACACCACTCTATAATGGAACAATTGAAACATGGACTTCGAATTCCAGCTTTTGATGCTATCGGAATTAACCACTCGACAAAATTCATAATTATAATAAGAAATTAAAATAGGTCGGTTATGTTACAGAGAGTTGATTATTATTTTTACATTCTTTTAATTCTTGACACTTCAATACATTTGTAAAGATTTCTAATGCAAGCACATATTTCAATTAAACCAGGATTTCCTTTACTCGAAGAATAATTACGTGTTATGACACAAATATCGAAAGAACGAGCCCTAACATTAATTATTCTTATTCAATACTCCAACGATACACATTCATTTCTGACAATGTAATTATGTAACTTATTTATTACCAACCTATCACATGTAGCTGTCAATTTGTGTAATCAGTTTGAATTATATTAAACTATTATAGAATAATGCAATGGATTTAATTTTATTCAAGGAATTCACTGTTCACACATGATCCAATATGTAGGACCCTCAAGTTTTCACGACACATCCTGATCCCGTGCCTTCTATAACAAATTCTATTAGCAATATTGATCACTGAGGCATTCTAAAGTTTGCTTGTAGATATCCGTACTTACGATCTAAACTGGGTTCATTGCAGGCGAAGGATGATAAAATCTATAGAGAAATCATCAATATGACCATTGTAAAGTATCTGCACAAATAAATACCAATGTGAAATAATATAAAAATCACTTTATTTATTTACAGAAGAGAGTGTCATTACTCAGTAGCGATCTCTTCTAGACCTAGTTTCTCAAATTGTCTTAGTTAAGTGTATAACAATTTTTATTCGTGCAGAGGCGGAGCAAAAATACTGATCCTGTCGTAAAAAATGACAAAACAACACTAGGTAGTAGGCCCTCAATGCCATCTGGAATGCAACCAACCCTGGGCTCCAAATATAACCACCGCCATAATAACCCTTATACTGTGTTTCGGCATGACCCAAGTTTTAGTCCCCCCTGCGTGGATAGCACCGTGTTAGAAGCACCCCTAGCGTCGCAAACATCCTTAGGCGATGGTAACAATTAAGTGGGCCGTCAGCATTCCATTGCAAAAAATCAATGCTACACGATCGGATGTAATATAAACGCAATTACAATGTTCTTGTCACAAACATGATTTTTTGAATGATATTGACAAATGTGTCCTAAACATGCGATATTGCATTCACACGTTTCGATATTCCGATTGACCTTCGGTAATGAAAACTAATTATGTCCTAAATCTCTAATTATTTAGGTATTGTAATTGTATCCAAGACCACCTGTTGCGAACTTTCATGTTTTATGCACTTTAGCAACTGTGGCATTGCGTCCGTCACACGAATCGTAAGTGCAATACAAATTTATTTTGCATCTATACAAAAATAAAATTAACTCTATTTGTATGCAGTTGAGGTTTAGAAAGATGTATTTGAAAATCCGTCAATGGCCATACTAAACGGTCATGCGTGCGCACGGCTCTGTGATTTTTCGCTCCATTTATCATACATATTTATTATTCAGTCCCGAGCGTATAATTTAATTCTCCAAGCAAATTTATATCAACGTTTATCACAGATGTTGTATAAAAACTTACGTGAATAAAACTTTTTGTTAGAAAATATATCATCGTAACTAATATTATAAATGCGAAAGTGAGTTTGTTTGTTACGCTTTCACGCCTAAACCGCTGAACTAATTTTGGTGAATTTCGGTATAGTCATATGGATGGAGTCATGGATCTTGGAGAAGGACATAGACTACTTTTTTTAAATTAATATGGCAGAGTAACGTATGCTGGGTCAACTAGTATTCATAGTATTCATCATTCATTCATATTTTATCCGTGCAGGGGCGGAGAAAGAATACTAACCTCTGTGGCCGGGGTCGGCCTGTCGTAAAAGGCGACAAAACAACCCACCCTAGCTACGTGGTAGGGCCTCAAGCCCGTCTGGATGGCGACCACCTTTGGTCTTAAGTATGCCGCCATAATAACCTTGTGTTGTGTTCCGGCATTAGTGACCCAAGTTCCTGTACCCTTATGGGACAGCAGCGTGTTCGCGATGCCACTGGCGTTGCATACACCTATAGGCGACGGTAACTGCTAAATCCTAAGCGGGCCGTCAGCCTGTCTGCTGTTCTATATCAATAAAAAAATATATATATTTTAGGAGTTTATGATTGATTACATAGGAAGTGTAGTAGATTATACAATTATAGAACAATGAGATCTTGGTCGTGTTATGGATATATATAACTGATATAATTATAAACTTTTCTTTTTATTTTAACTAAATATAATATGCTTAACACTCGGGATTCGAATTGCACCCTTGTCTTTTGCAGACGTTCCAACATTCGAAAGCCGTAGTTGCGCAATGGAGTTCGTCAAAATCTTTTCAGTAGAGACTTACACCTGTTGTTTCATAAAAGAAAAACTGAATGTAAAAAAAGATTACCTTTATTTTCAAAGCTGAAATATAAAAAGGCAATCGTTTCTATATAAACATCAAATTTTGCCATATCTGTTTTATTATCCAAGAAAAAAAACGTCCGCGTAACGTTAAAATTTTTGGTTGTATGAAAACAAAAAACCCTCACATATATCTTTAGAATACTTTGTCAAAGCTTAATCACAATATAATCAAGGGTTGAGAAATAAATAGAAGACAAAAATATGCATATTTATTTCTATTTATATAGACTAGAGAAAGCAAATCAGAATAATTTATTCAATCGTTACCAAAAACAGATAGGACCCTTGTATAACATATACAGAATTATAGGACAGGGGGTTATAGGATCCTATCACATGTTTTGATAACATATATTAATTTTGAAACCTTATTATTTCATTAAGTTTAATTATCAATTCATATAAGTAATGTTAAATCAGAATTATACTTAATAATCGATGAAAATCAAACAATTAAAAAAGCTAGTAGGCTAAATGCCACTAGGTTTTACCCCAAAAGCCTCACAAAGAACTTCCTAAGTACTCTTCATTGAAGCGTTAAATTGGTCAATTTAATGTTTTTACAATATTAGAAATATTTTTACTCCTTAAAATGGCATAAGTATTTGTAACTTTATCTAGGTATATAATGATAATGCAACCTTTAATGTCCGTTTTTAGTCCTTACTTTACTTTAGTTATGATTTAATACAATACCTATAGAAGTTAAGAATGTAGCTATGAACAATTGACCATAACTAATGGAACAAATAATCGTTATGTTCCACTTAACCTAGAATATAAAATAGCCTGGACATTTATCTTCTAATGTATTATGACTGTTTATAATACAACTATGTATTTTCTTAACTACTAAATATATTGGAACAATTCACACAGCGTCATCTAGCCCCAAACAGCATAGCACATGTATAGGTACTAGATAACTAATATAGTGCATGTAAACTTTTCTTTTGTGAATAAATACATATTAAACATAAACACCCAGACACGAGACGGGAATTGAATCCGTGATCTCCGCGAGTATACTAAAGTGCGTTAGCCGTTACGCCACGAAAGTAGTCCAATACAACATACAATAATATACATACATTAGGGTTCCCAATGAGTTTTATAGGACAATCTACACTCGATGCCTTTAAGAAAATCGAAAACGTACAGTTAAATAAAATAATTTGCATAAATATGCAAGTAATATGATAAACTGAAGCTCAAAGAAGTTCATTACTATCCAATATTGTGTATTTAATTTGGTTTAATGGCATACTAAAGAATGTGTCTCGGCAAATGTATTTATTTCTTGCAAAACATAGTCATGTTTTGTACATTGATTCTGGCTTAGATAGATTTAACTATGTTTGAGATAGTTAAAAAATTAAAACAATTAGCATTCCATAGCGTAATCTCATACAATGTAGAATCACTTCTATGACCCTATCAATACGATTATCTATCTAAACTTTTCTCCATGCAGGGGCGGAGTAAAACTAACCCCTGCGGCCGGGGTCGGCCTGTCGTAAAAGGCGACAAAACAATCCTACCTACGTGCTAGGGCTCCAAGCCCGTCTGGATGGCAACCACCCTTGGTCTATAAGTATGCCGTCATTATAACCTTGTGTTGTGTTCAGGCATTAGTGACCTAGCTATATACCCATATGGGACAGCAGCGTATTCACGGTCCCCTAGCGTCGCAATCATCCCATAGATGAGAGTAAATGATTACTATTACGTGGGCCACAGCCTGTGTGTTGTTCCTCAGCAATAAAAAAAATCTACTTTTTGTAGGCGGTATTTTATTCCCGATTTCATCCAAAGCTTTCTCTCAGGAGCCGAAGTACGTTGTGTAGCAAACATTAACTTACACCCAATTGATGACACGCCTGGTTCGTTGACTACATAACTAGATAGTCTTGTACGGTCGTGTCTGCGGGTTTGATCTCCGCCGAGTACAAGATATTTATTTGATCTGCGAACAGTTTGTTCTGGTTTGGAATTACGTGCTCAAATTTCATGTTTCTGAAAAATCCTGCAATATAGGTAGAATTCCATCAAAAATGTACTTTATGGGAACGCCGGAAAATACAGAATCGCCGAAAAAGTACATTTGTTACGCTTATTGAAATCAAACCCAAATACGTTGAAAACGTAAATTAAAATATCTGGTTATAACACCTTTAATCTATTTCAATGATCACATCATTAGCCAACTCTGTTAAGTAGACCATGCATAGACAATTTACATTGTAAACTTTTTGTTCTTTTAGTTATCTTGTTACCAGTTCTACTAAACCAGATATAAGATGAATTATTTAATGACATGAATATGATTAACATTTCATACGGATTCTCTTTAATAGTATAAATATTTTTTCGATATTAATTAAAAAAATAAAAAAAAATCGGGAAAAGGAAGTCCTGTCCTGATCCATGAATTTCTAATCATGTCCGATAGCAATAAAAGAGCATCCTAGAGCAGAAACCCCTCAAAATCAAAGCCAAAGCCCGTCAGAACCAAGACCTTAGTTCTGACCATAGTCAGGAAAGAAACTGGATGGATCACCGTTGTCTCCCTCTGCGAGACAGTAATAACCACGCAGTAAGAGCGAATGCAAACTAACAAGCCAGCTCTTCTTCCGCTAACACCGCTGGAGGGCTGATCTGCGTTGACCCCTTTTAACCAGGAATTGACAGAAGAGGGTCGGGGCAACAAAGACCTCACGGATGCGCACATCTGTGTCAGCCAGAACCGCGGTATTGAGCAAACTACTATTCATTTATCGGTCCAGGCACTAGGCGATAGGAGGACAGCGAGGATTTTTAGATAGTTGTGTCCCACATACTACCCAACTCCTTATTGCTCAAGGAGACTCGATAAACGAGGGTTTTTCCGAAAAAATGTACCTCGGGCTCCAGAGGAAAGTAAAATGGAGTTTCAGTAGTCTCTTTTCACACTAAATATTTAACTTATTTACTGTCATATTTTCATAAGATTAAAAATAAAATTTAATAAATGTGAAATAGAACTAATTTCGAACAATAAACTGTTTATGTTCAATACTTAAAAGTAAGATTGCATTACGTACAAATGCAACAAAGTATTAAACGTTTAGGCTTCAATTAACACGAAAAAAGACCTATCAATCATTTGCTTAATTTTTTTTAGTATGTTATAATTGTAAATAATGAACACAAACAATGAAGTAATGTTGATTTTTCTTGCATTAAGATTAAAAAAGTATTCTTACAAATCAGAACTGTACTTAAAGGGATAATGATTGCATACACTTACAATTTAATTTTTTTAAACCGTACAATTTTGACCGTGGGGGTATAAGCGGTATAATTGATAGAGTGTCTAGGTGGCCCGAAGTTTGGCCTATGCGATCTATCACAGCAGAGGAAGTGGCAGAAACTTTTACCAGGGAGTGGATTTCCCGCTTTGGAATACCATCAGTTATCACAACGGATCAAGGCTCCCAATTTGAATCTGACCTGTTTAACCGACTATTATTGCAATTTGCCACAAAACGCATTAGGACTACTTCATATCATCCCTGCGCAAATGGGATGATTGAGCGTGTCCACAGACAGCTTAAGGCAGCGTTAATGTGCCATAAATACTCTTGGATGAGATCTCTCCCTATGGTCTTGCTCGGAATGCGGTCGGCTTTCAAAGAAGATCTCCTAGCCACAGTTGCAGAGACTGTTTACGGGGAGACTTTAAGACTTCCCGGAGAAATGTTGATACCTTCCTCAATTTCAGACAAAATTGAAGACGCCACGGATTTTGTAGTACAATTACGCCAGAAGATGTCAACTATCCGCCCAGTGCCCGCCTCTCGACACTCGATATTTAAAGAGTTGGCAACTGCCTCACATGTCTTTTTGAGAGATGACACCGTTCGCCGGGCACTGCAACCGCCATATACAGGTCCATTTAAAATATTAGAACGCTCGCCCGATGGAAAAACATTCACTCTAGCCGTTAAAAACAACAAAGTTGTAGTAAGTGTAGACAGACTTAAACCAGCTTTTATAGATCATACTGATAATGAACGCATTCAAGCTGAACATCTGCCTACCCCACCTAACCAAGATAAGTTACCTGTCAACCAGAAAGAGTTGCCAACGGTAGTACCAATTCCCATAAAAGTTCCAGATGAGAAAGTTAAACAGCCATATACCACACGCTCTGGCAGACGTGTTAGATTTAAGAATTTTGACTGATCATACTTTATTAGTATTATTATTTGTAATTATTTTACTAATAATTGTTAATTTCATTTGTAATATTAATACTGTAATATTTTTTTTTAATTTTAGGCATAAGTGATTATAGTAATTTATAATGTTATTAGTAGCTCGATACTGTTGTTTTCAAATTTAAATTTTTGTTGTATCTTTCTCCGTGGGGGGGTGGTGTGGCGGCACTAGTTGCACGTCACATCACTAACCACGATAAAAAATAAGGCGGTCAGATTTTGACAACTACTAAGCGTTGGTTTCCCTTCCCGGCAAAAATGTAAATACAATTATCTAGTTTATAATCATAAGCCTTGTACATTAAACTTCTGCCTTTGGAATAAACGACTGTAAGCATCCACGCTCCCCGGATTTCATTTATCTCCGACAATACGACCCGGAGGTGTCTGCGACCTCCACACACAGATGCGCTGGAAGGCCGATATAAAGAGGGCCGCTGGTTCAAATTGGATCCAGAAAGCTCAATGTCGCGACGAGTGAAAAAAGTTGGAGGAGGCCTACACCAAAATGGTTGAAGGAGGCTGAAAGAAGAAAAGTAGAAACGGTAGAATAAAAATTTTCATTAGTGATTTTTATATCTCTGTGCAGTAAGTAAGTAAGAATACTAACCCCATTTTTTTTTATTGCGTAGGACAGCAGACAGGCTGACAGCCCGCTTAGAATTGAGCAGTTACCGACGCCTATAGGCAGTTTGCAACGCCAGTGGCATCGTGAACACGCTGCTGTCCCATAAGGGTACAGGAACTTGGGTCACTAATGCCGGAACACAACACAAGGTTATTATGGCGGCATCATCATTTCAGCCGGAAGACGCCCATTGCTGGACAAAGGCCTCCCCCAAAGATCTCCACGATGATCGGTCCTGCGCTGCCCTCATCCAACCTATTCCGGCGATCTTGACCAGATCATCGGTCCATCTTGTGGGGGGCCTACCAACATTGCGTCTTCCGGTACGCGGTCGCCATTCGAGGATTTTTCTGCCCCAACGGCCATCTTATGGCGGCATACTTAAGACCAAAGGTGGTCGCCATCCAGACTTGCCGTACAATTTTTCCATCTAGGGCTTGAGGCCGTACCACGTAGCTAGGGTGGGTTGTTTTGTCGCCTTTTACGACAGGCCGACCCCGGCCGCAGAGGTTAGTATTCTTTCTCCGCCCCTGCACGGATAAAAATTTAGAGCGGCCTACTCGTATAAAAGACGACAAAACAACCCTCACAAAAGGTTGGGCTCTAATCTTGACTGGATAGCTACCCCTGGTCTTTAAATATGCAGCCATAATAACCTTTTATTCTGTTCCGACATAGGTGACCCAGGTTCAAGTTCTACTAAGCGATGGATAATGCAGTCCTGCAAAAAAAACGCTTGAACAATCATATGTTGAGCTGGAGTGCACAGTTTAATTTACTTTTATTTATTGCACGCATAAAAAATTAATGAAAAAATATGAAGATTGTATTATAAAGTCCAATTAAAAGAAATGTTTCAATTTCACATTTGAGTAGTTTGTATCCAAGTAGTTCACGCGCACGTGCCCGCCTGGCATGTTGCTACATATAAAATTCGTGCATAAATAAACTGTTACTTTGTAACGTGACAAATTACTTTTGCAATTACTTTTAGAGTTCATCTAGAACGAACATAAGCCTGTTTTTACAGCGCAGGAAGTTTTTAAGACAAGCACCATGAATTAATTAGTATTAAAGTCTATTTGGTATTTTAGGATACAGAAGTATATTTTACTCTACTTCATTTCGTTAAGAATTCGACGTGAACATCAATGTTTAATACTACATTTTTGTCTTAGCGTAAAATACACGGCCTGTGAGAAATAGAATCTCTTACACCATTTCTGTAATGTCACAAAGCATTAAATTACATCCCGTTTCGATCATACGTCAAAGCAATATAAAGTGGTGATGGCCTATTTAAAAAGATAAAGAAATTTAAAATAGATCACGCTAAGCCCAGAAAATACTTAATTGCATACAACAATTATATAATCTTATTCTTTTACAAAAAGGTGTACAAAAAATCATTTAGTAAAACATAATTTTAAATGTAATTAATATAAACAAGTATTTAGACACGGTTAGTTGTAATGTAGCAATAGAGGCGTCAATTATATGTTATTTGAATTCGTACTTTATGTATATGTTATAATAATGTTTTACATTACATGCTATGAATTTAACCACGCGTGTAATATTTATATAATTTACCTAATTGGCAGCTATTTTAATACATTTTTGAAATACTAACAAGTATCGACTTTATTACATACATACATATAATCACCCCTCTTTCCCGTAGGGGTAGGCAGAGACCACTTCTTTCCACTTGTTACGATCCTTACATACTTGTTTCGCTTCGTCCACTTTCATTATTCCCTTCATACATGCCCTTCGGTTTAGGGTACTCTTGACCTGGCCTTTTTTCAAGACGTCCCTGATCTGGTCTCGAAACGTCCGCCTAGGTCTAACCCTTCCAACACTTCCATTCACACTCGCGTTATATACTTTTTTCGTCAATCGTTCTTCATTCATTCTCTCGACATGGCCAAAAAATCTCAGCATACCTTTCTCAATTTTTGTCACATCTTTCAGACCATAACGTTTCCTTATCTCACTATTTCTTATCCTGTCACTCAATTTAACTCCTGTCATACTTCTTAACGCTCTCATCTCAACTGCGTTTATTCTGCTTTCATGTTTCTTAATTATATCGTAATAAATTTGTTATTTTAATTAACTAATTTTAACTATTGAATATTTATTTGTACTAATATTTAATATCGAAACTATCTAAATCAATTAGCAAAAAAGTGATTGAAAAGTAATTAATTAGCCTGGTATGGCCATATAATGCGAAGAGAAGAATGGCACATAACAAGGAAAATGGGAGTTGTTGGATACAAAAGGAGGAGTAGACCAAAGAAAAGATGGATCGTGTAAAAGATGATATAGCAAAAAAATGTGTAAATGTTGAGGCGACGACTAATAGAACAGAGTGGAAGGAGAGAATATGTTGTGACCACCCCACCCCGCATACTCTGAGATAAAGGCAGAAAGAAAAAGATTTACAATAAGCAAAAATATTTTATTTTTATTATAAATTACCTGCTCTACGTGAAAACAAGTATTACAGTGCTTTTTCATACTAGACGGACACATGCAGTATAAGGAGATCAAACTAATTCCTATTCATCAGTCTTGCGAGTGGATTAAAACCGCAAATACCACCGTCTGAGGCCACACACATAGAAACTGAGTAAGCCGTGTCATCGAGTTATTTGATATTAATACCTATTTGTAAAACTTAAGTTTAAGATTTTTCAAATTTCTAATCGCTTACAAGTAAAACTACCAAAAATTATAGAAAAAAAAATACAATTAGAATAGTTTCAAAACATCTAAAACATGTACCGAACTTAAGATTGTAATTGCTAATTTCTAAATTACAATAGTAATGTGATTGATGTATGTACAATTTTAATTGGTTACTTAAATTAACCAATTAAAATTACCCATGACTAAAAATTAATTGTAATTAAAAATGTCTTTATGAACGATGATAAGGTTGTCTACTTCTAAATTGTAAATATCTGGAGAAGTATGTTTGTTTGTCTCTTTACTTTAGTTGTCATATTTTTAGCTTTCATCTGCTACAATGTGTTACATCTACAAGATATCTTAGCATCTCACTATTGGGCATGGGGCTCCTTAGCGTGTATTAGAATGTATTGGCGGGTCATATAATTATAATATTGATCTAATTGTGCTAGTTTCCTAGCGATATTCACATTCGTTACCATTTATTGAAGAGCTACCGCTCTTGTCGGTAGAGCATCTCCCAGTCTTCTCTACAAAGCGCCTTTTCCTTGACTTCTTCTGCTTTTTTCAATTCTTTCTTCTATAATGGATTTGATAAGATTGTCGTGTCGTATCGAGAGTTCCAGCATATGTCCTCTTCTGTTTACAATAATTCTCAAGGTATTCTTTTTCTCTTTTCCCATGTCCAGCACATACTCGATTTTCTTTTTTTCCGTTCTGCTTATCTTCATAAAATATTAACACACCATTTTCACACTTTGCAGATGTACTTTCGCCAGCTTTTTTCGCCATTGATATTCTCACTATAATATCAGGTGCACGTCTAGATTCGTTTGTAATTATACTTCCCAAATATTTAAATAACTTTACTTGTTCTATTGTACTATTATTAAAGGTTACTGAACTTTAGACGACTTTCTTTGAAAATACATATGGTAGTTTTTGTTTTACATATTAAGGTTGTTTTTTAAATCAAACTGTAAATATTGAGTCCATTTTTGCTAGAATAGCATGTAGCATGACTTAGAATCTGCTTGTACTGCGATGTTATCAACAAAGCGTATGAATTTAATTATTTCCCCTTGAACTTTGACACCAGCCCCCCCTTCTCCGATTCTGTTAATTTTCTTATTGCGCGTTCTATAAAGATATTGAATATAATTGATGATAGTGGACATCCCTGGCGTACCCCATGCCTGACCCGTGCTGTGCCGTTAGCTTCTCCTATTTCTATTATGGTTTCTTGTTACGTATAATTTATATATTATTTTTCTATCTTTGTAATATGATATAGACATACATATTGCATTTGTAGATAATCACATTAGACGAGCAAAATGCCAAAGAGGTGCATTCTATTCCTGCATGCTGTAGCAGGAATCGAAGCGGCCTCTACTTCCTAAATGTTCCTAATACTTTAATAATAATAATAATATTTTGTGACAATTCACACAGCGTCATCTAGTCCCAAACTAAGTAGCACTTGTGTTATGGGCCCTAGACAACTGATATACTACTTATATACTTTTTTTTGTAAATAAATACATATTATACATAAACACCCAGACGCGAGACGGGAATCGAACCCGTGACCTCCGCAAGCGTACCGAAGTGCGTTATCCGTTACGCCACCGAGGTCGTCAAATCGTCGTCAATCAGAAAGATACAAATGAATATAATCGACTTATTATTTTTTTCTAAATTAAAATTTTATTTAACAGATATAGTCGTCTGTAGGTACTAGTACAAAAAAATAAAACCAATTAAATTTAAATTATGTTCATTGATAGATCAATCAACAGGCGTACTTTGCAATTAACAGCATGGCCGCTAGAACCGGAATAATTTGCATGTGTTGCACTAAAATCCTTTACGCACGTTTTACTTTATTCTTTGTCCGCAATATAAATAGAACACACATCAAAATAAAAATTAATCACATACGTAAGCTAACTCTAAAAGTTTTCTTCCAGCAAACCACTAACGTTGGAGAATGGCAACAAATAGTGTTTAATGTTGTGAACACAAATATTAACGATATATATCCAACAGATACTTTTACACATACATAATATTATATGAATGTTGTAAAACATGTACATCATAATTACATATAAGATAAAAAAAATGTTTTTTTAAATAAATCCTCTGAGATTAATACGACATTCAAAGCCAACTGTTGTACATGAACCACGAAGGAGCGACTATTGTTTTATTAAACATTTAAAAAGTTAAGAACATAGAAGAAGTTGAGAAAAACTTACAATAATTGTCGGGTGGTACGAAAAATTTGTTCTCGTAGAAAAGTAGATAAAAGATGTTATCTTAACGGTTAGTTAATAATTTGAACAACAGCAAAACAGCCTTGTAGAAGGATGGATATTCAAGCCAATCTACTGACATTTAAAACATCGATGTCTTATTTTTTTCTATTTACTATAATGCATGTAGTTTTCAAGTTATCGTTCTACTTTCATGGCATTCTTTCTTACATATTACGTACGTTATTTACTTACGCGGATTTATTTAACAATGGTCTATTATAATGATTGACCTAAACATGTTCCAAATATTGTGAAATCGACGAATGAGATTAAACGGTTAGATACCAAATACAATAACTGGGTCGTGGCACTATAAATTTAAACCTACCAATAAACTTGCATGTTGAGGGTTCAGTAGACAAGCAAAAGACAAACTTAATAGCAAGTGGACATCATAACCTATTGACGATTGCAACATCACTGCCGACGAAGAAATTGTATAACTTGTTTTGAGAAACCCGACATCGTACTGCTATGGAAAAACCTCCAGCCAGAAGCTCATTCCAAATTTGGGGGGTATGTAACGTAATAAACATGCTATATAGTAAAAATGAGTCGATCTAAGTGAACTAACTCTCAACGTGATCACTCATAACGACACGCCTTTTTTTGTAGACAAAACGCCGTAAAATTTTTTAGACACACTTTAATACGAAATGCAGAAAGTGTGCAAAATTTTCTCAGTACAAGCAATGTAATGAAAAAAGAAGCAGAGGACGGTCACTAAAGCCCTGGACACACACCATACAGGAGACAACAAGAACTAACCTATAGAATACCCTAAGGCTGGCCCAGAATAGGACATACTGGAAGATTATTTCGCAAAAGTAAGAAATCTTATTTAATCATATATCACGTCTTTCAGTCGTAAGCCTACGATTTAAGATAGACATAGAAAAAAAATAATTTCAACGACTTTAATCCTTCTTCTCTACATATATAAGCTTCTGTGGTCTATGTAGCTCGATTCAGACGAAAAATTGCGTTTTAAATTGACTCCACTCTTACCATAAGCCTTGCGTTTGTGTTACATTTTTAAGCTATAGCTAAATAATATTATAAAGAAGTTTATCATTTTTCTCACAATCCATCTCATTTGCTTACTTATCGTCTTACCTTCCAATCTATTATAATAAACCTTAAAGCAGCAAACTCATAAATGCCGTTTATTTCTATTTTGTCAACACGGCCTAAATCAGATTCTTAACAAACAGACAATAAATAGTTGAACGTATACCAGTGTTAAATAACGCTTAAATTAAATTGTATTATTAAAATACACTAATTTGCCAAACCAGATTGAACTATTCATAATTGTCAGATCACTGGTGCAGTTAGACGAATATAACAGGATTTCGAATAACATAAAATTGGCTAAATGCAAATCCTTCAATAAAATTTATAAATCAACAATTGAGCAATGGCTCTGTTTATTGTTTTATTTGCTGAAACCTTTACCTTTCTAATTAGGCAGGATTTTTTTTTATTATCAGTAAAGGAGGATCAGCGTAATTAACGAAAAATATTCCTAAAAACAACTACTAGCTGTACTCACGATATTTATGGAATAATTGAATGGGGTTTATAAATAATATCATTTTTGCAATCTAAAGTTGAAAAAAGTTAAAAAGCTTGCTATCGGTATAAGACCGTGATCCGAGCAACAACACAATCAATTCAAGTATTTGGTGTGTGCAGATTATTATCACAACGGTATATTTAGAACGGTGTATATATTATTAGTATGTTTTACTTTAGGGTTAGTAATTTACTAAAACCAGATTCACGGCCAGTAAAATCAAAAATTAGATAGATAAAGATTTATTGTAATCCATATAATTTACAAACAATGGAAGATTATTTAAGAAATCAAAATTTGGTTAATTAATCGTTTCTTTATAATTACATGACATTATTATTCTCCCTTCTATTCTACAGTTTTTATCCGTGAACGGAAGGAGAAAGAATACCTCTGCGGCCGGAGTCGGCCTGTCGTAAAAAGCTACAAAACAACCCACCCTAGCTACGTGGTAGGGACCCAAGCCAGTCTAGATAGGCTGGCGGCCTACTAAATAATAAGCAGTTACCGTCGCCTATGGTTGTTTGCGACGCTAAGGGCACCTGGAACACGCTGACGTCTTATAGGAGCACCAAAACCTTGGTCATTAACACCGGAACATAACAACGTTATTTTAGCGGCATACCTATAGACCAAGGGCGGTTGCCATTTGGCCGTTGACAGGCCGACCCCGGCCGCAGAGGTCATTATTCCTACTCCTCCTCTACACGGAGAATATGATGGGAAATCGTTATACGGTGGCGTATCCCCTGCACAAGTTGGCACAAATGGTGTAAATGAAGTTATTTACTTATTGCTTGACTTATCTGCAATACCTATATACCAAAAAAAAGAGTAAACGTTATAACATTTATTATTAGTGATTATTACAATATTGCATGCAAATACTAGGCTATTTTATTATGATTATAATATTTTCATTTCGAAGAACAAAGGTACTTCGATTTATGAAAACAACATTTCTTTCTACAAACTCAAACCTATACATTTTTTAGTATTATTTACTTTGGTAAATCATCGTAACAGTACATAGATTCTATATTCCTATATTTTAGATTTTAGCCTAAATAGCTAAAATGCCGAGATCTTTAGATTAACATGCTAAATACATTTGCACGGTAATCACAGATGGTGCACGGGTATCTCCTTATCTAGTGCCTTTAAACTATTCTTAATAACTTAATTATTATGAAATAACAAGATATAAAATCAAACCTATAATTTATAAGATAAGGAACTATAACCTACAGTACTTTATAATAAATTATCTAGCAACTTATATATTTAAAATCTGAACATAAAATGAGCTGAAAGTATGTTTTTAGATAAATTCTGAACAATACAGGCATTGAACAAGCGGCGTCCGTAGCATTCATGCACGGAAATTATGGTATCTTGTTGACGTAAAATATAATAAGTACATTCTAGAGCAACTTAATATCGTAAAGTAATCAATCTCAGCATCTAAGAATGTTAGGCATGGTCAAATAATTTGTGCTCGATAGAGTCGCTGTTGCATTTATTACTTTCCTTTATAAGATTTATTTTTAAACACAATTTATTTTACTAGCATTCTTAGTTTCCAAGATTATCTATCGATCAATTTTAGTAAATGTGATCCGAATACATTGCTCTCATGTGTAGGTATATTTTACTTAAATCATATATCACAAATTAATATTCACATCGCAGTTTATTCAATAATAAAGATCAGAACTTGTCTAGAAATAGGTTGACATTATTAATCTTTATATATCTTTTTAATCCAGCTCCAAAGCTGTATAAAGACAACTTCAATTTAGTCTGATTACAATATGATAATCTCTTATTACATTTATACAGTACTAAAATTAACATAGAACCACTCATAGCGCAAGTCTAATTAAGTTGTAAGTAAGTATTTACCCTAGATACATATCCGAGCACAAACTTACGGTCACAATCGATCATTGTATTGTACGAAACTAACCTGCCATCCAATGTTAATGGTCACAATCAATTTGATTATCGGCCGCCAATATCTTAACACCTGTCCGTTTTGACACCGTGACAAAGGTCGACTACCAAAATATTATTGATGGAACTCAGTATTTTTTTAATATATTATTATTATTCGGTAACGAGACATTTACCGAGACAATGTAATTTTAGATTGTTTCATTCTGGTGCTGCATTGTCGAATCTTGGTTTATTCTCTCCAATAAATAGATTGACCAAATTGTATAATTCACTTGTAACCTGTATTGACATCTTTAATAATTAGTATATTTTAAAAATCTTTCATTATGTTGTTACTTTTTTAGTTTTAGTTTTTATTTTGTTTGGTAAGGCATTAGCTATTCATGTACAACTTGTATTTTATTTGGGATCAATCTGTATTTATATATTTAACTTTCTGTTTCCGTAATTAACTTCTTGAGCATGCAGTCGTCACCTATAATTGTGACAACATTTTGAATGATGCTATCCCCTTTTTTTGTCTCGGGGAAAAACCTCTCTTGACGGGTTCCCCCGGCTCGGGGGGACCGAGGGATATGTGGGACTCCGGGGAAGATGTTCAGCCTTCCGACTACCCACTAAAAAACCCCGCTGTTCTCCTATCGCTTACGCCCGGGCCTACGGATATGTGGCCTGCCGACCTCGTGGCCCGGGCCGGCGTCGGCCCGCCCTTTTTCTCAAGGCGGGCCTCTTTTAAAGTGTTGGTGCCAGGGGGTCAGGGTTTCATTCCCCCGGCGCTCTCTTGTATTGTAGGAGTTGAGGGGGGCCGCGGAACAGCACGCGGCCCTCTCCCTCGCAGTAATAGTGCGGGCGGCGGATCCTCCCCCGAAGGGCCGCCCGCGGCCGCTTTCTACGGAGGCCGGAGGTCATTGCTTGCCCTCCGGCGCCGACGCCGTGGCCTGCGTTGGCGGGAGGGGAGTGTGGTGGTGGACTCTCGCTCCCGCTCCGCCGCCTCCTTTGCGGACATGACTGTCTCGTAAAAGGAGGCGACGGCCGTCCATCCAGGATCACCCCCGACCATGGACAGAACCAGGGTCGGGAACAACAGGTCCGCGCCGATTTAGGCGACGAGGGCGCGGTGCTCCTCGCGCCACGCAGGGCACACGGCGACGACAGTGTGGTCCACCGTGTCCTCCTCGTCGCCCGCGCCACAATGGTGGCACCCCGACGTCATGATACTATCCCCGATGATAATTTATGATTGTGTAATGTATGTCATGTTGGTGATCTATTTGAATAAATAAATAATTGGAAACTCGTTTATTTTAGGATCATTTTCCCGTGACTCGGATTCTCTCCCGTGCCGTGGGTTGACGTTCGTTATGAAAAATTTAACTTCAAGACATTTAAATTTGGATTTCTTTATAGCGAATAAACGGTTTATTTACTAGGCATAACCAAACCGATTGCCAGAGTGAATGAATGAATGAAAGATCTTTATTACTCATCATAACTATATAGATAAAAACCTACAAAATATATGCTCGCCTAATCTTTTGAAAAAGCAGGCTTTTGTACACTAAAGCAATCTATTCAGGCAACCCTTTTGGGTAAGAGTAATTGAAAATAATAATAAACTATGGTGTATCACAGATTATCTATACTCCTGATCATAATGTATATAAATCTTTCTACAGCAGAAGTACGTCCGTTAATTGTATATTTGTAAAAAATCTCGCATACAATCATTTATCTAGTGCCTTAGTTCCCAAAGTGGTTCAGGTGGACCCCCAGGGGTCCATGGAAGACTCGAAGAGGGTCTACGTAGCTGTGATGAAAAATGGGGGTTCACAATTCGTAAGTGGAGTTCCACGAAAATTTATTTCCTTACGACAGTGAAGAACTAAAATGTTGGCTTGACTTCACCTATCAATGTAGGCAGATAATATTTTAAGAAGCTCAGCGACTTTTACTTGTAAAAACTTGCATATTCCATATTCAGTACAACGTGTCGAGACTTTCAAAGCGCCGCCGCTGCCTCCGTCCGCAACGCTTGTTCAGACGTGCAAAAGGACGAAATACGACTTGTGGTGTGTGTGCTTGCAATCTTGCATGATGAACTTGTTTGATTCTTCACCAATATAAATACGAATACCAAGGATAAGTGTTACTTTGTTACAATTAATTAACAAATCAATTCTCACTTTTTTTTCGAAAACTATTAATTCGTGGTTGGAACTCAGCCGCAACGCAAATTTCCATAGTAAGATCTAATCTTCACGTTTTTTTTTATCGAGCTTTGGGAATATGGTAGAAATGTAGCTGCAGGGGGTCCACCGGAGCCGGCTAAGTTTTGAAAGTGATCTATGAGAAAAAAGTCTGGAAACCTCTGATCTAGTGCAAGAATAATATACTGTTACTCTAATTAAAGTCTTTTATCAATTCGTATTCATTGAGACTTCAGAGCTTCACTGAAGCTGTCTCTAACTGTAAAAGACCATAAATGCGGGCCGGCGCCAGTCGGGGCCGCGGTCGCGGTCTTACTACTTCGTCGCGTCCCGCGGCTTCGGCACTCAAGGCGTGTGAAGGAGCACCATGGTAGTTTTAGGGAGTATAGCAGCGACGTGCGCCTAGAAAAGGGGACGTACGGGCGCATAGCACGACAAGTCAGGAGTCCCACACTATGCGTCATGCATTTCCACCTCCCAAAAAAAGTTATTCCTAACTTCAGTATATGGAGTTGGTTCGATTGTTATATGATACCATATTACACAGACAACCAACGCCCTTTTGTGTACCTATCTTACAGTTATGAATTCTGATGGACATAACAAGAAAATTTAAAGAAAATGAGATCATTTAGAAATGAGATGGATGGGTGATAATTGGACACAATTGAGACCTGTCCCATTTATTATTCTTCTTTTTCTTTCATTTTGTTTTTTTCCAAACTTGTAGCATAAATGCATTAGAGATAGCAATCTGACCTATCCAAAACATAAATACAACTAGATCTCAATTAAAATGAATTCAAACATGTCATTCTAATGCCGCCCAAAGGCACGGCACTTAACTTTTGATTAATTCTTTAATACGATCAATTAACGTTAATATCTAGACGTTTGTCCGCCACTTTAATGCATCAGGAACCTTCTACTCGTTCAAGTTACTTAGCAAGTTTTATTAAGATTATTCTAGATCGTGACATTTATTAATTGTAAGTGACCTGTTGGATATTTAAGTACATTATTTGATTTAAAAATATCTTAAACAGAAACTAAGCGTGTGTATTATCAAGGAGAAGTAATGAATACGTAAATAGAAACGTACTTATTAGATGGCGCCTGTTTGGCGGGTATAAGCCATTAATATGATGACGCTCTCAAACTGATTGACTTTTAATAATACTATAAATAAGCATTAATTTAAAAAAATATGAGTTTCAAACTAAATCAAAATAAAATTGTAGAGTTAATTGTTATATATATAGTTATTAAAAAGTTATTAGTAAATTTTTATAGGTATAAAATATATTTTAAAAAATTTTGTAAGCTTACAAAAATTTTTCTCTAACATAATTTATATCCTCCTAACATTATAAACGCGAAAGGGAGTTTGTTTGTTACGCTTTTACGCCTAAACCGCAGTACCAATTTTGATGAAATTCGATATAGTCATAGATTGGACCTTGGAGAAGAACATAGGCTACCTTTTTTTTAAATTCATATAGAAGACCAACGTATGCTGGGTCAACAAGTAACAAATAAATTTAATAGTGCTATCTTTATAAATAACATAGAATAAAAAGTACTCCATCAAAGAATACTATAAAAAGTCATATCAGTGACCTTGTATACATCAAAAATAATATTTTTAAACAGTTTTAATAAAATATATAAATAGCTCATTACATCCTAATGTTGGATTCAGTCTTCTTCCGGTGTGAAAATTTCCTGATCGTTTCGATGCGCATAAATTGTTTTTTTTTTATTGTTAAAGAACAGCAGATAGGCTGACGACCCACTGAATAGTAAGCATTTACCATCACCTACGGAAAACGTTGCTATCCGCATAGGGGAGCTGGGACCTGGATCACTAATACCGGAACAAAATACAAGGGTATTATGACAACATACTTATGGACCAGGGATGGTTGCCATTTGTACGGGCTTAGGGCCGTACCACCTAGCTAGGTTTGTTATGTCGGCATTTACGACAGGCCAACCCCGACCGCAAAGACCAATATTCTTACTCCGCCCCTGCACGGAGAAGATGATGTAAAAATTGCAAAATAGGTACATTAAGGAATCAAATTATTGGTCTTTGAGAAGCAATTCGAATATGATACTTGACTACCGCGTACACACAAATATATAATAGACTTAATAACGCTTGCAATAATATTTTCTAGAAGTTCAATATGATAAATGACCCAAAGCCTATTAATTATAAACGATAAGGTGTGTAAATGTTTCACATTCCCTCGATCAAAGTGAACAATGAATCATAACTTTACTTCCCAATCCGGTTCTTCTTCTTCATTTTATTTGTGGCTCCAATGCTTTAGGCACTGATTTTGCCAATGTCAGGGTATGGAAACAGGTGGGTTTCTTATTTTTTATCTTTTACAAACATATGACCGGTAAATTAATTTTCCAAACACTTAAGGGTCAAGCAAAAATGTTAGACTAAACTACATTACAAGAAAATGTTATTTACATATAAAAATTTAGAAAGAAAATATATATGTTTACTATAAACTAAAGTGAGGAGATAGTTGATATTTACAGGTCGAGGGATAGTTAAAGGCAGGATGTCATATAAAGGAGTGGAAATATTTGGGCAATGGAAAAAAATATGTTCGAGAGAACCCTCATCTAAACCACACTCGCACAGAGAATGATCGCGTACTCTAATTTTAGCTAAAAATACTGGTGAGCAAATATGACCTAATCGTAAACGAATAATTGCCGAAATAATTTTTTTAGGAAGATGCCGAAATTTAAAAAACCAGGGGTAATTACTTAAATTTGGTTGTATTTGACCGTAATGTTTACCAATTATTAAACGAGACTGTTGCCAGGAGTCATTCCAAGTCTCAAGCATTAGGGATTTAGAATAAGAACGAAGGTCTCTGGGAAAGCATTTAAAGTATTTATCACATCCAATACGGGCAGCTTGCTTAGCACAACTATCGGCTGTCTCATTTCCCCAAATTCCTGCATGGCCCGGTATCCATGCAAGTATTATTTCAAGGCCAAGATCTTTGCAATGTTTAAGTGCAGCTTTAATTTTTAGGGTAACAGAAAAGTTTTCTTTAGCGCGAAATGGCAATTTGTTTAAGTCATGTAAACAACTTAAACAGTCTGTGAAGATAATTGACCTTATGATGCGGTGCGATTCTATGTAGTGGACAGCTTCGAGAATAGCTATAGCCTCCCCAGTGAACACTGAAGAGTAAGAAGGAAGTTTGTAACTGAGGATTATTTTAAATTTAGGAATCCATACAGCAGCTCCTACTTGTTCATTGGGATTTAATTTTGATGCATCAGTGAATATGGGTAACCAATCTTTCCAATTTTGTTGAAGAATGCTATTAAAAATTTTGTTAGCTTCTAAGGAGTTTTTGCCGATCCCAAAATCAAAAATAACTTTTGGTGTATAGAGAAGTTGATCAAATTTAGTTTCAAAAAGTGGGTGTCTATAATTTTGAAATACTCCAATAGGCAAGTTTTGAAATCTTTGGAAGGACTTGACTAACGGAGGAAGGGATTTATGCTGCCAGTAAGAAGAAGATAGAGTAAGATCAGAGAGTTCGTTGAGACAGGATAGAAGGGGGTGGTTTGATTGTTCAACCATTCTGAAGAAAAATCGATCGGCTAAGAGCTGTCTGCGTAGAGAAAAAGGGGGCTCTAGGCATTCTACTTGAAGAGCATTGGTAGGGGAAGATTTCATAGAACCAGTGATGATACGCAGACATTTCGCTTGAATTTGATCTAATTTTGTTAAGGCAAGTTTATTACAGGGCTCTAGTAGAAAACTAGCGTAATCAATGTGACTTCTTATGATCGCATTGTATAGAATTTTCTGCGAGTAAGGGTGGGATCCCCACTTCACACCAGAGAGGGCCCGAAGAATATTTATATTTTTCTCAATTTTCTCACAAATATGGTTAAGATGAATGACGCCAGAAAGTTTGTGATCTAAATAGACACCTAAGAATTTAACTTTATCCACTAACTTTATAGGTTGATTATTAACATTTATATCAAGATCGGGAACGGATTTTTTACGCGAAAAAATTATAGCATTACTTTTAGGTGGTGAAAGGGAGAGGCCATGTTCTGTGAGCCATTGATTAAGGTAATAGAGAGCAGAATTCATTCGAGAGCAAGCATCTGAGAATGAGTTTGATATTGTAAACAAAGAAATGTCATCTGCGTATAGCAAGATTTCAGAGAAACAACTAACGGAAGATGGAAGATCTGCTGTATAGATGTTATATAAGATGGGGCTAAGTACTGAGCCCTGAGGAAGTCCAACCCAAACAGATCGCGACGGAAGAAGCTCACCACAGAAACGGACTACAATCGAACGTTCGCTAAACATGTTGCAAATAACTTGGACAATCTTCTCTGGAATACTCAGCTGGAGCATTTTGTCCCTGAGTATGGAGAGGTTGACACTGTCATAGGCGGAGGAAATGTCTAAAAAGACACCCAGTACATGTTCATTACGCGAGAAAGCAGTTCTAATTTTGGAAGTAAGCAAACTTAAGCTATCAATAGTGCCCATTCCTCTTCTAAAACCAAATTGACTATGAGGGAGAAGGCCGCGATTCTCAATAATCCATTCTAGACGATTTTTAATTAAGAGCTCCATAATCTTGGCAAGAACGGAGGATAGAGCGATGGGTCTATATGAATTAGAGTCGGAAGGGTTTTTGCCTGGTTTTAAAATAGGGATAATAATTTGTGTTTTCCAAGAGGGGGGAATAGCACCAGTATAAAATATGTTGTTAATCAATTTGAGAAAGAATACTTTTATATGATCAGAAGATTTTGTGATAAAAGAATAGGGGATGCCATCTATGCCAGGAGATGAATCTCGAAGGTTATCTAGAGCGCAGCATAATTCTGCATAGGAAAATTCATCATTCATAGGATCAGCACAACTAAAAGCAGGAGACAGCAAAGAAGTGACAAAGTGGCATGGGACATACGGAGGTGCCAGTTTATTAATAAAATCTGAGAGCCAACATGAGCTGTTAGAAAGAATATTAGTATCGATTTGTGATTTTCTGAATGACTTTATTTTTCTCCAAACCATAGAAGCTGGAGATCTAGGGGACAAACTTTCACAAAATAATCTCCAACCAAGGAATTTTTTCTTACGTAGAAATCTTTTGGAATTAGCAGAGATTTTCTGGAAATACAAATAATTTGATAGGGATGGAGATTTAGAAAATGTTCTTTCTGCAATTTTGCGCTTTTTGATTATGTCAGTGCATTCAGAGTCCCACCATGCTGGAGATGGAATTTTGTCTTGGGCACAGTTTTTAGTCGGAATGGACAAATCTGCGGCTTCAGTTAGGATAGAGACAAATGAAGTATATAAGGTTAAACAATTTTCGCTTGAAATAGGAGGAAGGTGTTTAATTTTTTCGTAGACAAGACTAGAAAAATTGTCCCAGTCTGCCAAGTTTAGTTTGTATTTAAAAAGGGGAGGGGGTGAGGGAAGAGGAGGAGAAGAGTCTGCTAAAGAAGTTAGGATAGGTAGATGATCACTACCATATGAGTGAGACAATACTTTCCATGATAATGAGCCAGTCAGAGATGGTGAACATAGAGTTAAATCAAGGGCACTAACGTTTTGGAGAGGGGAAACACGGCGAGTTGGGGAGCCATCATTGAGGATGCATAAATTTAAACTATCAAGGGATTGAAGAAATTTTAACGATATTGGGTCACAGCGAGAAGAACCCCATGAGGTGTGATGGATGTTGAAATCACCCTGGACAATAAGAGGGAATGGAATAGAAGATAAAATGTTTTCAAGTTCTTGAATAATAGCCGAACAGGGGTGCGGAATATATAGGGAAACAAAATTAATATTAAGAGAGAGAATACGAACTGCAACTATATTAAGATCAGATGAATGAGAGGGAAGAGGAATGTGGGAAAAAGGAACCTTGTTATTAACAAGGAGGGCACATCCTGCCCAACCATCGTCTCTATCATCCCGAAGACAGGAGTAGCCTGGGATCCTGAAAAGATACCCAGACCTCAACCATGTCTCCGAGATAGCAAAGACGACTGGTTTAAATAGATTTATGAGATGAGAAATGTCTTGTTTTTTATTTCTAATACTACGAGTGTTCCATTGAAGAAAGGTCGCCATTTTGGAGGCAAGAATTGATTAAATCAGTAACGGTAGATTGAAGAGTTTCTAGAACGCTGTACGGTAGGACTTCGCCGAATTTATTGAAAATGGAGACTAAGAGCGTAGACATGAGCTGAGCTAAGTTATCGTTTGGAGATGGGTTAGTTTCTGAAGAATTGCTAAGGGCACAGCCATTTGGAAGAGAAGGGGGTGAAGAGGATACAATATTTGTGTGAGCCTGGCGGTCATAGGACTTTCCAGGGGCTGGTCTTGCACGACGTTCAATAAGAACTGTTTTTTTATATGACATTGCAGAGGGTTGAGAGTGGTTGGGAGAAGAATGGGATGTAATAGGGCATGGAGGCTTATTTGGGTAAACGGGTTTAGGAGGATGAGACATGTTTACAACGTCGGAATAAGGTGTACGGACGGGGCGGAATCTACGAGCAGCTTCGGAATAACTTAAATTTTCTTCCGACATGACGATTTTAATAGACTTCTGTCGTGAGAATTCTGGGCATTTGGTGTCTGTTGCCAAATGGTTCCCGGAGCAAAATAGACAGGTTATATGATTTTCGGGAGAAGTGCAAGATAGGATATCGTGTGGGCCAGCACATCGTGCACAACGTGCATTGGAACGACATTGTTCTTTTACATGACCATAACGACAGCATCGATGACACTGTATAGTAGGGAGGGTATATACTTCTACTGGTAAGGACATGTTACAGCAATACACAAATTCAGGAAGAGTTTGACCAAGAAAGGTGAGAACAATAGTGCCTGTTGGTTCCCATTGAGGTTTGCCATCCACAATTTTCTTTCTGTTTAAGCGTCTGGCCTTTATAATTTGTTGGGATCCTTGACGACATTCAGTTAAGTTTACCAACTCTTCCAGAGTCCAATCAAGAGGGATACTACGAACTACACCCATTCGGGTAAGATGGTATGGATTTGGTTTGAAATTAAAAATTACATATAGGTAAATGTTCAGTAATAACAATAAAAAAAAGAAATCGTGATAAAAGCTTCATGAAGATGGAAATAAAACAACATAAATTACATTATTACACGCTTGTGAAAAGTAAAATACTCAGCGTTTTGGAGTTGAAAAATGCTCACTGATGAAGTGGTGATCGTTTACCAGCATTAGTTCAACTGTACAAGGCCGTAAAAAGACGACAAAGTCCTCGATAATACGTCCTGCTAAGGATCCTATAATACAGTTTAAGATTATAGATAATAAATTACAAAAATACAGGTACTAGAAATTTCATTCATAAAATGGATACTTTAGAATGCACATAACATTACAAAATCACAACTTAACAAATAGGATGTGGTGCCCAATCATAGATTAATTGGTTCACGGTTGTTTTAATTACCGCTGATCGCTGTCTGCACTTGTGAAAAATGATAAATTACACAACTAGATTGTTTTAAATATGCGACCAAGATTTATTAGAATAAAAACGTTACTCTATAAAAAGTTTATTTCATTTACAATTTTTACCTCATTCATGTACTATATATTTAGACTACTTTTTTATGGAATGAAGGATCGTATTTATTCTGAATGTATGTCGAGTATACTTTTTAACAACCGTTTTTTTAATAAAACATGACCTCATTTTTTAACAAATATTAAAATTAATTTATCCTACCCTCAACATAAAGAATAAGTCATCTTAAAATTAAAAAATTAGGTATGCGAAAAAGTAGCGTCACTGACGGATAGTAGACGGGAAAACTAAGAAAATATTATTTATAACAATTACTATAATAAATTTAAGAAATTCATAGTATTTAATTACTAAAGCTTATCATTATTTTATGGTCACACGATGTATAAATAAATCATCATCAATTCATGAAGAAATCGAAATTGATTAATTGAAATGAATAATCCATACTAATATTATAAACATGAAAGTAACTCTGTCTGTTACGTTTTCACGCCTATCTAAGCCCTTGAATCAATTTTGGTGAATTTCGGTAAAGAGATAAATTTAACCTTGGAGAAGAACATAGGCTACTTTTTATAGTGAAAATGAAACTTGAATGGGGTGAAAATAATTAGATTGTATAGCAGAACAACGTTTGCTGAGTCGGCTAGTGTTGTTATTGTTATATAAGTATAATTGTGATTTGTTAAGGCAATGATGCCCCTCGCATCCCGAACATCTATCGACGGCGGTAACTACTTACTATAAAGTTGGCCATCAGCCTGTCGGCTGTACCTCATCAATAAAAAAACCATCAACTATTAAATTTAACCATCTATTATTTACCTCCAAATCCTAATAATTTATTGCAAATGTGCATAGACCGTTAACTTACGATCACTATTCAAAATATCGATATTCTAACATGATAATTAATATTCATAGTTGAATAATTATTTGAAAGTCTAAATGTGGCTAATTGTAGTCGAGGAAACCAATCTGTGCGATGAAGGACACAGTGATACACATACGTATTATGTTACAGATTCTAGGTATAAGAAAATATTTCTAGGAACAATAGTCATTTACAAAAAAAATTTATAAAGATTAGAAAATCGATCTCAAAGAGTCTCTAAAACGACTCAAGCTCAATTAATATCCCCGTTTATTTTAGATATTTGAGCCTTTTGAGAAGACGCTGTCTCCTAATGAGGGCTATTATCTTCATCGTCTTCAATAAGACCTCGATGAAATAAGCTTCGCTATGTATTTAACTTCCTACAGCGTTGACATTAATTCAAACATGAGAAATAATACGAATTGTAATGGTACATGTCCTTATACAGAAAGAATCAAAGATGCTTAGGTAAACAGAACATTCTATGACCGCCGTAGTCACTTTGATTTGTTGGAACGTCAAGTGTTATGAAAGTGAAATAATCTACAATATTTCATGTGATAACTACGACGAAACTTGCGCAAAACTAATAATTATTAAATTAAGGTCCACATACAGGAACAATTATAATACTTGCTCGTATTAAAATTATAACTATGGCTAAAGGCGGCTCAAAATACCCGAGTTAATTATTATAATTCGCTATCATTACTTTATCGTACAATTACTACGTACATTTTAGGCGTTGATATTACCGTTTTGCGCTCTATAATAATATATTATTATGATTTTATTACTCTTCATTAAAAAATGTATATTAAGAAGAGATAGACTGGCGGCCCACTTAATAGTAAGCAGTTAGCCGTCTGGAGCGACACAATTTAGACCAAGAATGGTAGCCATCCAGACGAGCATGAGGCTCTACCAAGTAGCTAGGGTTATTTTGTCGCCTTTTACGACAAGATGACCCCAACCGCAGAGGATAAGATAATTTTTTATTTTCCATGCAGTGGGATCAATATCAAACACGTAGTATATTGGTCAAATTAGGTTATAGATAAGACCACATTGCGTTACAAAAATTTCATCCACCTACTGTAACTTACCCTTAACAAAACAGGCGATTATCATGACCAGATAAATACTCAAAATTTCACGAAATGGTTACAAGAAATGCTTATACCCAATATACGACCGAACAGTATTGTTGTAATGGACAACGCATCTTACCATAATAAAGATGAAGAAAGAACTCCCACCATGAGCTCAAAAAAAAGTGATAGTTGAGTGGCTCCAAGCAAATAACATTAAATTCCCGGAATATTTCACAAAACCGGAATTATATTTAATAATAAAACATCACCAAACGCCGAATATAATAATAAATTATTGGCTGATCATGGTCACTAAGTGACTGCCACCGTACAACTGTGACCTCTTCACCTCAATCAACGCCATAGAATATATTTGGAACCTCGTAAAACAAAGAGTTTCAGACAAGAATGTTGAACAATTGGAGATTATGATTGAATCTTAAACTTTAGAGGCTTTGCAATCAATCACTCCTGAAGATTGGAAAAAGGGGGTAGATCATGTGAAGAGACTGGAAGTAGAATACTGGCGAAAAGATAGAGTGGTCGACGTGTTATTTATCATTAACACGGGAAATGATACTGATTCTGACGAGACATCAGACTCGGATACCAATTCTGAGTCTGATGTAAATTATATGAGTTGAGTTGAAGTTGAAGAGTCAAGATTTTCAAAAATGTGATGATGTTATATGATGACATTTAGTTTTAATTAAAAAACACATCAAATTTCCTTAAACTTTTTCTTTGCTGATGACGTCACAAGGGCATTAATTTGACAAGGTTCCAACGCATTACCAATTTGCGTGGCTTATAATTGGCATCGTTGCCGATTACAAATATTACAATATCGATAACCCTATCGTACCCACGAGGTACGTACCCACGTTACCGACCGGGCAACCGTTTTCAGTTACGTTTCGTTCTAACTTACGAATTTCTAGTGTAAGTTATGGGAATAAGGAGAAGAAGACTAACAACAAATTTGAGTACGAATTTGAGTAATTAATTTATGCAATAAAAACAAAAACTATCGATCAAACAATCGATAGTATATCACTATCGATAGTATCCGACCATTATAATCTATTACAGCGTTGCGAACTGTACGAGGATTCTCGTACAATTACGAGATTTCTGGTCTTCCGTACGAGGTACGAGGACGTAGCCTCGTACAATTATGTACGAGATTATGATATATGAAACTTTAAAAAATAATTATTATTGCAGGAATATTTCACTCGAATAAATATGAACGAATGAGGATGAATAAAATAAATAGGAACGGTCTATATCGGGGAAATCCCCGAGAAATAAAACATTTCAGTCTTCACATTAGCCATCTCTGTCACATCACACATACAATATCTACTGTTCTCTCTCTCTCTATTTGTTCTGTTCCTTATGTGTTAAAGCAACAGTCACGATTACAGTTAAATGTAGTTCTTTTTTTGTATTAAGAAGAAGTTATTTGGTGTTAGTTCTATATTTTCTTTGCGTCATTCGTTCCTTAGTTGCCGTAAAAATATCAGAATGAGTGATTGAGCAATGAAGACAGTGATTGTTCGCCTACTCTGACTCCGCCTAGAAAATTACCCAAAAAAGGTGGATGGACCAGCAAAAAGGAATGTAATACATTATCGCAGCATCGTCCACAAAATTTTAGACAGCAGTGGATAGAGGATCCTGCTTTTATGGACTGACTTTTGCCAGATACCAATGATGTTACTAAAGCTAAGTGCGCATTTTGCCTAGGGTCATCAATGGTCGCTGAAATATCTAATTTAAAAACTCACGCCTGATATTATATTTGGAGATGATACTAAGCCTTAATAATATATTAATAGATGGTTTTTTTAATAGATAGAAATATTTTATTTGTAGCAAACTTGTAAAATTACATTTTACGCGCAATATGAATGTACGAGATTCGAAAGCCAATGTATGAGATTTTTATCTGCTTCTGTACGAGGAAAAATATTCAAAGGTTGGCAACCCTGATCTATTAGCTCTTCACCAGTGTTGCCGTTTTCGCGACTTTGTCGCTTTATTTAGCGGATTTTGGATGTGTCTAGCGACATTTTTTTTCCATCTAGCGACAAAAATAAATTTAGCGACATCTAGCGACTTTTCGATATTTTTTTGTTCGATCGGTTTTATGCGTCTCGCTCTATCAAAAGATGTACAGATAGCTATTTCTTTCTCATTCATTCATCATCCCGTTTATTCAAAGGAAGGAATGCCCGGTTTCTAATTATTTGTTAGTTTTTCGCAGAACAAACCGGTTTTACATAGTGTTTATGTGTGTATTGTCGTCATTAATATCAAAATCATATTATGGATATGGAAATTCCTCTAGAAAAGAAGGCATACGCTCAAAAGTATAGACCAGAATGGGAACAACAAGAAGAGTTTAAAATGTGGTTGAAACCTGTTATGACTGATCCAACTAAAGCTTTTTGTTCGTTTTGTGAAATATTCGCAAATTTAAATGACAGAGTTGCTTTTATTTAGACCATATTTTTAAAATTGAATATTTTAAAGTATTTAGCGACTTCTAGGGATTTTTTTTGAGTACTTTTTTCTTAATATCTAGGGACATTTTCATTGAGATCTGGGGACTCTCTTTTTTCCTAAGCGGCAACACTGTTCTTCACAATTCACTTAATCACAACATCACAACACTTCAACCTCCAACATGTCATGTCAGCTGTCATCCATAATTCCTAACCAATAACCATTGATTCAATAATTTCATTCAATCACAATCGAGTGATAGGTACTTGTTTACTTGATTGAAAAAACAGGATTACCGTTGTGAAAGCTACAAGTATTACAGAGAAATTAAGGTAATGTTTTATATTGATATATATATATTACCGACGAACTAGGAATTGCTCTAAAAACATAATGAACGGTGTAGCTTTTATAAATATTAACAAATGGATGACCCATAAAATAGCACTTGAATTAGTTATACTGAACACAGAATTTTTCCTGACCACATGTTTTAATACAGTGCATAATCATTCTCATCTCACAAGTAAATAATTATTTCAAATGAGTGGCGTCCATGTTGTCCAGTTAGAAGAATAGGGCCATTCTACATCGTTACTAAAGTGATGGCAACAAATCTTGTAGGGTGACATAGTAGACATGATGGGTACCATTTGGTTTTACCTTTTAGGGTTGTAGGGACAGTCTGCAGTTATTCTGTAATATTAAACTACTACATCTTTTTCATCTACTATTTCATGTCACTTTGTATGAAGAAAGTGTTACCGAATAGCACTGAGCCTAAAATTTATTTTTCCTAGTGACAAAACTTGCAAATGGGAAGACTATTTAATATAAATAATGAAACACCAAACCAAAAACAATACTTAATTGTGCAACAATTTGAAAATAATTATGCATAGCATAATTTTATCCTTAGATTTTTTTATTGCTGTGGGACAGCAGACAGACTGATGGCCCGCTTAAAATTTTGCAGTTACCATCGCCTGTTAGTGTTTTCAACACCAGTGGCATCGGGAACATGCTGCTATCAGGGTTGCCAACCATACTTTATAATAAAGTATCCTACTTTATTTTTGGTAATTATATATACTTTTGCATACCAATAAAGTATGTGAAAATACTTTATTTCCAACCTTCACTGTGACATTTGACACATGACAAATGGCAATATATACTTAAAATGCATATGATAGCTTACCAAATGTAAAAAAAAAACTTTTTTACTCTCCATTCCCACCACTTCAGCTTTTTCAGTACCTAATGAATCCAAAGTGGCGAGAAGGAAGAAATAGAGTCTCAATAAATTTAATATATAACTATATTTAATATATAATAAGAATTGATTATTTAATTAAATTTAAATTTTGATTGTTAAACAAGCTTTGAAGAAACATTTAAAGATAGCAAAAAATTGTTAGCATGTGCTAAAATCACACAAAAATATGTTTTTAAGGCAATAAAAACATTAAATCTGAAAAATACTTTATTTTTCTTCCAAATACTTTATTTTTTCCAATCCAAACTGTCATATATGAATATTCCTTTATTTATTAGCTTTGTAGGTAGGTACTTGACTTTTTCACATTGTTAAATAATAATGTCAATTAATGTGAGTACCACACATATTGTCAAAATGCTACATAGCAAATACAAGGTTTAATTCCGAAAAGTGTTTTATTTAATTTACGGACATAATAGTGGCGACGAGTGGTAAAATAAGTGTAAAATGGATTCAAAAGCAGTGAAATTTGATGAATTTAACCCACAAACAGACAATTGGGACATTTATCTCGACCGTCTAAAATTTTGTTTCGAAGCAAATGGAATTGTGTTAGATACTGCTAGACGAGCTAATTTCTTCACAGTTTGTGGTTCTAGGGTGTATGAAACATTATTGGCATTAATCACTCCAAGGAAAGCTAGTGAAGTGACATTCAGTGAGATACAAACAATTTTATCAAAACATTATAGTCCAAAACCAAATGAGATATCTGTGTCATTTAAATTTTACAAACGAGATCAAAAATGTGATGAATTGGCAGCAGACTATATAGCTCAGCTCAGAAAACTGAGTTCAGGTTGTAACTTTATAGATTTGGAGCGAATGTTACGAGATCGACTAGTTTGTGGTATGCGAGACAGACAATTGCAGTATGACCTTTTAAAACGTGACAATTTAAGCTATCAAGATGTAGTGGACGCTATGTTGTCAGCTGAAAGTGCGGGACGAGATGCCCGCATGATGCAAGGGTCTCCAGGGCAGAGTACATCCAGTACAACTCAGCAAACTTCTATACCTACATCTCACTCAGATTTTGAACCAATGGAAGTCAATGCTGTTCAATCAAAGGTAACCCGTTTGTGCTATCGTTGTGGGGCACACCATGCGGGGGAATGCCGTTTTGTAAATACAGTGTGCCGATTTTGTAAGAAGAAGGGACATTTAGAGAAGATTTGTTTACAAAAAAAGAAAATCTTTAAGCAAAATACAAACTTCACAGCGGAGGTAGAAGATCACTTAAACGGTATTTACTGTGTAAAAAGTAGAAGTAGAGTGTCCCCTTTTGAAGTGACAATATTTCTAGCTGGTATACCAGTAGTTATGCAGATTGATACTGGAGCTAGTTTCAGCATTATTAATGAATTGACATGGCATTCTCTGCGAAGATGTCTACCACAGAATGTGTTGCACCACACTCAGTTGGTATTGCGTACATGGACAGAAACACCTGTCCATCTCCTGGGACAAGTTACATTACCGGTCAAATACAGGACCGGGACCCATAACCTTCCTGTACTTGTGGCTAAAGGAAATGGTCCAAATTTATTAGGCCGAGATTGGTTCGCACCACTAAACATTTCAATGAATGTTAATTTCATGACTAAAGAAGATTATGTTGAAATTGATAAAATAATAGAAAAACACTCTGAAGTTTTTAAAGAGGGACTTGGTACATACCGTGGACAGCCAGTTGACATACATTTAAAGCCAGGGGCTACTCCAAAATTTCTAAAAGCTAGACCTGTACCATACGCAATTAAGGCGAAAGTGGAAGAAGAAATTGACAGACTAGTAAAAGAAGGTGTTCTTCAGGCAACATCTTACTCTGAGTGGGCTACTCCAGTAGTTCCAATAGTGAAGAAATCGGGCGAGATCAGATTGTGTGGAGATTATCGTAGCACAGTCAATGAAGCAACTGAATCTGATACATATCCAATGCCAACTGCAAATGAAGTGTTTGCGACAGTTGCTGGTGGAACATTTTTTACCACTTTGGATTTAGAAAGGGCTTATACACAGGTGGTTGTTACAGATAAAACTTCAAAGTTGTTAACCCTAAATACATGCAAAGGACTCTATACAGTACACAGATTAGCATTTGGAGTTAAGGCTTGTCCAGGAATATTTCAACGCTTGATGACATCCTTGCTTGCTGGTATTGCAGGAGTAGCTGTACTGATTGATGACATCATTATTAGTGGCCATACAAAACATGAAATGCAAGTGAGATTAGATACGGTTCTACAAAGAATTGGTCATGCAGGTTTACGTCTCAACAGATCTAAATGTAAGTTTGCAAGGAAGCAAGTAGAATTTCTGGGGTTTGTTATTGATGCTGAGGGGATTCACCCCGCACCTAGTAAGGTTGAGGCTATTGTAAATACACCGGAACCCAAGAACAAACAAGAATTGCAGGCATTTCTTGGTTTATACAACTTCTATGAGAGATTTGTTCGACACAAAGCTACAGTACTAGAACCTCTACACAGGCTCTTAGAGAAGTCACAGGTTTGGAATTGGACAGAGCTAGAACAAAAGGCTTTTGATACTGCAAAACACTTAATTACATTTGATTTGACCCTGGTTCATTATGACTTGCAGAAGCCGTTAATATTGACATGTGATAGCTCCGAATTTGGCGTAGGTGCAGTGTTGTCACATAAAACTGAATGTGGAATTGAGCGTCCTATTGCCATGGCTTCGAGAACGTTACATGCACATGAACGCCGTTATTCACAGCTTGATAAAGAAGCCACGGCTATTATGTTTGGTATCACTAAATTTCACAACTATTTAATGGGCAGACACTTTAGTATTGTGACAGATCATAAACCACTACTTGGTATTTTTGACCCCCGAAAACCTATGCCAAATATGTTATCACCTCGTTTAACCAGAATAGGCATAGCATTAACATCTCATAGCTATGATATAGCATATAAACCCGGCAAGGATATTGGGATTGCAGATAATTTGAGTCGATGGCCACAACCTGTCCCAAATCAACCTGAGCCACAACTAAGTGAAGTATTATTAATGGCTGAAACACCAGAAGATTTTCCATATGATATTCAACATATAATTACCGAAACAAAACGAGATAAAACATTAGCACAAGTTACATATTATATTCAGCGGGGATGGCCAGTCAGAATAAATGATAATGATCTAAGACCATTTTGGTTGCACCGCTTAGAGCTGTCATTACATGAAGATTGTATACTTTTGGGATGTCGTGTCATTATCCCTAAGAGTTTAAGACAAGATGTACTGAAGATGCTACACAGAATGCATTCAGGAATGGTTCAAACAAAGGCATTGGCAAGGAGTTATGTATGGTGGCCAGGACTAAATGAAGACATTGAAGCTTTAGTAGGTGCTTGCGATAAATGTCTTGAACACAGACACATGCCTCCAAGAACTTCCTATGAGTGGATTACACCGGCCAGACCTTGGTCAAGGATCCATGTTGATTTTGCTGGACCCTTTCACAACAAGAATTTCCTGATAATTGTGGATGCTTATTCTCGCTGGCCTGAGATCTTTATTGTAAATAATACTACTGCAGCCACAGTAGTAAAAATTATGAGAATGGTTTTTGCCACACATGGACTGTGTGATGTGGTTGTATCAGATAATGGCACGAGCTTTACATCGCAGGATACCCAGCAGTTTTTCATTGCTAATAACATACGCCATGTGACTACAGCACCATATCATCCATCTACAAATGGATTGGCAGAAAGAATGGTACAGACCATTAAAGATAAATTGCGAAAAATGGATGACTTGCCATGGGATATTAGAATTCCAAATCTTTTACTAGGACTGCGGGCGACACCATGTACTACAACAAATAAAACACCGGCTGAGTTACTTATGAATAGACGTCTACGCACATTGTTGGATACAATACATCCATCTAACATCCAACATAAGATGACTGAAAAACAAATTGAAAGGAATAAGGACATTAAGGGCAGAGAGACAAAAGTGGGTCAAAGAGTGATGTATCGAAATTATAGCACAGGGGGTAAGAAATGGTTACCTGGTAAAGTATGTGAAAAGAGTGGGCCATCTAGCTACAGGATTGAAACAGAAGATGGAATAGTAGTTAACCGACATATCGATCAAATAGTAAAAGAGAGGACAGTAGAGACAAGGTCACAGGAGAGAGAGGAAGTTGTCGAAGAGGGTCAACCTGAGGAATGTGTTCAAGCAGAGAGGAATGATCAAATAGATAACAGTGAGATGCAGAATAGTCAAGAATCAGACGAGATACTTGAAATTCCCGATTCTAGCAAATGGGCTGATATGTTAGGGATTCCACCAATGGAAAGGCCTTCCGACTCACCAGGAAAGATTAAAAATAAATTGGATTTACATTATAGAAAACCTTATCAGAGACAGAAGGATAACTTTTACTTAGCTTAAATATACTTTATTATATTTTTTAATTATAAGATATTTTGTAGTAGTAGGTAGATTTTTGTATCATACTTAGGGGGAAGGTATGTCATATATGAATATTCCTTTATTTATTAGCTTTGTAGGTAGGTACTTGACTTTTTCACATTGTTAAATAATAATGTCAATTAATGTGAGTACCACACATATTGTCAAAATGCTACATAGCAAATACAAGGTTTAATTCCGAAAAGTGTTTTATTTAATTTACGGACATAATACAAACCATTTTATGTTTTTTTTTCTCAAAAAAAGTTGGCAACCCTCTATCCCATAAGGGTACAGGAACTTGGGTCATTAATGCCAGAACACAATACAAGGTTATTATGGCGGTATACTTAAAACCAAAGGAAGTCGCCATTCAGATGGGCTTGGGACCCTACCACGTAGCTAGTGTTGGTTGTTTTGTCGCTTTATATGACAAGCCGACCCTGCCCGCAGAGGTCAGTATTCTTTCTCCGCCCCTGCATAGATAAAATAGGAATGTAAGCGTTTTATAAAAAGATGCTTTTTCAAAGTCAATATAGTCAACAAATAATAAGTTACCTTTAAGCATGATTTACATTTGTACATTGTGATTGTCTCTGGAATAGCCCACAGAGCTAAAATATCAAACAATTGTATTACACCCATAATGGGCATATGTATAAGCATGTCAAAGTATTGAGACAAATTAATAATAATAATCTATTTTACAAGGAATGTAGAACATTATATTCTATCCTATAGAATAAAACCAAAATATCCTGGTATGTCACAAACATCAAAATTCATGAACATCAAAATATTGAAAGAATATGTTCACATCAACAAATGCAAATTAGTAAATAAATGAAAGAAAATATGCCAAAAGAAATTTTATGATCGTCATCAACTTAGTTTTAAATTGTAGTGATTGCAACCAGGATATGAGATAGAACTGCTGCTTCGGTGCCTGGGGTCCACATTCCCACTTTTTCTCATTCATTTCACACATTCTTGAAAATCTGGTAGTGTACTTCATTGTGTCATTACACTCTACTAGTAATTATTCTATATGTAAATTTAGAGACTTATAATAGGTGGCAAGAAGCTAAACCACCGCTACATATGAATATGGCACATAAAACATCAATAGATAAAGAAAATTTGGTAGCCACCTAGGAACTGTTTTTTTTTTCACTGGATTCATTATCCAGGAAAAGAAAGTTATGTAGAGGAAATTATCGAATAGCCCTATCAATTGTTATTTCCCCCTGTTTCAGTATCAATAGCTAAAGTCTAGATCAAAAAATTAAAAATTAGAAGAATCAAAAGGCACCAGGGTTATCTTATCACATAATAGTTAGACCAAACTACCCAAAAAAGCGATAGCTTGCCTTGTAAGCATATACAGGGTGACTTTGACAAACCCGTCCAAATTTTTTTTACGCACTAAACATCATTTATGGAACCCATTTTTGCAAAAAAAATTATATGTTGAATTTTCACCATAAAATATTTCATATAGGATCATTAATTCAATCGTATAATAATCATATGGTGCAAACAGCGTACGTTAACCTGTTATTACCTGTCTCTGTCACACCCGCGTAAATTAGTAGTGCGTATTCGCTCGCCCGGTTCAATGCCGCCGTCCTCGGCCTTTTACTAGGTCAGATGGAGATGTCATTGCACTCTCGCGCCGTATTACGTAAATTGCGAGTTCATTGAATGACTTTGTGATGCTGATTACTCAACATTTTTGTACTATGTGATACTAAACTAAAATACATGTTTCTCATAACTTTTACTAAATATTCTTTTGTGTGAATTTGGACGGGTGTGTCAAAGTCAACCTGTATATATAATGGCATTCTAAGGATTCATTATCTTCCAACAATTTGAAAGATCTCAAAAATAATTGATACACAAACTGGGTAATGATATTGGATCATAAATACCTACTCAGTCTACTGCCAATATTATCCAAAGCATGTGAGTAATTAATATTACAAAGAATCCATCAAGATAATGCAAGATAAATTCCAGAACATCAAGGATTATGTCAATTCATTCAACTATTGAGCAGAGCAGATGAAAGGAGCTCTAGAGAAGAAAAAGTATTGTTCTTCAGCCTTCTTAGATGTTCAACAGGCTTTTGATAAAGTCTAGTATAAGGGATTGCTTTTTAAGATAAATAATTACTTACTGGTATCATTTTGTCATAGTTATAGAATAGTGATGAATCTAACATACATTAAACTTTATAGGGCAAAATACACCATTATTTTGCTATGAGCGCCTATCAAATCCGTCATTTTACGACTATAATTTGAAATCCAAAGTACATATAATTTTTTCTTTATTATACATAAATAATATTTAGACTATGTATTGGATTCTATAGTAAAAAGGGAAATTCATATTTTTTTCAAAACCAACATTGTATAACAATAACAACAAGTATTGTATTAAAATGTTAAAAATTATGTACAATATTTGGGGTTTTTTATTGGGCAAAAATAGCAAGTAAAGGAACACCCCAACTCATCAATATAGGCGGCTAGCATCACACCAAAATAAATTAGCAGTGAATGTAAACCAAGAAATATTATAATTGTGTTCTTAACGAAGAACACTCATCATTCATACATTTTCCTTTGTCAATTGTCCAAAATATCTAATCAATCAAATAGAAGCCCTTTTTTTCTTTTTTGATCTTGGGGGAAAAAGCTGTCTTGACGGGTTCTTCCAGAGCGGGGGGACCGAGGGATATGTAGGACACCTGGAAAGATGTTCGGCCAACCGACTACCCACTAAAAAACCCTGCTATTCTCCTATCGCCTACGCCCGGGCCCACGGATATGTGGCATGCCGATCTCGTGGCCCGGGCTGGCGCCGGCCCGCCCTTTGCCTCAGGGCATAGTTGTAGGGTAGTGGTAGGGGTCAGAGTTTCAGCCCCCCCGGCGCTCTCCTTTATTAGCTCTAAGGAGTTGAGGAGGGCCGCAGAAAAGCACGCGGCAATAGAGCGGGCGACGGATGCTCCCTCGAGGGGCCGTCTGCGGCTGTATTCTACGGCGGCGGAGGTTGTTGGATGCCCTCTGGCGCCGACGACGTGGCCTGCGTTGGCGGGAGGGGATTGTGGTAGTCGACTCTCGCTCCCGCTCTCTGCCGCCTCCTTTGCGAACATGACTGTCCCGCAAAATAAGGCGACGACCGTCTATCTAGGAAATCTAATAGAAGTCCTAAGATATTGACTGACTTATAAAATATGGAAATAGCTATTAGAGGACACTATTTAAATAAAACCAGTTTTGTTTGTATATTTTTGTAATGGTGGAATGATTTGATTGTTATCCATAGTTATAATTATTAGGTATTTATTTTGTAGGTAAATAGATACCTACATGCATTATACCTCCCACTTAATTTGGAAACTGCATATGTAAAATATTATACACTAACATTCTATATACTAATAATGTAACTATACACCACAATTTCAACAAAATAATTTACATACATTAAATGAATGATTAACCAAAAAAAATTTTAAGTTTTCTATTATGTGATAATTGTATTCAAAATCATTTACACATTAGGAGTGAACAATTTCTATAGGATGCACTCATCAGAATGAATCTAATTCGGGTTTATTCATATCTTATCTAACTAGGGCTTCAAATAAAATGGCGTTTTGAAGTATATGATCATGTTAAGTAGATAAATATGCAAGTTGACTTATAACTTGAACATTATGATATGAATTATGAGTAACTTTACATATTTATTTCTCTATTCTATATCCTTTTCTTGGTTTGTTTTGCCAAAATATGAGGTCAAACATATTTAATGATGACATTTTATGTTCTCATATGATGACAAAATATGTCAATAATCTTAATAACTATATATCGCACCTTTGGTAGTACAAAAGTACATCTAAGACCTTGTACTACCAAAGGTGCGATATTATGTAGGTATGTAAGAATATATTTATAATATTTTTTACAAAGCTACCAAAATAAAAATTGTTTTTTTACAGTTTAACGAATATGGCGCAGTTTGAGTTAGATGGAAATACACTTGGCGATAAACATCGTTACTACAACAAATATCTCAAAGAAGCTCTCATTAAAAATTCCCTTGATGATATACCAGGAGATAGTACAGGAGACATAAAAAATCTACTAGAAATAGATTTTGCGAACCGAAAAGAAAACGTGGAACGTGTAATCAAAGCGTTTCAATCAACGGACTCTTTGTATTCTTCTAAAGCTATCAAAAGATGCACTTGGCTCATTAAAGAAGAAAAGTATGCACATATAATAAATCCGCAATATTTACACACCGAGTTATATCCTCAGATGACAAAAAAGGCTTTTAATAAACTGATGCAAAAAATAAGACTTACTCTGAAGGATGAGAAAAGAGTAGAACAATTTTATAAATATGAAAAAGAAAGGGATGCGGAAACTGCATTTAAATGGTTACAATATTGTTCTTTACCTTTCGTGATAAAAGTTGTCGAAGAATATGGAAATGACATACCAGATAAATTACTAGAACGGCTATTCAGACGTTCGTTTTCTGTCTTCGAAACTTATGTAAAAGAAAATGACGATACTTGGAAAATAATGCAAAAGAGCAAATTTTTACTAAATGTAGAAACAGAAAAGTATTTAAATATCCTAAAAACACAAAGTGAATACGCTCGTCCTCGATTCACAGCTAAAAATACTAAAGTGATAATGAAAAATAGTCCACATATTATATTAAACAACTTGGAATATTTTTCGGATCAAATTCATTTACCAACTCTTGCTAAATATATTGAATACGATAAAATAGGTGAGATTCTTAATAATGACGCAAAAATTTCAAAAGATTGGATGACTTTCAATAAATTGAGGTACTTTATTAGACATATGCCACAAAAAGATAAATTCTTGACCATTAAATCGATATTTATTGACAAAGATGCCAAACAAATCAATAAAGAACAAAAATTGAATACATTTTGGCCTTATGTTATAAAGGACGCATACTTTGATATAGATACGTATCGTTGGTATATATTTGCTCCATTCGCCGTAGCATTTAATGATTTGACAAAACTTATTAAAACCGAATCTTCTCCAGGAAGCAGAATTAAAATTTTATCAGTCTTAATGGACTGCGCGCGACGTGACCCACAAAATGTTAAGACTTTATTACAATATTTAAAAGAAAAACATATAAACGAACCACCTATTGTCAAGACTCAATTCATAGACGTACTTATGAAAAAAACTGACTACCATAGATATGATGAAGAAACTTGGAAAATTTTAAATGAATTTTTTCTTAGCATTGGTGTTTATGAAGAACAGGGTAAAAATATACAAAAGTATATTGATTACCTCATTATATATAATGCGATCCATAATATAGAAATCCCTAAAGTGATTGAAAACAAATTTATATTTAGTACCTTTAAATCTTACACGTCTCGGCTTGATTATTCAGAAAAGGAAAAAGTATTTAATTACTTGTACAAAGTTATGTCTCAAAGAATCGAAAAACAGCAAATAAAAAATGAATATGTCTTCAAAACAACTTTGGAACTCTTACAAAACTTGTTTTCCTTGTTACATGAATGGAATAAAGATCTGAATGATTATCCAGCAGCTTTTGGTAAACTTAAGGAGCTCATCTTAATAAAAGAAACAAACGGATGGGACTCCGATTTGACTATGTTTTATAACTTCAAAAAGTCTTGGAAACGAACTATGTTTGAGGAATCACTAATTTTGAACCCATCTGTTGAAGTGTGCTTAAATGCTTTGAAATACGATCCCGAGCTTCTAATTCGTTATGATAGTAAAGTAGAGCAAATACGTTCTAATGACAGCATGTCAATGCGTGAGGTTCTAAATAAACTGCGAATCTATTGGCCACAAAGTATAGCAGCTAACTGGAGACATGCATATTTAAAAAGACTTGATAATAATCCAAAAAGCAACTGTAAGTCTCTAGTGGAAGGTCTCATAGTATTATTACAAATTGACCAATTACGAGACATTATAAAGAAATATGCCCCTAAAGTTGCGACAATTGATTACCACAAAGATGATTTACTTAATCTCCGTAAAAATATAGCAAATAAACTTCATTTGGCAAGACCAGCCATAGATATAGATGATATTCTGTTATATGCTAAAGGAGATTATATTCAGTATGCCTTACCGTCTCTAATTTCAATAATAGACAATACAAAACGAGTTCAAAGTAATACTGATCTTATGAAGCTTATCCATGGTCCTATTGCATTACAAAAAGTCGGAATCCGATATGCATTACTAAAAATAAATGCAGATGAGCTGACTACTTTGTTCATGGGAATTTGGAAGACCACAAATAAGTCATCAATTCGTAAAGTACTCTTCACAACAACTTTACAAATGTTGATTAAAGAAAGAAACATTTTGATTGGACATACAATACTCGAACTACTTTGTACATTTATAGACAATTTAACCGATGAAGAAGATAAAGTAATTTACAATAAATTGAGTGATGTCGACAAACTACCTACATTTGCTAGGGGAAAATTTTATGAAAAGAGTTATTCTTTTTTAAAGACATTACCACCAAAAGCCAACTGTGAAGGTATTTTAAAACAATTGATTAAGAGTTCGGTTGAAATAATGCAGTACTTGGATCCTGAGTTCGTCGAAAACCACCTTCTTGATGGAGTTTGCGATACTTTTCACATCCAATACTGCGACTTGAGTTGTTACATTATAGTATCATTCTTATTATGTTGTAAAGACGAAAAAATGCAACTGCAAAGATATGATAACGTTTTACAACCTCTCTTAAACAAACATATAAAATCCTGGAATACTGCTCATAATGGTACAAAGTTCGTGAAAATAAATTTCACGAATCTTTTTTCACATTTAATATGTCGCGTCTGGAATAGTATGGCTGTAGATGATGTGATTATTCCAGATAAATTATTCAACAGGATATATTTGGCGTTAAGCAGTGCTTCTGCGATAACCGTTGAAGAAAATTACCGTTTGCTTACAATGTGGAAACTGGTTGCGGCTCTTATGAAAGTATTAAATGAAAACTCCACGCGTAAGGAGATAGACCCAACCGACAAAACTCACAGCAAACAAATGACCCGACATCGTACATATGGGTATAATACAAAAATATGGAATGATTACTTTGTGACTTGTATACCTGCTTTTGTCAGAGAATGGACAAAATATTTAAAAGAAGATATACAGAAATATGACTCTTCAGTATTTTGTTTGTATAAACAAATTTTGAGCGACCTATTTTTGATAAACTTCTATATTTCTCATACTGATCTAATGGAAATTATAAGATACATTATGCTTGAATCAGATAATTGTATACAATGTTATTTATTAGCTATTCATTTATGCCCGGACCATTTTTACGATGATAAAGAAAAAAATAAGTTTAAGGAATTGGAAACAATAGTACTTGGTCATCCATCATCCATCGTAAAAATGCATTTTCATGAAAAATATTTTCATAAGGAAACCTGCAGAAATTAGAAACTATAAATATATTATGTGAAGGTTAAACGCGTCATAAATGTAATTTTCTTTTTTCGAAAATCACGAGTGGCGGCTGATTAGTTCGCGACCTAAGATGACCTCATGAAATAAAACTTTAAATCATCCTTATGGTGTTCAAAATTCCGTGAATTTTCGGATTCGGCTGGCACGGTGATGTTCGTTGCTCGACAGGTAATTCAATTATGAGCTAAAATTTCATTATGAGTTGTTTTTGCTGGACATCAACTTAGTCCACTAATTGCGTGATAGGAGTAACGCTATAATTAGTCATCGTTAAATAACATAGACCGCGAACTTATCATCCGCCCCTTGTAGATCGAAATAGGATTATGATTAGGAATTCCTAATTTTATAAATTTATTATTATATTTACTTTTTACTATATCGCCCCATAAACTCATTTGTGCCTGTGTATATAAGATAATTGTCATATAAATCGGCCTACATATTTCGAAAACTGAGTGAATGTAAAGCCGTTATTATATAATAAAACATTATAGAAATTAAGATCCCTTCAGATCTTAATCTAAACAATCTAAATAACTAATCCAAAGTTTCAATGTATTGTATTAATAACTAAAAAAAATATAAATAGAATAATGCACAAGAAACGATCTAATTCCGCACTTTACAAGTGCAAACTTTTTATTCCTTGTCATTTTGTCTTTAGGAAGGTAGAACGCTGCCTAAACAATTAAGTTAAATGTCAATTTAATTAAAATTTTGAGGGGGGAACTAACACCTATACAGGCTCAGTCTAGTTTAGGTGTTAGTACCGAAATGTCTTTAGTTTAAAGGCTAACTTGTGTGACTATGTAGCGTCAATAAACATATTTTTATTTATTTTTGACTTTAATACATATTACAATACAATATTTATGAAACATAAATTGTTTGATTTATTGCATCAACTGAATAGACTAGAAAATTTCGTATGCCCCGTTTTGAGTTATCTATTGATTTAGTTTGGAATTATCAGTAGCACGCCGAACTCCTGAGGGATGCTGACGTTTATCAGCCCCATTGTACTGCTTGTTAGAGTTTATATAGATAGATAGATAACACTATTGTAAACTAATTATATAAAAACAATGAAACTTATTTACACAATCAATATGTACTTGACTTACAATGGGCGGCCTTATCGCTACAGAGCGATCTCTTCCAGGCAACCCGGATATATTTATATGTATAGTTCTAATATTAAAAGAATAAAGATTGAATTGTAATTGACAAGGAATGACATTTAGGGATATACATAAATATGGTCGCACTCTGCTAATAAATTCATTATCATATATTATTTATACATTATTATAACTTAAAGAGAAAAGTCGTTTTTATTGCTTCCATTGCGTGCCTCCTTCTTCACCTAACACTGCTGACCAATATGTGATTGACAACGGCGGCCACAACAGGATACGAAATAAGAACGCGGTTGCTCCCGTAAGATTCACTTTTAATAAATAACAAAAGTATATTTCACAAAAGTATGTACCCGTAAGGTAATAAGATTTGTGTAATAAAAATAATTTTAATTTAATAAGGTAAAAAAAGAAAAACTAATCAACTTACTGCCCCATAAAAAGGGTAAACTTATTATAAAGTTATAAACTTGTCGTTTTGTTTGCCTGATCGAATTTCTACGAACATGATATTTTATTCTAATGTCAATATATTTTTGAATGACAACACGCAACAAATGAACCAAATGGTTGCTGCATAGCGATTATTGGAATATGTGTGCAAGAAGACATAAAAATATATCTTTTCCTAACAATTTCATAGTTTCAGTAACTAAACTAAGAGCCATTATATTGCATATCATTATGTTCCTGTGTTATTAGTTGTTTTTCACGAAGCTGCGCAAGCATTTTTGTTAAGAGTCCACTTTCTTAAATTCAATAAAAAAAGATAAAAATAAGTAAATAAAAAAATCATGTTATTACATAATATTCGAGTACAACGTTGTACAGCACTAGCTCCAAAGGCTCCAATGCTGAGAAGGTCGGAAGCGGGGGGCGCGGGAACGCATGCTGCGTGAACCCACCCGCGCGCCTCCCGCAACACCCTTTCTCGCCCTGAGTAATTTTTCTACAATCTATGTTTTCTTATCAAAACACTGCTTACCGATGAAAAGAAATATCATTGTTCTTTTTAGTTTGCTTCCGTGAATCATTCTTACAACTTGGTACTGCACATTTCACCATTATAACATTAAATTCAAATAAATATCGGCGGGAGAAACAATCAGCGCGTTCGACCCTTCGTGACTAATAGCGTCGCCCTTGCGACTTCGATACTGTTCAAACCCGTGCTTACAGTTCATACTCGCTAACGGGCGCTCTATAGCTTGCTTATGTATACTCTAAGGCTAAAGCGGACCTTTTTTGGAAGGGTGAAATGCCTGACGCACTACCCGCTGCGTGGGATTCCCCGTGCGATGCGCTCATGCATCCCTTCTATACCCTGGATGACGAGTTTCGTTGGTGTTTTACAGTAAATTAACTAATTTAAGCGGACCCCGGGCACTGAAGCGGAACCGGGATATAACGCTAGGATGATAATATGATCTAATAACCAATGGTCCCCTGTTCTCAGCCACAAATAAAAATAGAGCTCCTTGCCTATGAAGTAAAATACAAAGGAATCTTTCAAAGAGGTAAAGTAGCCCAGGTCCAATCCAACACAAGCAGGAACTACGTGTCACGGACATAACTATGCTGCGGTGGATGTCCGCTTGAGTGACGTTGAAAGACCGCGTTAGGAACTAAGTAGTGCATTCATGGCAGTCCTCATGTCAGTGACATTTCGGATAAATTGCAGGAGTGCCGTGCCGCCTTCGCTGGCACGGCCGTTTTACGGTAACCGGCAACCATAGGGAACAAATAGCCAAGCCGAATCCTGACAGGATAATCCATACATTATGTTTGTTTGACATCGTGACGGATGATATGCATGTTAATGGACTCACTACCAGAGATTCTGAGAGAAGCGAACCCCGGACATCGAAACTGAAATTTATGATGCAATCGAGATTTAATGATAAGGTGATGATGATCTCTAAGAGTAGATACATCTCCAAAGGGGCTCATATAACTCACTCTTATTATCAACTAAAATAAGCGAAATGCCGTCTGTTATTAGGCAATTAAGAGTAACCTTATATTAGATTAAGATTCTTTATAGGAATATTAAAACTAAGTTTTTGCATAATGTTGCATTCCTGCCGAATGGCGTTAATCATGAGGTAGGTACTAGAATTCGCATCGATCGTATTAATAATAAACACACCTACAGTAACCTACACCAAATCAGTGTCTCCATATACACGGTAATTACCGTAGATGCACCGTAATTTGGTCTTATTCTACCGTCAAGGTAATATGGGATTACCGTGTACCGTGCGTAAAACAAATCTCAGTCAACTTAACATCTTTTGCAATGGCAACACTGCTCTTTGTTGCTTGTAATCCCCGAATATAATCTACTTCCTCATACTCAGATAAAAACTACCAAACCTTAGCAAACTATTTTAGATCTTATTCAAGCATTCAGGAAGGAGTGAAATGTAATTATCAAAATCCTAAGTGTGATGAATAGATGACGTTGTGTTTTCTAGATTATGCATATAGAAACAGAAATCTACTGTTTCAAGCTTTTGTTGTTTGAATAATCCTAAATTATAAGTCTTAGATCTTAGAGGTTTTTTCGGTTATATGTTTAATATTTATTTTATTATTGTGTGTGAGTGAGTTGTGTTATTAATAGCTTATTATTGGTTCAATGAAGCTGAAAGTTCTGATAGCAACACAAGACCAACTTGTTCTATCAAACCAGCTAGAATTGAAATAAAAAGGAAGCATTTTATACAGAAGTTTAAAGTTGAATGGTGTAAACGGAAAGAAGTTTCTACACGGTTTAAAAAAATCCAAGGATGAGTATAAAGCAATTTGTTCACTTTGTAACTCATGTATCAGTTCGGAAAAGAGCGTTCTTTTAAGACATGCTAGCAGTACATTAATTTTAATATTGTATGTTTTTTTTAATATTCTTAGTAATTTATTAAAATTGGACTTGATTTGGTTCATAATGGTTTTTTATTCGTTGAAAAATGACACGGTAATTTACACGGTACACTTTTAGCTGATCCACCGTATTTTTTTTCAAAAACACCGTATTTTCACCCTTGCAACACGGTAACTCTCAATTTACATATGGAGACACTGCACCAAATAAACATGACTCACTCTTTCTTGTCAGATATTACATTGCCAAGTGAATAGTGTTGTGCAGCAAAAATCCGTTATCGTCATTTAGGTTTTGAAACGATTGTTTTTTTTTTTGGATATCTATCAACTTTAATAATATAACCATTTCACATAAATATAGTGTAAACGCGAAACGGTTTTCAATAAAGTTATTTTATAAAAGTAAATTTCCAACTATCAAACCATTTTACACATTAACATTGTAGTCAATATAAACATTGCAGCTTACATTTAATTTCATACATTGCTTAAACTCAGAGTAAAATATGTTTTATGTAGCTACATAAATAATTAATGATATAAATGTAATATTATCTTGATGAATAAGAAGACGATAAACAAAATTCTGTCATAAGTAATTTTAAAAATTATGTGCTCCATTTGCAGTTAAGGCTAATTCCATAAATAACTTCAGGTTTTGTTAAATTTTTTTGGTCTATTCTATATGTTATAAATAAGTTATAGGCCATCATCTTTGCCTATCATCTATTTATTTCCTAATCATATATAACTTATGACACTGATGTACCCCTTTTTTGCATTAACATACTCATTCAAATTTCACAAAAATCAAATAATAGTTAAAACTATCGATAGATTATGAAAAAATATGAAAATAACAAAACCTTTTTTAAAACCTAAATGTAAAATGCGAAAACATTAACATAGAGCAAAAACCAAATTATTTTTACTCCGTACAAAAGCGGAGTAAAATTACTTACCTCTGCGACCCTTGCTCGTTAGTAGGACACCAAGCCCGCCTGATTGGCAACCACCTGTAGTCTCTCGCTTAAGTAAGCCAGGTTCCGGTAACCAACGCGGACGGTAGCAAGTTAGCGAAGCCCCTGGCGTCGCAAACATTCATAGGCGACAGTAATTGCTTACTTATAAGTGGGCTGCGCCGTCAGTCTGCTGCTCCAGAGCAAGAAAAAAAATTAAATAAATACATGTGTGGCGTTTAATAACGCACCTCTTTTTATGATGCGAGATCCAGAAGGCACGACATTTTGGCATAGAGATAATTTGTGACAAGAATAAAAACAAAAAGCAACAACGCCAATTGTCAATAAAAGATATTACCTCAAACCACCAATTCTAAAATATTATTGATTATTCAGAGGCTTTGTTTGTGTAGCGTTCAGTCATATATTTCTATATTTATGTGTTATAATTCTTGTAATTATTTGAGTTATCAAATATACGAACTGCTGTAAATTGCAACGTGTTGTATATATATGGTAACAGTTTAGTTGGAGTGAAAAGGGTATTTCTCCTGTAAATTAGCAGGGACTCTATCCAGAGCCCCTCAATTGGTGACCCCGACGTGATCGAGTACGATAGCTACATACACCTGATGCAGCATCCCGACGTGATCGAGTACAAACTACATACACCTGGTGCAGCATCCTGACGTGATCGAGTACAAGCTACATACACCTGGTGCAGCATCCAGACGTAATCGAGTACAAGCCGTGGGGTTGGTGCAGCATCCCACAACATAGAACCTTCTTTTTGGGTTTTCTGATTAACTCGGTGAAGTGTTTTTTTAAATAATACAATTTTAAGTCTTATTTACGTGAATCACATTCATCACATTTGTATTAGAATACCTAATTTCTTATTTCTTGTTACTATAATTTTATCACATTGTTTTACTGTGTCTCGTATTGTTAGCATTTTGCCTCAGTTTATGTTAATATCTTTTACCAAATTTTTTTTTTTATATAATTGTAAATATTAAAGTTTAGTGATGGAGATAAACAAAGTCGCTGAGTTAGCGGACAGAATTCTGGAAGTTTCGCCTGGTATGGCCGCACCTCATTCATCAGCTGTTTTCTCAGCGAGCACGTCTGCCGTTTCATCTTCTTGGTTAGAAGGTATAATACGGCGCCTGGATGATGTCACGCGTCAGCTTGCTGTACTTATTGCTGAACGCGGTAGAAATAGGACCCGGGATTTCTCAAATCAGCGACGACGCTCACCAACACCTGGTAAACCTAAAATGTGTTTTTACCATAGGAAATTTAAAACCAGAGCTATTAAGTGTATTCAACCATGTACCTGGACGCCGCCACCACCTTCGGAAAACTACAAAAGCAGTCAATGATGGCGACGTCTGACTGTTTAAAGGAGAGTCGCCGATTATTTGTCACCGAAAGCACAACCAAGCGCCGTTTTTTAATAGACACAGGCTCTGACCTCTCCTGTTACCCTTATCAATGGTTAGCAAACAATCCGAAACGTTCAAACTATACATTGGCGGCTGCAAATGGTAGTGAGATACGCACTTTTGGCCACATACAAATGACGCTTAATTTAGGGCTACGTCGCACATTTCATTGGCAATTTATTATTGTTGACGTCAACACCGCCATTATAGGCTCCGACTTTCTGGCGCACTATCGGCTGTTGCCGGATTGTGCCAGTAAGGGACTCGTCGATAGCAGTACCGGTTTGTCATGCGTTGCTGCCGTTGCTGTTTTAGATCAGACCAGCGTCAAAGTTGTCTGTGCTCCGTCATCCCAATTTAGTGCACTTCTTGCGGAATTTCCGTCCATTACGAAGCCACCGGGACTTCTTCGCGAGCCGAAGCATAGCACAGTTCATCATATTCTGACCACTGAGGGCGCCCCAGTCTCTTGTCGTCCTAGACGTCTGGCGCCTCAAAAGCTTCAAGAGGCTAAACAGGTTTTTGATGATATGGTACAGTGCGGGACAGCCAGACCTTCGAAAAGTTCGTGGTCTTCCCCACTTCATATGGTCCCTAAACGCGACGGCACTTGGCGACCCTGCGGCGATTATCGTGCGTTGAATTCGCGTACAATACCCGACAGGTACCCTGTCCGCCATATTGGTGATGTTGGCCACAACATATCCGGTTGTAGTATATTTAGTACAATCGACCTCGTTAAGGCATACCAGCAAATTCCTGTTGCGCCCGAGGATATTTGTAAAACTGCCATCATAACACCTTTCGGACTTTATGAATTTAATTACATGATTTTTGGTTTGCGCAACGCAGGCCAAACGTTTCAAAGATTTATAGACGAAGTTGTCCAAGGTCTCGACTTTTGCTTTGCGTACGTTGATGACATATTAGTGTACTCCCGTGATGCTCGCCAACATGCTGTACACCTCCGTACTCTTTTCAAGCGATTTGAAGATTACGGAATTGTTATCAACCCCGCAAAATGCGTGTTTGGTGTTCCTAAGGTTACCTTTCTCGGAAACTGCATATCTGCTGACGGAACACAACCACCAGCAGAACGCATTCAGGTTCTAAAAGATTTTCCTCTACCAAAGACCGTACAAGGACTCCGCCGTTTCATTGGGATGGTCAATTACTATCGCCGATTTTTGCCCAATGCGGCCAAGTTACAAGCACCGCTAGTCAACGCGATCGTGACCGCCAAAGGTAAAGGTCTTACACCGGTCAATTGGACACCTGAGCTCGAGGAATGTTTTAATGCCTGTAAAGATAGCTTGTCATCTGCAGCTCTGTTAGCACACCCTTTGCCAAACGCTGAACTAGGGCTTTTCACCGACGCTTCCAGTTCTCACGTTGGCGCCTGCCTTCAGCAGAAAGTTGGTGATGCTTGGCAACCCTTGGGTTTCTTTAGTAAAAAGCTGAATCCCCGTCAGTGTCAGTGGCCAGCATACTACCGTGAGCTTTTAGCAGTATACGAGAGTGTACAGCATTATCGACATTTCCTAGCCGCACAGCACGTAACGATTTATACGGACCATAAACCATTGGTTTACGCGTTCTCGCAACGTCGCGAGAAGCTTCCACCGGTACAGTTAAATCAATTGTCCTTTATTTCGCAGTTTACCACGGACATTGTCCATATTAAAGGGGTGGATAATACGGTGGCGGACGCAATGTCCCGCATCGAAGCTGTTAGTTTTGAAACTGACCATTCTGCTCTCTCTTCTTGCCAAAAACTCGACGACGAATTGAAAAAGTATCGTAACGATGCGAATTCTTCTCTGAAACTAGAGAACGTCTTAGTTCCCGGCACAAACACTACTTTGGTCTGCGACATGTCCACTGGACGACCACGACCATTTGTACCGGAACCTATGCGAAAGAAGATTTTTGGTCAGTTACATAATCTTAGTCATCCTGGTACTAGATCAACCATTCGATTGATCTCAGACCGTTTCGTGTGGCCTGGCATTGCCAAAGATTGCCGTTATTGGTGTCAAACCTGCGTTGCTTGCCAGCGAAGTAAGGTGACGCGGCATATAAAATCTCCACTCGGACACATCTCCAGTCCTACATCTCGGCTCAAGCATGTCCATGTTGACATCATTGGCCCTCTTCCATCTTGTTCTGGCTTCCAATACTGCCTGACTGCTGTAGATCGCTACACTCGGTGGCCCGAAGTTTGGCCTATGAATGGAATAACAGCAGAAGAAGTGGCGAACACCTTTGTCTCCGGCTGGATTGCTCGATTCGGAGTTCCTGCTGTCATCACAACCGACCAGGGACGACAGTTCGAGTCGGACCTTTTCAGACGCCTTACTAATTTATGTGGTACTAAACGTATACGCACTACTAGTTACCATCCTTGCGCTAATGGGCTCGTCGAGCGCATGCATAGACAATTAAAGGCCTCTTTGATGTGCTACGATGGTTCGTGGCTGAATGCATTACCTTTGGTTTTATTAGGAATGCGTTCTGCTTTTAAAGAAGATCTACAAGCGACAGTAGCGGAATTGCTCTACGGAGAACCGTTAACGCTTCCAGGGGAACTGTTAGTATCTCCCGGACCATCTGGCTTTGAGGAGCCGACGGATTTCGTCGTAAAGTTAAGACATCATATGTCCAAATTGCGTCCCACTCCGGCTTCCTCACATACTAAACCATCACCTTTCATATTCAAAAACCTTTCCACCGCATCTCATGTCATGCTCAGGGATGATTCGGTTAGACGTTCAATGCAACCACCTTACTCCGGTCCTCATAGAGTTATATCTAGAGCCGAGGACGGAAAAACGTTGTTGATAGAAATCAAAGGGAAACAGGTGATGGTCAGTGTCGACAGAATTAAGCCAGTCTTCGTCGAACATTCTTTAGCACATCTTGTTCCGGCACCAGCACCGCGGCTTTCTGTGCCCCAAACAGTGCAACCGGATACTACTGATGTCCCTTCATGTCCACTCGTGCCTTCGGCACCTTTAACTGCTGCTCCTGCGCATACACCTCAGTATACCACCCGGTCAGGTCGCAGAGTCCACTTCGCCAAACCTTTCGACCTATGATTCTTTTTCTCTTTTTCTGCGGTTTCTCCTTCTCCGTAGGGGGGTGGTGTGGCGTTTAATAACGCACCTCTTTTTATGATGCGAGATCCAGAAGGCACGACATTTTGGCATAGAGATAATTTGTGACAAGAATAAAAACAAAAAGCAACAACGCCAATTGTCAGTAAAAGATATTACCTCAAACCACCAATTCTAAAATATTATTGATTATTCAGAGGCTTTGTTTGTGTAGCGTTCAGTCATATATTTCTATATATAAGTGTTATAATTCTTGTAATTATTTGAGTTATCAAATATACGAACTGCTGTAAATTGCAACGTGTTGTATATATATGGTAACAGTTTAGTTGGAGTGAAAAGGGTATTTCTCCTGTAAATTAGCAGGGACTCTATCCAGAGCCCCTCACATGGTTTGACAACTGAAACAAGATACTCGTATAACGATACCGAATACCGGATTCCACATTCGTTCGTTATTGAACGGATTTGAACGTGACTAATAACTGGCGGTACCGACCCGAGGCGACGAGGGCGGCACCAAGATCAATAATTTGTTTATAAATGATATTTATGAATTGCGATTAAATAAAGGTAAGTCAATCAAGATTATTATTACTTATTTAGTAATAATGTATACAATTTGATGTGTATTATGTAGGTGGGAAAATATATCAAATAATTCAATAATAGTTCATAAGGCATTTTGTAGTATGTACATATTAGATATGTTTTTGAAACTGTGAGTTATATCATGATTTATTAATAAATGCGGGAGCAAATAGTTAATTAAACGATTCATTCGGCACTATTACTTCTGTTTTAAATATGTAAATAAATATTTCAATATTTACGTATGTCCATTCAATTTAAATATTTTTCAAGACGTCATTTGAGTGGGTCGATTGATCTGCCAAGAGCAAAACCGCTATAAAAATACATATTTTGCATCGGTAACATAAATAGAATATTTGAATTACGTTCAGTACCTACTAGATGTATGAGATAGAGAGATGTAGTCGTAATATTTTTAGGTGACATATTGTCATGAAGTTTCACTAGTGGTCCCATTTCTTCCTATTCCTTTAATATCGTAGTGCCTATATTTATATTTGTAGCCATCAATGGCGACCGATGTTTCCTTACCGTACAATATAATATATGTATGCTAGTTCGATAGAAATGTAGCGTAGCCTATACTTAAACACTTTTTTAACGATCACACAATACACTTCAAAAATTATCTATAACATTGGAAGTTGACGGAAGGTCCCATATGAATTGAAAGCAAGGGACATTGAGAGGCGTCTTTTGACATGTAAACTACTGCTTCAACGGGAGGAAAGAAAAGGTTTTTTGCATCAAATTGGCACTGGTGATGAAAATGGGTTCATTACGATAATCCGAAATGCAGAAAATTATGGGTTAAGCCCGGCCAACTATCAATATCAGTGGCAAAGCAAAATATTCATGGGTCTAACAAGCTCCTGGTGTGTATTTGGTGGGATCAGAGGGGTGTGATTTATTATGAACTGCTGAAACCGAAGGAAACCATAACTGGGAATCGTTCATTCGCTACCGACTGCAATTGATGCGATTGATTCGTGCGATGAAAGAAAAACGGCCAGAATACTCACGACAGTCATTTTGCTGCACGACAATGCTCGTCTGCACGTCGCAAAACCGGTACAAACGTACCTAAAAACACTTAAATGGGAAATCCTACCGCACCCGCCGTATTCTTCAGATATCGCGCTCCTTCAGATTACTATTTGTTTCGTTCTATGGCTCATATATCTGGGCAGTAGTTCACTTCTTACGAAGAGTGTCAAAAATAGGTCGATTCGTGAATTGCGTCAAAAAACGAGGCATTCTTCCGACACGGTATTCGTACCCTGCCCAAAAGATGGTCAAAATTAGTAGAAAGCGATGGGCAATACTTTCATTAGTGTATTTTTTTTTATTTTCCATTGATAATATTTTTTTTTCATATCATTGGCTACGAATTAATTCCAACACTTAAGATTTACTTACCTTAGAAAATAGTTATTATTCTTCTGATGATTTATACTCTTGCAAGCAGGTTAGCCAAACTAGCAATCTATACTTAATGATGAACTATTTTTCAGTGTAAAAATTTCATCATCCCTTCTTTTACCTCATCAACATCATTCCACTAACACCTCAGCGGCTGCAATATAATTTGACGTCGAACGCGAAATCAGTTCATTTAATAGTAATTTCTTTTCAGTCTGGATCATGGCGCCTTCAGAGCTTGAAGGAAAAAATCTCGGCGAGAAGCATCGAGTCTATAACAAAATATTAAAAGAAAGACTTTCAACTAAGGAAATAGATAGTGAAGACGATGGAAACGATGAAAACGATATCGCTAATTTAATTAAAATAGATGTAGCCTGTCATAATAGAAATGTTGAATTTGTTCTCAATACTTTTAAATCTCAAGACATATTGTATGTGATTCGCGCCATAGAAAAAAGTACTTGGCTCATAACAGATAAGCAATATTCCCATATAATAAACGTAGCTTATATGCAAAATGAGCTGTTCCCAACAATGACAATCAAAGCGAAATTAAAACTATTGAAACACATTAAACACCATTTAAAAGATGAACCTCGTGTTGAAGAATTTTATAAGAATGAAACTAATCTAAAGCTAGCCATGAAATGGCTGCCGAATTGCTCCGTTGCTTTCATTGAAGCTAACGTAATCAAACATTTAGGTCATTTACAGCCGCAAATAATCAAAAGAATATGTGAAAAATCATTTAGCATATTTAAAAAAATTGTTGAATGTGGTAGTAGTGTTAGCAATCTATTCGAAAATACCATATTTTTGCTTCGTTCTCATCCCAATGAGTATTTCGAAATATTAATGAAACAAACAGCTAATCACGAGAAAAACTACTTGATACAATTTAATAGATTAAACGCTAAGAACACAGAAATATTAATGAAAAATTTCTCCGAGCAAGTAATTGCAAACTTCCTACAATTTAGTCGGCACATTGATATACCCACGTTCGTTAAGTTTTTGAGAAATATAAATATAAAAAGCTACTTGTTTGAGCAAGTAAATAAAATCACTACCGCTGAGAATCAAGCGCGTTATTACGTTAATTTTCATCATATTTTAAATTATAAAACAATAGCACTATTCGTCAAAAGAATGCCAAAACATGAACAATTTGGTTTTGTGAAAGACGTATTTATTGAAAATAATCCCGTTGGCATTACGAAATCGCCAGAAATAGCCGCCAAAATTAAATTACGCAAAGAAATCCACGGCCAAAGCTACAACTGGTATGAATTTGCGCCATTTGACTTGGCATTTGAAAAATTAAAAGTTCTAATACATCAATCGTTTTTAGACACAAAAAACAGATATTTTATTTTAAATGTTCTTACAAAGTGCTTGAACAATAACTTAACACATATAAATGTTTTACTTAAATATTATATTGCTGAACACATAGATGATCCAGTTGATAAGCAATGTGAGTTCGTTGAAAATTTGTTGTTACAAACGAATGTTATAAGGTACGATAGAAACACTTGGGACAATTTAGATCTTATATTTAAGAATATGGGGGTTTATAATACAGAAGAGGACGGACCGTGTAAATTCACCAAATGCGTAGAAACTATATTTATGTACAATGCAATAAAAGATGATATAATCCTAGAAGTTATTGAAAAGAAGTTCGTATTTACAACTTTTAAACCGCTTATTAAGTTGCTGAAGGAACATGAAAATAGAAACTTATTCAACTTCTTATTTAGATATTTGATTCAGAGAATCGAAACGAAATCGGTAACAGGAAAAAAAGAATTTCAAGAGGTCATTGGTTTGCTAGAAAATGCACTAAAATTAATAAATGATTATGGGATAGATATATCCAAATTTAAAATCATTTGTAACAAAATTAAAGAACTAGGAAAAATAAACAGCAACAACTCGTGGAAAATAAATTTATCATGTTTATTTAATGTAAAAAAATCTTGGAGAAAATTATTCTTCGAGGAATCATTAATAATACACCCTTCCGAAGAAACTATTATGAATGCTTTGAAACATGACCCTCAACTTTTGAAACGTTACAGCCCAGTAGTAGAGAAAATACGTCGCAATTACTCGTTGTTGCACGTAAACCGTAAACTAAAGATATACTGGCCTCAGACGTTAGCTGATGAATGGACTCAAGCATATCTGAAAAATTTAGATACATTAGGAGACGATGGTAAAGCTTTAGTACGTGGTCTATGCGTAATATCGCCAAAAGAAACTATCACTGAAGTGATTCAAAAGTATACACCAAAAGATGAAAAAATAAATTGGTCAGAGACAAATGAAAGCGAGTTGAACACGCAAAGGAATTTAGCTATAAACATGCACCTAGCCCGACCACAAATACACCCTGATCTAGTGCTCGGATACGCGAAAGGCGATTACTTAAAATACGCATTACCATCAGTGCTTGCAATCTTCTACAACTTAAATTCGTCGCAAACCCATGAGTATATACCTAAATTACTGAATGCTCCTGTATCATTACGAAAACATGGCGTTCGAATTGCTTTCTCTAAATTAGCAATTGAAGAACTCAAAGAGATCTGTACAAATATATGGAACAATGCTAAAAATGCAACGATTCGCAAGGTTTTGTTTGAATTCTCTTTTAAACGTTTATGCAATAAAAGAAAAGACAGTAAAATTGCGTGGGAAATACTTAAATCATTTTTAAATAATTTATCGTATGCAGAAGACAAAAGTGTATACAAATTACTACCAGAAATATCTAATATACCTGATTCAGTGAAAATAGAGTATTTCATGCAAGTATATAAGTTTTTGGAAAAACTAATACAGAACTCCGATAAAGAAAACGAGACCTATGTAAATTACAAAGACATGATGATATCCAACGCAAGAGAAATGATACATTTATTTCCTGAAGAATTTGTTATTGAGTTCATACAGCAGCTGTTAGATGAGAAATTTTTCAAAATTAAGAACCCATATATACTCCAAACGTCCGATTACGGTGTGATAACAATATTAAGCTCTTATCTTTTGTCTACAAATAATGTGAAAGAACAGACTAAGCGATATGAAAAACTCATGTTGCCTCTTATTAAGCGATCGTGTGCTATGTGGGAGGAGCCAAACAACAGTTTTATACGTAGACACATGCACGAGCTTGTTAAATGTCTTGCCATAGATTTAAAGGAAATAGTTTTTCAAAAAGATTATATTGTTCCATACAAAATGTTCGTAGACATCCAAAGTAAATTTATAAAGGGATTGTCCAAATCGCATAACTATATAATAATAACGGAATGGAATCTCTTACTTGTGTTCACAAAATTAATGACTAAACATCCTAAGAATGACTCTAACTGGGGTCAGTACAGCGAGGAACTAGCGCCATTATACGGTTCAGCGGTTTTACAATGCCTGAAGCAAGAAGTGGCTACCCACTTCCCAAGAATTTACACTATATTCATAAAAGCATTAAGAGAATTGCTTAGATGGCTTATGGATTTTAACCTAATGGATATAATATTTATTAGTTTGTTAGCAGACCCAAAATTCATACCTGGGTACTTGGCGTGTGCAGATTTACTACAATCGCCAAGTGATCTTGAAGACAGAATGGAGCTAGCCAATTTATATTTAACTCACCCGTCTATTGAAGTGAGGATGCATTTTCATTGTGTTTGGAACGCAGATCGGCTTATAATGAGTATGCGGTCTTAAGCGAAATATATCATTCTATTTCTTTCTTGTATATGTACTCGTACACTGCTGGCTCGGAGTGAGAAAGTCAATTTGATTCGTTTCGCGTGCTAATGTCAAGTTGATGTCAGTTTTTGCCGAAATTAATTCCGTCATATTTCAAATCTTAGATAAAAGGAATGTATTTATTGATCATATTTTCGGCCGATCATAGGAGGCCATAGTTAATTAATAAAAATGGAACCTTCTTATTCTTTTTACTGTACCCGCTTACTTCATTCTGCCTCGTTACATGGCTCGCGGGGATCCAACTCTGAGACGGCCATACCAGATCGCTTGAGTAGATGCGTGTCAAGTATAATTACATTTTTTCCCATTCTAAATTGAAAGTTTATTTCTATATAAATTAAAAATAATATCCGAGATGGCAACCTTTTGATTAGGATTAGTTATTATGTTATTAATCATGTAAATCAACTATAAATAAATTCTAATACATAAATCTTTCTCACATTAGGGTTTAAAAGTGTATGCATAATTATGTCTGTATTCTGTCATCTAACCTAAATTTGTGTCATTTAATGTAAATGTTGTATTAAATAAAACTTCAATATACGAATAGTATCTTATTTTATTTACTTACACAATTACATCTTAACATTAATATACCACTAATAAACTTATATTAGTCACATATTTTTAAATTGCGCAATCGAAAACCAAAGAAATATTATGAATCAAAATCTGATACACTGAAATTATTATTGCTCACTATTTAATTCTATAGTAGTATAGCGGAATGTAAAATTTTCGTCTGTAATATTTTATACATTTTGCATTTTCAATAATATCAGATTGTTCCCTTTCTAAGTGGAAATAGATTGAACAAGATCTTACATTTGTTCTCGAGCGTCATAATTAAATTCTAAAAAGAATGAAATGTCATGTAGCCTAGTGACAACACTCAACAGCGTATTTGGGCATTGAAATGTCTAACAATATAATCTTTCTGGAATAAATTCCTAGTGAGAATGAATGAATAAATAGAGATGAAACCAGATTCAGTTGAATCGTATTCGAAAGAATATTCCCATCTTAAACATCTTTTTTTAAAGCTGGAGTTCAGTAGACAGACAGAGCCCTTATGATAGCAGGTGGTCACCGACGTCTAGAGGTTTGCAAACGCGCTCCAGGCCTCGAAGGAACTTTAAAACGCCTTTTTTTTAAAAAAACCCCATAACGTTTTGCGATGGGAAATCCTCAGTCGAAACTACATTCATTCCAAAATTTGAATAGTATGTAGTATGCTTATTTTGGTGATGAGGTGAAATTGTATGATGCACACCCCACTGCTTGGGGATGTGTGGGATTACAGTGCAATGCGTCCCTATAGTTGACAAGGGAGGAAGGCACGTCTCTGTTATACCCGCTAAAACCACCCCACTATTCCTTTAGTGCGCCAAAGCCCTAACGGTACCGTTAATTTTAAACCTTTGAACTTACGATTTACAACTGAATATTTTATTCTTTACATCAAATATTTCCGCTGAATTATTATGAATTAAAAAAAAATTTAGAGTCAAATAAGTGGTTACACAATATTATTTCGTGGTCAAAAATAATTGACCTTTGATACAAAATAGAAAAACTCCCGTGTTATGTTTACATCTAAACACAAGGTTTTTCGCATTTAACGGATTAAGAATAGTCGCGTTTCAGTACATCGTGCCACCTGCGATTCAATTGCTTCTGGACAAATAAAAAAAAACACTAGCCATGGATATAAATCTCTAAGATAGAAAACAATATATATTATTGAAAATGCCCAATCATATTTTTCCAAAATAAAATATAGACTTCACCGAATTTTCATAATGAATTGAACTGGCAGGACTTAAACATCCATCACAAAACACAATTGAGGCAACAAGTGCCAACTATGGCCGCGAGAGCAAAAAGTCTAATTTATATTTTTGCATGTATGTAACATGCAAAAAAATCTATACAAAACAAAATCCACATTAGGGGCCATCCATAAATTACGTCACACGTTAAGGGGGAGGGAGGTCGACGAAGTGTGAAAAGGAGGTGGGAGGGGTCCTAAATTGTGTGACGTCACATTTCCAAATCTACGTGTTAAAACACGAACTTTGCACTATTAACGAAATACTCAAAAACATTTGCAACTTTATCTTGATGAAAATGTTTGAAAAAAAAATTGAAATGCGAGATTATCGCATGTTGTGATGTACAACGATCTAGCCTTTACCGACTATTCCGAGAGGGGTTTTTACCACCACCTGTCAGACGGAAAGCTGGTACTAACTGTAGAAAAAAATGACGCCGAAGGTAAATTCATATAATACTAATTTCGGAACTGTTGTTCAAACAACAATTGAATTCAAATTCAATAATTTCTAATTCCAAAATATGTGACGTCACACTAGGAAGGGGGGGGGGGAGTCTACCAAATGTGACCAGCTGTGACAAGGACGGGGGAGGGGTCAAAAATCTTGAAAGTCGTGTGACGTAATTTATGGATGGCCCCTTACAGTAAAAAAAATTCTTTACTGGTCGTAATATTTGAATGTTCCTGTACGGGCCTCGGGCAGTAGAGAAACACATGGATGGTTTTAGTGGGTATACCAGAAACAACAAGTGTAGTGGCGAACAGGCGTACTGCACGAGAATTCCACACACCCTGCCAGGAGCCCCCGAAGTCTTGAGTTGTACATAAAGCATTTCCATCTCTTTCAAAAAAGATTTTAATTTTGCATTTAGACATTTTGCTTTCACAGACTATCCCTGTCAACTTTTGGATCAAAACACTATGTACATTTTATTTACTTTTTTAATTAGTTTTCTTTTTTTAATAAACTCAATCTAATTGAAAATGTGTATTTTCTTATTCTCACAACTGCATTTTTATTTTCACTCTGACATATTAGCTACTTCAGTGTACATGTCATTTGGTTAACATGGTTTTTGAAATAACTATATAGTTACCATATATATGGTTACAAATTATATTACTATTACAAATTTAAAATCATACTAATCTTAAAATACAGTTAAAACCGTTTATGCCGACATACCGGTTATATTGGCCATCGTTAAAGGTCCAAACAAAACAATCTTAACTATGTGGCCCCAATCCCATCTAGATGGCAACCACCTCTGGTCTCCATCTAGATGGGATAAATAAGCCACCATAGTAACCGTGTGCTGTGTGCCATTTATACCGGATCACAATCCAACATAAATAACCCAAGTTCCTGTTCCTGTGCAAACGGCAACGGTTAACAGTGGCCCTTAGCGTCACAAAATTCCAGCGACGATAAGTGCTTATTAATAAGTGCGCCGTCAGCCTGACTGCTGAAACCCAGCAACTTAAAAAAAAATCTGAATTAGAATGATAATATGAGCGGGCCGTCAGCCTATCTACAGCAATAAAAAAAATATGAATGATAGAAAATGAATTTCCAATATATTTTGCTTTAAGCCAATATGGTTCAGATGGAGCATTTCCGTTTTCACTGAAAACATTATTTCAAATGAAATTTTGTTTTGATCCAAAAGTAACCTACTATATATTTTTTTACAAAGTCTAGCAGTCATTTTCAATATTTTGTCAAAAAAATTGAAAAATTATTACAACATTGTAATACATAAAGTTAATTCTAATTCCTTTTAAAATTACTCTCGCATGTGGCAGATCTGAAACAAATATATTTTTATGCAATTTCAACTGCATGACTGACTGATGAAAATGAATCCCAATAGTAAAAAAAATGTAAATATATTTTTTGCCCATAGGTTTTAATTACAACTGAGTATCTTGCTGACAGAGCTGAAGAAGCTAACAAACATTGGAAGTACATTATATAGTAAAAAGGCAATGCCTTACAATGAATTGGAATATTAGATTACTAGCCACCAAAAGCTTAGGTGGGGCCCCTACATAGCATAAATGATATTGAGACAGTTTGGACTCTTTAATGTTTATATTTACAAATGGGTTATTACTCATTGACAACCTCAGTGAGGGAACAACTTTTTCATGTCAACACCTGTGGAGGTCACGGGGTCTGGTTCTCATCCTGAGTCTGTTTTCTTTATTTACATGTATTAATTTACACAAGTATATAAGTAGTACATATATATCTGTTGTCTAGTACACATAAACACAAGCACTCTTTGATAGATAGCACTGTGTCAATTGTCCCAGTATATATTTTTATTTATTTAGCTAACAACATCTTACAAATAAACTATATACTTCCACTTTGTCGGGGGTGGTGGATGAGGTTTATTTATTTTAAAAATTTGAATTACACATGACAATAGTAGATATTAAATATTCACAAAAATTATGAACATAGAGCACAAAGCAGTCTCATTAGTTGCTTTTGACCCAGTTGTAGTTCAACTACCTACAGTTATATACATGACAAGCATTTTCGTGAAGATAGCTGACAGAATCATTTTTAACTTTTATAATTAGTTAACATCATTGATTTAATTATTGTTCTCACAGCACTGATTTTATTTTACATACCTTGAAATAATCTTCTAGTCATCATTATTGCCCTCATCAGGTGCCGGTGTGTGCCATGTGAGCCTTTCCTCATAGAATTGTATCACAACCTGGGGGCACCTTACATTCGCCTGTCTGGCTGGCACAAGATCCGCCTCATCTGTTCCTTGCCACTTCATCAGGAACATCAGCTCACCACTACTGTCTGTAGCACCTGAAGATTATAAAATAATGTTAAGAATTAATAAAAGATGTGTCAATGTAAACATGCTTCTGAACTTATTACAAAAATCTTGTGTTGATCAAGTTTTATACAATATTACATTGACATTCAATTCTCAGTTCCCAGAAAAATTAAATCTTAAATTTTTTATACTGTAGAATACAATAACAATGAAAAATGCCTATCTAATAGATACTATTCTAATGTTTATATTCAAACAATTATTCCATCCATGCATAAAAGGTAGTCGAAATCTCGCCTCCTGATTGTTGTTATCTACCCTCACATTTAGTGAGGTGAATAGTGAAAGCGAGCGTGGGACATGAGTAGTATCACATGAGTCTCTAAACACGCAGGTCTATATAAGTTCAGCTTCAGTTACACCAAACTTACTCTCATTGGTCGTGCCATAAACATTGTGTGTTCAGTGTCTAGTGTGAGACATTTAGCTTGTGTCGTGCAACAGTTAATCCGTGAGCAGGAGCATACCTGAACCAAACCAGGAAAGGGTGGAATTAAGGTCAGTGCGAATTTTCCTCCTCTCTCATATAGGCCACTGCTCTTGAGCTACCTCTCATCCCTGTACAGTGCACTTTCGGTCCATGACCAACATCATACATACAATATTAGTATGCTATGCATAAGAAATAGGTAAATTACTAATAATAATTATAACAATGAGCTCCTCGTGTGAATAGACATTATACACGGCATGCTTGTCCAAGGCGAACACATACCGTGACCTTGATATGCACCTCAAAGCACCAAACCACAGTGCAAGCGCAGTACTAAGGTGTATCTTCCATAATTATTTTCAAGCTATTTTATACTTGAATCTAAAGTATAATTTGCGCTGTACATCACTTCTAAGAGAAGAGGCGACGAAATTGCTGCACTACAGTTGACAGCAATTAAGAAATGGTTCATTAAAAATTTAAATGAAAATATATTTAGAAACTAGACATAAATGTCTATCTATCTACATCATTATATAGGAGAAATCTGATATCTAGAGAAAAAAGAAATAGCAGACCAGCAAATTTTATTTCCCGCATCTTTCAGAAAGTTAAGAAAAAAAATTACCACGGTTTCATACCTTAAATAAAAAAAAGCAATGCATGATCTCATGAGATTAAAAAACCCAGGATGTCTAGTCACAAAGTACAGAGTATACCACTTGGCTACTAGTCCTGTTACCATAGCCATAAACAAATCCACTGAGAGCTTATTCTTCTTTCTTCATCACACAATTTTAGTAGCATCTAGCTTTCACACTATGCATAGCCCATGGCCTCCTACTGCATATTGTCATTTTTTACAACACAATCTTGTAATGCAGCATGCATTTGAGGTAATATTGAAGTAGGTAAATAATTATTCATAAAACTCACCAATTATCTTTTCTGGTTTCAAACCACGGTCAAAGCCTGAAGCTTTCTTGTCATCGGTTTTTGTCTTTTTGGCACCTTTCAAATCGGGTGTTGCTGCAGTGGACTTCCTTTTCTTAACATCTTTGTCAACTTTTGCACTCTTCCCCTCTATAATTAAAATAGGTTGAATGTGTAAATTTGTAGAAACAAGATTCTATAATAATAATAAATATACTGTCAAAGTCAACACAACACAAGTACCATCTAGCCCCTCAATTGGCAGCAATGTTAGTGTTTATGGTTACTAGACAACTGATATATTACTTATATACTTTTCTTTTGTCAATAAATACATATACACATAATTACTCACTCAAAAAATGGATTGAGCATGTGACCACCACAGGGGTTGCAGTGTGTGAAAACCATTATAAAAAGACCAACCATTTTTACTATAAAACTAGCCGTACTCGCCTGCTTCGCTGGTCGAATAACAGAAAAAGGTACTTTTCCGTTAGCCAGGCGCAAAGGGTAGGTTAGATAATTTTTTGCTTAGTATTAATTAATATTTATTCATATTTTATTATTATTAAAATTATTCTAATTGTGCGAATAACCACACAGATATGGGTGGTCATAAAAAAAAACAACTGTAACCTCCCACAGCCTGTGTCAGAACACATGAACACCCGATTCTGTACATTTCAAACATGATGTGTGAACAACTGCAGATCTTTATCTTTTTTTTTATTTTTACAGAAGATTGTCAGGTGAGAAGAGAAAAATGAATGTGTTAGGATTTTAAAATAGTGTTTATAAACACATACCTGCTTCTTTCTTTAGTCTTGCATCTTCAAAAGCTTGTATAAGGTCTGGACAGTCGAGGTTTTCCTCTGGTTCCCAGGTATTGTCTGCATCACTGTAACCTTTCCATTTAAGATAATATTCTACCTGAAAGAATTAGTGATAACAGTTCCATTACTAGCTGTATCAATGGTAAACAAATCAGGGGACATTGACATAAGCTGGATCCAATCGAGCAGAAGAACAGAGCATACTCATGAGATTACAACAAGACAATAAACAAATACAATAAGCTTATCATAATCTCAATATGCCTGCAATCTTTTTATAATTCTTCTGCACTAGCTGTCCAACTTTACAAAGCTCTGCCTCTTGATGCTTGCTTAATAATTGCATTTGTTTTATTATACTAATCATATAGTCATAATACTATGTTATGGAGCAGATGAGTCTTGGAACAGAGACAGCATCTCAGGAAACATGTGAAGCTATCCAATGAACTGTGCACAATTGTCGGACACAGCATGATGAAAAAGGTATGAGACTGTGATGTGTAGTGCAAACTTGGCAAGGCCTATGTCCAGCAGTGGATGACGATTGTACAAACACTATAGAATTTATACTAAACACATTAAGTTTTATTGATAGTATCTCCAGATTAAAGGGTGCCTGGATGCGATCACTTTGAGTGATAAAGCCTATTATGTCTTAACTGTATATCAAAATAAGTTGCAACTGTCACATCCTTCTATCATAGGATTTTAGAAATAATTACACATACTTCCATATGTTTCACAACTTCATATGAAGGAATGGTGTGCTAATATCAGCATTATGAATACATATCAACTTACTGAAGACATACAATTACATACCTTTCCATTTCTTACACGCCGATCTAAAACTTTTTCTACTGAAAATTCTTCTTCACCCTCAGGTTCAGCGGGATCTTTCTTCTTCTCAGCCATTGCGTATACTGGAAATGATAACAAACATGAACAGTCTAGCTTAAAGATCTTATGCCAGATTGGCAAATTAAAACAACAACATTAAAGGTTAACCTCAAAATCGTTCTAATTTAAATAGTTTAGTAGCCAAATTAGAATATAATGTTCAATGAAAACAGTAATATAAGGAAAAACAAGAATTAAAATCATCTAAAAAGACATCCCGCCATTTTGAACGCTATGAAAGCTTGGAGACAAATCACAAGAACAATAATATCCAAATAAACCCATATACAGACGCTGGATTATATTTAACAAATTATGCAAGAATTTTATCTTCAGTGAACAAAGTACAACAATAAAATATAATAAAAACTCACCGGTAAAATGCTAACACCAGCACCACGCGAAGCACGAACGAGTGAATGACGAATGAGTGAATGAGCACAGGGCACAGACTACACTACTAAACTAATCGAATGAGTGAGCAAATTGACAAGACAAAGATTATCCTAATTTAAATTCAAGCAGATTCCAACTTCCAACTTACAAAAAACCAGTGTTGCCGTTTTAGCGACTTTGTCGCTAGATTTAGCGGATTTTGGATGTGTCTAGCGACATTTTTTTTCCATCTAGCGACAAAAATAAATTTAGCGACATCTAGCGACTTTTCGATATTTTTTTGTTTGATCGGTTTTATGCGTCTCACTCTATCAAAAGATGTACAGATATAGCTATTTATTTTTTGTTTATTAGTTATTTATTTTTTGTGACCTTTGACCCCGAGTAAATTTTTTTGCACGTGCCGGATCGATGGGAACATTTTACATTTTCTTTATAATAGTGTATTGAACGATCCTACCAATTTTCAGCCTAGCCGGAATTTTTGTAACCTTGGATGTTTAAATTGACCGAAATTGAATTGAAATATCCTTCGGTTCAACAAAATCATATTCTATGGTTCGATATAACACTTGAAGTGCAATCGTTCCAATTATAGCTATCTTTTTTACTCGTGTGCTTAGCCCATCTTTTGTACTTTTCATTAATGCTACTTGTCAACATGTGTGCATTATATCGGTATCGGTAAGGCACGATCAGATTGGAAGAGTCAGTTACTATGAGGTAACATATCTTGTATATAAAATCATTGTATCTATGTTTTTTTTACAAATAAAAATATTTTAAATATAGTTTCTTTTTTTGCTGACACTACTTTTCAAGTGATGTCATATCACCAACGGCAAACGGATAGTACATAAAAAAGCTGACAACGTTTTGTGTATTTATTTTAATCCTCCTGTGCCAACCCTATCAGAATACGTAACAATTTTGCTCGCTCTTTAGAAGCTTGGTCTCTGTACGTTTATTTATTTAATCATGTGGTTTTACCATGGAAGTATTATGTACTACGTACAACAGGAATGAGCTAAAATAAAGAAAATAAACCTTAAGCTAAAGTCGGAAGAGTCTTGTTGCGCGCAAAATAAAAATGAAGCCGAGTGAGAGGGCAGCCACTGTACCCTGTGTCCCGTTCTAACACTTCTAACAGTGACTTAGAGTTGCCAGAGTTAAATTGATTTCAATCCTTTCGTTGTTTGTAGAAAAATATGCGATTGATGTAATGTAACGAAGTAAAAACATTTACTTCTAAAATGTTTCTAAATATAAATAATAATTTATTACCGACATGTTAAAGCAATATTATTTGTTGCTACGTGTAAAACCTTATTAACGCAAAAATTTTGTGATTGGCGTATATGTTTTCTTTTATTTGTATGAAAATACGGACACCTGACCTGACAACCCCACATGAAATCGCCGACTCAGACGTTAATGGCGGAGTGTTTTTTGATTTCGTGATATTTTTGAAGATTTTTCGTTATAATGGGGAGAATTTGTGTCGTGGAGGCTTGCGGAAGCGAGTATTATCCTGATTGTCGTTTATCTTTTCACAGGTAATAGTTTTAAACATAATTTGTTAGTGAAGAATTAGGGTAACCATTCATGACTATCCAATCCTTTTTTTTTTGGTCTCGGAGAAAAACCCTCTCTTGACGGGTTCCCCCAGCCCGGGGGGACCGAGGGATATGTGGAACTCCGGGAAAGATGTTCGGCCATCCGACTACCCACTAAAAAACCCCGCTGTTCTCCTATCGCCTACGCCCAGGCCTACGGAAATGTGGCCTGCCGATCTCGTGGCCCGGGCTGGCGCCAGCCCACCCTTTCTCAAGGCGGGCCTCTTCTAAAGTGTTAACGCCAGGGGGTCAGGGTTTCGTCCCCCCGGCGCTCTCCTGAGTTCTCAAGGAGTTGAGGGGGGCCGCGGAACAGCACGCGGCCCTCTCCCTCGCGGCAATAGTGCGGGCGGCAGATCCTCCACCGAGGGGCCGCCCTCGGCCGCTTTCTACGGCGGCCGGAGGTCGTTGCTTGCCCTCCGGCGCCGACGACGTGGCCCGCGTTGGCGGGAGCTAACTACCGCTCCCGCTCCGCCGCCTCCTTTGCGGACATTACTGCCTCGCAAAAGGAGGCGACGGCCGTCCATCCAGCATCGCCCCCGACCATGGACAGAACCAGGGCCGGGAGCGACAGGTCCGCGGCCAACTCCGGACGGGACTCCCATCCCCATGGCGCGCTAGTCAGGCGTGGGTATGACTACCAGACGACACTCCAGAAAAACCAGGGAGTCGCCCAACGTCGTAGTCGGCCCAGCAAGACCAACCGACAGTGAGGATGCGATTCCCGCCCTAGGAACACTTTCTGTGCAGGCGCAGTCGAAATAGGCATGGTTTCGACTACCAAATCAGGGCCCGGGGCAGAACCCGGGACCCCAATCAGTAATCGAAACCATCCCACGGAGGACCACGCCACGAACAGAGAGCGAAGTTGGAAAGGATGTAGGAGGTAGACGGGAAGAAAGGTAGGACTCTGTCGCCTCGGACGGAGAGAGGAGTGAGGCGACGGATAACTTAAATACCTATGCATTTTTTATTCCTTTCTCTATTAAAGTAACTTTGTTTCAATTTCAGATTTCCTAAAGATCCTAATTTTAGGGAAATATGGATAAATATTATACCCATGAACTCTGACCGATGCATCAGTTATATGTAGCCAACATTTTAAAGCTCAAGATTTTGTTGCTTGTTTATCACGACCAGTATTAAAATGTGAGGCAGTGCCCTCCGTTTTTTTGATGGTAAGTAATTTTGTAGGATTTTATATCTTATTGTAGGTAAAAAGGTGCCCTAATGTGAGAATTCGGTGTTCGTTCGTCCGTGTGCCCTGTATGTTATTATAATAACATGTCGTTTAGGCCTTTAAAAGTGGGTTAGGGGGTGGGTTAGGGACCCTATTCAAACTGGGACCAGGGCCAGTAGTTTCATACTTGGTTCCCTAATCATTTCGTCATTCTGTCAATTTGAGACTTAATTTCGTCGTACATTTTTAACCTGTTTTACTCGATATCAGTCAGCCGGCCTTTGCAAATTATTTGGGGAGTCTTTTGAATTCGGCCTTAAGATGTTATGTTACTAACGAATTTAATCGATAGATATTAATGAATTATAACCTATTTTCAAGGAATATAATTATCTATAAAAATGTTTCAATACTTTTTTCCTGAGAGCCACCATTTTTTAGATATATGCTGACGATCGAAGAGACATGCGATGTGTCATTATTGGGGCAATTTACTTGCACCCAGAATGAGGAAGACAAACAAGGAGAAGAGGAAGCAGAAGTTTCTGATAATATAGATTTTGATGGATAAATTTTCATAATTTTTTTATTTACACCCCTTTTGTCATTTTCAACCCTTGCTAATATCTATAGTCATTCAATAGCTCCAAATTGAACAGAATCACAACAGATCAGTGGATTAGGCCTACCGGGGAAACCACATTAAAAAAACGCGCTAAGTATACACCTGAAAGGTGGCGTGGAAACGTGTGCATATTATGACGACTACAACTTTTTGTGTATCCACTAAAAATTCTATTAATAAAGATTTGTCTTTTTAATTTTGTAGTTTTTTTGTACTTATTCGCACTAAATACGTAACTGAATCTCTGTGGATTTATTTATACCAGTTGGTACATGTTATCGAAAAAATCCATCTGAAGCAATGATGTGCTGACATCAGATCACAAATCCTTTTTATAATTATTGTCCTTATATCATATTTCAATATGGTCACCATCGTCAGAGAGGGATAAAAGGTACAGTTACTGGGCTCTCGCTCGGCTTCAATTTTGCAACAACAGCTTAGGCTGGCCGCACACACTCGGTTTCCTGATTAGGTTTCCGGATCAGGAATTCAGATTTGGAAGTCCGTGAGACTAGCGCAAACGTCCGGTTATTTGTATTCGGAATTTTATACGGCCAGTATGTTTCCAGACCGTGAAAGTACGTTAGGTATCATGGATGACGACGAATTGATTGCCATTGCATTTTTACTCAACCTAAACAAAAAGAAGAATCGTCGCTATTGGGTACACCCGTTGAATACTCAGAGATTAACAGAGAGTCAATTCTATCTCAAAAGAGCAAAATTACGAGCACACCCAGAAGAATTCTTCAAATATTACAGAATGTCAATGAAATCTTTTGATGAGCTTCATAATGGCATACGAGAGAAAATAAAAAAGCAAAATACATGCATGAGATTGTGTTTGGATACGGAAGAAAAGTTGACCATAACATTAAGGTATGTGTTTATTTTAAATCAAATTCTTGTACATACATTACACTTTATTAAATTTTAAATAATTTTCAATATTATTCTCTTGGGAATCTTCAGACTGGACAATTGAGAACTGTGCAGCCTCACTATATTCAACATTAGCAGTCTCTGGTATGGAATACACGGGATAGTCTTGAACAGGATTTTCTTGGGTAGTTGATTGGGAAGGTGTAACATTAGTAATTGAGTGGATAACAAGCTTAGGTTTAGATGTACTTGTACAGGGGACATTTTGCTGTTGGAAGTATGAATGAAAAGTCGGTGCCGACGGAGATGGGCTTTTAAAATTTAAAGGTGAATTTTGCGGTACATATATATTTCGTTGCAAACATGGAACCGAAGGTGGTGATGGAGTATATGAAAACTGGTAACGAGAAGGCGAGCTTTGCGATACAGGAGTGTATGAACTATGGACATAATGAGGGCTTGGCAATGACCCTGATGAATTGTCACTGTACATATACTGAGATTGTGGTGACGATGGATCGTTTTCCATAGTGACATTTTTGACCAATTGAAGCATACCCAGTTGAAAATTAATTTTTTGATGATGATTCATTTTTTTCATATAACTTCTGAAACTTAGTAAAAATTTGGTGTCGTCATCTTCGTCAGTATTGGATGACTTAGCATCTGTTTTTTGTCTTTGTTGCAAAATATTTAATATCTGAGTTGGAACATCTTTCTTCCTTTTCTGATAAACCACAGATGAAGTTTGTACTGGTGACCCCATATGATTGATATCTTCTGATTTAATAGTTTGTTCTTCATTTTCTGATTGTAGTTGTGGTTGAGTACTGTCTGAATCTTCTTTTGGATAGTTCCCTTCAGAATCTCTTTTAGCAAATATGGGTGTAAGGAAATATAGCAATGAACTATAGACATATATTTTGGACTTTCTAGCTGCACTTCCAGTAGGAACATTTTTGTTTTTTTGAATTTCTTCTTCAATTCGGCACCTGTAAATACGTTAAAAATAAAATTATATTATTTTGTTTTTCAGATTCCTGGCAACTGGTTGTAATTTTGAAGAATTAAGAACAGAATATCTGGTGGGAAGCCGAACAGTCTCTGCGCTAGTTAAAGAAACTTGTGCAGCTATTTGGGAAGTGTATCAACCCTTAGAAATGAGACCACCGTCATCAAAAGAACGTTGGATAGAAATTGCTGATAATTTTTATAGAAATACTAACTTCCCAAACTGTGTAGGTGCAGTTGATGGAAAGCATATCCGTTTGATTTGCCCCCTGCACAGTGGGTCTGCTTTTTATAACTATAAAAATTACTATTCTATTGTATTGTTGGCAGTAGTAGATTCAGACTACCGGTTCATAGCTATAGATGTGGGTGCTTTTGGCAGAGACAGTGACAGCAATATTTTTAACAATTGGGTTTTTGGGAAAATGTTAAAAGAAAATCGCCTTAATTTGCCTGAAGCAAAACCTCTGCCAGGAAGTAATGGACCACCTCTACCGTATGTGTTTCTAGGTGATGAGGCCTTTCCACTGAACAATAATTTTTTGAAACCTTATCCAAGATGTAACCTCAATAGTCAACGACGAATCTTTAATTACCGACTGAGTCGATCTCGACGTATTGTGGAATGTGCTTTCGGTATTCTTTCAAACAAGTGGAGAATATTTCATACTAATATGACCATTCCACCAGATTTTGCTGTTCTAGTAACGAAGACAGCATGCGTTTTGCATAATTTTGTACGCAGACGTGATGGTTATAAATTTAAAGATACGTTGACGCATTACTTCGAGGATTTACCATTCAGTTCTCAACGACAATCCACAAACCGAGGCAGAGCTATGAGAGATAATTTCGCTGAGTACTTCATGACGTCGGCTGGTGAACTATCATATCAATATAGCGAAAGAATTATTAACCCACATTAATTCAACAATAAAAAGATTATTTATATACATTCTTACATTTGTTTGCTTTCTCTGTGCACGTTTTCCAATCCTTAAAAACCTCTTTACAAATCTGCCCCCAAGCTAAATCCTTTATGTCTCTATTGTGGTAGTCCGCATTATTAATATCCCATAAGCATGGATATTTTTCGACAGACATTATTAAATTTTCGGTCTCACACATTTTGTTATGCAAAACAACAAAAACGTTTTCTTACGGAGAATGAACGGCTTGAGCTCGATAGACGACCACTCAGCACAACGCTAATGCGGTTCTGAACGCAAATTTCCGTTCGTGTGCGGAAGACGAGCCAAAATGTACGCGAGCGCTGCGTTCGGGATGACGTCATTAGGTTTTTTTCCGTTCTTACGACCCGAACGCAGGACGAAAATTTCGAACCGGACGTTAAGTTTTTTTCCGTACGGAAAAAATAAGAACGTATGCGCCTTGTTGGACATTTTGTATGTAAACAGAGCATTCAAGTTTCGAAATCTGAATTCCTGATCCGGAAACCTAATCAGGAAACCGAGTGTGTGCGGCCAGCCTTATTCCTCACTTATTATTTCCATGGGTTTTACTGACACTTCTCTCTTTTCTTCTTCTTTGTCCCCCGCACGCCCCACCCGTGCTTCCCTCGCGGTATTCAACTTCGCATTACGTCCAATTTTCTTGTGGAATCCGTTGTAATGTGAACAGCACTGTCCGGTGTCCGGTTTCAGGCAAATCTGCCGGGCCGGCGTAGTGAAAACCCGGCCTAAGTGTTATAAAACGATTTCAATTTATAAACTATGAAAGAACGAACCAAAACATTAACTTGAAAAACACAAAACCTCTTTAATAGGCAAGGCAATTAGATTTGATACCAAGTCATAAGATTATAAAAAGATTCTTATTTGCAATTGGCAGCGCTGTTTATTTTATTTTATCTGTATTTGTGTCTGTCTGAATTATACGGGAAAGTTGTAAATAATTTTTGTAAGAATCTTCACAAAGCACTATTTTTCGGTTGTGATGTATTAAAAAGTGATTTAATGGCTAACGAATGAGTTCTGTGAAAGTGATGGAAAAACATAAACAGTGGGCCTTATGAAACAAAAAACTATCATTGCGCACGATCCCCTAACGCCATTTTGAAGCGAAATTTTGTATGTAAGTGCCAAGTATTTCGCAATATTTTCGATTTTCACCCTCTTAATGGGGGTGCAATTAGTAATTGTGAACAGTGATAGTAGTATAGAGCTTCAAAGAGTATGCTGATAAATGATCAACTGTATTGTTAAATGCTCCAAATCCCGTGGTCTGGTCGAGGTGGGTTGTAGCGCCGATTAACTAGTTCGCATTAATTAAATTAATAGAGCTATTGCTTCAAAGTGATGAATTATTAGCATATAAGAATTCATAAACGATTATTGTTTTCACCACTTTGACAAATGTGGCCTTTGGGCTTAGTATACTAAAATCGGTCGTGGTTGGTGTTATCGGTGGTGTTTCCGACTGTTGCAGATAGCGGGTGGCGCGGAGGATGGCCCGGCCAGACGGGAGTGCTCTAATTAACTGACGGACGCTGCCGGCTCGCAGCTGGCGCAAGCAGTATGTTTTTTACATATTTTCTTAACAGTAACACTATTAACACAAGTTTTCTCTTATGATTCCTTAAGTAATTCTTCATAATTTAGGATTATAGGGCCATAAGTTATGTATTCAATTTACTGTCATATCAGTTTGAAATTCAATGGCAAACTGAACTAGAAATGTTATGATGATCTAAATTATCATTATGATACTTATAACAAAAATGTTTTAAAATTAAGAATTTTTACTGTAGTTGGCTTATTATAACATTATTGTCTACATATTTGCCTTGTAACTTCATGGAAATCTTTGCCAATAAATAAAACTATACATGTAACCAAATAAATGAGTAACTAGAAAATCAAAATCTTTAAATGTGCTGTCATGTATTCCTTCTGTATATAATACAGTATAATATATGTATATCTAGAATAATTTGAAGGGTCATTTTAGTGTAGTAAGTATTAGTATATTTATTATTAAAAACAAATTCTTAACCCTTTAGGTACATTTGATGAGTGGGACTTATCATCTATGTGAAAAGTTTCACACTGTTTAAAATGATTAAAATATTTAACTTGTTTATCTTAATCAGTCTGGTTTTCATTTACTTGTTTTCTGAATAAAATTACATTTTGATTATTTTTATAAAATAAATGTACTCATCATGATATTACAGTAAAATTAAATATGTTTCATATGTTAAAAAAGTTGAAATAAATCAGGACTTAAGAGGTTAATTCAATACTATCATTATGAGATCATTGATCATTATATTACATATCCATACATATGGATATGTAACAGGTTAGGAATATCATATAAGACATTCCTAATATAATTCAGTTACTCTACTATCTTTTATGACATTGCTGCCTCGAAATCAAACATCAATCAAAATCAATAATATTATTTATGGTTAATTATTAGCATGTAAAATTTTGAATAATTAAAAGACCTCATATACTTCTATTTACCAGTATTTTGATATCTTTATTGTACGAGCAATTGAATGAATGAATTGAATTGATCGAAATAATTATTTTATATTTCATAGTGGTCCATATAAACAATAAATAATACCCAGTAATTGAAGTAACTCCATTTAAAATTAGAAACCAAGTTAATTGACATAATAAATGATGACCTCAAAGAATGTTTTTCTTATTAAAAATGATGATGGTGGTCTGTGATCTTCAGATTTGTTTATTGAAACAAAATCAAAGATTAATATTTTAGAGCATATTGTCCGTTTTTAATTGTTTCAACTAAACATTAAATAAAGTATAGAAACAAAAATATGTCATAAATAAAAATAGCAATATGACACAAGATAATCAGTAATAATATCCCTGATGCTAGTGCATATTTGAAATAATATTAGTTAAAATTATTCTGAAGTATATTATTGAAAGTTAAAAGGTGTAATGTTGTGTTATGGTGAATTTTTGTCAAGCCGTTAGCTCATAATAATTATATGAAATGAAGCAAAAGATGAAGTTATTCCATATGAACATGTCATTGTCATTGACAAATGTAATGATGATGAGCTATAAATATAAAATTAATAGATTCACAATTGATTGGTATTCATTATATTTTACCTCTTTCCCTGTATAATGGAAGAAAAGGCAAAGCTTTTGATAATGTTTATGTCAGGAATTATCTAAAAATATGTTCTATCCAGTTATAAATATTTTGTTTATTCACTTTATTCTTAAACTCGTTTTAAATAAAATAATAGTAACTAAATCAAATCATAATCATTTATTTCAATATAAAATTTTATAGATCACTTATTTAAATGTCAAGAAGAACTATTTTAAAAACAAAACGCTGCTTAGAGAAGAAACAGCTAACAAACTTCCCAGTGTTTTTTTTCCTAGTCTTAATTTATATCTATACATAATATATACACTTGACTAACACTTTTACTATATATGATTATTTTAATTGTGATCTAGTTTAATATTTAACTGTGCCTACATGTTGACTAAATTATTTAAATCACTTTGTTATATTTGAATTATTTTTACCTCATAATACTTGAGTTAGTTTTATGACTGACCTGGCAGACATTGTTCTACCATATAAATTTAAAACAAACTTAATTATGTTCATTCCTATTTCACCCCCTTCAAGTTTCATTTTCGAGACAAAAGTAGGCTATGTCCTTCTCCAAGGCCCCCTATCTATCGCTATACTGAAATTCATCAAAATTGGTTCAGCAGCCTAGTAGCGAAAACATAACAGACAAACAGAGTTACATTCACATTTATAATATTAGTATGGATAACTAATTTGATTTGTATAAATTATTAGTATATTTGCTGCTGAGTTTAGATGATATATATATGCTGTTTGTTTAACTGATGAATTTATAATGATTATCACATTTGTATTATGGGGCCACCCCTAAAACCATAAGCTTTTGAACCCCCCCCCCCCCTACCCATTGTCACACAATGTCAGATTCCGGTGATACCCTGCCCCCCCCCCTAACGTGTGACGTAATTTATGGATGACCCCTAAACAATGTGATGGTGGTTTATCTTAACAATAGAATTTTCACATGATTTCTATTTACTGTTACATGATACACTCTATCATTGTACATTAGTTTTTAAATAATTATATTACACTAGCAGACCCGGCAAACGTTGTTCATCATCATCATCATCATCCTAGCGTTAGTCCCGGTTGCCACCCAAACCTTCGCTTCGGTGCCCGGGGTCCGCTTTCCGACTTTTTCTACTCCACTTCGCGCGATCTTCAGCATCCCTGGTAGTGAGCCCATTGGCACGCATATCACCCTTTACGACGTCAAGCCAGCACTTTTTGGGTCTACCCCTCCTGCCGGGGCCCGGCGGAGGCGGCATGGCCAGACATTTGTTTCCCACGTAAGCATCCGGTTGCCGTAAAACATGGCCATACCAACGGAGCCGACACTCCTGCAATTTATCTGCAATGTCACGGACATGAAGACTACCGCGAATGCGGGAGTTCCTAACGCGGTCCTTCCGCGTCACTCCACACATCCACCGCAGCATATTCATCTCCGTGACACGCAGTTCTTGCTTGTGTCGCTCTAACACCGGCCACGCTTCACAGCCGTATAAAAGGACAGGCCTAATGATGGTCTTATAGACCTGTCCCTTCAACTTTACCGGCATCTTGGGGTCACAAATGACACCAGTTACCTCACGCCATTTAGCCCACGCGGCAGCAATGCGTGCCTTGACGTCGCAATCGATGTCACCAGACGCATGAAACACAGATCCCAGGTATTTCACATGGTCCGTGCGCTGGACCATGTTACCGTCTATGCGTACGGGTGTGGGATCTGTGGAGTTACAGACCAAGTACTCAGTCTTCGCTACATTGAGCTTCAGACCACCGTTCTCAAGCGACTCCTTCCACACCTTCACACGTCGCACCAGCCTACCCCTGTCCGAATCTGCCAGCCAAACGTTGTTCTGCCATATAAATAATAAAATGTCAAAAAATTTAAAAAAAAAAATTGGGGGTGGGTCACCCCTAACATTTAGGGGCATGAAAAATAGATGTTGGCCGATTCTCAGACCTACTCAATATGCTCACAAAATTTCATGAAAAAATTTCATCGGTCAAGCCGTTTCGGAGGAGTATGGCAACGAAAACTGTGACACGAGAATTTTATATATTAGATAAGTTTTCAAATGAGGATAAATGGTTATAGGGAGATAATCCTTATTTATTATACAATAGATGAATTCTTTATCTGTGCAGGGGCCCCCAACCCCCATGGACAGGTTCTGCCTGTTGTAAAAGGCGACAAAACAACCCAAGCTACATGGTAGGGCCCCAAACCCGTCTAGATGGCAACCACCCTTGATCTAAATTATGCTGTCATAATGACCTTCTGTTGTATCCCAGCATGGGTGACCCAGGTTCTAAGTAAGGTTCTTCCCGTACCCAAAGTTCTGGAGTGCCCACAAAATTTGGAACCCAAGATGTGCAAAATCCCATTACATCACTACAGGCGTGACGGAATGGGGTGGGGGTCAGGGAGATCTGATGAAAAGGCTGTCTACCCGCCAGTCAGTAGGGGACCCTAACCCAGATTATCCAGTATGGGAGGCTGTCCCACCAACTGGTGCAAAGTCTTGGGGAGTATCGTCGTGCCGAAGCCGATACCGGATGTGGACCCGGTGATTTTCTCCGGGACGGATCGAGGGCACTTTAGTGCCCCACATCAACTTATTGCACAACCTGTGGGTTTGGGTGGGAAGAGCACACAACTTTTTCCATTTTTCGTGGATACACTAGAACATCCAAAGAAACGCCCCTTTATGTCTCTAAAATGGATCGCCATAAAAAAGGTAGTATAACCCAGCACACCTCAAATCCACATTTAAGGTGGATTTTTGCAACATCAGAGATATACATTCAAACCTTAATGCCATTCACTACCACCTGGAAATGTCCAGCTTTACTGTTTTTGATGGAGAAGCAGATATCTGCCCTATTTATTGTACCTTTGCTACCCTGGCTACAATTTGGAACATTCAAACGCTGGGGTATTCTATGCCGGGACGATATATGCTGCCGCCGTCTTCGCGGTTTCGAAGACAGGGTCCTTTCCATCCTATGGGTGCGAGTAGATTTTGTTGGTTCGACCCGGGTGTACTCCTGCCTGTATCGGTTCCATGACAGAGAGTATGAAGAGACGAATGAAACAGCTCACTTTTTAAGCGTGTTCAAGACGCTACCCACAGTTTTTGCGCTGTATCCCACGACGGAGGTGATCTTTCTTGGAGACTTCAATGCACATCATATTGAGGCTAGGCTCTCCAAAAACTGATCTGCCGGGGATTGCTGCCTTGCTACTGATGCTTGATGCTGCCTATAGAGTGGACCATGCGTCGTCTTTGTTGGACCTTCAGCTAACCACAAATCCGGAAGATTATCAGGTCTTTAAGAACTTCTGACCATTGCTTGATATCTTCCGTGATGCGCCCTCCAATTCCCGAGCGGGCTCGCCCCACCGCGTAGCGGAGAGTGGCGCTATCGGTCAGCAAATTGGGATGGATTGCGCGAATTCTATGCATCCTACCCATGGGGGCCGCTGTGTTTTTCGTCGGACACCTGTGTGAACTCGATTGCTGACGTGGTGTTGCAGGGAATGGAATGTTTTGTTCCTAACTCTGTAGTTCCCGTTGGTGGTTCGGGAAAATCATGGTTCGATAAGCTTAGTGCTGAAGCTGTCAAGCTAAAGCAAAAGGCCTTATCGGGCCTTGACTACAGCAAGGGCTTGTCAGGATCCTAACACTTCTGACGTGAAGAAAAAATTTAACGTTGCCTCCAGGACTCTCAAAAAACGGATTGCGAGAGCAAAATTTGAGCACATTGTCAGGATTGGCGAGCGTGTCGCTAGCTATCCCTCTGGGACTAAAGCTTTCTGGGCCCTTACCAAACCTGTCAAAGGAATCTTGTCGGGTGTCCATACATTCTTTACGTACAGCTGATGACCGCCTAGCTCATGCTGCCAAAAGACAATCTTCTGGGCGAAATCTTGGCAGCCAATTCGACTCTTGATGATGGGGGACAATCTCCACCTCCTATTAGAAGACGTGGAGACTCTACAATGTCAGGGGTATGGATTTCACAAAAAAATCTCTCAACGTCAAGAAGTCCACGGGGCAGACGGTATCTCCAGTATTGTGCTGCGAATGTGCTCGGCTGAGCTGTCTCCAGTCTTTTCCCGACTTTTTACCTTTTCCTAATGCAAAGGTTGTGTCGCGGCTTCGTGGAATGTTCACCCGATTCGCCGATTCCCAAAATGGGTGACCGGTCAGACCCTCCAACTACGGGTACATACCTATAGCCATAACATCTTTGCTCTCAAAGGTGATGGAGTGGATCAACAACGCACAACTCTTGGTTTACCTGTAGGATTCCCAGCAGCTAAATGATCTCCAATACGGATTTCAGCAAGGTCGGTCTACTGGGGATCTCCTGGTTTACCTAACGCACCGTTGGGCTGAAGCCGTTGAGAGCAAAGAAGGTCTGGCTGTTAGCCTAGACATCGCTAAGGCCTTCGATCGGGTCTGGCATAGGGCTCTTCTTGCGAAACTTCCATCTTACGGGATACCTGGGAGACTGCACCTGGCTATCCAGCTTTCTCGCTGGGCGCAGTATTAAGGTCTTTGTAGACGGTTGCTGCTCCAGTGTGAAGCCTATTAATGCTGGTGTGCCCCAGGGTTGTGTGCTCTCGCCGACGCTCTTCATTCTGCATGTGAATGACATGTTATCTATAGATGGCATTAATTGCTATGCAGATGATAGCACCGGCGATGCACGGTACACTGGTCGTGTAAACCTCTCCTGTGGTTTTGGAAGAAACTTAGGTCAGACTTGTGTCTGAAGTAGAGAACTCTAGAGAGAGTCTTTGAATGAGGACGACAAAACCTTGTCCAGTTCAACCCCTCGAAGACGCAAATCTACATAGTCTCTGCCAAGAAAACCCCGTTCGCACCTGCGCCACAGTTCTAAGAAACCAAGAGGGGTTCCACCATCTCAAGCAGTATTGGGATCCTTGGTGACGACATCACGAATGATTTGCAGTTTAGGGGACAATTGGAGGGCAAATCTAAGCTTCTCTCCAAAAAGCTAGGTGTGCTAAACCGGTCCAAGCAGTATTTCAGTCCAAGGCAACGGCTTGTGCTATACAAAGCACAAGTCAGACCGCATATGGAGTACTGCTCACATTTATGGGCTGGATCACCCGCCTGTCAACTCAATCCCCTAGACTCCATCCAACGACGCGCACTTCGTGTTGTCGGGGATCCCATACTCACAGACGGTCTAGACACGCTTGGACTTAGGAAAGACTGCGTCTCTTTGCGTATTCTACAGTTTGTACAACGGGGAGTGTTCTGAAGAGCTATTTAGAATGGTGCCCTCGTCGTCTTTCTACCACCACACTGCCCGTCATCGGCTGGGTGTTTATTCCCATTTCTTGGAGCCTCTTCTTTCTTGCACGAAACGGTTCTCAAGAACGTACATGTTGCGTACTCTCAGGATCTGGAATGAGCTTCCAGCTGAGGTTTTCTCAACATGGTACGATAATAGCGTATCGTAATGATATGGGGTTCTTAAAAAAGGCGTTATAATATTTCAACCGAGGCCGGTAGCGTGTTGGTAATGCCTCTGATGTTGTAAAATCTATAGGTGACCGACGGTGACCACCTGCTGGGGTGGGCCGTTTGCTTGTCTGCTTAACTCTAGGGTATAAAAAAATATACACTGACGGACTCATAAACTGCATCAAAGTAATAGACGACTTTGAAATAAATATTTTAACCAAGTATGCAAACTTTCTATAGAGATTTAAATTGAAACCTCTAGATTGGTTCGTGAACTTTAAAACAGCGTAGGGTCATATCCTTAAGTTTAAGTTTGTGTACTGGAAAGGACCTTATGACTTTTTTGAAGAAAAAACAGAAATTTAAGGAAAATTGGTTTAATTAAAAAAATGGTTTTAACAATAGACACAAACTTTATGCAAGGGTTTATTTATGTTTTAATAAGGTGTATTACCTCCACATGCCCTTATTAAGGATTCTAATCCGTTCCGCATAGATTTTATTAGGGTTATTGTCATATATGAATATTCCTTTATTTATTAGCTTTGTAGGTAGGTACTTGACTTTTCACATTGTTAAATAATAATGTCAATTAATGTGGGTACCACACATATTGTCAAAATGCTACATAGCAAATACAAGGTTTAATTCCGAAAAGTGTTTTATTTAATTTACGGACATAATAGTGGCGACGAGTGGTAAAATAAGTGTAAAATGGATTCAAAAGCAGTGAAATTTGATGAATTTAACCCACAAACAGACAATTGGGACATTTATCTCGACCGTCTAAAATTTTGTTTCGAAGCAAATGGAATTGTGTTAGATACTGCTAGACGAGCTAATTTCTTCACAGTTTGTGGTTCTAGGGTGTATGAAACATTATTGGCATTAATCACTCCAAGGAAAGCTAGTGAAGTGACATTCAGTGAGATACAAACAATTTTATCAAAACATTATAGTCCAAAACCAAATGAGATATCTGTGTCATTTAAATTTTACAAACGAGATCAAAAATGTGATGAATTGGCAGCAGACTATATAGCTCAGCTCAGAAAACTGAGTTCAGGTTGTAACTTTATAGATTTGGAGCGAATGTTACGAGATCGACTAGTTTGTGGTATGCGAGACAGACAATTGCAGTATGACCTTTTAAAACGTGACAATTTAAGCTATCAAGATGTAGTGGACGCTATGTTGTCAGCTGAAAGTGCGGGACGAGATGCCCGCATGATGCAAGGGTCTCCAGGGCAGAGTATATCCAGTACAACTCAGCAAACTTCTATACCTACATCTCACTCAGATTTTGAACCAATGGAAGTCAATGCTGTTCAATCAAAGGTAACCCGTTTGTGCTATCGTTGTGGGGCACACCATGCGGGGGAATGCCGTTTTGTAAATACAGTGTGCCGATTTTGTAAGAAGAAGGGACATTTAGAGAAGATTTGTTTACAAAAAAAGAAAATCTTTAAGCAAAATACAAACTTCACAGCGGAGGTAGAAGATCACTTAAACGGTATTTACTGTGTAAAAAGTAGAAGTAGAGTGTCCCCTTTTGAAGTGACAATATTTCTAGCTGGTATACCAGTAGTTATGCAGATTGATACTGGAGCTAGTTTCAGCATTATTAATGAATTGACATGGCATTCTCTGCGAAGATGTCTACCACAGAATGTGTTGCACCACACTCAGTTGGTATTGCGTACATGGACAGAAACACCTGTCCATCTCCTGGGACAAGTTACATTACCGGTCAAATACAGGACCGGGACCCATAACCTTCCTGTACTTGTGGCTAAAGGAAATGGTCCAAATTTATTAGGCCGAGATTGGTTCGCACCACTAAACATTTCAATGAATGTTAATTTCATGACTAAAGAAGATTATGTTGAAATTGATAAAATAATAGAAAAACACTCTGAAGTTTTTAAAGAGGGACTTGGTACATACCGTGGACAGCCAGTTGACATACATTTAAAGCCAGGGGCTACTCCAAAATTTCTAAAAGCTAGACCTGTACCATACGCAATTAAGGCGAAAGTGGAAGAAGAAATTGACAGACTAGTAAAAGAAGGTGTTCTTCAGGCAACATCTTACTCTGAGTGGGCTACTCCAGTAGTTCCAATAGTGAAGAAATCGGGCGAGATCAGATTGTGTGGAGATTATCGTAGCACAGTCAATGAAGCAACTGAATCTGATACATATCCAATGCCAACTGCAAATGAAGTGTTTGCGACAGTTGCTGGTGGAACATTTTTTACCACTTTGGATTTAGAAAGGGCTTATACACAGGTGGTTGTTACAGATAAAACTTCAAAGTTGTTAACCCTAAATACATGCAAAGGACTCTATACAGTACACAGATTAGCATTTGGAGTTAAGGCTTGTCCAGGAATATTTCAACGCTTGATGACATCCTTGCTTGCTGGTATTGCAGGAGTAGCTGTACTGATTGATGACATCATTATTAGTGGCCATACAAAACATGAAATGCAAGTGAGATTAGATACGGTTCTACAAAGAATTGGTCATGCAGGTTTACGTCTCAACAGATCTAAATGTAAGTTTGCAAGGAAGCAAGTAGAATTTCTGGGGTTTGTTATTGATGCTGAGGGGATTCACCCCGCACCTAGTAAGGTTGAGGCTATTGTAAATACACCGGAACCCAAGAACAAACAAGAATTGCAGGCATTTCTTGGTTTATACAACTTCTATGAGAGATTTGTTCGACACAAAGCTACAGTACTAGAACCTCTACACAGGCTCTTAGAGAAGTCACAGGTTTGGAATTGGACAGAGCTAGAACAAAAGGCTTTTGATACTGCAAAACACTTAATTACATTTGATTTGACCCTGGTTCATTATGACTTGCAGAAGCCGTTAATATTGACATGTGATAGCTCCGAATTTGGCGTAGGTGCAGTGTTGTCACATAAAACTGAATGTGGAATTGAGCGTCCTATTGCCATGGCTTCGAGAACGTTACATGCACATGAACGCCGTTATTCACAGCTTGATAAAGAAGCCACGGCTATTATGTTTGGTATCACTAAATTTCACAACTATTTAATGGGCAGACACTTTAGTATTGTGACAGATCATAAACCACTACTTGGTATTTTTGACCCCCGAAAACCTATGCCAAATATGTTATCACCTCGTTTAACCAGAATAGGCATAGCATTAACATCTCATAGCTATGATATAGCATATAAACCCGGCAAGGATATTGGGATTGCAGATAATTTGAGTCGATGGCCACAACCTGTCCCAAATCAACCTGAGCCACAACTAAGTGAAGTATTATTAATGGCTGAAACACCAGAAGATTTTCCATATGATATTCAACATATAATTACCGAAACAAAACGAGATAAAACATTAGCACAAGTTACATATTATATTCAGCGGGGATGGCCAGTCAGAATAAATGATAATGATCTAAGACCATTTTGGTTGCACCGCTTAGAGCTGTCATTACATGAAGATTGTATACTTTTGGGATGTCGTGTCATTATCCCTAAGAGTTTAAGACAAGATGTACTGAAGATGCTACACAGAATGCATTCAGGAATGGTTCAAACAAAGGCATTGGCAAGGAGTTATGTATGGTGGCCAGGACTAAATGAAGACATTGAAGCTTTAGTAGGTGCTTGCGATAAATGTCTTGAACACAGACACATGCCTCCAAGAACTTCCTATGAGTGGATTACACCGGCCAGACCTTGGTCAAGGATCCATGTTGATTTTGCTGGACCCTTTCACAACAAGAATTTCCTGATAATTGTGGATGCTTATTCTCGCTGGCCTGAGATCTTTATTGTAAATAATACTACTGCAGCCACAGTAGTAAAAATTATGAGAATGGTTTTTGCCACACATGGACTGTGTGATGTGGTTGTATCAGATAATGGCACGAGCTTTACATCGCAGGATACCCAGCAGTTTTTCATTGCTAATAACATACGCCATGTGACTACAGCACCATATCATCCATCTACAAATGGATTGGCAGAAAGAATGGTACAGACCATTAAAGATAAATTGCGAAAAATGGATGACTTGCCATGGGATATTAGAATTCCAAATCTTTTACTAGGACTGCGGGCGACACCATGTACTACAACAAATAAAACACCGGCTGAGTTACTTATGAATAGACGTCTACGCACATTGTTGGATACAATACATCCATCTAACATCCAACATAAGATGACTGAAAAACAAATTGAAAGGAATAAGGACATTAAGGGCAGAGAGACAAAAGTGGGTCAAAGAGTGATGTATCGAAATTATAGCACAGGGGGTAAGAAATGGTTACCTGGTAAAGTATGTGAAAAGAGTGGGCCATCTAGCTACAGGATTGAAACAGAAGATGGAATAGTAGTTAACCGACATATCGATCAAATAGTAAAAGAGAGGACAGTAGAGACAAGGTCACAGGAGAGAGAGGAAGTTGTCGAAGAGGGTCAACCTGAGGAATGTGTTCAAGCAGAGAGGAATGATCAAATAGATAACAGTGAGATGCAGAATAGTCAAGAATCAGACGAGATACTTGAAATTCCCGATTCTAGCAAATGGGCTGATATGTTAGGGATTCCACCAATGGAAAGGCCTTCCGACTCACCAGGAAAGATTAAAAATAAATTGGATTTACATTATAGAAAACCTTATCAGAGACAGAAGGATAACTTTTACTTAGCTTAAATATACTTTATTATATTTTTTAATTATAAGATATTTTGTAGTAGTAGGTAGATTTTTGTATCATACTTAGGGGGAAGGTATGTCATATATGAATATTCCTTTATTTATTAGCTTTGTAGGTAGGTACTTGACTTTTTCACATTGTTAAATAATAATGTCAATTAATGTGGGTACCACACATATTGTCAAAATGCTACATAGCAAATACAAGGTTTAATTCCGAAAAGTGTTTTATTTAATTTACGGACATAATAGTTATTAAAAGATCTTGCGGAATATTGTCCCATTCTTCTGAAAGTGCTGTTCTTAGTGCTGCCACTGTCGTGGGCAAAGGGTTTCTCGCATATACAGCTCTTTTTAAATTGTCCCAAACATGCTCAATGGGATTAAGATTCGGGCTGCGTGCTGGCCAATTCATTGTACATATCCCAACCTCTTTGCAATATTGTCGAACTTGTGCAGCAGTGTGCGGCCGGGCATTATCCTGTATTAAAGTAAAATTTTCGCCTATGAATCCCATGTAAGGCACCACGTGATCTTCTAAGATCTCTGTTATGTAGTGATGTGCAGTCAAACCCCCTCTATTACCGTTTTGACGGACCATGTCTATGTACACAAGTTCTGTTCGCCCGTTTATCGATATGACACCCCAGACCATACACGAACCGCCTCCAAAAGGAACACGCTCCTCCATGCAACTTTGAGCATATCGCTCCCCACGTCGACGATAGACTCTTCTGTGACCATCTGCACCATATAAACATGTCCTACACTCGTCCGTGAACAATACGAAGGCCCATTGCTCTTCTGTCCAATTCAGGTGATCACGCGTAAATCTTAAGCGAGCTTGTCTGTGAACTTTGGACCATTTGCTGGTCTAAAAGGGGTGATATCCGCTTCCTTTAACCTTCTTCTTATTGTTCGTGCACTCACGTTTACTCCACGCACTTCATTAAGCTCTGTTTTGATGTTAACTGACATGTGGAAATGATTTCGCAGGGAAGTACAATAAATCGGTCATCACGACCGGTGGTTGCTCAAGTCCTGCCTGTACCATGTCTCCTTCTGTAAGAACCTGTCTCCACAAACCTTCTGTATATTCTATAAACCGTAGACTGATTTAAATTTCTACCAATCGTTCGCTGATCCAAGCCCTCTCGCACTAATGCTACAATTTGAGCTTTGTTCAGACGAAGTATCCATATTATGGTTCAAAAACTCTCGATGAGTTAAAAAACTAACCCAAGAATTCTGCTGGTAACAATAATTCAATTGACAAAAGAATAAAAATTCAATGAGAATCAATTTAAAATTTAAAACTTTGCTATAAATAACACGCAAATCTGATGATAATGATACTATGAGTAAATTTTCTTTTCCCGGCTATATTCATTTGTTTTACAGCATTTTTAAAATTTCATTTTTTTTTTGAGATTAAGTGCCAGTCTCTCCATATTTATATAATTTAATCTAAAAAGTTTGCATACTTATTAAAAAAAATAATTTCAAAGTAATCCTGAACTTTGATGCAGTTTATGAGTCCATCAGTTTATATTAAGAATTAATATTTTCATTTAAACATTCCAAATAAACAAGCAAATGTGATTATTGCTTTCGCTATTATTATCCTGATTGACACAGAAAAAAGTAGACAAAGAAAGAAATGTCACTTGATGTCAAAGTACTAATTCAGTATATATATATATATATATATATATATATATATATATATATATATATATATATATATATATATATATATATATATATATATATATATAACTTTTACTCTTTATTAAAGATATTTTTTTTTATCAATTATATTGTGAGTTTCGTCTTTTGTATAAATGACAGGAAAATTGATTTTCGAAGAAAATTTGTCAATTACTGGAATGTTTATGAGAATAGTTTAATGAAAATAAAACTTATCAATTGTTACTACAAGCACTGTTTACTGAGCTCAGTGCTTACAGTCTTACTGTAATCTTTCTCTGGGACTGTGTTCATTATTTATGTCTAAGTTTATAGATAGTCTATCATATAGTTTTTTTTGTGCAGTTAGTAATAAATAACTGGTGTATCTGTCCTTTCCCTCTAAAAGGAGACCTGAGCCCAGCTGTGGGACCCTGCTGGGTATTATTTATATATTAATAAATTAAATTTATTTATTTTCAAAATTGGTCTCTATAAAACTAGTGATGTGCTATTTTTGACAGACAAAAATGCCACGCCCCGGCAGTCTGAAAGACCCAGACATTGCTGAGTTGTTCAACAGACATGATCCGGAGAAGATATTTGAAGACCTACGTGAGATTGGGCATGGCTCCTTTGGAGCAGTGTACTATGCTCGCTGCAATCTCACCAAGGAGATTGTGGCCATCAAGAAGATGTCCTACTTGGGGAAGCAGAGTGAGGAGAAGTGGCAGGATATCTTGAAGGAAATTAAGTGAGTTATATATTCTTTAGAACTTCTAATATTATATTTGCTTAATGCTTCAGTGAAATGATTTTTTTTTATTGATTATATTCTGATGTATTTTCAATAAAGCTTGGGTACATCTTAATAAAATTATAAATCATACCAATAGGAAATAAATATTTATTTTATTTTTACAATACTTAAAAAGATTGCTTCAATATACACAATATACATATATATATTATACTTATCCTGGCAAACAAATGTGTGTCTATGTTGCCTCCACCAGGTCCAGGAGGAGGGTAGATTAAAAAGGTGATGTGTTGATATCGTAAAAGGATTGGTCTCACTATTAGTTTGGATAGCATCTGGGATTTGACGCTAAGATGATGACAAGATCTTGGGATATAGTATTTTAATTATAAAAATGTTATATTTCTTAGATTCCTGAAACAACTTGACCATCCAAATACTATAGAATACAAAGGATGCTATAAGCGGGATCATACAGCATGGCTTGTGATGGAATACTGTGTTGGCTCTGCATCTGATATTATCGAGGTAAATAGAATTATTCTCCTTAATTTAGAATGAGTCATATCGTCCTAGTCACAGAATAGTGGGATCTGACATATATTATACTTTACAGGGCAGCCATTTCAAAAATACACAAGTGCCATTTTATAATGAGTGCCTATCGAATCCGTCATTTTACCGACTGATTCAATTGAAATCCAAAATACACAGAATTTTTTCTTTAATGGTGAACGCACACTTGTCCGAGCCGAACGCGCCGAACGAATCGAAGTCAAGGAGGCCTCGCACACATATCCACACCAGAAGAATCGACCGCGTCGAAGAAATCGTTTCTATTTCCTTTACGCCTGCAATGCAGAAATAGTACTCGCTCGTTGCTCTGTATAGAATGCGAGCGCATCGGTCGAGTCGACCGCATAAGCCGCGCCGAATCTGATGACGTCATCCGAATTCATGTAGGATTTCTGGGGTTCTTCCAGATTCGGACGATTCGACGCGGGCAAGTGTGCGTGATTTCATGAGATTTCATATACAGAATTCTAAAATTCGTTTCGTTCGACTCGTTCGGCGCGTTCGGCTCGGACAAGTGTGCGCTCACCATAATGTAGCAATAATATTTAGTATCCAAGTATAGTAAAAAGTGAAATTCGTATTTTTTTCTTTTCTTTCGTATTCTACGATTATGACGACGTACAATTGGATACCCAGGGAAGATACATTTGTTTATAAGTATTTTTTATTAAGTATTTAATTTTAATAATTTCTGAGATGCAATTTACGTGAGTACATGTAATCTAATCAATTACTAGCAATTCTAGAATATATTTTGCGAGTCTTTTTTGTGTTTGAACTTTGATATGATGTGTAAAGTTGTATATAAAGAATGCACATTCTAATTTTTTTTCTACTTAACATGACTATCGAATTCTTAGAATGAATACTGTGCAATAACTATCGAAAATCCTCTATCGAGTTTTGAGTCATGTACAAACAATTTAGTTGTGATTCATTTAGATATAGCATTATATCATTCTCAGATATGTGGATATTTAAACAAATCGACAATGTAACTTAATTTCTGACCATGTTGAATCATTGGTCGTCTTCCGATGAGAACTAAAAAAAATTACTGTATTTTTTTAAATATTGGATTACAACAAATGCACTTACATTAGTCACGTGTTTCTCATATACACTGGCGATACACATGAGTGTAGAAATTGCTTAGGAACGGGGCTTAGAAACAATCATCTTAGCGTCAAATACCCCTTTTTCCCAAGGGGAAGAGGAAATAGGCCGACATAATTTCCACTCTACAAGACTATTAGATTACCACAAAAATTGGTAATATTATTATTGTCTTATATTTTTTCGGCTATTATTTCATTTAAATTGTTATACTGAACAGCGAGTTATAGTTATAAAATAAGTCTTTTAAAAAATCGCTAAAGAACTCGAAGCGCTTTTTTAAAGACTATGATTTGAACGGCGAAACTAACTAATTTCACCGTTTCTACCCTAGCCAGCGTTTTGTATTAGAAACAGTGGTACCTACTCGTCATTCAGTAACTGATTTATAAAGATTTTATACCTCAACCTATTAATTGGTTGGAGAAAAATTAAATATCACTCGGACCACTCTCATCAAAGACGAACGAATCGGGGACGTCGCGTGTCGCAGAGCAATGACCAATAGTCGATCACGTAAGGCGACTGGGGTGTTAGTTGGTATACCATTGTGGCCGCCGCGGGCCATATCTTGGCCAAAGGGGGCCGCCGTAGGATTAGAACGGTGAGGCCAACATAACCATGCCGGTTTTGGCATGGTTATGTTGGCCTCATTTGGATTTAAAAGACCTTATCTTATTTAACGCCGATATTTTTTATGAGTGTGCTTGCTAGTCTCACGAACCAAGTAGTACAAGCCAATTTCAAAGGAAAGTGAAGAGAATTTTGGTGAAAATGTTAACACCCCACGCTGATGTAGAAACTAAATAATTACAAATGAGCACTATTGTTTACTGAGAAGAAGATTAATCGACTGCCTGTTAGTGATTTTCACGCTTTCACACGACATTTGTTTGAAACAATACACTTTTTGTTCATATCATGTTCATCTGAGATTGTGGTTCTACAATAATTAAACTGCAGGTATTTTATTTCTTAATGGTAGAATTTAGAGGTCATGAAATATTTATTACCAACACCATGTTATTTACAGTAGCACATTAGGAAGAATTAGTTTATTCTGGTTGTGTCTGAAGCACTTAAGATTTTGAGATATGCTGCCGAGTATTGTCACAGGGAAATTTTGCACATCTTTAGCATCAATGGTCGTTTGACACCCTCATTTATCTCGACAAATAAATTTATTAAAAGCTAATTTATTTCGCTATATCTTTTAAATAGTATTTTCAATAGGTACCACTTAGATTAGCACTTTTTTGAGGTGGAAATGCTTGATGCATAACCAACCGCTTGAGGGCGGGGTAATGTTAGACAGCCGTACATTGCGTCCACGCACCCCCACAATTTACAAGCTTAAGCCCTTATTGTTTTTTTTTTCTTTTATCGTACCATATAATGCTTACAATAAGAAAATTGGAGAAATGGTCCTCTCAGAGATTAATAGTTACAGGAATTCAGATTTTAATACTTGAATAGGTTCACAAAAGGCCGCTTCGCGAAGAGGAGATATCTGCAATATGCGAGGGGGTCGTGTGTGGACTGGCTTATCTGCACAGTCTTGGGAGGATACATCGAGACATCAAGGCTGGCAATATACTGCTCACGGAGAACGGCACGGTCAAATTGGCAGACTTTGGCAGTGCGAGTATTAAGTGCCCGGCGAATAGCTTCGTGGGTACGCCGTATTGGATGGCGCCTGAAGTTATATTGGCTATGGACGAGGGGCAATATGATGGCAAGGTTTGATATATTTTTATATAAATATTGATAATATAACTGTTGTTTCATATTTAGTGTGTAACATTCTTTATTACTATGAGAGAAGAAGTAATCAATTTTTTCTTCATGCATTAATTATTAAATCTATGAATAAACCTAGTTTATCATACGATATTCAACACAATCGCTTTTGTTTGGATACTTGATTGTTTTTTTTTGAAATGAAACTTCTTTGGGCGCATGAGAGTAAAATTTTACGGATGAAACGAAAATTATCGTTACATTACGGATGAAACGCAAATTAGCATCACGAAGATCATCGTCACCTTTTTTTTTTACTTAAATTTTTAAACTCGTGATATCTTTCGAATGGAATGTCCGAATTGAATAATTCAAAAAGTTAAGAAAATATAATATAGCCTATGTCACCCGGGGATAATGTAGCTTCCTAACAGTGAAAGAATTTTTCAAATCGGTTCAGTAGTTTTGGAGCCTATTCAATGCAAAACAAACAATCAAATCTTTCCTCTTTATAATATTATTATTATACCAAACATTTCCGTTCGAAACGCAGTCCATTTATTAAATTTGGATTATAGAAATCTATAAGGCACCGATTGATGGCCGTCTAGAGTTCACTAAATTAGTTTGCCAAAGAAGTTTCACTTCTGACATGTGTACTTTGTACGCCACGCCCTTTTTTTGTATAATACAACTTTATCATTCAAAGAGGGAAATAATCATAGGTTACATAGAAAATAACGAAAAATCTGTATTATTACACAGATTTTTATTAGTGGTCTTCTTTTTCTTCCTCCTGCCTTTATCCCACATTATATGGGGTCAGCACAACATGTTACATGTTGTAATAGTTGTGGCTTTGTTTTTACAACAGGCCGCCTGCCTGACGTTAACCCCTTTTTGGGGGAAAATTAGTAGTATATATAAAATATATCCCTCCCCTTAGAGGGAATGGATCAAGATGGGTTGGCGGCCACATACCAATAACCTATGTATGTGCAGGTTTCCTCACAATGTTTTTTTTCACCATCGGTACATGACAAGATTTTTAACTTTATCACGAGAGAAGAAAGCATTTCTTTCTTCATGAATTACTGTACTTAATATTGGCAAATTGTTAGTTCTATTAAATTTCGAAATTCATTTAATTCCTTTTGAGTTATCAGACATCTCTAGTATAATGAATAAATTTGCTTTACAGGTGGATGTATGGTCGTTGGGTATAACTTGTATCGAGCTTGCGGAGCGCAAGCCCCCTTACTTCAATATGAACGCAATGTCGGCCTTGTATCACATCGCGCAGAATGATTCCCCCACCTTGCAGGTGAATGTTATTTTACACTATATTAGTATACATTTTAAATATATACATGAAATGAAATAATAATAGCGTTATTATTTATTTAAGGAGCTTTATATTATTTAAAAATATTTGTATATATATTTTTACAGACCAAATATATATAGTTTGCCATGAACGGGAATTATTTAATTCATAACACTGTCAGGGGTAGGCTGGTGCGTCGCGTGAAGTCGTAGAAGGAGTCGCTTGAGAACGATGGTCTGAAGCTCAATGTGGCGAAGATCGAGTACTTGGCCTGTAACTCCACAGATCCCATACCCGTACGCATAGGCGGCGACACGGTCGAGCGCACGGACCAAGTGAAATACCTGGGATGTGTATTTCACGCGTCTGGTGACATCGATTGCGACGTCAAGGCACGCATTGCTGCCGCGTGGGCCAAATGGTGTGAAGTAACTGGTGTCATTTGTGACCCCAAGATGTCGGTAAAGTTAAAGGACAGGTCTATAAGACCATCATTAGGCCTGTCCTTTTATACGGCTATGAACCATGGCCGGTGTTAGAGCGACACAAGCAAGAACTGCGTGTCACAGATATGAATAAGCTGCGGTGGTTGTGTGGATTAACGCGAAAGGACCGCATTAGGAACTCCCCCATTCGCGTCAGTATTCATGTTCGTGCCATTGCAAATAATTTGCAGGAGTATCGGCTTCGTTGGTACGGCCACGTTTTACAGCAATCGGATATTTACGTGGGAAGCAAATGTCCTGGCCATGCCACTTCCGCCGGGCTCTGGCTGGAGGGGTAGACCCAAAAAGTGCTGGCTTGACGTCGTAAAGGGCTCACTATCAGGGATGCTGATGACCGTGCGAAGTGGAGTAGAAAAAGTCGGAAAGCGGACCCCGGGCACCGAAACGGAAGTTTGGATTGCAACCGGGATACAACGCTGGGATGATGATGATGACTGTCACTCATAACAAATTAGGCATATTTTTGTAGAACAAAAAGTTATCTAGTTAAATTTAAAAGTATTATTTCGATATATTGTGGAGTTACGCATTCTGATAATGAAGCCGACGATATGAGATTAATATATGGACATATCCAGGCACCTGAATGGACGGACACGTTCCGGTACTTCGTGGAGGCGTGTCTCCAGAAGAACCCGCAGGAGCGGCCGTCATCTAACAAATTACTCGCGCACTCGTTCCTAACGCGACCCCGTTCGCCCAATGTGCTCGTAGACCTGATCCAAAGGACCAAAGCCGCGGTCAGGGACCTCGACAACCTCAACTACAGGAAAATGAAAAAGATACTCATGGTGGATGCGGATAATGAGAGTGCTATCGGTGAGTTTGCCTCTACTTTTAATATAGATATAAAACTATTTATTGTAATTCATATATATGTATACAGAAACCAAATTGCCTTAGGCTTATAAATATCATTATCGTTTTATCATTACAAAGCAATCACTTCCAGGCAAACCACAATATTTCAAATAAAAAATGGAATGGAATATGAAATTTACTATTTCAGTGTAAGCAAATAATTGTTTATTTTTTTAAATTAACTGAATCAAGTACATAGTAGATGATATTCGCGAAATATTTTTTGTAACTTATAAGTGATGATGTGAAAACTTTTAATAAAAATTACAAGCATACTGTACATACGCGGGTCGCTGCTCAAAACCAGGTTGCCATTAGTGGCGCGAAGAATATGTACGGCAAATCATACAATGACTTAATTTAGTTCCAGAATTATTAAATGGCTCACCAACGAATATAACACAAAATAAATTCTCACTTAAAAATAGTACTTATTAAACTGGTTATAAGATAAATTTACTCGGTAATCGACATGGATGTAGACTTAAGATAGTATTGTACAAACCTTAGTAGTTTTTTATGCTGTTATTTTATTATGTTAATCTAATAGCTTTGAATTTGGAATAGGCGACAGTGAAGAGACCGCCGAGGAGCGGTCCGGCGGAGACAGCTCTAAGTCGAATTCTGCGACGTCAGAGCACAGTGCGGCGGGCGCCTCCAGTCAGAGCTCCTCCTCTGGCAGCTTAAGACGCAGGCCGCATCCGGTATGTACTGTTTGATTTATTCCCATCTCTTTCTTATGTCTGGAATTGAGTAAGATGTATTGTTAAGAAATTTGGACTGTTAGGTTCACTTTGGCAGTCCATTGGCCAGGACTCAAAATCATGACCCTCCCAAATGGGACTCAGATGCCAAACATTCAGATGCCACACCTTTCTTCAGTATATCATTTTTCATACAATCCAGTAGTGTTTACTTCTATTAGTGTTATTCGCCGATTCTAGCGAATCTCACGTCTTCGTGTTTCACAGTTATGAGTAAATTCTGCACATGTTTGGCAAATTTGCATACAATTTTGAATATAGAACTGCATAAAGAAACTCATCCCTGAGGTTCCCACCAAAAAATGAGGATATTTTTTCTCTAATAACTACTGTGTTCTTTAAAACATATTTTCATTCTCATTGTGATTGCGAGATACCATATGCGCATTACCCGGTTCTTACTGTTACACTTTTAATTGCAGATAAACGCGAATCATCACAACCAACAACAGCAACTTCCGTACCAGCACGTCAATCATCAGCACTCATCACATTCCGTACGGTAAGTCCCCTTTATGGTATTTTCTCTCATGCCTTTTCATTCACACCTATTATTGAAGTCAATTATAAAAAATAAATATATCTACTTTTTAATGAAGTGCCAAAATGGCACTGCTGATTAGTTATTACATTGTAAAGCTATACTCAAATCAAGTTCCTTGAAGTAATTTTGCACTGCCATGTAAAATAGCCTTGAACTGACATTTAGTTTTTCTTCCAGTGACCTTCTTTCTCTTGTCTTTTTTCTTAATCCATTTTTCTCCTTTTCATTCCTTTAGATAATAAAGCAGCATTTTTGTCATGGTCTTTATTATTAATATACAGCTGTAACAATTTAAGTCCTATCCAAAATAAAAAAGAGAACACTACTCTTTCCTCATATTTAAAAAGAGTTTCGTTTCGATTCAAAAAGTTGACTTCATAAACAGATTATTTACAAGAGTTTTTTATTTACGCTGCTAAAATTGCATGTCAAAATGTTGTAGTAATTAGTGGTGTGCTAAGTAGTAGCTGAAATAAAGGGGTAATGGACGATTTCAAGATCAAGAATCAAAGAGTTTATTATTTGGGGCATTTCACGTCAAGCGGACAACCAAAAAAAATGAGGTCGTGAATTTTGTTTATACTGTGGTCAGTTACACTTCTAGTAGACGTGGATGTGTACACATAATTTTGTTTCGTATAATGCTTTATTGCTGAGTTATGAGCTTTTATAAATTTACTAAGAATGAAGTCATGAATTTTTTTGGATGCTTATTATTTATATCAACTAATTTGTAAAAAAATGAAAAAGTATTGTTTCTTATAGTTAAAAAGTTGAAGTTTTTAATTATTTTGTCGAATTCTAAATTTGAATTTTTTTACGTATAGTAAACCGGAAGTGAAAATTTCAAATCGATTTTTGAGTAACTTCGACACTTTTTTTAATATTTTAACCTTGAATTAAAGCTTTAAATGTACTAATTCTTCACAAAAAAAATTAAAACGTGATCGCCAGTAGTTTAAGACTTAGAACATATAGAGTACTTACACATAGCTATGAGCACTTTCTAAGCAATCGGATTTACGCGCTAACATGCTAAAATACTACGCTATTAATATTTTATACGTTCATTCTAACATGCAAAAATATAAAAATAAACGATTCCTTTAATTCTTTACAAAAAAAAAAAAATTAAAACATGATCGCCAATAGTCTAAGACTTAGAGTGATTTTATTAATTGAGATTGAAATTTGTAATATTAAGTAATATAGAGATTTATTTTGTCATTTTTACAATTTTAGTATTTGCACTAACACTAATTTTCTTTACACATAAGCCCACGTTGGTTGGAAGAAAATCATGCAGTTGTTGTGTACACATACACGTCTACTAGAAGTGTAACTGACCAGAGTATAAACAAAATACACGACGTCATTTTTTTTTTGGTGGTCCGCTTGACGTGAAATGCCCCATTTATGAATTTGTATTTAATTTGGATACTGATAAAAACATTTCACTGTTCATAAAAAGTTGTAAATAAATATTGTAGCAAGCGCCTGCGGGACCAAATTCAGGTTTTGTGGGGTCAGCTTCTCGTGGCCCAACGCCCGATCGCCGAAATCACGGCGTCCAGGCAGTTTTTACGTTTCAGTCATGTATTATTATTACGTTGTGTTATTATCATACTCAGACATATTCTATAATCGCATCTTATTTACTAATAAATCATATGTAAAAAATATTTTTATAATAAAATAAATTACTACATGAAAAATAAAGTCTTTGGTTCTTAGTGGGTGCAATTTTGGGAATTTTAAAAATATAAAAGTATTGTTTTTTTTGCTAAATCATATTATTTTTCTATAAGCTATCATTTTTGAAGAAATGTGAATGGTAATTATCTTGACTTTTATTTGCTCATTTGGTTCCTTTTATTTTTTAAAGTTGTCTGTTTATTTACTTATGTAATGGTTGCCTATGTATGTATACTCGTATTTTAAATGACAAGATGTAATAAATGTTGAACCTGTCTATTTAATTTTAATTTGACAGATACATTGTTATTCGAATTGTAATCGTTTTTAACCGATTCGAGGCGGCGAGTTGTCGAACAAAATGCTGCCAGATCGTGGGTAAAATGACCCCCACTCTAGCAACGCGCGCGCATCTCACAACAGGTAAAACAACCATGACAGTGTGTCAAAAAGCCGAAAATAGCAGAAGGAAACAGAATTTATTGTGTGTTACCTCTCCGTGTCGAGTAGTAGGGACATTATACCCTTCTATTTGGCTTCATCTTACCCACGATCTGGCTGTACTGATCGAACATGGTCCGTAGGAGCGAAATTCGATTTTTATTTATATTGTTTATAAAATAACAAAAAAGAAGTATTTTTTGTAAGCAATAAAACTAATGACAAACTATATTCCTATAGATTGTTGATACTATTTATTTAAAAGATATCTTTATAATTCAGAATAACTGATAACTGCTTATCATTATTATTGCACGCATGGTGTGCAGTCGGTCTTGAATAGTTAAATAATATGCAATAAGTTAAAGTGGGATACAAACCGCTAATTATCCATATTGCATATAGCTAGTGCGTTGTCTATATTGCATGAAACAAGCAGCGCCAATAATCACAGTAAGTTTAGTGTGATAGATATTAACCGAACTTTCCAATTGTCTCCATAACGTATCCGTTGTTCTTAATTCGTGGTTCTGCCAAAGGAATAGTAAAAATAGTCTGTGCTCTATTAGTAATAATAGTCGAAACTTCTTAATCGATAATCCACTTTAAAAATTACCTTGTCAGTTAAAATACTTGTACTGTATGGCGTAGTATGTGTTGTAAATATCACAGTAGTGGCTTGCACGCACGTCCCGCACTAGAGAGCATCGTTCACTTTCAGCAGCAAGAGATGGCTTTTCTCATGTTGGTGTTTCGTACGCAGAGAGAGCGAGAGCCCTCTGCCGCCGGCGCACGACGACTACGTCAACCGGGATGCGCTCCGCGACTACGCGAACAGGGATTCGTTCGGAGACGACTACGCGGATGACTACGCGAACCGGGAGGCGATACGCGAAGCCCGGGATAGGGAGCGGGAGAGGGAGAGAGAACGTCAAGCAAATGAGTATAGGGAGTACGTGAATGCGCCTTCCACCTGGCAGCAGGACAGTGGCGATGATAACAGGAACACGCAGCGACGACAGACCAGTAGAGGTTAGTTGAAGATCAATAAATTCGGGTATTTATGGGTACTTTTTAATAGAATCCAATTTCACTTACTTGTGTAGGTTAGGATAGACAGTCAACAAATGGTGGAGTTTTGTAAATATGTATAATTTTCAGCAGGTCAATTTATAAGTCCAAAATGATTAATCTGCAGACCCCAGTCAACATTTTTCAAATATATAACTTTTTTTTGGTCTCGGGGCAAAACCCTCCTTTGACGGGTTCCCCCAGCCTGAGGGGACCAAGGGATATGTGGGACTCCGGGAAAGATGTTCGGCCATCCGACTACCCACTAAAAACCCCGCTGTTCTCCTATCGCCTACGCCCGGGCCTACGGATATGTAGCCTGCCGATTTACACAGGCCCGCCCTTTGTCTCAAGGCGGGCCTCTTCTAAAGTGTTGGCGCCAGGGGGTTAGGGTTTCGTCCCCCCGGCGCTCTTCTGTAATAACTCTAGGAGTTGAGGGGGGCCGCGGAACAGCACGCGGCCCTCAACCTCGCAGCAGATATATTATAGAACTTTAACCTAACTGTCCTTAACGTTAAAATTACCTTCAAGATAGCGAAATTTGTATTAGAATCAGTTATTTAATATTATTATTTATGAATAGATTTTTCGGTGTTGTATTCTTACCTATTGGGGAACAGTCTAGCTTAATTAATTAAAATGAGATATATTAATGTTAGGTTTAATGTTTTTCAGGTATGAGCAACAATTTGTCTCCTACGATTTCCCTCATATCGGAACATGGCGCCAACAACTTTGCCACAATACGGACAACTAGTATTGTTACGAAACAACAGAAAGAACATAACCAGGTATGATATACATTGTTTATAGAACAATCTGCTAAAAATTATTAACGATATCATAATCATATAAATCCACATTATTATTATGGTAAAAAATTATTAGATTTTCTAAAACATTGAAAGAATATGCAGCGATTACTTGTCACATTATGCAGAAAGTTTAACCTGACTAAAAAAATCAATACCCACTGGCTGTTTAGCCTTGACACATCATATAAAATTACCAATTTTTACAAATTCTTCCAGGAGATGCATGAACAGATGTCTGGGTACAAGCGCATGAGACGCGAGCACCAGGCGGCGCTATTGAAACTTGAGGAGCGCTGCAAGGCGGACGTGGAAGCGCACAAGGTGCAGCTCGACCGCGAGTACGACTCACTCCTCCAACAGCTCTCTAGAGAGTTGGAGAGGTTGCAGGTAAATGCTCACTCATATGTTTACTATCAAATATATTAGGGCTCGCACCGAACATGAATGCATAAATAGTTAAGAGTCCTCGACAGAATATTAGTGGTCTATTTACAGTATAATACAAGATGTTTACTGATTAATTTCGAAGTAGATGGCGCTGTATAATTTATATATATATATATATATATATATATATATATATATATATATATATATATATATATATATATATATATATATATATATATATATATATAATTTGTAAAAGCCAATAATTTTTTAGCAAATTGCAGAAATTGTATTCTAACCTGACATAGGATATTATTACGATTCACCATTTTAATAACAAGGACAAAGTTTTATCTTAACAAAGAACAGTGTTTTAAAGTGCCAATAAAAGTCCTTCTGCTGTTTGCAGTAATAATCGATCAAGGGGTGCATTTTAAATGCAAGAGTAAAACACCCAGGTGTGTATTTAAAATACTTTTTTTTAATAAAAAAATTATGAAATTTGAATGACCTTTTTATGAAAAAAAAATTGATAAGACATCTTTGAGCGCATGTTACCCAATTTTTATTTTCGGTAAAGCGCCTGTGGATGCAGATTATTTTTTTTCTGATTTCCTTTTTATTCTCCTTAAAAACTCAAAAGTTGCATTTGTGACTAGTACTGTAAGATTGCTCGTAATAAAGCCTCTCATTGATGAAAAAAAAATACGTTCCACTCGGCTTTTGGGAGAAATATACCATTTCGTTGTAAGATCAAATGATACTACATAGGGTTGTTGCTAAAGGTAAAACAATTTATTTTATTGAGTATGTCTAGATATGAATAAATAAGTTTATTCATATAAATCGCTTTCGTTGCTTAGTACTAACGGGCAGTCTTCCTCATCATTGGATGGATCGTCATCATCGTCGGATGGATCTACTTCTGCCAGCTTTAAGATTTCATCGTGATTTGGTTTCAAAAGTTCACATACAGCTTCTGGCAGACAAAGCCCTTTTTAGAATCTTTGATCTTTGAGTGAGGTGTGCCATAGAAATGAATGGATCTGATGATTCTAATGCACGGTCAAAAAGATCGATCATAGTTTTTTTCCTGTTAATTTTGCGACAGTGGTGTTCCCTGTCTGAGCGCCAGAATTTATTATGTGACTCGGCCGCTTGCTCTGAGAGCATCCCTACAAGAAGTGAATAGGATTCAATAATCACTTTACCGTGCATAAGGATTTTGTGTACAGTCACAGTCATCCTGCACGTACCTTTCTCCGAGCGTGCGGCAGAAAATGCCAAACTTCTAGCATCTAGAGGAAACTCGCAAGATATGACGACAAGGATAACATGCAATCCGTCGATTAACGATGCACCTAGACCTAAAATCTCAGCAAATATGCCTCGGAATTTGTCTGATAGTCCTGTCCGAGCGGAATTTCCAGCATTAGGTTTGACTGACATAGTCAATACACTAATAATCCAATTCTGTTTCTTATTTCTGTCTGAATCCGATTTTTTCATTGTTCAACTATTCAGCTTATGTTTTATCAGTCTGTAATTATTTGAAATAATTAATTTTTTTTCATGAAAAGGTCATTCTAATTTCATAATTTTTTGTAAATAAAATTATTTGAAATACACACCTGGAAGTATTACTCTTGCATTTAAAATGCACCCCTTGATCGATTAATACTGTAAACAGCAGAGGATTATTTTTGGTGCTTTGAACGTTATTAGTTAAATAATAAATCTTTGGGAGTTTATATTAATTAACCTATAAAATTTTATAACATTATCATATTACAGTTTGTTAGTTACGTAATACATATGTATATAATAGTTCTTGCTCTTTGGATTTGTACATTGCGTAAAATAAATGTTAGTTAAACAAATAAATATATATTGAGCATTTATATAAAGCTTTTAAATTATACTCAATAAGGTTTTCCTCTAAGTTTCCGATATTGTGCTTTCTATCTTCTTTACTCTCTCTATATTATCTATATCTACATCTTTCGTGATATTTAGGCGGAAGAAAAGCATTTTATGCGAATATAATCCAAGTTTTTGTAGTATACAAAAATTGTACTATTTCTATGTAAATGTGTTATTTTTTAGACAAAACACACGCAAGAGATCGAACGTAAGCACAAAACAAATGTGGCGGCGGAGAAGAAGCTGATCAAAGACATTACTTCGCGGCAAGAGCAGGAGCGGAAGGCTTTCGAGACCCAGCGGAAGCGAGAGTATAAGGCCAACAAGGAGCGCTGGAAGAAGGAGCTCTCCATGGATGACGCTACACCCAAGAGGCAGCGGGATGCCACCTTGCAGTATGTGCATTGCCTACTCTTAGACATACCTTTTATGTACCACTTCAGTGGTTTTTTGTTTTATTACCGCTTATTATCAGTGCATTCATGCTATGGACGCTCTTCAATGTCTGAGGTGTGCCATTAAGCCATCTTTTGAGTCGGTGCCTATTTTCACGATACATCCTTTCTTTGTGTCAATAGATAGAGCAATAAATAAATTGATTGTATTTGAATGATTTCATTATTATTATTTTTTATCCATATGGTTACTATCATGTGATAAAGAAAAAATATTGTAAAAGAGAGAGGCAGCAAATGCTTCTTATTTTTAGTCAAGCATTTCCTCCTGGTCACATCTGAATCTTTCCCTTCAAAGAAAGTACTCTCTTCAGTATTGATGTAGAGCTTAAGTTCAATATGCATTTTTGAGTTGGTGTCTTTTATTTCTTTTTATGGTATACAGAAAAACATGAAATATATGTGGCTACATTTAGATATTACAAATTTGAATGTTGTGTGATGCCCAAGAAGTGCTTGTGCTGTTTGTTACCTAACAGTAGCAATGCATTTTTAGTCTTAAACCTAAAACACCTATCGGACAGCCATATTCATAGACCAAGACTATCAGGATACCTTTGTCAATTTTTACAACTCCCAGATATAGTGAGTGTGGGCTCATATATATCATTATATATTTCAAGACCGCTCGCCAGAGTAATAATTGTACTATAAGCATTAGTATATAATGTATATTACTTGTAAAAACTTGCTGTTGATTGGACAACTTTTCTTTTTTGACATCCACTAACAGCACAATCAATTAATTAATTAACCAATAAATTCTCACTTTTGTTGGAAACTATTAATGCTTGGTTGGAACTCAGCCGCAACGAAAATTTTCATAGTAATGTTGTGTTGTACAGATCGCAGAAAGAAAACCTAAAACAGGCGGAGGCCGCCGAAGAGGCGAGATTGGTGCGTGCGCAGCGCGAATATCTCGAGCTGGAGCTACGGCGCTTCCGCCGCAGGCGTATGCTCGCCTTGCACCACAAGGAGCAGGATCAACTCAGGGAGGTAAGCATCTATTCATCTAAACAATATCCTAATCCAGAATTAAATTTAAACTGCATAAAAAACTTTATGCAGCATTAAACTACTGATAAATACTAATGTGTGTTCTAAAATACTGATGTGTGTTCCTCATAGTACCATTGTAAGGGATACAGTAAAAAATAATAAAAAGTGTCTTAACTAATTTTATATTATAAGCCGTAGTGAATTAAATTCAGAATGGCTTAATTCGGCTTAATTCAATTAAATATACGAAATCAGTTGTCAAAAATTTTTGCTAGCAACGCCGCTCGGTGTTGTAAGTACCTAGTCAGGTCATAAGTATTGTCACACAGTAAAAACTTTTCTTTTAGAATGCTGGCCACAAAAAAGTTTATTGAATTAGAATTTCGAATTGTTCATGAAAATAAAAATGTATAACTTTTAGAATTTTACTCATTTTTAAATGTGGAGTGGACGCTTAAAGAAGACCGTGTTGCAGTTATTGCGTTGCATAGTTGCGGTTACGCGCCAATTCAAATTTTTAACATACTGAAAAATTTGAATATTACCAAAAGATTCGTTTTATCGTACCATCAAACGATACAATGAAGACTCTAGTGTAGATGACAGGTCAAGAAGTGGTCGCCCTCGGTCTGTTAGGACTCCAGCAGTGATAAAAGCTGTGAAGGCACGAATTCAAAGAAATCCCAAACGTAAGCAGAAACTGTTGGCCCTTCAGATGGGGTTAAGCAGAACCACGGTGAAAAGGGTGTTAAATGAAGACTTAGGGCTTCGGGCATATCGAAGAAAAACAGGACATCGTTTGAATGCTCGTCTAATGGACCTGAGACTGAAGAGATGCCGCGCTTTGTTGAAGCGGTACACGGGAAAAAAATATCGGGAAATTCTTTTTTCGGATGAAAAAATGTTTACCGTAGAAGAGAGCTACAACAAACAAAATGATAAGGTGTACGCACACAGTAGTGAAGAAGCGAGCAACCGTATTCCGTGTGTCCAACGAGGTCATTTTCCATCCTCGCTCATGGTATGGTTGGGAGTTTCTTATTGGGGCTTAACAGAGGTACATTTTTGTGAGAAAGGTGTAAAAACGAATGCTGTTGTGTATCAAAATACAGTCCTGACGAACCTTGTGGAACCTGTTTCTCATACCATGTTCAATAACAGGCACTGGGTATTCCAACAAGATTCGGCGCCAGCTCATAGAGCGAAGAGCACACAAGACTGGCTGGCGGCGCGTGAAATCGACTTCATCCGGCACGAAGACTGGCCCTCCTCCAGTCCAGATTTGAATCCGTTAGATTACAAGATATGGCAACACTTGGAGGAAAAGGCGTGCTCAAAGCCTCATCCCAATTTGGAGTCACTCAAGACATCCTTGATTAAGGCAGCCGCCGATATTGACATGGACCTCGTTCGTGCTGCGATAGACAACTGGCCGCGCAGATTGAAGGCTTGTATTCAAAATCACGGAGGTCATTTTGAATAAACTTTAATGTCATAAGAATCTATGTTTTGTTAAGTTCATTTTGGTATATGAATGGTTACATAATTAATAAACTTGTTACAATTATTTTACATTAAACATGTGACAGAATTTATGACCTGACTAGGTAGTATTGAGAAGTTTGTAACATGTAAGGTTTTTAAATTTGCAAAGAAAAATGGGATTATTTTGATGCACCATAACAACAAAACTACTGAATGTATCGGGATGGGATTACTACCATTCGACGCGGAATTTTTCGTAGATGGTGGGCTATTTATTTTTTGGATTCCCTCGACCCTTTCTCATTTTTTTTTCGATTTACTTTTGCCTGTTGTTCGCCAAGCGGAGCGGGCGCGATCGGCTAGTATTATATTATGAGCACAATAGCATGTATGCCTTTTGTCATATTTTTTCAATAATTATGATTTATACTGATTGATGATTGCAGGAATTCAACAAGCGGCAGCAGCAGTTGGAGCAGGCGCACGCTATGCTGCTGCGCCACCACGAGAAGACACAGGAGCTCGAGTACAGGCAGCAGAAGGGCGTGCACGCGCTTAGGTACGCCTCTCGTGTTTTTTTATTCACCTTTCATTTAGTCCACTTTTTAATATCACTCGCATTGTCAAATTGCTAACAAATAGTAAATATTTTCTAGTATGAACTCATTATTAATTTTATGGATGATTTAGTGTTATTCATTCAAAACTCATTTTTCATTATTCCCTGCGAGGTTTTCCTTTAACATTACAAGATAATGTCAAAAGTGTTGATACATAATCCGGTATCATAATATGGTGATGCATAAGCTCAGAAATCCACACTCCCGTACACATTGGTGTACGGGAGTGGACATTCATTGGAATTAGCTCAAAAGTCAATTCTGATAGGAGTGGTGTTTATCTACTGACTTAGAACTATTGGATTCCATGCTTGTTCCTATGAATATAATAATAAAAAATGTTTAATACCAAAAAATCAATGCTTTACATATAAATAAAACTAACGTCTAAACTAGAACAAGCAAGTATCTTAGACGTTGGTATCATCAGTGACAAACATCTATGAAGTAATATTACATATAATTAAACTAAAGTTAATATACTTACATACTACCGTACTTTTCAAATTTGTATGACAATTTTGTTTATAGTAAATGGTTACGTGCAACAAGTAATTATATTCTAAAAAAAATTACTACCTACTTAAAATCTAAAACATGCGAGCCGAGTATGGCGATAATGAAAGTACTACGTAGCCTGGACTGATATTTAATATTGTTATTACTTTTAATTTTTTTTTCTTCAAGAAATGTTTCTACTTTTAACTGTATTACTTTGTATATACTTACTATTTTGTTACTGTTATTACTTAAAAATTACTTGGAGATCAACACTAGTTTGGTGTGGAAAATGATCCAGAAATTTACTTCCAGGGAGGAGCAGTTGGCGGCCCAGCACGCGACTGAGATCAACAACCAACGCGAATACATGCAGCGCGCAGAGCACGAACTTCGGAAAAAACACGCGCTGCAGTTGAAGCAGCAGCCCAAAAGCCTCAAGGTTCGGACATGATTTTATTGCCGTTATCAGACGAACACATTTTCTATTATCTTGAATAAAGTTTGGAAATGCTATATTTTAATGTATTGGTGAATAATCGAATTAAGAATATTTGATACACTATCAAAAATAAAATTTTAAAATAATTAAATATTTCCTTATATATTATTACCTTTTTTCTTTTGTATTAATAATGGTTTGTTTTTCTACAACACAACTATTTTATTCTCTTGCTTCTAAGTTGAATAAATTAAAATTCTGTACTTTCCAAACTATTCTTGAATATTTTTTTAAATTTTCGACTGCATTATATTGAATTTAAAAAGACAGATCGGAGAAATAAAGTGCAATATTTACTAGATTATATAACAGTGATTAAAACATGAGCATCGATATTTATTTCAGCAAAAAGAAATGCAGATACGCAAGCAGTTCCGTGAGACATGCAAAATACAGACGCGTCAGTACAAGGCGCTCAAAGCGCAAATCTTGCAGATGACCGCCAAGGTAATGAATTCATTGAAATTATTTTTAATTAATATCTACTAATTTAATCTCTGAAAGTTGCACCTATGATAAATTGAGAGGACGAAGAATGGTATGGTACGGGTATGTAATGAGAGGAGAGGATGACCACATTACTAGAAGAATGTTGAACCTGAGAATAGATGGGTACAAGGGCAGAGGTAGACCTAAAAAGCGATGGAGAAAATGTGTAGTGCATGATATGAGGGTTGGCATATTGTGCCGACCCCAAATGATAGGTACAAGGCCAAGCTAATAATAAAAGAAAACTACCCCTCAATGTATATACGACCTTTCGTTTTTATCACGGATTTTATGGATGTGAAATATCGAATTTGGATGAGGATACAAAAACAATATTAAATCGGTTTCAGATACAGTTATGGATATATTATTTCTGATTATCCGTATTTTACCAGTTAAGGATATTAGATTTCGAAGTGAAATACAAATTAGATAATCATCTTTTGGTTTGGTTTATTGGTTTTATTTCGGTTGACATTTAGTACTCCAACCAGTGGTAAAAGTAAATTTTGTAGCTTATTTTCGGATAGTATTGTAAATAAATAAATAAATGTATTTTCGGATTTTCTGTAGTTTCGGTTACTGAACTTCATAATATCCCTGGTTTTTATTTCGTTCTTGAAAGTACTATTCGTTTTTCTTTGCGGTAAAGTCTTTTTGACTAGTTTTGTTAAATGTAATTGGAATTTTAATAAGTACTTTAGAAATATACTAATATTGTAAAATGTACTCTTATAATTTTTTCTGCATTTAATTCAATGCCTCTGTCATAGTGTTTCATTGATAGTAATGATTGTGTTAACTTTTTATCCATGCAGGGACGGAGAAAGAATACTAACCTCTGCGGCCGGGGTCGGCCTGTCGTAAAAGGCGACAAAACAACCCACCCTAGCTATGTGGTAGGGCCTCAAGCCCGTCTGGATAGCGACCACCTTTGGTCTTAAGTATGCCGCCATAATAACCTTGTGTTGTGTTCCGGCATTAGTGACCCAAGTTCCTGTACCCTTATGGGACAGCAGCGTGTTCGCGATGCCACTGGCGTTGCAAACACCTATAGGCGACGGTAACTGCTAAATTCTAAGCGGGCTGTCAGCCTGTCTGCTGTCCTACGCAATAAAAAAAACTACAATATTGGATAACTATTCCAAAGTGCTATCAGCACTTAAGAAATTATTTTATTAGAAAATATACTACCTGCATACCATGAATACATTTCTTATAATAAAAAATTTACCGGCATTACAGGAACAGCAAAAGGAAGTGATAAAAACATTGAAGGACGAGAAGCGACGCAAGCTGGTTTTGCTGGGTGAGCAGTACGACCAGAGCATCTCTGAGATGCTGCAGAAGCAGAGCGTCAGGCTAGACGAAAGCCAGATGGTGAGTTTCTATCTTTGTCACGCTTTCTCACTTTTTTATTGCAGAGGAACAGCTGGTGGCCCACTTAATAGTAAGCAATTACCGTCGCCGGCACCCCGGCCCTCCTATAGGCACCGCGAAGACGCGGCTGTCCTATAGGGGTACAAGAACCTGGGTTACTAATGCCGGCACACATCACAAGGTTATTATTCAGACGGGCTTGGGAACCTACCGTGTAGCTAGGTTTGTTTTGTAGCCATTTACGATAGGCCGACCCTGGCCGCAGGAGTTAGTATTCTGACTCCGCCCCTGCACGGAGATAACTGTCACTGTCGCCCTCTTGTCACTCCCTTAAATTTTTTATAATGGTTATATTCATGTACAGATGGAGTGCCAACAATTGAAGATGCAGCTGGAGCACGAGCTGGACATGCTATCGGCATACCAGAGTAAAAGCAAGATGCAGGCGGAGGCGCAGCGCAACCGCGAGCGAAGGGAACTCGAGGAGCGCGTCAACGTGCGTCGGGCGCTGCTCGAACAGAAGGTAGCTTATCACCAACATAGACCACAGTACAGAAAATGTACTAGATAGAACACTTCTAACTAAACACTAAGTGAAAACCTGTACAGGGCTTTTCACAAATGAATTTACTTTGAGCTTTCAAGTCGACTGTATATCTTTATGGTTGATATTAGGTTACTGACTGTATTTGTTGGCTCCGCCTGTGATTCAAATAGAAATAACTTACCTTGGAACACGAAAAAGGCCATATTTACTATGACAAGTCCAAATGTGTTCCGAGTTTTGCAAATCGAGTGTGCGAGTGCGTATGCGCTGAGAGCTGCCGAACTAATGCGTTGACACGACGGCCTCGCCGCGACTATCGCCGAACATTAGGAAAATAATGTGTCCTCCATGGAGATTCACAGACACTATGTAATTATTGACCAAGACGTTTACTCAAATACAAAAATCGGTGAAAACGTATAAATTAAGTGAACCTGTAGAATATAAACATTGAAAATGTTGCTGGCATATAGTAGGGATGTTCTATCCCTTTCTATCAAAACTTTAACTTTGTTTTCATGGAATCTAATGTAACCTCTAAAATCTATATTCGGTAGTACAAATAATATTCAGATAATTTTACTTATATTGTTTTTTAGAGCTTTAAATATATTGTTGTTGTTCGTTACAGATGGAGTCGGAGAGTGCGCAATTTATGGCGGAAAGGGCGGAGCGCACGCGAATGTTGCACGAGCGCCACGAGAGGGAGCTCGAGCAGTTCGACAACGAGAGTGCACGCCTTGGATTCAGGTGACTTGTTAATTTTCACAAAAAGTTAAATTGTTATAACTCGGCGTCGCGCTGGATGATTTCCTAGCAAAAGTACTAATTGCATAAACATTTTTATACATACTACTTGCTTCAAAATATATATTAATCATTTCATTGTTTTTATAATAATAACGTCTGTGAAAACTAAGCATGTGTGGACCTTTTCATAAATAAAAGCAGTGCCGCCGTCACTTTCCTGTGTAGAAGTAAAAATGGCGATGAACGGATTATTCCGTTTCTTAGTTTACAGACAGCAAAAAGGGCACCGTTCGGTTTCTCTTTTTGTCTCTTTTCTTGTGCCTTGCTACAGAGATGGGAGAATCACCGAAAGCCATCAATGTAGAATGCTTCATGAAATTTTGATCTGTGACTACTGACTATACTGGACGGTAAACCTGTACCTCAAAAATGCTAGCTGTTGATACAATCGGGATCTAATTCGTAATTAAACATGTAATATTATTATTTACATTATACTAATATTTTCTAATAAGTGTTTGTTCTTATGTTGACAGCGCGTTGGCGTTGGCGGAGGGTAACCGTGAGACCCTTGGGGAGGAGGAACAGTCCCTGTCCGGGTCGATGCTGTCCCTCGCACACTCCAACTCTTCTGCCAGTTTTGCAGCAGGGTCCCTCTAAGACCCCCCTCATACGAAGCCAAGCCTGTCCGCACTGTTGGTACTGTGTGCGTCGCCCACGCATCCATAATCACACACACACACCCTATATTCATTGTATCTATTCTTTTCCCTGTTTTAAATAGAAGTATGAAATTAATTCTGCCAACATTTATATAATAATGCCATCGCACAGAAGGGATATCTTGAATATCATGGTTTAACCTTTAGAACACATACGAGCCTCTATTACAGCTTCCATTAAAATTTTATTCAATCAGTGAATAAAACCAATGGATTCGCCTCGACTAAGCAATTGAATGCTTGAAATGGACTATAGTGATTGGTTTTCATTCTAAATATATATGATATTACTCACTAATTCTTAATGTCACTACATTGACACACAACGTGATTTCTCAGACGGCCAGCTGTCGACAGAGGCGACTCAAATTGCCTTGTAGTCAATAATTATCTGTTAGTACTGAACCAATGATAACGAATAAACAAGTGTCTTGTTTGTTTATTGGTCTTTTAATTATAAAAATACTAGTTGACCCGGCAAACGTTGTTCTACCATGTGAATTTATTTAAAAAAGTAGCCTATGTCCTTCACCAAGGTCCAATCTATGCCTATACCGAAATTCATCAAAATTGGTTCAGCGGTTTAGGCGTGACGGCGTAACAAACAAACAAACTCACTTTCGCATTTATATTATTAGTTAAGGATTATATATATTAAACTAGCAATGTCAAATGACGAGGGCCATCCATATTCACGAGTGGTTTAACCACATACATCTATAAAGCAAATACACTGAATTTATATAAAAGAACTTAATATATATTGCATATAATCCGTATTAACTAATAAACTATTTTATGTTTTATTTTACCAAAAATTAAGATATTAAAATAATTTAATACACTAAGATTTTAAAATTTAGGCATTTATAATTTGTGTCTAAATTTAGTGTACTTGTGCTATAGATATCAGTGGTTTTAAACGATGTGGGCCCCACTACCCCACCTCCAGCCATACCAGCTTTTGCTGATTAAATGTACTAGTTTTGAAACCACATTATCCTTAATGTTAAAAATATGTGATTTTTGCAACCAATCTATGAAATGTTGACCACTATTACTTTTTTAACTCATAGTTTTAAATAAAACTTATTTTAAAGAATATATTAATACAGTTTTTCGAGTAAATGAATGAAATACATTGTTTCATCGGCGATAACTCATAACTCAGCTTCCTCATACCATAAATATTGTGTAAACGAGTTGGCTTAGTTATCCTACGACATAAGTCCGTTTTCATTATGCAGAGTAGACAAAAGTAGTGCCCTGTATTTGAAAGTATCTGTCCAAAAATTAAGATGGCGCTACAATAGTAACAACGTAAATTTTTTAGGTTATATTTATCAAATAATTTTGAAATACGCTAATAGTTACATTTTCAACACTACTGTCACTAACTACTATAGTCGCCAAATATAAATTTTTTAACTTTGCATACTTCAATTCGTCGGCCGTCAGCATGTCTGCTGTCTTACAGCAATAAAAAAGAAAACAAAATGCCCGGGATGTGATTAAGCCACTTTCATATGCAGGTATTTAAATTTAAAAGACGGTGTTGCCAGTTGCAGCAATCCGCAAGATGTCATTATTATACAGTCATTTGAAAGGGGATTCCCCGTTTTTATCACAGTGTAAGTAATAGATTCCGTAGAATTCCGTGCTCATTTCAGTCGGTTCGAGGTGTAACGGAAATATTCAACGGTTAGAGTATTTACCAAATGTTATAGACGAACTGCATGTATTAGCGGCAAATGCATTTCGGTACGCTTACAGAGGTTACGGGTTTGATTCCCGTCTCGCGTCTGGATGTTTAAGTATAAAAAAATTAACTATAAAAGTAGTTCTATAGATGGTATATCAGTTATCTAGTACTCATAACACAAGTGCTTTGCTACTTACTTTGGGACTAGATGGCGTTACGTGAATTCTGCCAGTTTATTTATTACTATTATTTATTGTGAAACTGCCGCCCCCACTAAGCTACGCAACTGCAGTTGACAGTCTTCGGGCACGGTTCCCCCAAAAAAGAATTCTTGTAGTTTGATGACTAGGCCATGATAATTCCCTTCTCATAGGTGCCGATGTTTATGTAAATGTGTGCAGAATTAATTCAATTAAAGTGGTAAACAGTTTCTTCTTGTATATTCCTATACATTATGTATAGGATTAATTAAAAAAACACATGATTAAGTTTTATTAGTCAAGTTTGACCCTAAAGATTACAATTAAAAATTTATAACAATATACATGTCAATCTGTACTTATCGCATACTAGCAAACCACAGCGGTTTCACTCGCATGTATTATAAATACTAATAACATTCGAAAATCAATTGGTGAATTTTTAAGGCTGACATGTTATTGTATAAATTTTGATGGTCACTAACATCATATTAGAACATATGATTTGATAATGGACTAATTAAATTTAATCAATTACACTACCTCATAAGAGAGTTTAATTGAATTATATATGATAATGTAAAGCTGAATGTGCTCCATGATGAATGGGTTCACCGCAAAAGTATTATACGATAGGTTGTTGAGTGTAAATTTATTAACAGCATCCGGTTTCTCATAGCCCCAATTAAACCCACCAGTGGAAGAAGTTACGAACGATATAATTAATTAGGTCCGTTCCAACTATTGGATTATTGCGTAGTTATATGGCTTAATATTTTTTCTATACAGATCGAAACATTTATATCGGTCCAAATCGATCGATCGTCATGTGGACGATTTGTCAAAGCCTACGCTTTCGTTCTAGTAGTAATTGAAAAGTATTTGTGTTATTATATGAATATATAGACGTAAACAGTTTGAGATTAATGGCGTTGAATAAATCAAATGAATGCGTAATGGTCTGTTGACTTCAAAATTATTTAATTTTCACGAACGAGTGTTGGAACAGACTTCACATTCGAATTTATTGTTGGAAAGATATTTACGTAAGTAAGCGCTTAATTTATTGATTTTATGTCTTCCAAATATGAATGCGTGGAGATATTTTACTATTGTTGTTTGATGAGAGTTTCGAACGGACTCGGGAGGGGGTCAATTTTTTAATTCATTGCACTTCTAATTATTTATTTTGTATCCAACATATTACATCCTTTTTTAAATAACCCAACTGTAACAATAAATCAACTAGCGAATATGAATTATTTTAACTTAAAATTATTTCATGGGAAAATGTCAATAAAAAAAATTAATAGCAGCATGTAAGTGTGGTTTGCCATTTCCAACAGGTAACTTAGAAATTACAATTAATGAGATGGTGAGTGTGGCGGCTACATCTGTGGCCTTCTCGGTTGTTTATGAGCTCGATTCGAGTGGTAACTCGCGCAAAGTATTTTCTTATCTGTGGGACAGCAGACAAGCTGACGCCCCACTTCATAGTAAGCAGTTACCGTCATCTATGGATGTTCGCGACGCCAGGGGCACCGCTAACTCACTGCTGCGTACTACGTAGGGGAACTGGATCTCGCTTATGCCGGCCGGAACATAACACAAGGTTATTATGGTGGTTTAAAAAAATAAAATTTGCCTATGACTTGGCTCTGATTCTATGAATTGCAAGTAAATGTAAGCAAATCAAGGTTACTGAATCGGTTCATTATGAGTGGAAAAATAGAATAGATTTGTTTCAGTTAATAAATATCATGTATGTAACAGTATATGTATTTTTGCCGCCTGAATCAATTGAATGCAATATTCGAAAGTATTTAAAATTATTTAATTATACATATATTGTTTTACCTCTGTGAAGATTTTATGATAATGGTTCGTTTTTTTATTCATTTAAAAATATAAATTTTAATACTCTGCATTATTTTATTGTTATTTGCGACCTTCTGGATCTTTTTCAATATTTTAACTGAGAAATAAATTTCTTTCATTATAATGGTTTTAACCCTTTCTGACTCCTGGTCCTGTATGTACCAGTAAATGTTTTGACACACTAAGCATTTAATCAGGTTTAATTTGGTTAACATTAATAACACGTAGTTGTTCACTACCCTTACCAACTCGTTGGTTTTTTTTTGTCGATTTCCCATATAATATCTTTTCCAAATAAAAAATTGCATTAAAAGGGTTAAATGTACTAATTTAATTATGAGGTGTATAAAAAAAAGCAATTTAAAATAGATTAAAAATTAAAATTTCAACAAATTAAATAATTATTTGTATGCAGGAAACATTGTAAATAAAATAAATTATTATCAAATAAAAAAAGTATTAAAACCTTATTAGCAGATTGTCTGCTTATATGGGTGATGTTATTTAAATAAATAGTGATGCGGTGAAGAGAAAATGAAAGCTTTTTTATGTATAGATATTTTAAATCGATTAATGACTCTGTTCCGTTGTATTTTTAAATATTTTGTTAGGAACTCAAAATGAATAAAAACTCACAGAACGTACTCGATACTTGTTAACTCAATATTTTAATGATGGTCTTCTAATTAAAAGATTATGTATATAATAACATTCTGTATAATTAAAACTAAGAATTTGACAGATTCTAAGCTATAGATATAAGATTAATAGACTTATAAATAAATAAAAAATATTGGTTTTCTATATTACCTAAAGTATGTATAAGGATAAATTAATATCATCATCATCATCGTAAAGTAGGTATGTATAAGAAATTTTACAAATTATAAGCGCTTTCTAAGTATTTCTCTAAAAATAAGTCTATTTATATGCTTAGAGTCTGTTAAGTCCTCTTTATTCAACTAAAACCCACTTAACAAATAAAGAATATGATGATTATGATTAACAACATTGAAATGTATTTGTGACAATGAACAATTAATATTTGACCATTTTTTACAAATTCTGGATAATAATATTATAAATACTTTAACAATAACATGTAAGATTGTAGCACATTCGCAAATTCTAGTTTTTTAAGTGATTTATAGCTATTTAACTGAAATAAATTATTGATGTAGCGTTAGATTTCTCGCACAGTTCAAAGCATTCGAATTTGATTAAATAATAAATAAAATTAAGACTACGAATATGATTGACCGTCCACATAAAAAGCGAACACAACTATTGGTATTTAAATATAATTCACAAAATCAACGGAACAGCGTTCTTTAAATGGCATAATTGAATCTAAACTAGCAACCCTGAGTCCTGGTCAACCCCTATATTATAGTTAAACTCTTAAAGCAATTATAGATCGTGGTATGATAACAAAGTAATATAAATGCGTCTAATATTTTTAGGTAAACTTTATAGTGCGACTGGTGAGTTTGATCCTAGAAATGTACGCTTGAAGTTGACAACTTAATGGCATTATTTAGGTACAGAAAGCTACAATAAAGGGTGGAAGTACACACGTCGTCGTGTTTACTTGCATGTAGTATACTGGTACTGATATTTTAGAATCATATTAAAGTTTCACAATGAACCCAACCAAAATAATAAGAGATAGCAACGATTAGTTATTTAAATTGATGTCGAGAGTGTTTCCTCCAACTTTTCTATAGTTTTATGGGTGAGGTAGAGTGCTAATGACGCGACTGTGCGTGCCCCTCCCACCCGTTACTCGAAAGAGGGAATTTATTATTTATATAATACAAATTAGATAGTCAAAATTATAATATTCATATCATTAGTTTTATACTCTAGGAACAATTGTGCAAAAATTGTCTTTCGTAAGGATTTCTTTATCGTGCGCAACGAAACGCGACCGCAATACTGGAGCGACCTCTATTGTGAAAATTGTGTTTATTATTTCAAAAATATTGTTACTTTTATATATAATAGTTAGATTTTAAAAATTCACGCTTTATTAAACGATGATACAAAATGCAGGTGCTGAGATGCGCGTAATGCGGACCCGACTGCTAATTATGATTATGTAAATATGTTATATGCATAAATATAATACGGTATATTTATATTAGTATGGATTAGCGAGTTAGCGAGCACAGTTTGCCTTAGGCGGAGGGGCGCGGCAATCGGCGTTTTGTATATAAAGAACAAATATATATATATATATATATATATATATATATATATATATATATATATATATATATATATATATATATATATATATATATATATATATATATAAACAAACGGATGTTATAAATAGTTGGTTACTTTTGTAAGGTGTGCGAGTGCGGTGTCTGTACATTGAAGAAGGGCCCGAGCCCTACACGTGCTATTCTCTTAATACTTTACTGTGTTTCAACTAAGCTTACCAGTCGTTGGTGTATAGATGAATGCATATTATTTAACTCCGATTTTAGTCATAAATATCCAAATTTAGTTTAAATGCTATTTTTTAAAGTATTTTTTATTAATAATGTATTTCACATTGCTTGTAAGCATCACACGATGTGATAGTTTTTTTCTGTACTTGATTTACGATATTTTTTTAACTTCGAAACACATTGATGACACAACACTATGAGTAAATTAAAAATTATGGAAATGTTGATTAATAAAATAATGTAGCTGGTGTTACGTTTATATTGTACAGTGCCATCTGTTCGTTTCCATTAATAAATATTAACGATCGCTTTTATTACAAGTAGTGCAGGAAACGAGTTCATGGCACCGTGGAATAGATAAGTAGTCTTCACTTCTCATCCTGAAACTGACCAAATGAATGACAATAATCTCTAGACACAGCCTAACTTGACAGTCTTTGCTCTGTGTTTATTGTAGGCCGGTAGAGTGGCAGCACAGAGTCAATAGTAAAAGTCAAAGTAAAAGTAACGTCAGCAAAAAAAAAGTCATGTCTCTTTTGTTCCCTTTAATTGAAGTGTCAAGAGATCTTTTATTACGCTCCACTAAGGTCGTGGGAGGAACTAATGCACCATGGAATTGAATTGTAAGCTGTAACTTCGCTTGTATGCGTAGATGGTCGGTACTTAACGTTAGGCGTGTATTACTCGCGTGAAAAGTCCTCGGTTCGATTGCAGTTCTTTAAACCTATAAGACATCACAATCTTCTTCTTCCTCCTGCCCTTATCCCACATTATATGGGGTCGGCACAACATGTTACATGTTGTAATAGTTGCGGCTTAGTTTTTGCAACCGGCCGCCTGTCTGACGTTAACCCCTTTTTGGGGAAAAATCTGTCATCCTTTTTATTTAAATTATTTTTCTCGTTTCACATAAGACATCACAATATTGTTCAATAATTTATTTAACCTGCACGAACCGAGCTGGGTGCGTATATTGTTTCTTTAATTTTTTTCCCACCATATAGCTGTTTTAGATGTAAAAATATAAATGAATACAAGCGAATCACCAAGCAACATTCACCACGGACAAATTTTAATATAGAAGTACCAAACTCTTAGTTAGAGATCACGAATACGTGATAATGTACATTGTAACATTTTTTATATATTTTACCATTGTATAGTCGTTTATCACTGATAGGTAGATAGAAATATAGCGGAGACGGGTGACGGGGTACGCGAGGCCGCTAGTTATTCATATTATTTAGTTTGAGATTGTTCGCGGCCCGCTCGGTGCACCGTTGTTTCACATTTTATTTTTTTTGTTATATATTTAAATAACACAATCGACTTGTAGTTTTAATAATTATTATCATTAATTATTATATTGTATTATAATCTTATTAATAAAAAAATCAAAGTGAAAATAAAATAGAAATGAAATTTGCTTTGTATTCATTGTTTTAGTTCTGTACCCTTTCTCGAAGATACCTGTTTACAAGACTTGGAAGAAGTCACGCACAGCGGCTTTTAGGTTGTAGAGTTTAACTGAAGCAATCCATAGCCATCGCCGTTTGTAGAAGGAAAAATAATACACTGGGTAACTGCTTAAAATTCTACTTATATTTTCAACACAACATATAATTTATAAATGTTGTAAAATTAAAATACACAAATATAAGATAATTACCAAAAAAATAATGATTTTTTGATCTTAGACATATTTGATTAATGTTGTTTGTTGTTGATTTCATTGATAAAGACTATACATATAAAAGTATTAAATTTTTTTAAACAGAACACTAGAATAAAAATTATTCAAATAAGCAACTGATTACATGCAGTATTAATTTCATCACTTAAGTTTTAAAACACTTATAAATGCCTGCAAATATAATATTTAAGATATTAGAAAACATTGCACTGTCGACGTCACGAGAGAACGAACGGTAAACACAAAGGATGCACCGACGCGGCCGACTGACCTATTTATTATTTAATCCTTTGATTTATGCCGACATCAGTAATAAAAATATATGCTGCTGTCTGTACTTTCAAGCTTGAATTCAAGTCTTGGTATTTACATTATATGCAATACAATAAAGTTTAAAACAAAAGTCTTCGTGTGAAACATGACAATTAATTTCACAAGTCACTTACATGTTGAAGCGAGTTCGATGTTCAGTGCGAGAATACGAAACGACAGCTTATACCAACATGGGAGGAGACTTCGTGTGAAACATGACAATTAATTTCACAAGTCACTTACATGTTGAAGCGAGTTCGATGTTCAGTGCGAGAATACGAAACGACAGCTTATACCAACATGGGAGGAGACTTCGTGTGAAACATGACAATTAATTTCACAAGTCACTTACATGTTGAAGCGAGTTCGATGTTCAGTGCGAGAATACGATACGACAGCTTATACCAACATGGGAGGAAAGAGTAAATAGGGTCTTTGCTCTTAGATGCCTTTCATAGCCTTAGCATCTAAAACGTACATTTCAGAGACCGAGGTACGTCATTTAATTGTCAGTAAACAAATGATACACTTGTAGATTGATATTTACAGACGCGATCGTCTGATCCCTGAAATGAACGTGCAGACACTAGCACCATTGTGGTTGGATGTTGAACTACTGTTCGTTCGTTACAGACGAATACTAAGCTAAATGACCACAATATGTTTTTCCTTGCCTCTGCCCTCCATATTAATAATACACAAGCTTTTGATGTTAACACAGACATTGCAAATTGATTATAAACTTAATACGTTATTGATTTATTAAATGTGACACTCATAAGACGCATTTTAAAATATAACATGGTCGGACAGAATATCTGTTTAAGATTTTAAATATGTTTTACACAAAGATAAATCTCACCACCCTCAACTGTTCGGAATATGTACGTGTAAAATGATATACAAGAGAAAAATTGTTTAATTCTGGTCCAGCCACACTCGCAATATACAACCCGACAAACTTACGACACTTGCACACAGTATGTACAATGAAAGATAGGAGTACAAGAGTGTTAGCCATGTTTCCGATTTAACGAGATCGTCAGGCGCTAAGCTAATCCATACATTTCTTATATTATTAAGAAATGTATGGATCTGATAATAGGTGTGGTTTATTAAATGGCCGCCAAAATATTCGTTGAAAAAAACGTAATAATTAAAGTGTTGCGACAGCGCGAGGGACAAAAATAACGAGAGTTTATGGCTAAGCCTTATATACTTATAACGTTTAACTACAACTTCTTTATCTTTGTCCTCTATACATAGATATTTACCGCCCAATGTGATTTAAGACACGTTCTTGGTTGATGGAGTATGTAAATATGTTTGCCGGGTATGCGTGTTTATAATTCTACTGCGTGGGCGAGAATTCGGTGGGTTCTAGAATCCTGCAGTGCATCTCCCGGATGAGGGGCACGGTGTATGCGACGCACTCGTCCCACCCTGGGTTCCGCCACGTGCTCTCGCGGGTCTCGCGACGCGCTTGCAGGTTTTTGTAACCTAGCGATTGAGAAATCAAATCAAATTTCACATGGCATTTAAAATTATCTCCTTCCAATAAAAACATTTTGACTAATATTTTTTTTAATGCTGTAGGATAGCAGACAGGCTGACAGCCCGAATTTAGCAGTTACCGTCGCCTATAGGTGTTTGCAACGCCAGTGGCATCACGAACACGCTGCTGTCCCATAAAGGTACAGAAACTTGGGTCACTAATGCCGGAACACAACACTAGGTTATTATGGAGGCACACTTAAGACCAAAGGTGATCGCCATCCAGACAGGCTTGAGGCCCTACCACGTAGCTAGGGTTGTTTTGTCGCCTTTTACGACAGGCCGACCCCGGCCGCAGAGGTTAGTATTCTTTCTCCGCCCCTGCACGGATAAACGGATAATATGAAAAATTCCCGTAAAATTAAGTTTTTCTTGTGATTCATATTACCAAATTAATTCGCCCATTATTCATTCTATCTCTATAGTCGAGAAAGTATCCTAAATATTTCAAAGCCCGAAGTACTGTCGAGTAATACATAAGGGAAACCGGTCTTAGTATTGGTAACACAACTAGAAACTACCTTTTCTTGTACAGTCATATCCAAATAAAAATATGAATGTATTTGTTATTTTGCATAGCCTTAGTCCAGTCTGACCTCCCAAGTGAGAAAAGAAAAACTAATACCCAAATAGGTACTTTTAGCTTAGGTACTTTTCTTGGGTCTGTACACGGTCGTGTAAACTATATTCTCAAAATAGGATATTGAAAATGACTTACACCAAATATGATGGACGTTGTACAGCCTGCCGACTTGAGAAAAGTACCCGGCGAATGCCTCATTTTGCGAGCGGCGGTAAGTAAGGCCGCGCGCCCAATTGTTGCCCCACTCGATCATCGTACCGGGTTTCAAACTTAAAATTTATTTTTAATTTACAATATTAAGGAATATAAGATAAAGATTCGTTAAAAAGTTCTCTTAAATAACTCTTGTATATATGTACATTATTTTTTTTAAATGACTACCCTACATTAAAAGCTTTATAAAGGGACACATTGAATATGAGTAGGTCACAAATTAAAAAGACTTGGTTTGAAGTAAACATAAAATATAATGATAATTATATATTATCGTAAAATTATTAAATTTGCAAAAAAATAATAGTCTTGAAACTAATTGAAGATTGGGTCTGCCCTATAATTATGCCAAGAATTAAGGTATGCCATTGCCTTATAATTTAAAAAAACTTAAGCTGAAAATGGAAATATAAAATTAGTTTGGAAACAGGCGCTCTATTCATTGGGAATGAACCATCGAATTTCTGATAAAATATTATTGTTACCTGTAAGAACGTATCTCGTAAATGTTGTTCGGAGCACGCGGTTCGCCATTCGGCCAAAAACTGAACGCTAATAAGTACTGCAAATGACGTGAGCGCACAAAGGTGCCCCGCTCTTTCTCTAATGCTCGGTAATCCTGTTCAAAAACAAATATTTCAAGAGGTATGTCCAAATGTTAAATACATGTATTTTATATTAATATTAATAATAATAATAATAATTTATTCAACAACAACAAAATATTGACAATATAAAATACAACATCAATATATTAGCTGACATCCGCGAATTCGTCTGCGTTGACAAAGTTATATATTAACTATTAACAAACATATATTAACTAAAACTAAATATTAAAAAAATTTTCGTCATGAGGTAGAAGAGACTTCCCCTCAGCTACGCATGCGCGCTACACCGCTTGCCCCGCTTCTCCGTGGCAAGAAAACATACATCACTGAACACATAGTGCTTATAAAAATCATTGTTTCTTAAATCTTTAATAACTTTATATCAAATGCAGATATCGCAAATTTTTTTTTTTAGATAAGGGCCGTGTGTTTATGAAATAAAACTTAGAAAAATTAATTGAAATCTATCCAATAGTTCTGCCATGATGCACGCTCTGCAGACCTCTGTAATTTTATTTATATAGATTAGACTGATTTTCCTATAAATTGTTACTGTCCCAGTGGCTAAATGATACAATAGACGCAAGGCTGCAATTAAATCAACATAAAAAGGGCACAAAATGAAAATAAAACTAATAACATTTGTAATACATAACATTAGAATTCTAATGTAAAAATAAATATAAAGAATGAGACTACATTTAATTCATCATTGCCAGGTCATTTGTTTTACTCAATTCCAAGATCATTTTGCATGTGTTTGACAACATTGGCTAAGTTCCAATTTGGAAAATTTCAAATACAACTTATGTGGGTGCAGGAGATTTTATTAATTTTATAATTATTTTTTTTACTTCTGGAATAACTTGATAATACTGTCGATCCAGCAAAATCCATTTGACCATGTGTTGTGATATAATCTGCATATATGTAGTTAGAAGTCTTATATTTTATCTGTATGTATGTAAAACTCCTGCTTATGGATTTTTCAAATAGACAATATTAGACCAATTTTTATCTTTTAGCACTCATTACTTCTCATTGTATGTCATTTGTTGACTTTGATGATAGGGAGTATTCTATAAATGCCAGTTCTTTTCTATAGTAATTAATCTCACTGATATAATTTAATTTTAATCACCACATGTTTTCTCTTTCTTATGTAAGGACTAACATCAAATAAACTAACAAAAAAATTACTACTGGTAGCATTGTATATTTAATTTTTTTATAAATGTTTTATCCCAGTTGCATATAAAGCTTTCACTTGACAGCCTGATATGTGATTCTGAGTATTTCTTGCCAAAAATATAGGCCCTTATGTACCTCAATTCCCCACTATGACTTCTATTCTTGAGTAAAGAGATACAAAAATGTATGGAAAACATGTGGATACAAATTTTTAGAGTGAACTTGTATCTGTTTACAACTTGTAATTATCAACTTAAATATAATTAGTCTTATATGTATGTGTTCAAATAGAAGGGTAGTGAAATTATATGTTAAATATGTAGTTTATTATTGAATACTTGTAATACATAGTGTAAAGTCAGATAGATATGTATTTGCAAACTTAAAATTTATAACAATGCTTTTATACAAGAAAACAAACAGCCTCAAAAACAACTTACGGGATCCTCTTTAAAAAGTATCTTTGCTTTGTCAATTTTCTCAAATCCTCCCACATATCTGAATAGATGCAAGGCCTGGTCCATATCACCCACTGACACTGTCCATGACCCCACCAGCTCACATCCCAGATCTGCTTTGTGAGAGTGTATTAAATCCACTGCTGATTTACTGAAACATTAGTTAAATTAAATCATTAAATCCTGGTTGTATCCTAAGTTCTTACCCAAGGTGCAAAGTTCCCCAGCCAGTAATATTTAGCTTTTAAGAGGCTAACTCCTATTTGACTTCACAACACCAAAAGTCAAAGTTTAAAAGTCTCACATTGTTCTGTTTAGCGCATCAACTAAAAAGCAAGTCTGACTTGCCTCTTTAATATTAATACCATAGATTATCAATCAAATGGCAAATTGTACTAACACCATTTTTACCAATAACTGAGTTGTAAAGTAGTTTACTTGAACAGATGTAGTACTAAAAATAACTTAGATTGTATATAATTGTATTGGCTCTTATTAAATTTAATAATGGATATATTCAGTATTCATGAATTTTTTAAATTAGGGCTAATAAAGGGTTGGTTGTCTCAACTATAAGTAATAAAGAAAGGAGCATTAATAGCCTATGGCACTAACACAAAATAAAACTTACTTATGGTCAACAGTAATGAATGGATTAAAATTTATTGGACATGCTTAAATGGAGGGTTGACCATTATTGTATAAAGTCAAGGTCACATTAGGCAAATTGTAAACAAAGTTCATAAAGGCAAACCAGTTTGTAAATTCTAACAAATTGTTGCATAATAGAAAGTTTGACGGTGCCAAAACAACAGCCCCAGAACTTACATAATATTATACAAACAGTACATACTAATTTTTCAAATATTTATCCATTGAGTCTGGTCGTATATTATGTGTATGAAGTGCATATATAATCTCCTTGTCGCTGAGCATACGACTGTGGGACTCTTTCGTTGGTTCGATTCTTCGTACAAGTAACTTCGAAAACCAGCCATCGTCAGCATTTAATCGCGGTGCACTCGTGGAAATCAACCTACGAAAATAACTTGCACTTTACGACATGTTCCAAATTTAAAACCGAATACACAAAACAATTTTAAAAGTGAATACCTCACACTTTTTGGTAAAGATGAACTTAAAGTTAGCACTCTATTTAGAGAACTCATCTTTATTGAAATATGATGATATAAAAATATTCTTAACTTTACAGTTACAATATATGACTGATAATAAGTCGGCGTTATCAATAAATTGACAAAATCACTTGAAGGTTATCTCGAAAATAGACTTCGAAAATCGACGACATCTAGTGTGGGTGACCTTAATCTTTTAGGAATTTGACAATTTTCTTTAAAAACATGTTTCTATGTAAACAAAATTTAACTAAATTACTTTTATTCTAATCAAAACAAAAAGTTAAAGGGCATTATGTAGTTCGTAAAATAATCTGAAGTAGTCTAAACCAATACGATATATGAACGAAGCTATTAGAAAAAAATAATTTCATTTAAGAAGTAACAATGACCATTGTAAACAATTTGACAGCGACAACAAAATATGTCAATAAAAATTACTTTCATCAAACTCAAACATTGAATTACATTTTATGAGATTTTTATTTTGATTAAGTTTTCAAGTGGCTTTTTGTGAGCATTTGATCCGCTAGACACCTCGTTATGGGTAAGTACGTCTTTTCACCCATTTTCGCATTATTTACATTACATTTTGGTAGTGGGCGGTGTTATCGGTGAGATTTACACTTATGTCGTATATTTCAGGTTCTAGCGAGGTGACGAAGCTGCAGCAGCACTTGGCGCTGCTAAAGGAAGAGTATGGAAAGTTACAGAGTCATTGTGCGGAGGTGGAGAGGAAGTATACGCTAGCAGCGGCTTCCGCAGGAGATCTGAGTGAAACTAGTTTTGTTGCCCGTCTTTTGATGACTGTAGCTTCCCTGTATGGAAGGGAAACTTATTCAGATATTATAATTAAACTCCATGGCAAGTCTATGCCTGGGCATAAGTTTGTTCTGAACTCCCGATCAGATGACTGGAATGAAGAGTCACTGAAAAATCTTGATGAATTAGGTATAATTTCTGATTGTATAATAAATAAACTTTGTATACAGTTAAAATAACAACCTTTAGATGCCAACAATTGCCTAGGGGGTGCTGTAAAATATTTTTCATTAGGAAAAGGCAGTGTTAGAAGAGTATATACGTGATTATAATCACCACAACATGCCTTAAGCCCTGAAATATATTTTTAATAACTATTGTTACATGTTTTCAGTCTTATAGTTTAATGGTGGCTTGAAATATTGTAAATTTTAAGGCATAATATTAGATATTTGAAGAATGCAACATGTTATTGCTTTTTATATTAATAGCCCTATTGTTCATAAGTCACTAGTATATTTTCCTTAAGTTTTATTACTTTTATTGCAATATTTTGTTTTAACATTTTTTATTTCAATTATTCTATTATGTTGGTTATGGTTAAAATTAAGTCAGTTGTACATTTGATGCAATGTGTTTTACTATAAATATCTATGTTTAGTTGTTGCAACTGTGATTTATCATTTCTAATTAGAAATGGTAAGTTTGTGATTATGGTGACTAAGTTTGGCAAATGCTTCTTTAATTAGCAACATGAATGACTAAATTATTATGTTAGGAAATATGAAAGATTATTGATGATTCTATTAAAATTATTGTGATATATATATTTGATTTTACAATGTTAAAGGATAATTTTACTGACTCAAATTTTACATTAATTCCAGATTGGTCGAACCTCCCTGATGATGTTGGTGCAGCACTTCTCAAGTGGCTGTATACGGATGTAGTAGATTTGAGTAGAGGCGATGCATTTGCTCTTCAACTCATGAAGTCAGCTGCCAGTTTCAAACTCCATGGACTTGTTGGGAAGTGTGAACAAGCACTTATTGCTTCTGTTGGTGTCAGGTAAATTATATTTTTGTAGTAAAGAAGTACATTAGAAATTAATGAAGATATTTTCATAAATAAATTAAATGTGAGGTTTATTAAAACTGCAAACATAAATGAAAATGATAGCTGAACTTTGACACAGATTTTGTTATTGGTATTTAACAACTGACATACTAATTATTTAAACTGTGATTCCTTAAACATTCTGACGCCTTTACACCATGGAGGTATTTGAAATAGACATGAGCTTAGAAAAACTTATTATAAATTCTTATATTAACATTTAAATGATTTTATATAAAATACAATAGAGACTGTTGACTGTTGTCTGCAAGGATTTAGCCTAAACAAAAATTTTATATCAAGTGACAATTGATTAATCATTAAAGGAATGTAGTAGCCCATACAGGACAGTCCATTGTAAGAATAGGCCATGTCCTTATTAATGGTGTCAAAACTGGTGAGAAATAAATTATTAGTATCCTAATTCAGAACATTTACTTGAAAGTAGATTAACAGTGATGACTCCCTTCCAATGTATGTAGGATACAGATCGCTCTATCTTTTACAAGAAAAGATAGAGAAGACCACATACATAAAAATCATCCATGTCCTAACGAATGTGGTAACTAGGTGGTACCACACCTAGAGACCAACCTAAAGATTTGAATCCCACAATGGCAAACAATGTTTAGGCAGTTTATGTGAAGAAATCTACACATTGAGATATCAGTATATGTAACCCACCAATCTGCCATCGATAAATGTGGTAGGTATAGTGGGAGGCCCAAACTCAAGTGTGACTTTATGGACTCTTATTGTTATATTCTGAAGTTTTGATGCAATTAGTATGAGACTCAAGAATAAGAAGTAATTAACCATTACTATGTTTTAGGACATGTGTGAAGTTCTATTCTGCAGCAGATGAAATTGGTGCGACTGCATTGAAAGAACATTGCTCAGGGCTCATATCTGCCCATTGGGACGATCTTACAGGTAAATACTGTAATATTTATGTAGAACACTAACAGTGCTCACTGCTGTAGACTTAATTGTCTTTATTTCTATATAGATAAGAGATATGTATATAGCTCATAGGAGCTCTGGAATATAAAAATGCGTTTTTTTGTTAATTTAATTAATGCAACTATTCGCAATACTTCAAACAGAATTATCAATTGGACGTATAGTGTTCGCGGGTTATGCTAAAATTAGCTAATACCCGCGACTTTGTCCACGCTTTGCTTTGCTTTCGTCATGCGGCACAGGCGAAGAGAGTTGCCCTCTCCTATGCATGCGCGCTACACTGCTTACCCCACTTCTCCGCGGCAAGAAAACACATGTTTCTTAAAACTTTAATAACTTTATATTAAATGGAGATATCGCAATATTCTTTTTTTTAAATAAAAAAGGGTGTAGTCTAAGTAATAAAACTTCGAAAATTTAATTGAAATCTATTTAATAGTTTTGCCGTGATGCACTGACTGAACTGCAGACCTCTATCATTTTGTTTATATAAATTTAAAAGGCTCCAGCCGGTTCTACTCTGCAAAAAGAATATTTTAGTATGATCAAATAAAGGCTTTAACAGGACCTAGGTACACCCTAGGTAGAAACAGTTTCTACTTTTGTGCGCTTTAACTCATTTTATACCCAACTACAGGGGAGTCGGGGGCATATGGGGCTCTTCTGACCTATGCACTAAAAATCTCCTGTCGCCTATTGTCTGAGCCGACAAAAATGACTACATTACCAGTTCTGTGCATTGTAAAAATTATCATTTAACTTTTTTGTTACAGCTTTGTAAGTTTTTTTATATAAAATTGTCATGATCATTGCACTGTGAAGGTTGTTTGTTATAACAAAGTACTCATTTTTGCTGCTGACTAATTTTCTTATAATTTTGAGCAAATTGATGAAATTACACACTATGAAAAAATACATGGAATATTATATATATATATATATATATATATATATATATATATATATATATATATATATATATATATATATATATATATATATATATATATATATATATATATATATATATATATATATATATATATATATATATATATATATATATATATATACCTAGTCAGGTCATAAATTCTGTCACATGTTTAATGTAAAATAATTGTAACAAGTTTATTAATTATGTAACCATTCATATACCAAAATGAACTTAACAAAACATAGATTCTTATGACATTAAAGTTTATTCAAAATGACCTTCGTGATTTTGAATACAAGCCTTCAATCTGCGCGGCCAGTTGTCTATCGCAGCACGAACGAGGTCCATGTCAATATCGGCGGCTGCCTTAATCAAGGATGTCTTGAGTGACTCCAAATTGGGATGAGGCTTTGAGCACGCCTTTTCCTCCAAGTGTTGCCATATCTTGTAATCTAACGGATTCAAATCTGGACTGGAGGAGGGCCAGTCTTCGTGCCGGATGAAGTCGATTTCACGCGCCGCCAGCCAGTCTTGTGTGCTCTTCGCTCTATGAGCTGGCGCCGAATCTTGTTGGAATACCCAGTGCCTATTATTGAACATGGTATGAGAAACAGGTTCCACAAGGTTCGTCAGGACTGTATTTTGATACACAACAGCATTCGTTTTTACACCTTTCTCACAAAAATGTACCTCTGTTAAGCCCCAATAAGAAACTCCCAACCATACCATGAGCGAGGATGGAAAATGACCTCGTTGGACACGCGGAATACGGTTGCTCGCTTCTTCACTACTGTGTGCGTACACCTTATCATTTTGTTTGTTGTAGCTCTCTTCTACGGTAAACATTTTTTCATCCGAAAAATGAATTTCCCGATATTTTTTTCCCGCGTACCGCTTCAACAAAGCGCGGCATCTCTTCAGTCTCAGGTCCATTAGACGAGCATTCAAACGATGTCCTGTTTTTCTTCGATATGCCCGAAGCCCTAAGTCTTCATTTAACACCCTTTTCACCGTGGTTCTGCTTAACCCCATCTGAAGGGCCAACAGTTTCTGCTTACGTTTGGGATTTCTTTGAATTCGTGCCTTCACAGCTTTTATCACTGCTGGAGTCCTAACAGACCGAGGGCGACCACTTCTTGACCTGTCATCTACACTAGAGTCTTCATTGTATCGTTTGATGGTACGATAAACGAATCTTTTGGTTATATTCAAATTTTTCAGTATGTTAAAAATTTGAATTGGCGCGTAACTGTAACGATGCAACGCAATAACTGCAACACGGTCTTCTTTAAGCGTCCACTCCATATTTAAAAATGAGTAAAATTCTAAAAGTTATACATTTTTATTTTCATGAACAATTCGAAATTCGAATTCAATAAACTTTTTTGTGGCCAGCATTCTAAAAGAAAAGTTTTTACTGTGTGACAATACTTATGACCTGATTAGGTATATACCTAGTCAGGTCATAAGTATTGTCACACAGTAAAAACTTTTCTTTTAGAATGCTGGCCACAAAAAAGTTTATTGAATTCGAATTTCGAATTGTTCATGAAAATAAAAATGTATAACTTTTAGAATTTTACTCATTTTTAAATATGGAGTGGACGCTTAAAGAAGACCGTGTTGCAGTTATTGCGTTGCATCGTTACAGTTACGCGCCAATTCAAATTTTTAACATACTGAAAAATTTGAATATAACCAAAAGATTCGTTTATCGTACCATCAAACGATACAATGAAGACTCTAGTGTAGATGACAGGTCAAGAAGTGGTCGCCCTCGGTCTGTTAGGACTCCAGCAGTGATAAAAGCTGTGAAGGCACGAATTCAAAGAAATCCCAAACGTAAGCAGAAACTGTTGGCCCTTCAGATGGGGTTAAGCAGAACCACGGTGAAAAGGGTGTTAAATGAAGACTTGGGCTTCGGGCATATCGAAGAAAAACAGGACATCGTTTGATTGCTCGTCTAATGGACCTGAGACTGAAGAGATGCCGCGCTTTGTTGAAGCGGTACGCGGGAAAAAAATATCGGGAAATTCTTTTTTCGGATGAAAAAATGTTTACCGTAGAAGAGAGCTACAACAAATAAAATGATAAGGTGTACGCACACAGTAGTGAAGAAGCGAGCAACCGTATTCCGCGTGTCCAACGAGGTCATTTTCCATCCTCGCTCATGGTATGGTTGGGAGTTTCTTATTGGGGCTTAACAGAGGTACATTTTTGTGAGAAAGATGTAAAAACGAATGCTGTTGTGTATCAAAATACAGTCCTGACGAACCTTGTGGAACCTGTTTCTCATACCATGTTCAATAACAGGCACTGGGTATTCCAACAAGATTCGGCGCCAGCTCATAGAGCGAAGAGCACACAAGACTGGCTGGCGGCGCGTGAAATCGACTTCATCCGGCACGAAGACTGGCCCTCCTCCAGTCCAGATTTGAATCCGTTAGATTACAAGATATGGCAACACTTGGAGGAAAAGGCGTGCTCAAAGCCTCATCCCAATTTGGAGTCACTCAAGACATCCTTGATTAAGGCAGCCGCCGATATTGACATGGACCTCGTTCGTGCTGCGATAGACGACTGGCCGCGCAGATTGAAGGCCTGTATTCAAAATCACGGAGGTCATTTTGAATAAACTTTAATGTCATAAGAATCTATGTTTTGTTAAGTTCATTTTGGTATATGAATGGTTACATAATGAATAAACTTGTTACAATTATTTTACATTAAACATGTGACAGAACTTATGACCTGACTAGGTATATGTGTGTATATATATATATATATATATATATATATATATATATATATATATATATATATATATATATATGTATATATATAACTATTATTATTTATACACTGTTCATAATGACATACATGAACTATCAGTAGATTTAGTATTAATATATTTATTTTAAAATTTGATATACACTATAGTACATATATGTTATTTATTTAACCCTTTGCAGTTGTATGTCTACTCTCAGCCACCACATTAAGGAACCATACTAATCTTGTTCTGTATTCATCCGTGTATCAGTTTAGGCGGTGATCTGAAAATAGCGATGAAGAGTTTTATTTTGACACCTTGTATACTGACAGTGATATAGAAAGTGATAATGTTTGTACTAATTCCTACCAGTACGACACCCATGACCAATTTAATACGTCCGAAAAGGGTTAAAAGAGAATTTATTCCCGTAATGAAAATAATTTAAATGTCATAAAACAGTTATTTACTAACAAACCACATTAGGGAATACAAAATAATACAACTGCTAAAATATTGTTATTTTTTTTTATACAGGCGATGACTTCGCCCACATGTCCTCCGCACTGCTTTACCGAATGTTGAAGAGCAAAACGAGCCAACCCCTGCACGGCGCCGTACGGCTGATGAGGGAAGATGTGGTATTCCTGTGCCTTGTTGAAAATCATGCTAATGTGAGTAATCCTTATATTATTGCAACTATCCTTGAACAGTTTTAACCAAAAGATGGCTACTTTTGTTTTAACAATATTTGATTTTTGTGTGGAGGTATCCTATATTTGATTGTTTTCTATTGTCTCATTGTACAATGATTATTATTTATATATAGTTTGTTGAAATATCTCTTTCAAATGCAATCGTGCTAGTTTTTAAAAGTTAAGTAGGTTATTTAAAATAATCTGAGTCAAAGAGAAACCATCTCCTTTCGTCTGCTCCTTGATATTAATAAAACGATAATAGTTTTATAAATACATTAGGCACTCACATGTTTTGTTATGACACGCAATTTTTATAGTCGATAACTTTGAAAGTTAGGCTTAAATAGACTTATTATTGCAACTTAAAAATATATTATTGACATTGTCATTCAGATTATCAATATATAATTATATAATAACCGACATACAAGACTATAAAGGAATCGGTCCTTCATCCTGGGCTATAAAGACATTATCATAATGATATCATATCAAAACAACCTTTAATCATCTACCAGTTGCTGCATTCAACTCGAATCTAATTTCCGTCTCCAAGTCGGTGTGTTTATGGGGAATATGTATTTATTTACAAAAGAAAAGTATTTAAGTACTATATCAGTGGTTCATTACGACATAAAACAAGTTATCTGCTACTTAATTTAGGAGTAGATGGCGCTTAGTAACGTATTCTTAATTGATAGTAGGGTGATCCCTGTGACAGTATTTACCAGTGGGCTCCCAAAGTGAGAGTTAAGGTTGCAATCGACATATAAAGTTTATGTTCATTTAATAAACGCCATACAATACCATCACAATCTGGTGACAATATGTAACATCAATTAAGGAAAGTATGATTGTATTATGCATATTATATATACGTGGTAGCGAAGTGATAGCACACTCGGCGACCAACGTAGAGTTCAGGGGTTTGAATCCCGCTATACCATGCATCGTTTAGGCTGTTTTTCTCGTATGATATGCCTATTAGACATTAGAAGACATCGCGAGGAAATATTTATACCGAAATCACTGGATTATGTCTGTTTCCACTAGGAGGAGTCCCATGCTTAGTAGTGAGCTATGGGCTGTTGGCGGTATTATAATGTAATGTATATACTACCCACAACGTAAGAATATCTAAAGCTAATCACAGATCGCCTTTAAGTGGTTCGGACAACTAAGGAATTAATCTTACATTTCATAATCCTAGATTACAGGAACGGCATTAAAACTAATTAAATATACAGGAATGATTTATTTAAAATTATAACATTTTACAAGAAATTTACACAAAATTCAATTTCGAATCTAAAAACAGTTATTATCTGTATATCAGATGCCCTAAAATGTTTCAACACTCATTGCGTGGTTGAATTAGCATATCTTTCAATTATACAAAAAAAATATAGCGCATGCATATTCGATTATTACGACCACGGATGGTGTGTTGGAACAGACATTAAAGTAGCAAATATTTACATGAATATATTTTCAACTTAAGCATTATATACTTTAAATCACAGTCCTTATAATTAAAATAAATGACTAGTAACTTTGTGTTAGAAGCACCAAGTCATCTTTTAAAATAAACCAACAATATTATACTGCACATCAACATATATTTAGTTATTTGGTTAGTAAAGAGTTTCAGAATTTAATGATGATTAATTAAAATAATCAGCTTATATTATTACTATTATATATCGCATATTATTAATAGTTTAAAAAATATTTTTGTGACAGATTGTTTTATTTGTAGTTTTTCCATTATAGATTGATTATTCTATACGCAATAAATAAAACATAAAATAATATTGTTATACAATTACATTTAAAATGAATGCAGTGCAAAAATACATTAGAATGCAAAAAATATTGAGTGCATCAGGTGTGGCTGAATTGAATGAAAATATACAAATCGACGTAGTGAGAGACAAGCAAGCAAAACGAGACAATTATTATCTTTGATGATGAATGTAAGAGGAGCATGCATAAGCTGGATTTAAAAAAATTTACTTGACATTACCATTTCGTTTAAACCCCAATTATACATGTACTTGAACATGAATTTGAACAATGTCTAATTAGATATTGTTCAAATTCTTGCAGCAACTTACATCCATACTAATATTATAAATTTGTAAGTAATTGTATGTCTGACTATTACGTTTTTAATTTTGATGAATTTCAGTATATATATATATATAACGTAGGCTACTCTTTTTTAGTTTAGATGAGTTTATTATATAAGTTAATTATTACTTTGTCACCCAGAAATTGAAGTTTAATTTAGATTTTATCTTACGGCGCTTATATATGGTTATGTGTTATTCAATATACTTAGAATCGTCATAATTAAAAATGTATCATGTTCTTAGTTAAAAATAAGATTATATTACCTTATCTTACAGATTTCAATGCTGTTTTTCTACATGTCCGCTATGATACAATTTCTGGCCTAAATATATATTTAGTTTTTTTTTTAGTACTAATTATATATACTTAGCGTATTTGTAGCCATTCAAGTATTTAATTCAAATATTTAAATGTTATATGGATTCCTGATGTGAAAAACGTATAACATAGGTGATAAATATTATACTAAGTCTGTTTTTAGGCATTAGCAATATTTATTATTGAGATCAGAGTTTTTAACATTAATGTTACGACGCTGGAAAACGCATTTTAAAATGATTTCTTTTTTATACATTGATAAAAAGTAATAGGAATGCCATTTATTTAAGTACAAATAAGTTTAAGGCAATTGTTTCATCTTAAAAATATAAAAACAAATAATACAGTGATTAAAATAACTAAATTACTGGCCATATTAGTCGCTGCATTACATAAATCTCCTTTACAATAACATGTAGTTGATTTGGTAACCTTTTCCGTATACGGAGAATCCGTGCAACCTACTTCATATTCTTCGTAAATCGTCTTCACGCGTTGCCATGACCTCCCCACTTTCACTTGATCGCCAGCTAGTGTTTGGGGAGCGCACCCTCTGTACACGTTTGATACTGTTACTGAAAATAAAAGAAAATGTACTATTAGTATTTTTGGATACAGCCTTTTAGAATTAAAATTGTTGTGACTTTAATCTATATATACATCATCATATAGCGCCGGTTGTAACCCACACTTTCGGGGTTGGCATCCCTGGTAATGAGTATATTGACACACATATCCTTTTACGACGTCGAGCCAGCACTTTTGTGGGTATCCCCCTCCAGTCGGGGCTCGGCGAGGGCGGAGTGGCTAGACCTTTGTTCCCCACGTAAGTAAATGTAGACGTTGTTTTTGACAAAATGAAGTCGATCGCCACTTTGCTATGTACAGTTAAGACTGTTTTTGTGTATTAAAAAAAGATGAGATCGTGCACGTGCCTATAATATATATATATATATATATATATATATATATATATATATATATATATATACGTCCGTACGTACATCTGCGTACGTCAGTCTTGGGCACCCCTGACAATGAGAATAACGTGAAGATAGACGTTCAAATGTTAGGTATATTACTAACATCGTAAGTCGTTGTAAAATTCTTCGACTTAACAGATCTTCAATTGTGAGCTTCTATTATTAATTTAAATTGAATGTGATTGGTTAAGGTTTACTCATTATACACCGGAAAACGCAATTCGCAACTCAATAAGGGCAATTAATGGCAGCTGTCCGAAACGAACGCGGTGCATGCATTTCAACGCTACGTCATTAGCGTCTCATATATGGGGATCTAATGAATGATTCATTTTATATTCTTCGCTTCCTAAGAAAAATTCTTTTTATTGTTTACACATCATATGCAAATTATATGTATCATTATATCAATATAATGAGGAAAATTTTGACTCAGTCGATTGTCACGCGTTATTTTTTTTTTGTATTCGATTATTGTAAGATACACCTTTATAATAATATAGTAACAGCTCATAATTTTTAACATTTACCTGTTATTGTTCAAGCGATGGAGTATGTTTGTACGATTTCCAATATGATGAAATTAAAACATGAGTCTGATGATTTCTAACGTTAAAAATTATATGAACGTAATATCTCCGTTTTTCTAAGAAAATCGATAACATGAATGGTTAATCTAGGAAAGTTGACGCAGTAAAGCACGAAGCCTGGGCCTGAAGGTGGCCCTTAACAAGTCGGAGGCCATGGTGTTTCATGGCCCCGACGTGCGCCGGCGCCGGGATCACACATTGTGGTCAGTGGGGCCCGGATAGCTGTCGAGTCCACCATGAAGTATCTGGGATTGGTGCTCGACAGCCGATGGGAATTTGGGCCCCACTTCCGGCGGCTGGCGCCCAAGCTGATGGGTGCAGCGGGCGCGCTTTCGACGTTGCTTCCCAACTTGGGGGGCCCGAGCGCCGCCTGTAGGCGGTTGTACGTGGGAATCGTGCGGTCCATGGCCCTGTACGGGGCCCCTGTTTGGGCGTTGGACATGACGGCCAGCACTCTCGCCATTCTGCGCAAGCCGCAGAGGGTGATGGCCGTCAGAGTCGTCCGCGGGTATCGCACGATTTCCTACGAGGCGGCTTGCGTCCTGGCCGGATCCCCGCCCTGGGACCTAGAGGCAAAAGTACTCGCGTCATTATATCGATGGCGCGAGGAAGAGCGGGCACGGGGCTCGAGGCCGGCGCAGCGCCAGATCGCGCTGCGCCGAGAGGAGCTCCGTCAGGTCTTGGTGGCGGAATGGCGGCAAAGGCTTCTGCGCCCTACCGCCGGCCTCGCTACCGTCGAGGCGATCCGGCCAGTACTCGACGACTGGCTCGGGAGAAGGCACGGCTCCCTGTCGTTTAGGGTGACGCAGGTGCTGTCGGGGCACGGCTGCTTCGGCAAGTACCTGTGCCGCATAGACAGGGAGCCGGACGCTCGGTGCCATCACTGCGTCCACGGCGGGGAGGACACGGCGCAACACACACTCGCCGAGTGTGTAGCTTGGGAGGAGCAGCGCCGTGTCCTCACAAATGAAGTAGGAGGAGATCTGTCGCTGCCGGCCGTAGTGCGGAGGATGGTCGGTAGCGCAGAGTCGTGGGACGCAGTGGTGTCCTTCTGCGAGGACGTGATGTCGCAGAAGGAAACTGCGGAACGGGAGAGGGAGATCTCGACTCCCTTCCCCGGCCGCAGAAGGCGCACCGGGCGCAGGGGAAGGGCGGATAATGCCCTTTTCCGGCCCCCATGAATGGGTCCAGGGGCGAGGGACTTGGGGAAGTCCCCGCCCCCTATTCGATGGACCCGAGGCGGAGGCGCGTGCGGGTGTCGGCGCGCGCCTCTGAGGCGATGCACGGGGTAGTTAAACACCTCACTACCCCGTGCAGGAGACGAGGCCCGGACAGACCGGGCCAGCACTAGTGTGGGGCTGCGGAAGAATCTGGATTCCCGCGGCCCCGCGCGCACGTGTGAGGAGACACCGGGGTGGTGGTTTTAGCCGGTAGGAGTCCGGCATGCCCCTCCGCCTTTCCCCAGGCGGAGGTAGTCCATGAGGATTTCCCTACCCCGTAAAAAAAAAAAAAAAAAAAAAAGTAAAGCACGAAGGTTGTACTCTAGTTCAAATTTTTTTATTACTGAAAATAGCCACGTGAAATTATGTTGCGCTGCCAAAATATAATTTCATAGCTCTTGCAATTTTTTTTATAATTGGGGGTGTCGTCCCCCAGACTGAAACGCTATCATAGATATAGTCTTTTTCGTCCATTATTGGATTCTATCTATTGTAACTGATTAAGCAAGCAAATATCAGGGTCTTACTGTCTGATTTGAAGCGGCTTTTGTTATACGGGTGCAAAACTCAACCAGGTGAGGCCTAGCCTTTTTTTATTGCTGTAGAACAGCAAACAGGCTGACGGCCTGCTTAGAATTTAGCAGTTACCGTCGCCTATGCGTGTTTGCAACACGCTGCTGTCCCATAAGGGTAGCCTCTTTTCAGCCCTTACAATTTAGAAAAATTTAAGGCACCAGAAAGGGATTTTTTTAATAGGTACTATTTATTATATTAGACACATTAGTTAATAAATGTATTACCGTCTGATGGTATATTCCTCAATTGTATAATGAAGGACTAATTTCCTTTTAGGGACATAAATGTAGTTTCAGTATTGGCTATTGCCCTATTTGCCATACATGTCGATATTAAATAGTTTTCACAGTAAAACTCATATATGTATGTGAAATCAACATGAGCTTACGTTGTAAAATACTTAACCGGCATTGTTGCGTAAGTTAGACATTTGACCATATGGCTGCAAGTCGAGGCTGTCTCCTTTTTAAAACATGTCATTATATTTTTTAACAAGATCTTATTGATCAGAATCTTTGTTTAGATTTATATCTCATATAAATGTAATTGTTCAATCACTAATAAGCAAATCTTGATTTGCGAAAGACCGCAATGAATTTAATCAATTATGCACAATATGATCTGACTCCATAATTTTAATATCTGGAAAGAATTTTGTCATTAAGCACTAAAAACAAATTTTGTTAAATTTCGATTCAGTATTTCAACTAATGAAAATTACAACATTAAAAAAATATTTCCGCTTATGTAGAATCTAATTTTTCAGTTTATTAAAATACAAAGTTAGTATGCGTTATTAAGGACGAATGTTCAATTATATCAGTTCTCGTTATTTATTTAGTTTTTGGTGAATACTTACATCCGTTGTCCAGTGTGAGCGAGGTGACTTTCTTGACGCACACTGTGGAATATTTACAGTCTGCCTCGAATACCTCACTATAGTTGAACTTCGAACATTCCGGTGACTGAAGCTCTTTGTACCACAACTTCTCAGGTTCGCATTTGTAGCATTTTACACTTATTGAGACTGAAATGAGGAAAAATATTTTAAGGAAAAAGTTATTGTTGAAACTCAAGGTTAATTCAAATTAAAAGGTGTTAGACAGGGATGTCTAGCGTCACCGTGGCTGTTTACTCTGTTCATGAACAATTGCTTGACAGATTTAAAAGAGAATGAAAGTGGGTTGAGAATGAATGAGTTACTCGTTTTGACGAGTGTTTTCTCTATGCTGATGATCAAGTATTACTTGCGTCTTCGGCCGAGGAGTTGCAGGAGATGGTAACTGTTATGAGTGGAGCTTTTGTTAGAAACGGAATGAAGATGAATGTAAAGAAGACGAAAGTGATGGTGTTTGAAAGAGATGAAACAGTGACAGACTGCAATATTGTGATTGGAGATGAACAAATTGAACAGGTGAATGAGTTTGTGTATCTGGGTTCAAAGTTTACAAGAGATGGAAAGTGTGAGAGTGATATTGAAAGAGGAGTGAATGCAGGAAACATGGTGAATGGAGCTTTGCACTCCTCTATGAACAGTCGGAAGGTGTCTAACAAGGCTCGTCTGGCTGTGCATGAGGGGGTGTTGGTTCCGACACTCATGTACGGAAGTGAAAGTTGGGTATGGCAGAAGAAACATGAAAGCAGAATAAATGCAGTTGAGATGAGAGCCTTAAGAAGTATGATAGAAGTCAAACTGAGTGACAGGATAAGAAATAGTGAGATAAGGAAACGTTGTGGTCTGAAAGAAGATGTAGTGACAAAAATTGAGAAAGGTATGCTGAGATGGTTTGGCCATGTCGAGAGAATGAATGAAGAACGATTGACGAAAAAAGTGTATAAGGCAAGTGTGAATGGAAGTATTGAAAGGGGTAGACCTAGGCGGACGTTTCGAGACCAGGTCAGGGACGTCTTGAAAAAAGGCCAGGTCAAGAGTACGCTAAACCGAAGGGCATGTATGAAGGGAATAATGAAAGTGGACGAAGCGAAACAAGTATGTCAGTATCGTAGCAAGTGAAAAGAAGTGGTCTCTGCCTACCCCTACGGGAAAGAGGCGTGATTATATGTATGTAAACTTGAATTATATTATTATTACAGCCATGTATATTACTTTACATACAAGACTTGTATGGTTACAGCCATGACCTATATCGTTTAAGTCATCTGCTACACAACATTTGTGACTGACGAAAAGTTTTCTTTTCGGGATTTGGGGTGAAATGGCAGTCATCGCTGAGAAACTTTTAGCTAAATTCTTCCACCTTTTTTTGTTTAAAGTATCACAGATAGACACCGGCGCAAACGGTGCGTTCTATTTTCCTATTTTCACTTATATTTTTGTCTCAAGCACTGAATCTGTTTATTATGGATATGTCGTGCTTTCATAGACTGCTATTATTATCAACATGGTGTATTAAAATTAAAATACTAATGAACGAATGACTTATCGTTCATTTGTGTTTATGTGTGTAGATTAAGAATAATACTGCAAAATTAACAATCGAAAATAAGCAAAAAATCACACATACAAGACGTACTTATACCTATTTTTAATAATAGTCTGTACCTCAACAGTCGATGTACTGATAATATGACATAGATTGTTTCCGGTGTGTCTAGTCGTATATTATCGCCCCTAAAAACTAACTGTCCATTTAAAAGAAGCTCAACAAAGTGTTGTGTGCGTGCCAAGAATATACTTATGATGTTTAAAACCTAATGCATTGAATTAAAATTAGCTACTATTCTAAGTGTAATGAGTTGACCAAATAAGGATGACTTATCTATAATTTTCCAAAACAGTCACCCGTGTTATTTTAGTCATACAACTGAAAGTGAGAGTAACTTTGTAAATATGATCTGTGAGTTCTCTTTCCCATACAACACGATAAGGTCAGTTGACAATGAAGTTCCAGTTTTCAAAAACTTCATGGAATCCTTTAATTACGTAGTAGCACACTCGAAGCCCTTCCCAAATAGTACGGTATGATTCCCAAGCTACAGCATCTTAGTTTTTCTCGTCTATTGTACATATTAATTATATATGTAACATGATTGTTTTCACGTACTGACAGGGAAAACTTCTTCAGGAAACCTGCATATCTAGATCACCATTGTATATTGCCGGACGATCCGCCTTTGGCAAGCGTGGCACTTACATATACCGTCTGTTCCCTTTTGGGGGAGGACCGAGTCCAACAGTGGGACATTCCAGTTATTCTATCGAATGTTATCATTATTATTAGACTCGGTAGAGATATAAAAGAATAGTACAAATCCAAATAATTTGAATTTTACTTGTATTTTACGTAATTTTTAGTGGTTTTTAAAGACGCAATGCGTAGTTAACAGTTGTTTCAAATTTAGATAACTTATTTTAAATAAATTTACTGTATAATTGAGTTTGATTATCGCTATTTAGCCAAATCATTTTTTGAAAAATAATTCGTCTCGATTATAACGTGTAGTTAATTTAATACAATCAATGATGTACAAATTCCAACCAGTGTTTTAATATTAGGTCTTTACCTATGAAATTGCCGTTTTGTATGAAAAAATTTTAATCGAATTTTTTTCATGTATTTTTTATTTGTATTAATCGAAGTAATCACCCATGCAATCAATGCATCTTTGCCAACGCAGTGGCAGTTTATTGATGCCCTTCTTAAAGAAATCAGCTGGACGGGAGGCAACAAATTCTTCAAAGGCATTTTGTACTGCCTCTCGGGTATTGAATTTTTTTCCCGCCAAGAAGTTATCCAAATTCTGGAAAAAAGTAGTAGTCTGTAGGCACAAGGTCTGGTGAGTAGGGCGGATGACGGAGAACTTCCAATCCTAGTTCTTGCAACTTGGAGACCGTCTGCTGTGCAGTATGAGGTCGCGCGTTGTCGTGCAGGAGCAGCGGAGACGAGCGATTGACCAATGCTGGTTGGAGATGTACCAGCTTCTCCATCATTGTGTTCAGTTCTTCACAGTACACATCTGCAGTAATGCTCACCCCGTTTGGTAAGAAGCTGTGATGAATCACACCGGCGCTAGACCACCAAACAGTGACCATCACTTTTCTAGGAGTAAGTTTTCGTTTAGGGCATTGTTTAGGTGCTAAACCAGGATCCAACCAACTTGCTAAGCGCTTGCGGTTATCAAACAGAATACATTTTTCATCGCAGGTAACAATGCGGTTCAAAATTCCTTCATTTATGTGTCTGTTGAGCAGTGCAAAGCACGTCTCGACGTGGACTTCGTGCTGGCGATCATTGAGTTCGTGGGGCACCCATTTGTCAAGCTTTTTTACCTTGCCAATTTGACGCAATTGGACCAATATTGTTTTGACGCTAACGTCGAAAGCTGCTGCTAATTCAGCCGTAGATTGTGTATCATCAGCTTCCACAATCGCCTTTAATTCGTCATTGTCGACCAAATTCTTCCGACGACCGCGAGGTTAATTTTTCAGGTCGAAATTCCCAGAACGGAAGCGAGCAAACCAATAACAGGTGGTGCGTTGGTTTGTACTTTGTAGTGTTAGCTCCGTAAACGTCGTTGATGTTGCGTGCCGCTTGTGCCGCGTTGCTGCCACGACAGTACTCATATTCCACAATTACTCGAATTTTTAACGTATCCATGATGATGAAAAAGATTGAAATGCGATGAAAATGTAACACTAATCAATAAACAAATGACTACGTTTGGGAAAAGAATTCCATGTTTTTAAAATAAAATTAATTTGAAATTAGAATTCTTAGCCAAACAAAAATTATTTTGATTTGAAATGGCCAGTACTGCAGAACGGCAATTTCATATGTAAAGACCTATTATAACAGTGACTGTTAGGTAGGTATTCATTTTACAAAATGCTTGTGGCTATTATGCGCATACGGACCATATCATACCCACATATACGAGTATTGTAAGATAAATTCTACATAACTGTAACAGTATAAGCAAGACCTTCGAGGCAAGTTTTGTAAAATAAGCATTTTGAAGAAAATATTATTTAATACATTAAAAAATCGTTAAAATAACAATGGACAAACGTCGTTGCTATATTTTTAATCTTATATAGTTTTTGTTAGATAAATTATTTAAAAAGCACAGTAAAATTGCTTGAACAAGACGTAGCTGTAGCGGCAATTGAAATACTAGGAAACGGCGGGTGTATACAAAAATAGTCCTCAGTGACAATGCGTATACGTGATCCGCAAGTATATTTAACCCGACAAAGTGCAAGCGGCTGAATACTCGCAAATATTTATGGCATCCCGAATTGAGAGATCATACTAATTGTGAAAACAGTTAAAACAATTAAACGGCAATTTGTCTGGCATTTGTTTTTTTAACGGTCACAATTTTTATTAACTTAATAGTTGTTGAGTAATTAATTATTGGTGATGTTACATTTTTAGTTCCTAAAATATATATAATTTTGATCTCTAATTAATATTAATTCAAATAAGACGTATTTATTACGTACTTATAAGAAACATGCATATTAAAATTATTACTTTGTCTGGCGTCATCGCCCAAAAATATATAGTTGGTACATTATATCTCTTTGAACATGGGCCATCTTGCTAAGGGATGGGAAGATTATAAGGTCATAATGTTACAAATGACTTTTTTTATTACCGAAATCTCATTTTGTTTGGACTTGTTCGACTCATCTTGACAGAGTCTCTGTAGTCAGAGAGACCCTGAAGTGGAGCTACTTAATAGAGATAAGTCTACTCTTATGCATATTCGTACGGAATTAACCTTAATAGTTTATTATTAAGACAGGAAGGTAAAATAGTATATTATTTAAATCGGTTGTATGTGGGTGGAAATTCCAAGCAATGAATTATAATATTTGAGGAATTTAATTTTGAATGATGCGATGCAGTTCTGACGAATGGTATGTTTAATAACCTCACGTTATTATACCGTGGGTTAAAACAGTCAAACACGAATTTTACCGCGAGTTGTGACGTCATAAATTTGATATTTATCATTTTCCTCTGAATTGGTTTTCGTGACGTTCTTCCAAGCGGGTTTGTCTAAGTGGCATTCCATGCAAGGTCAGGGTCGCTGCTCAGTTTTTTCCTGACAGACACATACATGCGCGTCTCTCCTTCTGTGTCACTCTCTTTACTGACTGTAAACTTATATTTAAGGAAGAATCAAAAGGTATCCTTCCCTAGCAACATTGATCGTTGTCTTTATAATTTTTTTATTAATTCCTATAATTTAACTTCTTTTACAAATATTTCTTGAAATCTGTTAGTTACTTTTAAATTTTGGCAAGCGATTAGCTTGAAAGGTTATATCAATAACGGATCATAATATAATATTATGATAAGACTTGATCTGATTATAAGATCCGCCTAGTTGGCCCACATTTTATTCTGCATTATAACTACTTTTTCCTATGTCGAGCTATCAAATAAATGTTATTTTATAAAAATCAAAATTAGGTTGAAAATAATTTTTACCTAGAAATCATCATTTGAATTTAAAACTTTATATTTATAGTTTATAATATTAGAATTTTGTATCGAATTTTATGTTAACGTGTAATATAAATATGTAGCGCTAATAGTGGCATTGAATTTTATTTAAAATTTTATGAAATGACGCTATATGATATCAGAAACCGTACGTTCCACTTCCAAGTACCATTTTGATGGAGTATGTGACTTTTGATAAATGTATAATTTATGCGAAATGAGCGATATATTATAAAAAGCAGCTACGCTCGCCTAATTTAGGAGTACGTAATAATGATAATGAATGAATGAATATACTTTATTGCACAACACAAAAAAAAAATACAATATAGGACAAAACAAACAAAAGATTGTACAAACGGCGGCCTTATCGCTGGAAGCGATTTCTTCCAGGCAACCTTAGGATGGATTAGAGTTTGAGAGGGCTGAAAGTGGGGTAGTGTTGCATATTCATTCAAAACGAATACATAAATACATACAATAAATACATACATACATACATAAATACAGTGCATAAATAATATATAAAATCAAATATATACATACATAAATACAGTGCATAAATAATATATAATCCGGGGAGTAATTTAAACAGCATGTCAGTTCTATTACATAGAAACAACGACAAAAAGCAGGCAAAGGAAAACAACATACATGAACGCTTACAAATAGTTATAATACATTTTCTGGTAATGTTTCCTATTCACATTATATGTGAATAGGACATGTAAGATGAAGCTAGGAATATCCGGTAGATATGATCTTCTATGTCTAGACGTACGAAGTTAATGACGTATGAGCAGTATGCATAACTTACGTGTATAGAATACTGGATATAAAAATGGTGTGTTACGTAACTAAACTTAAACTTCAAATAAACAAATGTTAAAAGTTTTAATAAAAAAAGAATCCCCAAGATAGATCACTGAAGAATCACTAATTTGAACTTAATAGATTATTGTCGCTGATGAATATAAGCTTTCGCGAAAGCAAATTAAAAATCAAATTAATTCTTCGAATAGGATTCCAATATAGTATTTAGTAGAGCACTATTATGAATACTAATTAATTAAACCAAAAATAATCATAAATATTAGAATATCTAGTTCTTTCGACATTCGATGGTCACGGAAAGGCGTCTTTGCCGAATAGATTGGATTAATTGAATAAAATACGAGACAATATATTTTCATATGGTTGCTACGCTAGTATTAGTTTCATTATTAGTTCCCAGCCGAATAGTCTTTGACAATATATCTTAAATGTCTTTGGCTGGCTTTCGCTATACTGTAATTCAATAAAAAAAATGATTTTTACTGTTTAATGTATTCAACCATGTGGCTAATATATACTATATGAACTAACGTGGCTTCTCCGTGTAGGGACGGAGAAAGAATACTGACCTCTGAGGCCGGGGTCGGCCTGTCGTAAAAGGCGACAAAACAACCCTACCTACGTGGTAGGACCCCAAGCTCCTCTGTATGGCGACCACCCTTAATCTTAAGTATGCCGATATAATATTCTTGTGTTGTGTTCCAGCAGAAGTGACCTATACCCCTATGACACAGCAGCTAGGGACATCCCTAGCGTTGCAAACATCCATAGGCGACGTTAACTGCTTATTACTAAGTGGTCCGTCAGCCTGTTTATTGTTCCTCGGCAATAAAATAAAAGCTAAAAAATAATACCGTGGGCTTACAATGCCATCGTATCTATGGGCGCGATCCCGACTCAGGACTTATTATTTTCATGCAACTTAGTAGTAAATTTATCAACGAATCCATATGCCTATATCATTATATTGTTATAAAATATGACAAATCGTTATCAACACCGACGGTATTGTAACAGTATGACCTTATTATTTTAATATCTTTATAGGCGCGACCTTTGAATTTTAATTAACAATTTTTCAATTTAGCCTTCATTACGCCTACAGGATCGTGACAGTTTTTCGTGCCACATATGACCGTTGAATACTAATTAGGTTCGATGCCCACATGACACATAATTTGCTCATGAATATATCCTTATCTTTGGATACGCGAGTTTTATACATTGATTCCGCTGTGACTTGGCGGCGCCTAATATCGACACATCCCAGTCGGCATGTGTTCTCCATTATACAAAGTGGCTTTAAAAACTGCTGAACTAAAGTAACTTGTACGACGACTATTTACAGCTGTTAATAAGTTTAAATCGTGTACTTCATTATCATTATTTATGCCTCTTCCAGTCCTCTCTACAAAGCGCCTTTTCCTTGACTTCTTGATACGATACGTCATCAAGTCTTTCCTTTTCTTATCCAATCAAAATGCATGTATCAAAAATTGACTCCTTATTGAATTTTACACGATCTGTGTTGTGTATAATATTTGTTTTATGTAAGTTATCAGAGCACCACTTGAAAGTATCTTAGCCGAACTAAGGAGAGCACCACCCAAGTGGAGCAGTGTTTATGAGCTATTATTTTCAGCCCTCGCGTGACGATTTAATTGTTAATAAAATATGTTTTAATTATTACTATAATAACGTTCCCCCTGCATTCTGCTTACCATATCTTGGAGACGATTTTTTGTATACTTTTGTATTCTTATTTTAGAAAATTGCTAATCATTATTCTTTTTACTATGTATGTTAAATAATTATTGTGGTCCAGTATTAGTACACAATATATATTTCTTCCATTTTTAATTAATTAAAAAAATCGTAGCCCAAAATTATGGAATTCTTTTAAATACACATACTCATATAATATCTTATCAATAGTATGTGTTCTTGTCAGATAGTAAAACAGAAATAAAAGATACTTATAATGCTCCAATCCAGAAAATGTAATTCATGAGTACAATAATGATAATTAATCTTCATAAACATTGTAATTTTATTGTATAGGATAACGTATAATAAATGAATGTATTGTAATATAAAATGTCGATAAAGTACATATTGAAATAAATTCTCAGTTATCGGGAACTTTATGAACTGTAAAATGGGCTTTGATAGGTTATTAAACTTTGCCTTAATTTATTAATTTAAAAAATGCATATAGAACTTAAAATATAAATCGTAATCGATTACATAATTTTATTATTACTGTTTTTTAAACTCTGTAGTCTGTTAAAGTATTACTTAAAGACTACTATAAAATCAAGTTTTAGGTTGAAAAAATAAAACAATTGAGTTTTTAAATACTGTATTTTTCTTCAATGGATTATAAATGTTGGGCTTTGTGATATTACTAAAGACGGTTCGATTAAAGGCCATAAAACTCGTATACGAGTTTTCGTATTGCGTATTATTAAATTATATATTTTTGGTGTTTGCCCAAAATGATATTCATATATTTTTTAAACATTCTAATTTTTTTTTTATTGCTGTAGGACAGCAGACAGGCTGACGGCCCGCTTAGGATTTAGCAGTTACCGTCGCTTATAGGTGTTTGCAATGTCAGTGGCATCGCGAACACGCTGCCGTCCCATAAGGGTAATTCTAATTAATGTAAATTGTCATAATATCTGTGTATCATCAGTTTTTTTTCTTTTACTGACATTTATTATCTTGTTATTATGCTCAACAATACATTAATATTTTAATTACATAGCTCATACCCATAAATCTTTTGCAAATTTAATTGGAGCCCTAATCGATGTTTGTAAAAGATGTTTGTTCAGAAATTGAAATGATTTTTAATCAGAAAAAATACCAAATTAGTTTTAATAAATTAGGAACACAATAAACAGCTGTTACTTACGTTTCCAACACAGCGAAAAGAACAATAATAACGCAGTTAAATCCATATTGATAAAATGAAAATCACCTAAAAATAATATAAAATAACTAAAACTAAAAACAGCGTTAATGTTATTTATCACATTTACGATACGCGAATTACGAAGGAGAGAGTGCGATGCGCGTGTGGTCACAGAGTTCGCACAACACTACACCCGCCCGTCAGTGTAGTAGCCAGTGCACAACTCCACACACGAGCCATGATTCACAGGAAGGAAACCCAGTGTCGAAACGGGATATGTCCAAACACTTTGGAAATAAGGTTCTTATACGAACGCTACATAGCGCTGATTCACGCGATCGATGCTGGCGCCGGCGCGATACTGACAAGCTTTTGGCGGCAACTCGAGATTATTCATTATTCTAGCCACTCGTTGCCCCCGACAGTTTTACTTGAAGAGCAACTCAGCTGATACCTATAAATATTTTTAAATAATAACATACAATACACGAGGGTCAATGACATCGGTAAAATAACTGAACTGTTCGATTTTTATTCCTACAAAGGAACTTGAAAGGTTTCGTAAAAAGTTTGTTATAATGAATATACTATAGTCAAAACGTAGGTTTATAATATGGTATATCTATCTATTTATAGAATATATACCTTTTGAAACTTAAGGTTTGTTAGAGACGGGAGTGTGAACGCCAAGTCAAAAATAATTCGATGAACTGTCTATTTACTGTGCTTTAAAAATATTTTTAATTTTAATCAATTAAGGTTGAAATAAATGTATTTTTAATATATATTTAAGGAAATGTAAGTAAAAAGTAAATTTATTTAACTTTTATTACTTACTAGCTGACCCGGGAAACGTTATTCTACCATATAAATTTAAAAAAAAATGAAAAAGTAGCCTATCCATGTCCAAGGTCCAATCTATTTCTATACCAAAATTCATCGAAATTGGTTCAGCTTTTAGGAGTGAAAACGTAACAGACAGACAAACTTTCACATTTATAATACTAGAATGGATAGGATGGATGTCTAAGGGTATTTTAGATAATGTAAGATGTGATTCGGTATAGCTTAATCTTGACTTCTATTTATCATTCAATAAAACACGCTAATAAGAAGTGTCTACATCGCCGTACTATGAGCAATAACAGATTTTTATATTGAATATAATCATTCGGAATAACGGAATTTGAATATGTAGTTATGTACATTATACTGGAAACCGAATTAACTGTTATTTTAGGGCTTCTTCTTCTGGATTGTTTAAAAAGTCTATATTTAGATATTACGTACTTTTATTAAATTTAACTTAATCGTACATATGGACTCGAATACATTTTACGAGGAAAGGCATACTCCGTAATTATTTAAACTCAGACATACCTACTTATAGTCTGAGTAAGAGTCAAGTGTCTATAATTAAGTATTATAAATTAATATCTTACATTTGTTTACCGTATAATGCAACTTTATATGTACAAATACAATAATGGTTGTATTATGGGAAAATTAAATCAAATTTTTTAATTAATATTGTGCTGTTATTAGAACAACTTATCGCTTAACAAAATACAAGCGTACAAAACGTCAAGTAGTGATATTTTCTAATCTAAATATCCGATTAAATTTCAATAAGCTTAAGTTTTTAATATCCACCAAAAAATGTACTGTGTGGTGTTAAAACTTAACTAAAATACAGGCGATTTACGACTTTACTCACTAATTATAATTATTCTCTTGATCACAAAATAATTATTGTTAACATTACTGAAAGGGATAACTTCGAACATCAGAAATACGAAGATGTCGCCAAAATTGTCTATCAAGGAAGACTATCATTACTATTGAAATTGCAGTTCTAGGTGCATTGGCAACGCGCTGTATGTTTTTAACAAATAGAAAGGGTGGATAGGCTATATGTAAATGAGAGAGAAATTATTGACAATAACTCACACTTACTAAGTCCTACTCCGTCTTCTGTAAGAGCGTGAGCCCTATCGAAACTTGTCGTCCGATATGTTTATATCAAGAAATCAGCTTGACTCATAAAAAGCACGATTTTTGAAGTGAAAACTTCTTTAGCCGCGTTGAGCACTTTGGTAGGGGAAAATCTTATGGATTCGCGTCACCGACATGCTAATGTTAATTGTATATCTATATCTATTAGTATATATATCTATAGCACGTACTGCTCTGATACTGAGCACTTTGGTAGGGGAAAATCTTATGGATTCGCGTCACCGACATGCTAATGTTAATTGTATATCTATATCTATTAGTATATATATCTATAGCACGTACTGCTCTAATACCAGACTGGCGCATGCGCAGCGGCCTTTGTACACGAATACAGTATAACACATCGTACATACCTAACCGTGTCCTATACGCGTTAGACGCTTTTTGATTGAGTGAAATCTTGTGAGTTCGCGTCTCCAACATGCGTAAAAGCAGTGTATCTGTAGCTATACGGGTGACGTATTGTGCAACATTAGTACTGTGTATATCCTTTACAAGTAAAATAGAATGGATTATGTAAAGATGTTGATAGTTTTAATTTAAACATTATGAAATTTCAATTTTTAATACTAAAATTCTAAGTTATAAGTTTTCACTTCTATCGGCAGTCCCTATGACTGCCAATGTTTTTTTTTAAAGTGGCTTACCCGGGTTACATCAAAAGCTTGCACTTTCGAACCTGAGGTTCACTGTTGCGTTCTTTGCAAGACGAAACACCTGGGAGATACAGTTGAATTGCGACTCGAATCTATTATTGAGTCCTCTTACACTCCATACTGCATCATAATCTTATAAGTAAACTCATTGAATCATATAAAAGACGACTAGTTATGTATAATATTCCATGAGTTGATCTGGTGAAGTGGCGGATGTAAAAAGCCCATCTGTTATCAATCTCTGTGGGATTAAAACGGATTTTTTGCACACAAGAAACTGATGTGTGTACCTATATAATACTCTAACATGTTTATTTTTTGCGTCCTTAACGGTTATTGAACTTGTATTCTCATTTTAGTAACTAAAACATTCGTCTTGTTTTAGTAGTTCTTGGTAATGGAGATTTATGTATATTATAATCGTTTTTAACGGTATGTAGGTGTGAGGTCGAGAACTTCGGTGTCAAGAAATAAAACATATGATAAGATCATACAGAATTAGACTGAACCACCATCCAAATGTATTAGCATCGGGACTGATGAATATCGATACAGCGTTCAAAAGGCTGAAAAGTGAGGCACTTAATGATTTATAACTTGTAAGATAGACCTACCTACATAAGTAACACTTGCAATAAAGGGCAAATGTCACTGGACAGACCGCCCTCCAAGACATTAAACATGCTTTTAATTAATTTTAATATAGTGACTTAATGCCCATTGTGTTGCAAACGTCCATAGGTGACGGTGACCACTTGCTATCAGGTTGGCCGTTTGCCAGTTTGCCGAACTCCAGCTATAAAAATATACATATCTTCGGCACTGTTACAAATCTTGAAATTAACCATGTAGGGGAGTAGACTAAAGGGTCCCTTTAGTCTACTCCCCTACATATCAAGTATAGTAAGTATACATATCAAGTATTATGTACGCTAGTTTTAAAGATTTAAGTTTTTTAATGCCTTTTTTAATTATTCGAACCTAATGTTTAGACAGCGGTTTATCGAAACAACCATCTTTGATGTAATTTTAAAGCACCAATACAAAGTCTTTTACGACGTTTGTTTCCTTCTTAGTCGTTTTATTACTCTAAGGTGCCGTATCTTCGTTTTATAGTCAAATAAAGTGAAAAGGGATGCTGGTGAGTCACTTTATCAAGATGGTGGTCCGCATTCAATTTCTCTTATGTAAGGTTCATTATTGAATATACATATATGGATATATATTTATCATAGGTTTTGATAAAATTTTCTTCAAGTACTTTTGTTAGACCTTGTCAAATATGCGAATCACTTTTTTTGCAAACAGAATAAATTATTTGCATCTTACAAATATTTTGTCATCATCACCTTCATGTGGGAGGCCAACCCACAACATAACCATATAAGACCATTTATGCAACCACTAAACCATTGGTATCATTTAATTTGTTATAATGGATAGTTTTTGACAAAGTGACATACGCTTTAGCAACATATTTATTTTCTAGTTGATAATAAACGTTTTGGCCACATCCTGCATCCTATTTTTTGCGGTTATCATATTTCCAAATAATATTATAATAGATTATTAACAAATACAAAGTACGGCGCAATACTATGAAAAGTGTTATTAATAAAAAAGTAATTAAGCTAGAATTTAAAGAATCAAGGTTTGAAACGGATGCATAATTATGGAAAAACAACTTTGAACGAAAATTATATTTTCGTAAGCATACAACGAATGATATAGTTTTCTAGGTTGTCTAAAACTGCACCAAAGGAAGCACCAATCTGTCTTTCTTCCGGCGTTGGGAGGCTAGTAGCAAATAAAAAGAAATATAACCGATCCTAAAAAAAATTAAATTTAACCGGTCTAGTCTTGCCCAAAAAAAGCTATATACTACTGAGATTAAACACTTATGTGAAGCAGAAAAAATCATATATAGCTTCTTAGTAACTAGCTTAATAATGGTATGAATTAATTAATGTATCATAATATGAGAATTGTCGGTTTCTTGATAAATGTCTACACTTGTCTGCCACACATTACGTGTATTATTTATTGCTTTTATAAATTCACATTACACACAGACAACTCGATTTTGTTCGTTTGTACATATTACAAAATCAATTATCTTTATTCACTTGTGTCGATTTATTAAATGAACGAGGGAGTGTTGGCTGGCGTGACCCATTGCAATTCATTGGAGGGTGTCGGACTGTCGCGACAGGTATATATTGATAATCTTGCGTTTTATAAAAATTTTTTTTTGTTTCAATGTATATAAAGTAAAAAAAAAAAACAGGTAGTTTCTAAAAGTTTATTTGTCATTCATTTTGATAGGTACCTTAGTATAAGTGCCTGATAAATTAACAATAGCTATGACTGGCAGCTAATCGTTAAGTATCATTTGACCATATCAGTCTACTCAGAAAGGAACTCGGTCAGAGTCCTAAGGAAACACATGAATCAAACTCATCTTAATCACTCAATTTCAAACCATCTTCATCATACTTTCTTAAAATAAAGAACAACATCAAATAGATAGGGGCAGATTTTATTTTCAAGGATGACTATAGTCTTACCCTCAACGCAGGAAGGAAATTCTGGCTTCCAAGCCAACATCAGCTGGTAGATAGTGTACTTGGGCCCTCAGATGTCTGGGATGGGGCTCATTACATCTCTTAGGGCGATTACCAATGGTAGCTTCTTGACTTTCTTTAAAAAAAATTTAGTACTAATGAATAATTAATTCGTATATTATTTACGTTACTTTACTGTGATACCTTACCTTGAAATAGGTAAACTCGTAATCCCCTCAGGGGCGCTCCTCTGTCCGAGGAGTGCACGGGTGTGCGTACCCGAGGTGCCCGAGCATCCGTCGCCTCACTCCCCTTTCCGTCCGAGGCGACAGAGTCCTACCTTTCTTCCCGTCTACAACCCACATCCTTTCCCAAATTCGCTTTCTGTTCATGGCGCGGTCCCCGGTGGGATGGTTGCGAGTACTGGTTGGGGTCCCGGGTTCTGTCCCGAGCCCTGATTTGGTAGTCGAAACCATGCCCATTTCGATTGTGCCTGCACAGAGAGTGTTCCTGGGGTGGGAACGGTATCTCCGCTGTCCGTCAGTCTTGCTGGGCCGGCTACGACGTTAGGCGACTCCCTGGTTTTTCTAGAGTGTCGTCTGGTAGTCGTACCCACGCCTGACTGGCACGCGGCGGAGGTGCAAGTCCCGTCCCGTCTGGAATCCCCCAGCTTTGGGGGCTGGAGCTGGGGGACCTATAACAGCCCTCCCGAAGCTTAAGGTCCCGTGGCGCGCCGATGGGCTGCATGGCCGGGGGGTAAACCCGGTCCCGAGCGCCACACCCTAAACAATGATGAAAATGGAATCGGAAAATGCGAACACACTACCCCAGGGAGGTACCACCCGACAGGGTGGAGAATCCTCCCCTGCGCCTTCGGGTGCAGGCATGGGCCCTACGTATTCTGGGGGGGCCCACATTTCCCGAGTGCGATCACCTCTGGTGATACTGGAGCGGTTGCCTGTGAAGGGCGGAGTTTTGCAGTACGAGGGAGAAGACTCGGACGGTTCGGTCCGCTCGGTGATGTCCTTTCGGACAATTCCGAGCGGCACGAGCTCCCGAGTAAACACTCCCTCTTGCGTTGGTCCCGGTTCCGTCCTGGGCAAGCGCAAGAGGGGGTCTAGGAGGTCCCGGGACCGTTCCGGGGGGGGAAATGACCCCGGAGCCTCAACGTCGGACGACGATATTTCGGCTGACTCGGCTGTCGCAAGCGGCGGCCCGTCGAAGCGTGGACGAGGTCGCCCAGCTACGACCGGGCAGTTTATTGGAATGGGGAGAGCTCGGAAGGAACTCCAAGCGGCCCGACAAGAAGAGAAGGAGCTCGCGAAATACGAAGAGGAGCTCCGCCACCAACTCCGCAAGGAAGAGGTGGCGCGTCGGGTCCACTCCGAACTCTCCTTAGACGTACCTGAATCCTCTCGGGCCCAGGGGGGCAGAGAGAGTAGCATGAAAGGAAATGAGATGGAAGTCACCGCACAAACGTCGGTCGACCTCCAAAACTCATTGGATGGGGCTCTGGCTGCAATTTTAAAGGTAGCCGGGGTCTCGAAGGGTCTTAAAGGCACATGCCAAAAGACCCTTAAAGATTCAGTGAAGACGTTGCGGGAAGTGATCTCTGAAATCACCTCCCGCACAGAATCAGAGGAGGTGGGACGGCTGGCAGCCGCCAATCGCCGGATGCGGGCCGAATTGGCCGATCTCAGGCAGGAGGTGGCTCGCCTCTCGGCACACATAAGTAAGCCCAGCCGCCCCGCCCCAACCACGACAAGGAAGGAGACCACCCAGCCCCCTCCAGCACCGCATGTTGAGCCGGAAGAATACCAGCTCTTCATGCGCGGCGTCATGGTTCAGGTAGGGACCATGATTGACGCCAAACTGGAGGGGCTGAAGGACCGCCTGTTGCCCGCCCCTCGTTACCGGCCACCATTGGCCCACGAGGTGCGGCGGGCAGCAGCGGTCACACGGCCGGAACTATCGGCGGCGGACTACCCACCGCTTCCCGCCCCGAAAAATGGAAGTAGGGTAGCAGCACCGAGCCAAGGAGCGACGATGGCTGCGTCCACAACAAAAGCGCAGCCGACAGCCACCGTACGGGGCACAGTGCCTCCGCCACCTCCTCTGGAGGAAGGATGGACGGTCGTAGCTAAAAAGAAGAGAAAGAAGAAGGCGACGACCGCCCCTCAACCACCCGCAGCCAGGCAGGCGGCAGCATCGGCCATAACACCTAGGCCCAAGCAGCCGCCGCCGGCTCCTAAGAAGAGGAGGAAGAGGGGTCCCCGCAAGCTTAGGGCCCCGAAATCCGCCGCTGTCACCCTAACTATCCGCCCTGAAGCGGCGGAGAGGGGGGTCACATACGGGGGCCTCTTGGCGGAGGCCAAGGCCAAAGTCGACATCGCCGCCCTCGATATCCAGGGCGGCATAAAAATGAAAACTGCGCGGACGGGGGCACGCATGATGTTGCTCTCTGGCGCCGACCAGGGAGCGAAAGCCGATGCCCTCGCCGCGCGGCTTAAAGACGTCCTCAAGGAGGAGGACGTCAAGATAGCGAGACCCGAGAAGTGCATCAAGGTGTGCATCTCGGGCCTCGACGACTGCACGACGGCGCGCGATGTGGCGGCTGCCATCGCTCGCGCCACGGGCTGCCCCGTGGAGAAAATTACGTCCGGAGGGATACGCCTGGGGCGCGACGGGACGGGCACAACGTACGTGCTCGTGCCAGTGGTGGCCGCCAACGAGCTGAAGAAGCTGGGCCACATCCCGGTCGGCTGGGCCTCGGCTCTCATCAAGGTGCTGGATAAGAGGGAGCCGAGGTGCTTCAGGTGTCTGGCGCCGGGTCACCTCGCGGTGAACTGTAGGTGCCCGGCGAGCCGCAGCGACGCCTGCTACCGCTGCGGTCAGCCAGGGCACTGGGCCGCCACCTGCAAGGCCACGCCCCATTGCGTGGTCTGCGCGGCGGCCAGCAGACCGGCCAACCATAGGGTCGGGGGTGGCCCGCCGCTGTGCACCTGCCGCCGCACTGGCCGACCGGCGAAAGTATTAGAAAAGGAACAGGAAGGGACCAGCCGCTTCGTGGCCAAAAGACAGGCCAAGAAGCGGCGGGAAAAGGAAAGACGAAAGCGCCGTCGTGCCGAAGCCGCCGCGGGGGACATCGCCCCCTCGCAGGCGCAGGCACTGAGGACTGAGGAGATGGATATCTCAACCAGATAATGGATATCCATCTCCTACAAGCGAATCTCAACCACTGCGCCAACGCTCAGAATCTCATGGTTCAGAGCTTGGCGCAGTGGAATATCAACATCGCCGTGGCCGCCGAGCCGTACTACGTCCCCGCTCAAGGCGATTGGGTCGGGGACCTGGACGGTATGGTGGCCTTGCATTCCAGGACCGCCGCGGGTACCCCGCTCCCCACGGAAGTGGTGAGGGGCAGGGGCTTCGCCGCGGCTAGATTCGGGGAGATAGTGGTCGTGGGCGGCTACTTCTCCCCGAACAGGAGTCTCGCCGAATTTGAAGGGTACATGGAAGAGTTGGGCAACGCGGTCCAGCGGTTCCTCCCGCGCCCCGTGCTTGTCCTCGGGGACCTCAACGCCAAATCTCAGGCCTGGGGTTCCCCACGGACCGACGCGCGGGGTGAGCTGGTCGAGGACTGGGTCGTGGAGAGGGGTCTGGAGATCCTCAACCAGGGTCGCGAGTACACGTGTGTGAGGCAGTTGGGGGGGTCGATCGTCGACGTTTCGTTCGCGTCGGCCTTCCTGGCCCGCCGTGTGCGAGGCTGGAGGGTGCTCACGGGCGTCGAGACGCTGTCGGATCATCGCTACATCCGGTTCAGCGTCTCCGCCTGTCAGCGAGAGCCTCCAGCCCAGGTGACCCCGTTGGGTGACTGTCCGCGCTGGACACTTGGAAAGATGAATCGGGAGGTTTTTCGCGAGGCCTTGACCGTCGCCACGTGGTCGAGGCCGGGCGACGTACCTCCCGAAGACGTCGATGAGGAGGCGGAGAATCTGCGATCGCTCATGACTGACGTCTGCGACGCGGCGATGCCGAGGCGGGGGCCACACCGACCCCCGCGCCAGGTGTACTGGTGGAACGCGGTGCTTGAGCGGCTCCGCAGGGCGTGCAACTACGCCCACCGCCAGTACACCAGGCTCCGAAGACGGAGTCGCCGCGACGCGGACAGAGCGGCCGCGGAGGCTCGGCTCTACGGGGAGTACAGGGGCGCCAGAAACGACCTCCACCTTGCTATCCGCGAGGCGAAGGCGGCGGCGTGGGAGGAGCTCTTGGCCAGCTTAGATCAAGATCCTTGGGGGCGACCCTACAAAACGGTGCGGGGCAAGCTCCGCCCGTGGGCGCCCCCGCTGACCGAGAGTCTCCCCCCGCGCCAGGTGGATGGTTTTGTCGGCGCTCTGTTCCCCACGAGAGCTGAGCACTCGCCTCCCGCCATGGTCCCGCCTCAATGGGATGAGAGGGACCCCAGCGCGGACGACGACCCCGTGCCCGACGTGGACCGGGCAGAGCTGGGGGCAGCGATGTTGCGGCTGAAGGCCAAGACCACCGCCCCCGGCCTGGACGGCATACCGGGGCGTGCGTGGGTTCTATCCCACGACGTCCTGGAGCCCCGTCTATTGAGGCTCTTCGACGCGTGTCTGCGGTCGGGCCGGTTTCCCCGCAGATGGAAGACGGGGAGGCTGGTCCTGATCGCAAAGGAGGGGCGCCCGGCGGACTCACCGTCCGCCTATCGGCCCATCGTGCTGCTGGACGAGGTGGGGAAGATCTTCGAAAGGATCCTCGCAGACCGCCTCGTCCGGCACCTAGAGACGGAGGGGCCAAACCTGGCGGACGAACAGTTCGGGTTCCGCCGGGGGCGCTCCACTATTGACGCGATCACGCGTCTGAGGAGCCAGGCGGAGGACGTGGTTGCTCGAGGCGGGGTGCTATTGGCGGTGTCACTCGACATCGCCAACGCCTTCAACACCCTGCCGTGGAGCTGCGTGCGGGAGGCGCTCAAGTATCATCGTGTGCCTCCCTACCTCCGTCGCATAGTCGGGGCATATTTGGACGATCGTGCCGTCGTCTATCCGGTCCAGGGTGGGCAAAGTCGGCGAGACGTCGTGTGCGGTGTCCCGCAGGGGTCGGTCTTGGGCCCTCTGCTGTGGAACATCGCATACGACTGGGTCCTGAGGGGGGTGCTCCTCCCCGGCGTCGGCGTCATCTGCTACGCCGACGACACGCTTGTCACAGCGCGCGGGAGGAACCCTCGCCAGGCGTGCCTTCTGGGCACGGCTGGGGTGGCGCAAATGGTGGCTAGAATCCGGCGACTCGGCCTGGAGGTGGCCGTGAACAAGACGGAGGCCCTGATATTCTACGGGCCCCGCCAGAGGCCGCCACCGGGCCTGAGCATAACGGTGGGAGGCGTCCGCATCGCCGTCGGGCCGTCCATGAATTACCTCGGACTGGTGCTCGACGGGCGATGGAACTTTGCGGCGCACTTCGAGCGCCTGGCGCCGAGGCTAGTTCGGGCAGCGGCGGGACTCTCCCGTTTGCTGCCGAACGTTGGCGGGCCGGGCGCAGTGTGCCGCAGACTCTTCGAGGGAACCGTGCGGTCAATGGCCCTTTACGGGGCCCCAATCTGGGCGGATCGCCTGACGGCCAAAACGACGGCGCTGCTACGCAGGCCGCAGCGCGTCCTGGCCGTCAGGGCGATTAGGGGATACCGCACGGTGTCCTTCGAAGCGGCCTCCCTGCTGGCCGGATCCCCACCATGGGACCTCGAGGCCCGGGTCCTGGCGCTATTATACCGGTGGCGCCGGGACGCGGCCGAGCGTGGCTCTCGCCCCGCGCCTCGCGAAGTTGAGGTAAGGCGGGCGGAGCTGCGCGACGAGGTGCTCATGGTGGAGTGGAAGGAGCGCCTCGCGCACCCCAGCGCGGGCCTCGCCACCATCGAAGCGGTGAGGCCCGTCCTGGCCGAATGGCTGGAAAGGCGCCACGGCGCCCTGACCTTCCGCCTGACGCAGGTCCTCTCGGGGCACGGTTGCTTCGGGAGGTACCTGTGTCGCATAGGGCGGGAGATGACGTCGGGGTGCCACCACTGTGGCGCGGGCGACGAGGAGGACACGGTGAACCACACTGTCGCCGTGTGCCCTGCGTGGCGCGAGGAGCGCCGCGCCCTCGTCGCCCAAATCGGCGTGGACCTGTCGCTCCCGGCCCTGGTTCTGTCCATGGTCGGGGGCGATCCTGGATGGACGGCCGTCGCCTCCTTCTGCGAGGCAGTCATGTCCGCAAAGGAGGCGGCGGAGCGGGAGCGGGAGTTGACCACCACACTCCCCTCCCGCCAACGCAGGCCACGCCGGCGGCGCCGGAGGGTCAGTAACGACCTCCGGCCGCCGTAAAAAGCGGCCGCGGGCGGCCCCTCGGGGGAGGACCCGCCGCCCGCACTATTGCCGCGAGGGTGAGGGCTGCGTGCTGTTCCGCGGCCCCCCTCAACTCCTAGAGTTGTTAGGAGAGCGCCGGGGGGACGAAACCCTGACCCCCTGGCGCCAACACTTTAGAAGGGGCCCGCCTCAAGACAAAGGGCGGGCCGGCGCCGGCCCGGGCCACGAGATCGGCAGGCCATATATCCGTGGGCCCGGGCGTAGGCGATAGGAGAACAGCGGGGTTTTTTAGTGGGTAGTCGGATGGCCAATCATCTTTCCCGGAGTCCCACATATCCCTCGGTCCCCCCGGGCCGGGGGAACCCGTCAAGAGAGGTTTTTCCCCGAGACCAAAAAAAAAAAAAAAAAGGTAAACTCGTAATTCAAGGAGGTAAACTCGTAATTGTCCTTCGAAGCGGCCTCCCTGCTGGCCGGATCCCCACCATGGGACCTCGAGGCTCGAGTCCTGGCGCTATTGTACCAGTGGCGCCGGGATGCGGCCGAGCGTGGCTCTCGCCCCGCGCCTCGCGAGGTGGAGGTAAAGCGGGCGGAGCTGCGCGATGAGGTACTCATGGTGGAGTGGAAGGAGCGCCTCGCGCACCCTAGCGCGGGCCTCGCCACCATCGAAGCGGTGAGGCCCGTCCTGGCCGAATGGGTGGAAAGGCGCCACGGCGCCCTGACCTTCCGCCTGACGCAGGTCCTCTCGGGGCACGGTTGCTTCGGGAGGTACCTGTGTCGCATAGGGCGGGAGATGACGTCAGGGTGCCACCACTGTGGCGCGGGCGACGAGGAGGACACGGTGAACCACACTGTCGCCGTGTGCCCTGCGTGGCGCGAGGAGCGCCCCGCCCTCGTCGCCCAAATCGGCGTGGACCTGTCGCTCCCGGCCCTGGTTCTGTCCATGGTCGGGGGCGATCCTGGATGGATGGCCGTCGCCTCCTTCTGCGAGGCAGTCATGTCCGCAAAGGAGGCGGCGGAGCGGGAGCGGGAGTCGACCACCACACTCCCCTCCCGCCAACGCAGGCCACGCCGGCGGCGCCGGAGGGCCAGTAACGACCTCCGGCCGCCGTAAAAAGCGGCCGCGGGCGGCCCCTCGGGGGAGGACCCGCCGCCCGCACTATTGCCGCGAGGGTGAGGGCTGCGTGCTGTTCCGCGGCCCCCCTCAACTCCTAGAGTTGTTAGGAGAGCGCCGGGGGGACGAAACCCTGACCCCCTGGCGCCAACACTTTAGAAGGGGCCCGCCTCAAGACAAAGGGCGGGCCGGCGCCGGCCCGGGCCACGAGATCGGCAGGCCATATATCCGTGGGCCCGGGCGTAGGCGATAGGAGAACAGCGGGGTTTTTTAGTGGGTAGTCGGATGGCCAATCATCTTTCCCGGAGTCCCACATATCCCTCGGTCCGGTAAACTCGTAATTAGCACTCTATTTCCTTTACTTTTATTGTTATCGACATTTCGTCGATGATCCTGATTTTCTCTTTATGTTTCGAATATGTGATTAAATTATGTTAATTTGTTAGGTTAAACGTATCACACACAATAATAATTTAATTACTCATTTGTATTCATAACTTGATAACAAAGCATTCCCTTGCAATACGATATTAGGGTCATGAGCGTTTCCTATTACAATGTCCTGGATAATTTTATCGCCATTCAGGCGTCACTATGTCCCCACAAAGAAAGCTGTCATTTGATATCGTTTTTATTTTATACAATTTAATTAAACATATCGTTTACTGTCCTTGTAATTTGCGTAAAATGGATTTTGTTTGTGGAATAACAAATTGGAGTTAAATTAAAAGTAAAAAAGTAAATTTATTATTAAGCGATTTGGGTGCATGAAGTTCAAGTACTACTTCCTTTTTTTGAGGTAGAACGCTTACACCCCACCGTTTGGGGGCACGCAGGAGGTTTAGTAGACAAGGGGGCGCATGTCGCAGGTACATCCACTACAACCACTCCAGTGTTCCTGTAATGCCCGACACCTGGGATAACATTTCACGTGCACCTCCAGCCAAAGCAAAGTACCACTTTCTATATGAAGCAGTTAGACCCGTACACTTTTTGGTAAAAAAAATATACAGAGCCAGATAGTGATATTATAATATTCAGTAATTCATTTACAAACAGGACTAATAAAATAATTGATGTTATAAAAGTCAGTATTAGAAAATTGCTTTAATAATTTGTTTTGCAATTTTTCTCCGTGCTGGGGCGGATTAAGAATACTAACCCCTGCTGCGGTCGGCCTGTCGCAAAAGCCGACAAAACAACCTTAGCTGCGTGGTAGGGCCCCAAGGCCCTCTGGATGGCAACCACCCTTGGTCTGAAGTAGGTATGCCGCCATAATAACCGTGTGTTATGTTCGGGTATTAGTGATCCAGGTCCTGTACCCTTATAGGACAGCAGCGTGTTTGCGATGCCCCTGATGTCGCAAAAATTCATAGACGACGGTAACTGCTGTTATTAAGTGGGCCGTCAGCCTGTCTGCAGTTCCTCAGCAATGAAATATAAAAAAGGTCGAAGCTATAATAGTTTAAAAAGTTCGTATAGCACTTTCACAATTATACATAATAAATTTCCTATGGAATATTTAGTTGTTTACTAAATGAAATGGATACGTCGTGCATGTATACCTAAAGCAAAACTAACGACCTGAAAAATTGCTCTCAGTTTGGTATTTCATATTTAGATAGGTAGATATTTCAGCATTACAGCATGACCGTAGCCACCTACTGCACTGCATGATCTGGCAATTCCAAACACTAAAACATTCGTGATAATTGCCATTATCGTTCTTTCAATATAAATTTTGGAATTCTCTACTCCCGATAGCCGATATATAAACTCTCGATGGTCTCCATTGCTTTGTCTTAGAGCGACGAGTGTTGAATGACTTGTGTTAGATATTTGATTGACTGTTTATTTTTCGTAATTTGGAAACAATACAAACAGCAATATTCATGAACTAAACTTTATTTTTTTTAAATTATACGTCAGTATTTGTCTTTTTTAAATTCTTGTTTTATAATATTGCCAATATTTAATTAACGAATGATCGAATCATCATATTAAACGATATGATTAAATGAGTACTTTTAACTAAATATACCACATTACATTTGCTACACAAACACTCGGCAAACCTAGAAAATGAGGGAAACGTGTGCAACCTGGAAAGGCTAATGAATGGCATTTTGGTTTGCTTTTACGAAGTCCTAGACAAGTTACCTAGTTGGTCAGACGGATCATTTAGGAATCTTTGCCCAAGTCCGTGTAAGTTACTAGGAAAGATTTTTGATCCGATCAGAAGGCTTACCTATAATATAATTGTGGTTTCTAATAAAATTAATGCCTTATAACGTTTGTGGAGTTTATAGTGCATACAGATAAGAGAAATCATATTTATACCTCATTACCTTATTGTGTAACATTGTTTATATTAACAGACGAAAGAAAAGTAAGCAATATTTAGATTTGTTTATTAGAAAATTAACTAGATGGTGCCACAGGTATATGTAAATATTTGTACATCTGTTTAAACTTTAATCACAAAATTATAAAATTTCTATGGTGTTGTAGTTTTTATAGTTTTTAATTTACATTATTCATCAGATGTTATACTATGGTTATAGATTTGACGAAATAATGAAATATTTACTACATAATATAAACTTTGACACTAGGCTACTATTTTTGCTTTATATCAGTTTATTTTTTAAATCCGAAGGGACGAATGCTATATAACTAGGAAAATGATAGAAATGAGAGTGAATGATATAGAAGGAAAGGTAGATCAAAGAAAAAAATGGATGGATTGCGTAAAATATATAGTGAAATATGAATATAGATATAGTGAAAAAAGGTGTGAATGTTGAGATGACAAAGGAAGGAGAGAACATGTTGTGCCGACCCTATAGAATGTGGTAAAAGGACAGGAAGAACTAGAAGAATTTTTTTAGATGTTCTTTATAATTTATTTCTGAATATAATCTTTAAATTATAAGAAAAAGAGACCAAACATTTAAATTGTCTAACAAAATGGAATCCCACACATCTGACTGACTATTTACTAAGTAAGGTAACCATAAGTGTAATAGATATTTAATAAATAAAACTACATGTACTAAGTACATATATGTGTTACATAGAAGAAATTAATATATACTTATAAACCGTAACTGTAAATCACTTATAACAATTTTTCTATAATTCATTTCAGTATACCTTTAACTATTTCACTTACAATAATTTATTATGATGACTTGATGACATTTAAAAACAACCAAAAAATAAAAATGTTAAAACGGTCATTTAGCTATTTAAATTTTATTTTACTTCTAACTCACTTACATTTATAATGTAATTAATTACAGTATATCATTTTAGTTGTGATTAAATCGTATATAAAGAAATGTAAAAGAAATCTGTACATTTAATTTAATATTTTATTTGAAAACGAGTACAAGTAATAGTTAGTACAAAACGCAAAACTGTCACTATTTTATAATGGATAGTATTTTAAACATTTTATATTTTTAAGTACTAATGAGCAATATTCTAAGTTACTTGCTACGTTTAAGGTATTTGCATTTGGTGAGTTTTAACGTTCCCTTTAGTTATGAAATGGCGCTACAAAAGTGCCTAAACATTATAATGATCCCGTACCATAAAACAGTGATTGGCACTTGGGTTTGTAAACTACCCTCTTAAAAATATTTAATAATTTACTAAAACCTTTTTACTATATATCACAATGAGATTACGAGTTTTGAAAGGAGTATACCCTTCAATGTATTTTAAATCCCTAATACACTGGTTCTTCACTATCTAAGACTGTTTATATATTTCATAAGATTGAATACGACTATAACGCCCATTATGTCCGTATATCCCTCGTGGCTTGTGTTCGGGGACGAGTTGCAGAGATCTGTCCGGCAGTAACAATATCTGAAAAATTCAATCAAAAGCTTTTAAGTGTGTTTACAATACATTAATATAAAACAATATATTGTATGTATGTGTATGTATATATAAATAATATACACTATTTCCATTTTAAGAATCATTGCTATTAAATTTTAGTAGGAATATCTTTTATTTATTAGAAAACCGTTTAAATAGCAAAATGCTTTTGCTAGATTATAGACACTGAAAGAAACCATCAATTACTTTGGATGTCAAACAGTATTCGCCCTCTGTAAGAATTAATTAAGCTGTATCTATGCCATATTTGAATAGGACAGTTAAGGATAAAAAAACTTCATTTAATTCTGTCTCGCAATAATACTGAACAGCAGACTTTGTACCCCGAAGAGAACTACACTTGAAACAGGGATAAACGATTACAAGAAGACGTACAAGTAATCTCTGTATTAATTTTACCTAGTTGGTGTTGCTCTCTCGCCCTTGTCGTCGATATCTTCACAACCCTCTCGATAGGGCTCCAATATTTCTACTTTAGGAAACCATTTTCCATTCTTGTAGTCCTGGGTTTCGTGTTTCTGAAGTGCGCAGTCACGTTGCACGGCTTTTACTCTCACTGAAATTATTTCTAAATATCGAATAAATATAATTTACTTACTAGCTTTTATTTAGATGTACCCTTATGGGATAGCAGCGTGTCCACGATGCCACTAGCGTTGCAAACACCCATAGGCGATGGTAACTGCTAAATTCTAAGTAGGCCGTCATCCTGTCTACTGTCAGACAGCAATATTTTTTTTATATATTTGCTAACATATATTAGTTTTTAATACTAGTATTGGATAGAAAAGATTAAAACATTTTCTTTGTCAACGTGTGTAAATTTTTATGAGGCTGGTGTATTAGTTAGCGAAACCGTAACCACTAATAATCTCATATGTTTACGAATTTAAATCTATTATTGGGTTTGGGAAACCAATATTGTTTCCTTGAACAAATGTGTTAGTACCGACTGTCATTTTTCTCATCATGTAGATCTATCGAATCGTCATGAAGATTTTTATTATTTATATAAACAACAAATTATCACAATTAAATAGTTTCAATAGTATCAAAAGATCGACTCACTTTTTAAGAATAGCTATCACTACTTTTAATTTATTTGCAATAGTAATTTGTCTTTTAAATAAATTAAAGATTACATTTTGCTTATAAAATGTTAATATGCAATTATTATAATACGTAAATGTAATTATGCCCCCTAACCCGATCGACCAACAGCCTGCGCAAAGCTGTCGGTCGGAGCTGGTTGGCAATAGCACGTCACTGATATATGTGACGCAAACTTGGGCAGGCTTACAACTAGCATTTTCGCCGAGCAGGGGCGGAGTAAGATTTATTGATCCCTGCGGCCGGGGGCGATTTGTTGTAAAAGGCGACAAAATAACCCTAGCTAGGTGGCAGGGCCTCAAGCCCACCTGGATGGCAACCACCCCTGGTCTCTAAATATGCTGCCCTAATACCTTGTGCTGTGTTGCGGCGTAAATGACCCAGGTTCCAGGTCCTCTTCGCGGACGGCAGCGTGCTGGCAATGCCTTTAGCGTCGCAAACGTCCATAGGCGATGATAACTGCTTACTATAAAGTCTGTCTGTTTGCTATTCCAACTGATACAAATTCTAATCAGTTTTAAATTAACATTTATTATACAATTTCAAGGTTTACTTAGCATATGAAAGTTATATTTCATAAAAGGTTGCTTTATTTCAGCTTGTCTATATGCTTAAACCAGAACTATTACAAAATATTTTTGTTCTGTGGTTACATTAACACTGCCGTATGCGAAGTCGGGCGATCGTGCAAGGTCGCCCTTTGGATCTGACTCAATACTATTTGTTCTTTTTTCAATGCGCCAAGTAGACATTTGCGTATAATGTGGTCATGACTGGTTTTTGAAACTAGATTTTGCATAGGTAATGAATAACAACGTTATACGGTATTTGAATTTTGAATGTGCCCTTGGAATTGTTACCGCCCTAGTATATTTATTAAAAGTTGTAAATAAAGTGCGAAAGAGAGTTTTTTTGTTTATATTTATTTTGTCGGTAACCGTTGTCGTTGTGAAGTTCATTCTCCCTTTAATAATATTCTGTATTTATCTACATTCAGTTTGTTCCATCTATACAATGTATGTCATATCTATACAGTACGTGTTAGCCAAGTGGTATTGTACTCGTCGCGGGTTCAATTCCCACTATAAAATGCGCCTCTTAGACGTTTTTCTCGCTTAATGTCACTTAAAACATAACATCCACGTACTGATGGCGAAGAACTACGTCATGTGGAAATCATTCCGAGAAGTGTAACCAAGCACTTAGCCCAAAAGTAGGGGGTATACTGTCCTATCCCACAACGAGGTTCGGGCCTCCTTTAGATCGTTCTTGGTCTTTTATTGTATATACATAAATATTAGAGTACAGTATATATTATAACCTTTTTAAGTCAAACCTGTACAAGTCGAAAAATTCCCAAGATTGAAAAAATTTTGTATTGACTTCCCTTAAACCCCCTAAACCTCCGTTGCTTTAGAGCAATCAGATTTCAACCTGATCCCTCTTAAGTCAAGCACCTAACCACAACAGTACCTAACAGTAACCTAAGTCAAATACAGTAGTTTTTTCCCTCGCTAACTCAAAAAAATTAATTGGATCTCTGTATCTGGAATATTGGAATATCTGAATTAGATTGTTACAACCTTTATAACTCGATTATTTGAAAACCGACTAAAAATATGCCGATTATATAATATATACGTTTTTTCTGATAACTAGGATTTTCATTTATTACACCTCTCTAATTAAAAATTTGTTGGAATTAATCTTGATATATATATCTACATCGAATGTGTCCTTGCAAAATCTGCTTCCATAAGTCAAAAATTGTATAACTCGAAATTTTTATCGTCTCCCTTGAAGTTCCAATTACAGAGGTTCTAGTTTGCTGATGATGTGATATAGTTAATAAAATAAATAATTCTTTAGAGTACCGGAAAGTTAGAAATTAAATAAAGCAACATTCAATAGAAGGATAGCCCGTGGAAGGTATTGTAGAATAATTCATGAGTGACTCACCTCCGTTCTGAATGTCCAAATGGAATTCCTGTTTCATGCACATTGTCGAATACGGACAATCAACGACGAATCTGTCCGAATAGTCGAAATGCATACAAAGCCACTTCGTAGTGTTGTAATATTCACCCGGCGGAGGGTTTATTAGGCACCGGTAGCATTGTAGTGATGTAACTCCTGAAATTCATTTATTTATCCTCTTTACCTCTTTACAAGCTTTTAAGTCTTATTAGTTGCCAGTATAAAATTAGAATTCACTATTTAAAAAAAATTTAAACTATACTTAGTATAATACGAGTATGCATAAATAAAGTCCTCAAAATATTTACCAAGTGCCATACAACTTTTATACACACAGATGTACCTTAAAAAATTTTTTTTTCATTGTATTGATATACTGAAATTAACCACTGGTAAATTTAGTTTATTTAGTTCTCCGTTTATAGGTTTTCTCTTAATTTATTTTTCGATTTACTCAATATAATTGGAATATAAATAGCAATTTTCGTAGGAATGTCTCTAAAACATTCTCTTATAATTCAATATATCTGCTAATTTCATAAAGTAATTAATACAATATCTTTGAAATACTAATTACCTAAGCTATATACCTATGTACAAATTACAGAATTTTTTTATTGATTTAGAAGCAAACAATACAAGTGGACATGCATTTGTACGAATATTGACCTAAATACTAAGAAAACGAAAGTAATAGAAACTTAATTTACATTAAACTACTACATTGTTATGAAATTTTGATACAGTGTGTAATTATGAATTATAATATTTTGTATTTAAAAATCTAAACTAAACACTCATTATGCAGTACAGACATTAAAAAATAAGTGACGTGATCCTGGAATATTAATTAATTTTTCATTTGGGAAGAAATTATATAATGTTAAAAACGAATACATATTTTTTTAATAAACCCACGTCCAAATAATGTAGACATGTTCATTTAAATGAATTCAATCTTATTTCTTATACAAAATACTATTAGTAGTATATATTGTACTACATATTATAGTTGACCCTTTAAACGATGTTAGGTACTAAGCGAGTAACATTTCGCACTTAAGTAACCAAAAATTACTTAAGTAACATTAGAGCTTGCTACACGTGAACAAAAACTAAAACCTTTTTTTACTTTTGTTATATAGAAGATTTTCTGTTATATGGAACAAACAAAAATATTTTTTTATAATATTAGTATATTATACACTGACGGACTCATAAACTGCATCAAAGTAATAGACGACTTTGAAATAAATGTTTTAACCAAGTATGCAAACTTTCTATACAGATTTAAATTGAAACCTCTAGATTGGTTCGTGAACTTTAAAACAGCGTAGGGTCATATCCTTAAGTTTAAGTTTGTGTACTGGAAAGGACCTTAAGACTTTTTTGAAGAAAAAACAGAGATTTAAGGAAAATTGGTTTAATTAAAAAATTGGCTTTAACAATAGGCACAAACAAAAAATGCAAGGGTTTATTTATGTTTTAATAAGGTATATTACCTCCACGTGCCCTTATTACGGATTCTAATCGGTTCCGCATAGATTTTATTAGGGTTATTAAAAGATCTTGCGGAATATTGTCCCATTATTTGTTTGTATGATTTGAGAGGGCACTAGTTTCCAAGACACAGACTAATGTCTAGTTTGGAGACTAGGGTTCATTGACTTAATATAATAAGGTGTTACAATAAAGATTTATTATTATTATTTATTATTATTATTATTCTGAAAGTGCTGTTCTTAGTGCAGCCACTGTCGTGGGCAAAGGGTTTCTCGCATATACAGTTCTTTTTATATTGTCCCAAACATGCTCATTGGGATTAAGATCCGGGCTGCGTGCTGCGGCGTGCTGGCCAATTCATTGTACGTATCCCAACCTCTTCGCAATATTGTCGAGCTTGTCCAGCAGCGTGCGGCCGGGCATTTTCCTGCATTAAAGTAAAACTTTCGCCTATGAATCCCATGTAAGGCACCACGTGATCTTCTAAGATCTCTGTTATGTAGCGATGTGTAGTCAAACCCCCTCTATTACTGTTTTGACGGACCATGTCTATGAACACAAGTTCTGTTCCTCCGTTCATCGATATGCCACCCCAGACCATACACGAACCGCCTCCAAAAGGAACACGCTCTTCAATGCAACTTTGAGCATATCGCTCCCCACGTCGACGATAGACTCTTCTGCGACCATCTGCACCATATAAACATGTCCTACACTCGTCCGTGAACAATACGGAGGCCCATTGCTTTTCTGTCCAATTCAAGTGATCACGCTCAAATCTTAAGCGAGCTTGTCTGTGAGCTACAGACAACTTTGGACCATTTGCTGGTCTAAAAGGGGTGATATCCGCTTCCTTTAACCTTCTTCTTATTGTTCGTGCACTCACGTTTACTCCACGCACTTCATTAAGCTCTGTTTTGATGTTAACTGACGTGAGGAAACGATTTCGCAGAGAAGTTGTAACAATAAATCGGTCATCACGACCGGTGGTTGCTCGAGTCCTGCCTGTACCACGTCTCCTGTAAGAACCTGTCTCCACAAACCTTCTGTATATTCTAGAAACCGTAGACTGGTTTAAATTTAAATGTCTACCAATCGTTCGTTGATCCAAGCCCTTCCGCACCAATGCTACAATTTGAGCCGCTTGTTCGGACGAAGTATCCATATTATGGTTCAAAAACTCTAGATGAGATAAAAAACTAACCCAACAATTCTACAGGTAACAATAATTCAATTGACATAAGAATAAAAAATCAATGAGAATCAATTTAAAACTTTGCTATAAATAACACGCAAATCTGATACTACTAGTAAATTTTCTTTTCCCGGCTATATTCATTTGTTTTACTGCAGTTCTATTTTTAAATTTTCCTTTTTTTTGAGATTAAGAGCCAGTCTCTCCATATTTATATAATTTAATCTAAAAAATTTGCATACTTATTAAAAAAAATCATTTCAAAGTAATCCCGAACTTTGATGCAGTTTATGAGTCCGTTAGTTTATATTTGGAATCTATTATTGTGAAATTAATTTTTACTGACCCTTTTTTTAACAATATACATATATTTTCCTTGAATGGCTTTTAATCACCACACATTTTAGGAACCACAAGTCTAGACATAATGAACGTTCTATTTTTTATTGGCCAATTGCAGGTCATTTCTAATTGAGAAGCATCTGTCAAAGCAAACTCCTAGCGATCATGAAACTTGTTAGGATAAAATGTTTGAGACCGCCTGAATTCGATGTAAGTGCTTGAGCCTGACCTGAGCCTTCTCTTTTCATCAGTGTCATCGTTGTTGAGTAATTTTAGTTTCAATAGCGGAGTCTCTTATTTATGTTTTTTCAGTTAATAGACAATTTCATAAAAAAATCTTAAATAATTTTATCAAGTTCTCATATTAAGCAATGTAGTGAGAATAGTAATGTAATGAGTAAAATATAATATCTAACCAAGCAAACATCGGCCGCAGTTACCTTGAGACAATATATTGGTAACCGTTTGAAACGTAGGTTAAGAACATTAATTATTTTTAAGTCTAAGCAGTTGTATAGGTATTTATTCACATTTGATTTGAAAAGAAACTATTATTTATTTTGTCAATGTTTTTGTATTGCCTTAATAAATATACTACATTTCACATTATACACATTTCTGCCTGTAATACGGGTTCATCAGTTGTATGCGTTTTAATTTCAGGGGTTCGAATAAATTTACAGAAGTAGTTAAATACCGTGAAGAAGAACGCAATGTTCCAATTAGTTCGACAGCTACAGATCTTAGCGAAACTAGATATACATATGTAAAAATAACAGCCCATAAGATCCCACTACTGAGCTCCGGCCTCCCCTAGAGGGTACGGACGGCATATTAACCACTTTTATCCACAGGGAATTAACATCGCCAGTAAGTGTAACTCACACTTACCGGTGATTACTAACCGGTATGCAGATTTCCTCACGATGTCTTCATTTACCGTCGGTACATGACAATTATGCTATTACATGCACATTGAGCGAAAAAAACTGTTTAAGCGGTTTATGCCATAGTGGGATCCGAATCCGGGACCTCTAGATTGGTCACCGAGCTTAATACCAATGAGTTACTGGGTACCCTTATACATATGTAAATGTAAATGTAATGCAAATATATATTTATATGCATATATAGGGCTTTCCAATTATATATCCAATTAAAAGCAATTCAAAACGTTGGTTACATACAAATCACGTTGCAATGAAATAGTGCTTTTACATTATGCAAGTTATCACAAACAGCATGCCGGTCACGATTTTATTTATACGGGCTGATCAATTCAGGTCGTTGACTCTTAATTCATAGTACACACGTTTTAGAGATAATTCGGTAAAACGTATGGCTTATTAAACGTAAATCATTATAACTATTATAGGCTGCAATCGCCACCGGCCAATGACGGCATATTTAAAAACCCAAGAGAGGCTGCTCCAGGCGGGCTTGGAGCACTACCACCTAGCAAACCTTAAGAAACCTTATAAACATTAAGATTTAAATTAAAATCGATCTAGTTTATTATTACAGCTTAATTTTCTCTATTTGCAATGTGTTTAGTATGTGTATAAGTACTTTTTTTTCATCTATCGTTATTCCTTGTAAATCCTGTTTTGAATTATGTATAAGTTGTGAGTCATTCAGTTATCAAACTCCTACGCGTGGACATATTACGCATTGTTAGGTGAATGTTCCCTGTGAAAAACCTTGTTATTATTCGTTGTTTACATTTAGTTATATTTAAGCCGCAAGGTATTCATAATTGCTATATACTAAAAACAATTTAAATATACCAAATAAATGTTTTATACAGAGGTGATTTTCGTCTGAGCCTCAAGTTTGAAAGTTGAATACCCTACCATGTGCTACCTATTAGCTAGATTTTGATAGTTGCTTTAAAGTCATCCATCTGTCGCTTTTTACGACTCCTTAGGGTCGAATTAGGGTGGCATTACTCTCCTAGCATGTTTTTCGCCATTCGCCTCCACGCGACCGTATATATGAAATGACTTATGACATGTTGATATTTAACTTCAATTCACACGTAATGCCTACTAGTTTTTCATGAAGCATATAAACACACTAGTTTGTCATGGTCAATGTGATTTTGTTATAATGTGTAAAATGGCTGCATTGTATTTCAATATGCTGTATATTTCGATTTGTATAACAATTTGCAACGGCATCAGTCCTGAGTATTTCAACCAAGATGACCAATCAAATGATGAGGATGATTCTGATTCAAAAGGGTCTATTGAAATAACAAATCTAAATAACGCAGCTGAAGCTCGAAAACAGAATATACATAGCTATTTAAATTACGATGCAGAATCTGATGATTACGAACCATATTATACAGATGATGAAGATGTGTCAAATGATTTAATTATAAAGAAAAAAAGAAAACCGGTTTCTGTTGATAATAATATATCTACAGTTATACTTGTGAATAATACTATATACACTACTAGTGCAGTGACTCCATTAAAATTAAGGACCGAGGTAAAAAATCTGTCGACTTGTAAATTAACTACGCTATTTGATTTATTTAAAGAATATGAATATGTGTACGACTATCCACACCAGCGCAAAACGACTGTATTAAGGCTTGATGAATCTCACAACAGTTCTTCCGGGTTTTCTTTTGATATGAAATTTGGTTTGGACTTAGGAAATCTAGTGCCAGCGATGGAGAAAATAGTAATCCCAAACGAAAATAATCGTGTCAATAGATCTGTTTGGTATGTACCAGCAAGATATCCATGTTGGAATTTACCAATCATTTTCGCACAATTAGGGAGCAAACGAACGGTTCCAGTATTTTCAATTCTAAATCCAAAACTTAAAAATGTTATCCATGTAAATGAGAAAAAATTGGCATCATTTCCAAAGTCTGTAAACGTACCGCCTCAAAAATCAATCAACAAATGGTGTCAAGTGGAACCATGTTTTGGTGATCATACTCTATGTTTATTTCCTGATAATATTTATTCATCTATGTGTGATAAAGAGTACAAAGTGATAAAACCTGCCAAACTTCTGCAAATAGTCTTAGTAAACACAGTGAATTCTATGCGGAATCGCATAGCTAGTGGACTAACAGTAAGATATGCACATCTACCTAAAGCCGCAAACATGAAGCAAATAATGTATGATTTGGATTTGGAAACCATGGCAAGAGTTTGGTTAGCACAATGTCTTCCTGGGCCTGCTCCATGTGCCTCTTTTCAAGGCAAATATGTAACAATGCTGGAATGCACAAAATATGCAGATAATTGCTGCATAAAAGAAAGTAAAATGAAGTCGACGTCTAATTGGTAATAAAGATGTTTAATTCTGCTAACATTAATATATTTAGTGTCTTAAATATATTAAGACCGTCAATGAAGTAAGTGACTTTTCATTACTTTATGTGTTTATATTTTTGCAGTATTCCACGACCTGAATGTTCGATTTCACCTATAGTTGGATGTCTTCACACTTGGTTTTGGACCGCGGGGAAAAAATTATCAGTAAATGATGTTAAATGTGGACATTCGTCAGCATCAACCTACAGTACGGTTCAATTACTTTGGGCTGAAACAGACAAAATAGGATGTGCTTATGGTGAGGGATCAAATGGCGATGTGCGCGTCGTTTGTAATTTTTCTCCGGGAACTCCTTTTCATATGGAGGCAAAATATTACTGTGGATTTATAGCCCATACATATGCAATCAAAAAGGTATTTGGTGCAAACCAGAATGATATAAACGATTTGGACATACTGTCTTCTCTTGGAATAAATTGGAAAGAAGTTAAATCTCGTGATAATAATATACACGTTGTGCCTATGAACATAACAGATAATCATAGTGACTTACTTATAACTTCGGATTTGGATACGTTGAGTAGTATTTATAAAGAAAAATGGATAAGAGAACATTCAAATTTTTTTACCAACGGCACAGAAGGGTTCATTGCTCGATTGGTTGTCAGATATAAGTTTATTGATGAAACTGAAGTGAAATGTGATGAAGATGTATCGATTTATGTCGCTGGTGAACCAGGTTCATTGTGTACCGAACTAGGTAGAAGATTCGGCGCCCTTTGTTACGACTTTCGCGATCCGTCGCCAGCTTATAGGCTTATTGCGGTACTGGCACCTGTTGCACTGTTTTCATTGATTTTATTCGATTTGTTTAGTGGAGCGGTTCGCCAAACAAATTACTGATGTCCTTACTTAATTACTGATGATGTCGCATTCCTTATTTAGCTTGAATGGGTACGAATGACCAAAGAGAAAGAAGAAACTTAAAAGGAGGAAACAGGCGCTTCCATAACATGAACACATCCTCTATGTGGTTTTGTATTTTACCCTTGACGAGCTTATTAGATCACTACTTAACATGCTCTCGAATTCGAATACTTATTTCCAATGCAAATATTGTCTATGACTCACCGTTTGATTAATGGTTATTATTCATGCAATTGACTACGCTTATTTACCTAAACAAATATGTCAAATAAGTCCTAATAAGAAGCGACGCTAAACGAAGCGAAGTGGAGAAGCCAAAGTCGGAAAGCGGACCCCGGGCGCCAAAGCGAGAGTTTGGGCTGCAACCGGGATTCAACGCTAAGATGATGATGATGAAGAAGCAACGGTTTTTTTTGTTTCGGGGAAAACCCCCTCTCTTGACGGGTTCCCCGGCCCGGGGGGACCGAGGGATATGTGGGACTCCGGGAAAGATGTTCGGCCATCCGACTACCCACTAAAAAACCCCGCTGTTCTCCTATCGCCTACGCCCGGGCCTACGGAAATGTGGCCTGCCGATCTCGTGGCCCGGGCCGGCGCCGGCCCGCCCTTTCTCGAGGCGGGCCTCTTCTAAAGTTTTAACGCCACGGGGTCAGGGTTTCGTCCCCCCGGCGCTCTCCTGTGTTGACTTAAGGAGTTGAGGGGGGCCGCGGAACAGCATGCGGCCCTCTCTCTCGCGGCAATAGTGCGGGTGGCGGATCTTCTCCCGAGGGGCCGCCCGCGGCTGCTTTTTACGGCGGTCGGAGGTCGTTGCTTGCCCTCCGGCGCCGACTACGTGGCTTGCGTTGGCGGGTGTTGACTCCCGCTCCCGCTCCGCCGCCTCTTTTGCGGACATTACTGCCTCGCAAAATGAGGCGACGGCCGTCCATCCAGGATCGCCCCCGACCATGGACAGAACCAGGGCCGGGAGCGACAGGTCCGCAGCCAATTCCGGACGGGACTCGCATCCCCGTCGCGTGCTAGTCAGGCGTGGGTACGACTACCAGACGACACTCCAGAAAAACCAGGGAGTCGCCTGACGTCGTAGCCGGCCCAGTAAGACCAACTGACAGCGAGGATGCGATTCCCGCCCCGGGAGCACTCTCTGTACAGGCGCAGTCGAAATAGGCATGGTTTCGACTACCAAATCAGGGCTCGGGGCAGAACCCGGGACCCCAATAAGTATTCGCAACCATCCCACCGGGGACCACGCCACGAACAGAGATTTTAGATTGTTTTTATTCACAAATATGAATATTAATTTCTTCACTTCTCTGCCATACATAATTTCATTTTTAGTAATAATTGTTCTTAATATTTGTAACTTGGGCTCGGTGAGATTATGTACGTCAAAGAAAAATAATTCAAGAGTAAATAAAACTCCAAAAGAAGGATTTTTTAGTTTAGAGTTTTTTTGTAATTGCAAAAATTATATAAAAATATCAGCTAGCATGATTCTTACTGCTAGGCTTACTCCTAGAGAAAAATATATGTAATGTATATTTATTTTTTTTTTTTTTATTGCGTAGGACAGCAGACAGGCTGACAGCCCGCTTAGAATTTAGCAGTTACCGTCGCCTATAGGTGTTTGCAACGCCAGTCGCATCGCGAACACGCTGCTGTCCCATAAGGGTACAGGAACTTGGGTCACTAATGCCGGAACACAACACAAGGTTATTATGGCGGCATACTTAAGACCAAAGGTGGTCGCCATCCAGACGGGCTTGAGGCCCTACCACGTAGCTAGGGTGGGTTGTTTTGTCGCCTTTTACGACAGGCCGACCCCGGCCACAGAGGTTAGTATTCTTTCTCCGCCCCTGCACGGATAGAAGACTATATACCCTCAATACGTAATAAGACATTGCACCTACGTTCTTTTTTAAATTCAATTCAATGTGACATCGCTGGGCCACGTCGACTTCTTGTAACATGTATGCATTTTTAAGGTACACTCCAGAAAGAATCAAGATAATGTTCTGTGAAATTGTAGAAAATTTTAGCTTACAGTTGACGTCAGGGAATAAATTCCAGTTTATTATCGTTCGAAAGTATCAGTAACTCAGCTATTACGATTTACTGGTCATTAAACATAATCTTGCAGAAACACTTAGCGAACACGACTTATATTCATCAGACTCAGAAATTGGCTACACAAATATGATTACGAAAGAAAAATATCGTCGTAGTCGTTGAATAGTGACGGATCTGACATATATTAAACTTTACAGGACAGCCATTTTAAAAATACACAAGCGTCATTTTACTATGAGAATCTATCATATCCGTCACTTTACCGACCACATAATTTGAAATCTAAAATACATGTAACTTTTTTTAAATGTATCAATAATATTTAGACAATGTAGTATCCAAATATGGTAAAAAGTGAATTTTGAATTTTTTTCTAATCCGACGTTATTCTACGATCACGACGATATGATTACGAATAATTCTTTACACCTAACCATACAACTGTAGACCCAAAGTAAAGCTCGAAAGTGAAACCTTAACATTATAATTTTATTGAAATTAATTACTTTACAGGCTTATAAAAATTAATTTAATGAGCAGAATTGTTTAATTGGTGTCATTTCTTAACAATTTTGGTACAATGAATATAATGGGCGACCCTTTTCATCTTTTCTAATAATATTGAGAATAAAGAACAAATTTTGGGCAGTGATCTCTTTTGCGCGTCTCTAGGTCTTATTATATTGATTAAATGCTGTACCAATATAAAAAGATATGTTAGTAAGTAAAATTAATTGAAATTTACAAACCTGTTGTGACTGTAGACAGAAAGGTCAGTAGTCCCAAAGACAAAAGGAAACGATCCATTTTTAATACTAAAATTATCACAATGTTCACTTCAGTCACAATAACTTATATTTCTTAATAATCTCACTTGAATACGACCTATGATTATTGTCCTATCAACTTTGACACCTTTCATCACAAATGTTGTTTCTTTGTCGTCTGTTACTCTCGTTATATGCCATCCAAGATTCCTGTAAAGAAGAATTTAATTATAGTTAGTTTTACTACTAATTGTAAGCACTGCCGCATCTAGCAAGAGCGGGGCCCATAGCAAATTCTTTCGAAAGAACCTTGATCTGCTATGGATTTTTGAGTAAAAAGTTGTAAAAAACAATTCAGTACCTCAATACGTTTATTCGCCGTCTATAGGTTACAGTGTTGTGGGTGCTTAATCGTACAGTAGATACTCAGACAGAGATGAGCGAGTTTAAATATGAGGGGCCCCTTTTGCGCGGGGCCCGTAGCAATTGCTACTCTTGCTGCGTGGTTAATCCGGCACTGATTGTAAGCTTAACCATTTATTCAATTTAAGAGATACATTTAATGTTTCTTTTAGGACATAATAAAAGAGGTGATTGATTGGATGAGGAATGGCTGAAAAGTATGAAACGAGTATCGAAGACTAATTACAACAAATGAATGAAGTTTTTTTATTGCTTTTCAACAGTAGACTGACGGCCCACTTAATAGTTAGAAGCCACTTAGCAGTGCCGTCCGCGCATAAATAGTGGAACCTGGTTTGCCGAAACACAACACATGGTTATTATGACGGAATATTTAAAAACCAGAGGTGATTGCCATCTAGCCGGGCTTGGAGCCCTACCACCTAGCTAGGTGCTGATTGTTTAGTCGCTTTTCACGACAGGCCGACCACGGCCGCAGGGGACGTATTCTTAGTCCGACCCTGTACAGAGAAGTGCAATCTTAGTAGGGCCAATTAGATTTGATAATATGATTTGAGTATTCTTTCATTTCGAAGAGTAACTGAAATAGATTGAAGTTATCATGGCCATTCTTTTATGAGAATAAATTTTCAAAATGTTCTCCTCCATATTTACATTATAAACTTTACAAATGATCGCATTGAAAGGTAAATTAATTTGTAGATAGTTACCAATTTGTTAAAAAAAATATAGCGACCGGTAAAAAAGAGATTTTTTTTCAAATATTTAAATCACTAAATAAATGGCGTAAATTTTAATTATGATTAATCTAAATATATTTATATAAATGTGAAAATCAGGTTTGTTTAACACTCTTAAGATGAGACAAAGGTTTGATCTAAATCTTCAGTCAATTTTGTAATCGTTTTCAAATCTCATAATGAAACGGAATTAATGTAATGTATTTTAAAGAAACTAGCTTTTTATCTCTTGCATCTGAGCCTAAAATCAATTCGATGCCGTAATGCATGGCAACGAACGCGTTTAATGTAATATTGCGTCGTGAACTGGTGCAGTCGACTCGTATTCAAGGTCCTGACACGCTTGTCTCCGGCCTTTCCCCCAACCACGGACAATGTTGTCTCATTATCGATACAGTATGTCGATATGGCATACCCATTGACCTGTATATTTAGTAGCTCAGTAGTATGACACTCGGAGACCAATCACTTAATCACACAGTCAAACACTTGGGCAACTTTTCCCACCTAATGTGCATATCACATAATTGCCATGTAATGTGCCAATAATGTAATGCTATCCGGGCAGGGGCGGAGAATACTAACCCCTGCGGCCGGGGTCGGCCTGTCGTAAAAGGCGATAAAACAACCCACCCTAGCTACGTGGTAGGGCCTCAGGCCCGTCTGGATGGCGACCACCTTTGATTTTAAGTATGCCACCATAATAACCTTGTGTTGTGTTCCGGCATTAGTGACCCAAATTCAAAGTGTAACTGTTGTTCAGAGGCAAATACCCATAGGCGACGGTAACTGCTAAATTCTAAGCGGGCCGCTAGCCTATCTGATGTCCTACAGCAGTAAAAAAAATGTAAAGACGATAAAGAAAAAGGTCGTGCGGTGACCTGCAGGTCACCGCACGACGTATATGCATATCAAGATCGTCGATATGTGTAACCCGCCAATCTGCCTTGGAAAAGGGTTGGCGGGTTTACTGTCCATTCCATTCCAGCAGTGGGTCGTTATGGGTTGTAAACTTTTATTTATTTATTATAAAACAAAGTTTACAAGCCTGTGACAAATTGTAACTGCTATCTATCAGAAATTGACCTTGGTTATCATTTTTGTAACTACATTATCTACGTGTCCCAATTGTTTATTTCAACCTAATGTTAGCTCCAAACGAGATTATACTCATTCAAGTTCCTTTAACATTTCCATTTTTAACATGTTAGCTATTGTCATTATTGAGATTATAACCGATCCACCTGCTTAACTTGAATCCAGTTTTAATTAATATTAATTAACTATAATTTATTTCGAGTTCTTTTGCTCACCTGCTGTAAGCATATCAGCATAAATATTGTTTATGAGTATAAATGTATTAAGAAATAATTTTGCAACGAAACTAACTTTTAGATATTATGTTATTATGTTTAAAACATTTCTGCAGTACTTGAACACCTGGTGTTTTGATTAAAACGGCCAATGTTGGATTTGTAATTTGTTATTAGTGATTTGTTATTATTAGAAATTATTATAGCCTTGTTGTTCTTGCCAATGAAGAGAATACTCCTGCAAGCTCACAAGGAACAAAGGGAAGGCGATGGTTTTCCTTTCGAGGTTAGGTAAAGTCGAAGAGTTAGAAGGCAGCCCACCATTAGTAACTTGTGTTTGTGTGCATAACCCAGTATTTTTATTCTTCTCATTCTCCAACGTTAAGTTTGCTAGAAGAAATCTCTTAGGGTTTTAGCTCTCCTATGTACATGTACTCTATTTTTAACTTTTATGTTTATTATTTATGCTGTGTACAAAGAATAAATAAAAATAAAACGCTTGCTGGAAGATTATTTAAAATCATTATTGAGTCTCTTAATTTACTTTTTGAACATTGCTTACATCATAATGTCAACGGCACGCCAAAATCGTACGTTTCAGCGTTTCGAAACAGCCAATGCGTGGTTAAGCGTATGCAAATTCTGATCTAGATATTCATCTACATATAGTCGTAATAGTTATCCTCGCTCAAGGTCTGCGCGTATGATCACATCCAAAGATGCTACCTAGAGTTCAGAGTTTGTGTTTTCATTATTTTCTATTTAACTAACAACAATATTTGATTTTGTTGCTGTAACACAGTAAGACAGCCTGACGGCCCGCTTAGAGTTTAGCAGTTACCGTCGCCAGTGGGTGTTTGCAACACCAGTGGCATCGCGAACACGCTGCTGTCCCATAAGGGTACAGGAACTGGGGCCGCTAATGCCGGAACATAACACAAAGTTATTATGGCGGCATACTTAAGACCAAAGATGGTCGCCATCCTGACGAGCTTGGGGGCCTACCACGTAGCTAGGGTGGATTGTTTTGTCCCCTTTTACGGCAGGCCGACCCCGGCCGCAGAGGTTGGTATTCAAACTCTGCCCCTGGACGGAGGAAACTTGTAATACTTATTACACAACATAGCAGCTTATTAACACTAAAATAAAAGTCTAATTACCTCTGATATTACGTGAATTTAAATTATTGATAGCAATATTCTATTCTTACGGAGACGCTATTATATTATATAAATATATAAGGAGACCCATTAAACTGGTGATAAGTGATTATTACAAAAGGTCCTCTAATAATTTAATCATAGGAGTGTCTTAGTTCAAGGCAGACTACATGAAGCTTACCTCACAGAATTGTGTAATTTTGATTATTTCTGGTTTTATAACAAGTAATGAATAATTTTGGCAATGTACCACAAAACGAGAGTTTTTTATAGCAATATAATTATGATTGTTGTTGTTGTTTTAATGAAATCCAATCATGATCAAATAGTCTCGAGGGTTTTTAATAATGGAGTTATTTGTGTTTCTAAACTTAAGAGTGGTAGAGGTTAGCAAGCGAGCATTTTTACAACTTTAGTTTTTAACAAACTTTTTTCATTTGATAATAATTAGTTTTAATTAATAATTAAATTGTATTCTTAAAATGCTCATATAGTTAATGGTAATTTAGAATTGTGGTATTAGACAACAACTCTTAAATGTTTGTCTCATTATAAACTTTTTAATCATAAAATAGAAATATTACTTTATGTTCTGTTCCTAAATTAGATTTGTTCAGTTATGTGTAGGTGTTGTGTATTAGGATAATACACAACATGGTGTCACTGATCTCATGTCATCTTACTCCTTATTTAAATAATCAAAAAACTGCCACTTATGTTTCTATAGTAGACAATAATAATTAATTGACTAGAATAAGCAAATATAACGAATATTAAAATATGTAATATCAAACTCTTAATAAATTTTAAAACGAACTGAAAATTATTATGTAATTAATAAAATTAAATATACTTGAAATTTCTTTATAATTTGACTTTATACGGATCTTTGATCTTCCTTGTTACTGTCCGGTGCATATCAGTTGGAGTTAGAAAGTTTAAACATTTTACGTTTTTAAATAATGTACTGCTAAAAACATGAGGCATCCTGACTGAGAGCTACTCACGTAACCACTAATGTCATCAAATTTATATTGCTTCTTTATAGGGTTTATGTCGATGCTGGCTTTAATAGCCTTTGTAGTTCTTACTGCATGTGGCCACTTAGATATTTTATGGTCTACGGAATAGATAACTGTACTCCTGAAAGATATACCAAATCTTTTAATAATATAATATGATAATCTAACTGGCTGATTCCAAGACTTTTAAATATCTTGAAAATGATCAGTGGTGCCGCACCTACTTTGTGCAAAGCAATCACTACACTCCTTTTTTAAACTTTGTAAAATATGCCATCGACCGAAGATTTAAAATATGAATGCGTTCAAATTTAGTTCATAAATTATAATAATCATTTGTTGTAAATTGCAGCAATATTGCCACTTCAGTTAGTTGTGAACATAAATTTATTCAGTTCAAAGAAATTTGATATTTCGTATTACATACAAAATATCTTATAATTACCTTCCTAATTGTTTCCACATTTTTTCTTTAGTATAGTTTGGGGAAAACACTAATTATAGTGTCATTACATTGTAGATATATTTTTTTAATAGGAAATATATGATTTTAGTGTACACACACAGGAGGTCATTGAACATTAACAGTTCTTACCTTCGACATTGAATTGTCTAACTCAACTTGAACGGATATTGCATTGTTAAAGAGCGTGGTCTTATAAAGTTATTCGTAAATAAATTTCAACAAAGTAATTTAATTTATAACGTAATTGCCACGTACTGAAATTTAGTGAGGTAATTGATTCACCCAGATTATTTATGTATTTAATTTTAAACGCTAATTCGCCTGCGAACAGCATGGCCCACCCGATTCCAGCACCAAAGCTGGTTTATGGGCTGATATCGAATTTATATTCAGTGTTTTATTTGTAAATATTATGGGGCTGAGTTCTCTCTTTAATAAGTATTATAGATCAAGGTCGTATTGTATCTTTGACGTCGAATCTAGGCCTGATATTGCGCAAATGTCGCAATCACGTGACCTCGCGATATCTACGGGAATTTTAAAATCCAACCGTTTACAACTTGCAATTTGTGTTTCCGGTATGTGTACAAGTTGCACCTCAGACTATAATTTGTGTATTTCTGTTTACTGTTGAGGACCAAATTTCTAAGACTTAAGAAAAAAAGCTTGAAAATATGTGACAGAATTTGCTGTTTATTAAGCGACTGCCGTTTGTCCTCTCAACTCTGAAAGGAGATACCTGAAGGTGTCCTTGATATACTGTGTGTAAACCTATCAGAGGAGTGAGCCGTTAGTCGCCATTTAGAAGTATTTAAATGATGAAGGAAATTATTTTTATTCTGGCCTCATGTGATTCCACGAGTTCTAAGTCGGTATGCCGTTGTGGCCGCCGTTGGCAAAGCATAACAGTGACCTCCATAATGTTAGAACGTTGAGGTCAACATGGCCACGGCTACGCCCCTGGTGTCCTTTGGTACTGAAATTTGGTTTCTTGAGGATAAAATGTCCCTTTTTGGCCGGTACTATAAAAAATAAATTAATCCATTGTTATTACAATGATAAAAAGAAAGAAGTAATAGAAAAGTCTATTAGATTATTCAATTTGAACACAAAAAAAACGTGTATTACGGTACGTTGGTACGTACTATGGTATATTTAGTTCGTTACTTTTCTCGCGTTAAATGCCAAAATCTATGTTATTATCGCACATTCTGATTATGAGGCGCCTGTTGATTTTCGACATTGATTGGGTCTGCGCTAATTACTGTATGACGTAATATTGGCAAAATATTAAAGAATAATTCGAATGTAATGAAACAATCGAATACATAAGTCGCATTAAATGTAGCATAGTATTTATATTTGGTTATAATGCTATATTCCATTTGATAGTCATTATACAGATATGTACATCACTAGCAATACGCGATAGTAAAATCATCATAATTCAATCATCAAACTAGACCGGTTCATAGTCTCATTTCAGACATATAAATCTGTTCAGAATCTGGTCTATGAAAAATCTTATAATATTCAGAAACAATGTATCAGAATAGGGTGCACCAACAAAAATTGGTAAAGACTAGCCCCGTGACAGTGCTCAACCGACAGCGAAATAGATCATTATCATGGATCATGATGCCCATATCTGTTAATACAGATACCAATTGGTTAATATCAAGAGTTTTAAACCCGCTTAAACTTAGTGTAACCAATGTTCAAAGACCTTCAAACGTTCCTGTTATTACTTAAACGCAACTTTTCTCTTTTAACTCAATATTAGGCTCAAAGTTTCATCATTAATATGAGTTCTAAATAGAAAATTATGCTACTGCATAATTTGTACAAATATCATGCCACGCTCTGATATTTGTACTTGAAGAGAATTTTCTATATACTCATCATCATTGAACTCATGAATTCACTGATGAGTACAGTAACAGATCAAAATTTTAGTCCGCAAAATACGACGATAGCATTATTTTAATGCCACCTACAAAAAATCGATTAATATGACATAATGTCACCTTTATTGTAATGTTTTGCTCATCGTTTATGCATGTTGTAGCCGCAGGTTACGACTCTTGAGTCATAAATTTAAATAATATTTATTCGAACATGATTATGTTGCAAAATCAAACGAATTGATGCAGGAAGATTGAAAATCGGCATAAGGTTGAATATATGATCTAAAAGTGGTATTCTTGAATACCACTTTAAATTTAAGTAAAGTCGAAAATAGATGGGAAAATAGAAATCTGGGATCCAAAAAGGGAGTGTGTGGAACAAATGTCTGGACCGCCTCCGCCAGGCCCCATCAGGAGAGGTAGACCCAAATAGTGCTAGTTCGACTTCAGGGTGATATGCGTACCAATGGACACAATACTAGCGTTCCTAACGCTAAAAACCATGTGAAGTGGAGAAGGAAAAGTCGGAAAGAGGAAAGCCAGGCCCGGAGCGGATTAGCTTAGATCAAAAATTTAGGATGTCGATGGCATAAGCAATACAAATAATATTATTATAATATACTATACAAATTATACAAAATACAACTTAGGTAAAAACATACCAATACTAAAAGACAAAAATTGGATATCATTTTATGGTCTACCTAATCTTTGCATTATGTGCTTTCGTGTCGCTTCCTTTGTTACGTAAAAATTGATATATACTCGTACAATTATTACCAATGATTGTTTACTTTGTTTAGCTTATCGAATTTTAATGTTGGATTGTACATTTTCCTCCGCTGAGATACCAAAAACTGCCAAACTAAATTACCAAAAATTAAAGTACTAAATCATTTGCCAATATTTATATTTTATAAGTAGATATTGCATATTAAATAATTAAAATCTACTTAAAATGTAATGATTAAAAAGTGTGAAATAATCATAACAATTAAACAAATAGCCTTGAAATGTTTGATTTGTTTACAAATACGTATTAACACTTACAGTAAGATGCGTCATTGAAACATTAGAATAAATACCGAAACATGTTACTCATATCTGAAGTAAGTATTTGTAAACATGACTAATAAATAAATCGCTAAGAAAATGACAGAAGATCCTTATTGCTTTATTAAAGGTGTATAATATTATATTGTTTTATATACAGGCACTATTTTATGTAGATTTTACTAAAAGTAAAAAATGTTAAGTATAAATAAATATATAATGAATAGAAGAACAATACGTACTCTAAAATATCTTGATATTTGCTGGGTAAAACAATCGCAATAAACTATTTATAAACTCACAGCTGCATAGGAATTTGCACTATTAATATTGAACACGATACTCGTAAACTTTATCGTAAGTACACACGTGTGTGATATCGCATGCGAAAAGACGTGTGCGTCTTGTCTCCGTCAGATGCTGACTGGCTCATGGCTACGTTTTACAACCGCACCTTGGAGCTGGTACAATGCCAAACGGTTTAAGTATAAACAAACTCGTGCAAGAAATAAAAATTGATGCGATAAAAGGGTTCCGCATTAGTATCCGACCGAAAGTTCGGTATCGGCCGAGTTTCGGCCAAAAATCAAGCTTCGGCGGCAGTTTCGGTTTCGGCCAAAATTGGCTGATACTTTTGCCGAAACCGAAACTGATTTCGGAAGTAGCAACACAACTTAGTCAGTGCGTTATCGCCCGACGCAAGACTCAGTCTTACCTGTCGGAGTCATTATTACAACGCAATGCTGACTGACATATACAGTTATTGGAACAGCAGTCAATATCCTATATTGAGAAGTGCAGTTTTAAAATACCTTTCAGCTCCACCTACCAGTGTCCCGAGTGAACAGCTGTTCAGTGCTGCTGGCCAAATATACTCGGATCGTCACAATAATTTACGTGGCGGAAACATAGACAAACTGCTTTTCTTGGCGTACAATATAAGACTTTTTAATTATGAATATTAATAATACGAAAAACCAGAAAAGTAACCCTAAATATAAGATATTTAGAAGTTTTTTTTATTTGATTTGATAACTGTTTTCAATTTACATGTTTACTGTAGTTTAGTAGTGAGTTACTTACATTTACTACACTAAATAAATGTAAGTATGACTGTCCCACTAATTGTGATCTAGGTATCTTTGTTAATTCTAAACGTGCGATTTGATTATCTTTGTTGAGACTGGAACTAAGAGTGTAATAATAATTTTAGTAATTATTATTTGTATATAAGAGGTATACCTAAAAGAGATTGATGATTCTTCTAGGTACAAATACAAACCAAAGTATTAATTAATAAGATTTCAAAATACCAATACTTAGTATTTAATGAAACAGTAACAATTAGTGATTTGATTATATTATTGATAACTGATAAACATTTTGCTATGAGAACTTATTTGAAAAAATAATAAAATTAATACATTTTTATATTAAATAAATGATTACAGCAAAATTAATATACTGTTTCCATTTCATGTCCTAATTTTAAATAATAATGTGTAAAATGCACCAAATTTCAGTATTTTAAGGAATTTTATACTTGACTACGTGAGTTTCGGTTTCGGTCGGACACTATTCCGCATACGAGTAATCACAAAATACGTCCTCTTATGTTTTCAAAATAAAATAATTTATTAAAGCATGGGATTTTGCGCGTTAAAACACTTGCAGGGGTCACGAGTTCGTTTCCCTTCTCGTGGCTGGGTTTTAATGTATAATATTTATTAATTTGCAAAATAACGGTATGTAAGTAGTATATCATTTGTGTAGTACCCATACCACAAGCACTCTGCTGCTTACTTTGGGACTAGATGGCGCTGTGTAAATTGTCACAGTATACGAGTATTGTGTTATGGATATTAGCCAATTGTACACTACTTATTTCATTTCTTTTTTTAAAATAAATACGTATTACAAATATACAACCAGCATGGAGACGGGATCCGAACCCATGACGCCTGTAAGCTTTTCGACATACTTTAGCCGTGCATATTGTGATATTTAAAATATTCATTAATTGTGATGAAAACTTTAGTTTTAATGGAATCTTATAAATATTGGAATTTAATCCTCCATCGATTTATTCATTAGTATAATACGATTAGTTCGTAAAAATGCGCGTATTTTGTGAAAGAATTTTATGTTGTTTTAGTATTTATGTGCTTGAAGATAACTTCAAGCAAACATAATACAGTCTGTAACAAAGTAACATAATACACTCTGTTATAATAATAAAGGACATTTCATACACAACCTCGTCATGAAATGACGTCGCCTCTGATCTCATCTCGCGAACATCAAGCCGGTCGCCTTCATCCGGCCGATACTCACGTCCATAACAAGGAGAATCCGTGATATTTAACCAATTGAATGTATTTGATACGGATTTAGTTTTGTGCCTGTACAGACTCAGTGCAAATGGTGTATATTTACTTTTTACTGTTTCATAATTTTAAATGCACAAAATAAATATTGTTTGGTTAACGCAATCAACTTATCTCGAAATGAATTATATATAGATTGATACCTCTTTATTTATTACTAAACTTAAAAATAACAAAATAAGTACAACAAAATAATGAAAATTTTGCGGCCTTACTACCACTTAGAGCGATTTCTTCCAGGAAACCGAATTAAAATAATATTAATAAAAATTATCCGCCGAAAAAATGCAACGTTTGGGATTAAATATGTGTATGGTATTATAGTATAAATAGATTGAATTATCATCACCGAAGTGATTAATGTCAGTTGCAGCCAAAGCTTGCACTGAGTCCTCTGTACACTGTAGAGTATAGTCGCACGAAAAGAAAGAGTCATCTCTTTTCGTGAAAACGAAGGTTTACTAAAAATTTAGAATAGAGGTGACTAAATATGGTTTTAACGGAGCGTCTGTAGTCGTGACTCCCCAACCCTGAAAGTAGAAACCTGCTATAATAATCGCCACAGCACTACACCATATTATAGGGTTTAAAAATACATTAGACACAAGATACTTTATTGTCAGAACTGTGTACATACAAAGATGGTTTACATTAAATTGTTTCAAACGTTTACCCCTTAGGGTATACATCATCATCATCATTTCAGCCGGAAGACGCCCACTGCTGGACAAAGGCCTCCCCCAAAGATCTCCACGATGATCGGTCCTGCGCTGCCCTCATCCAACCTATCCCGGCGATCTTGACCAGATCATCGGTCCATCTTGTGGGGGGCCTACCAACACTGCGTCTTCCGGTACGCGGTCGCCATTCGAGGACTTTTCTGCCCCAACGGCCATCAGTCCTTCGAGCTATGTGCCCAGCCCACTGCCACTTCAGTTTTGCAATCATCCGGGCTATGTCGGTTACTTTGGTTCTCCTGCGAATCTCCTCATTTCTGATTCGATCTCGCAGGGAAACTCCGAGCATAGCCCTCTCCATTGCTCTCTGAGCGACCATGAGCTTTCTCATAAGGCCCATAGTTAGCGACCACGTCTGCGTTCCGTATGTCATCATTAGGGTATACAATAATATTTAATTAATTATTACATAAAAATTATTATCTGTCAATAAATAAAACATCAAGTTATACACGAATTTAAATGTCAAATATATCAAACCTAATTAATACATTTTAAATCTAAATAATAATAAATTATAAGGATAATGTCTAGGAATATTGATTAAATATCTTACTCAAGTGCTCGATGTGAGTTTTCCAATTTAAATTTTAATCAATATGAAGTCCTAGAAATTTTGTATTCTTGGTGTTCAATTGTAATATTATTGTGATTTAATGTCCTAATCTTAAAAATCATAAATTTTGATTTCGTCAAATTAATATTTAAATTATATATATCTAATAGACTAGCGTGGTTTGGATATGTAATGTGCAAGTAAGAATGCCATATAACAAAGAAAATGATAGAAATGAGAGGATGGATACGGGAGTAGAGGTAGACCAAAAAAGATGGATGGATTGCGTAAAAGATTATACGGCAAAAAAGGGTATGAATGTTGGGATGAGTGGAAGGAGAGAACATGTTGTGCCTACCCCATATAATGTGGGATAAGAACCGTGCAGGGGCGGAGAAAGAATACTAACCTCTGCGGCCGGGGTCGGCCTGTCGTAAAAGGCGACTAAACAACCCAACCTAGCTACGTGGTAGGGCCTCAAGCCCGTCTGGATGGCGACCACCTTTGGTCTTAAGTATGCCGCCATAATAACCTTGTGTTGTGTTCCGGCATTAGTGACCCAAGTTCCTGTACCCTTATGGGACAGCAGCGTGTTCGCGATGCCACTGGTATTGCAAACATCCATAGGCGATGGTAACTGCTAAATTCTAAGCGGGCCGTTAGCCTGTCTGCTGTTCTACGCGATAAAAAAAAAAAAAAAAAAAAGAACAGGAGGAAGGAAATATTTAAATTGTTAATATTTAACCAATCTATAATTATTTTTAAGGTATAATTCATACTATTCTCTATTGATAAGTCATGATTGATAGACGAATAGGTGCTTCTCAAAGATTATTTTTACCACGCTTTTTTTAAACACTGCACCAGTATTACTTTCACATCATCTTCAGTAGTTTCACACATGAAAGTTAGATAAATGATGTTTCAACAGGACAGGCCTGTCATGACTATTGGTATAATTATAAAATTTGGACCGGACCGAATAGGCACAGCATATTGTAAAATTATGCAATAGTCTCGTGAAAGTGTACTATTGTAATTCATCAAGCTACATCGAGACGCGTGTATGCATCGCACACACCACATCGACACATATAGCACACGCTGTATATCAATTTGGACCTAATTTATCGCTTTGACACTTCACCAATGATCGGTTCGCGTGGTTCCTTCCGTAATGTATTTGTTTTAGTTGCGTTTGTTACTTAACCATTTGAATTTAACATTAAAATGCATGCGTGAGCGTGGCAGGGACATCACACAATATTTTCGCCTTAATTAACAAACAAATATTTAATTCAGCTTCTTTATTCAATTTATTATCTGATTATGCGCAAAGTATTCACTTCAGTTTTCTCAAAACATCTTTATACCTCAGTGCCGAAACGACTCGATAACCACCACCAATGCCCAATCGTATCTATTTTATTGCTAAGTTGAAATAGTACTTAAGTTAGATGCTATAAAACTGTACGCAACTGTTCTTTAAAATGTTTATTTCCCGTATGGTTTGAATGAGCTTTTTGGTTAGGTTTTCTCGTCGTATTATGGAGTTAAAATAAATGAAAAAATAGGTGTAATGAAATTTCTTCGAAGTTGACAGCACGTTGGAAAAGATTTCGGTGTTGCAAAATTCCATAGATGGTGGTCTTTTGTTATGTCTGCCGTTTGCTTATCAGCTGAGATCAATAAGTACACCAAAAGGTGAACCAAAACATATAAAAGGAACTAAACATATTCAAATCTTATATAGCACGAATATCATATTATACCGTTAGAATAAATGTAAAAAAGATGTGAATATTCAGATGTCGACTAAATAGAGGAGAGTGGAAGGAGAGGACATGTTATGCCGACCCCACATAGCTGGGGTAAGGGCAGGAAGAAGAAGACATAAACATTCAGAGTCGGGATAGGAATCGAATCTGCGATTCCGACAAAACCGTCATGGAGGTCGTCAATACAAGCTAGTTCTTCTTCTTTTACGAGATGGCATGACACGATATGCACATTTATCATACTATATACCAATATCATAAACAAACTAGTTGATCGAAAAAATGTATATAATTTACTTATTTATTTATACATGAGATACAATTTTAAACATAAAAGATACATAGCAGAACAGTTCATGCACAAGCAATTTATTTGACTAGAAAAGATTACACTGGCCCGTGAACTTAATATATAATAAATACCATTATATTAATAAATAATATATAGTAGTTAAATGAGTTAAAGTAGTAAAAATAAATAATAATACTAAAATAAAATATTTATGAAAGAAGGAGGGAAAGAAAAATATATATGATACATAATATATTAACTGAAACAATGATTGTATGTGAATATAACGAATATTGACGTCGTTTCGATCTTAAGATGTTTTCATCAATTTATACTAGTATGATTACCACATAAAGTTATGGTGTTATTTTTATTGAGTTACTCAACGATTTAGCCGAGTAGAGCAGAAAATAATATTAAATGTTATTGATCAATAATTGTAACTAATTTACCACCTGTTACTATAAAATAAGGAAATAGTAATGAAATCAGTTTTATCGATAGAATTCGAATTTATAACGATTATCTAAGTTGACCCTCAACAATATATGCTCATTAGACCGTAATAAATTGCTAACAATCGATAACAAGTAATCTTAACTTTAATGTACTTATACCGTTCATTCTATTATATGGCCCTTCATTGAATTAGTATTTATCCTTTTCAAAATCTTAAAGTAGGGGGAGAATATTGCCTATTCTTAGGCAGTCAGATCTTGAACCGTTTTTCTTGGTCTCGATAGATAACGATACCATAACCGGGTTACAGATTAACACGTCTTAAATTGTCTAGAAATTGTCGAGGCTACAGTCTGTGATAGTTTGCAGCCCCAAAGATATTGCTGAAGTGCTATTGCCCTCATAATATATTATGATTTTTATAGTTTTTTTATTTATGATTTTTTAGTTAAAACTGGTTACATTAAATCCAAATAGTCAAAATACGCCTAATAGCAATTCCACAGAAGAGGCTCAAGAAAGTCATGAATTTCTCACTACCTCCGACAGTCCTGATACTGGAACATATTGACAAGCGTATCATGTTTTACGATGCCACACTCATAAATATTTGACTCCGTATGGCTTCCCTACGCCCGCTAGCAATATTCTGTAACCTTATCTTAATAGTTAACCAAATTTCTCCGTTCGCCCTTTTCTCCGTTCAGGGGCGGAGTAAGAATACTAACCCTCTGCAGCCTGGGTCGGCCTGTCGTAAAAGATGACTAAACAACCCTAGCTACGTGGTAGGGCCCCAAGCCCGTCTGGATGATAACTACCCTTGGTCTACGTGCATGCTGCCATAATAACAATGTGTTGTGTTCCGGCATTAGGGACCCAGGTTCCTGAACACCTATAGGACAGTAGCGTGTTAGCGGTGCCCCTACTGATGGTAACTGCTTACTATTAAGTGGACTGGCAGCCTGTCTGCAGTTCCTCAGCAATAAAAAAATGCAACGGTAAACCTCGGGCTCTGATATGAACGCTTCTAATGACATCTATACAAATAAATAAAATTGGAAGGTCTGTTTGTAATATTAAAATAACCGCTTTTTACTAAGTGCATTCGGACGTATACACGGTACATATACCAAAACAACAGTTTTTACAATTTTTGTCTGTTTGTTCCGGCTAATCTCTGAAACGGCTGGACCAATTTTGACGGGACTTTCACTGGCAAATAGTTGATGTAACAAGGAGTAACTTAGGCTACTTTAATTTTAGAAAAAAAAAATAGTTTTAGCTAACAATGATCAGTTTCGGAAATTTTTGTCCAATTTAACTTGACCTCCGATTTATATTATTAACCATATGAAGTAGAGTTCAGCTTAGGCTGGACTTTGTAGGTTGTTATTCAATTTAAGTGGACCTAAAATTTATATCATCAATCATATGAAATAGGGTTTAGCTTAGGCTGGTTTTGTAGGTTCAAACGCACGTATTCCGGAAGCGCATGACGTAACAGTTGCATTCAATAACACTGACTGTTTGCATATTTCGTTTATTTATAATTTAGGGTTTGTAGGGTTTGTAATCCAAAATAAACTAGAAGATATATCCAAAAAATGTTGCCCAAAGTCACTATTCCACGCGGACGGAATTGGCTGCTCCCCATTTTACCAAACAATGTAACTTAAGGATACTTATGACGTTCATCTCTCTTTGTTTCAGCTCACTGACATAGTGAATGCAATGTCTTCGCGCGGCGAGTTGCCCTTAGAGTTAGCGTTGCGCGGGCGCAGCGCCTCTATAGCCACCACCCTGCTACAGCATTGCGCAGATCCAGATGCGCGTGGGCCCCGAGGGAGGACGCTGCTTCACAGAGCTGTTGACTCGAGAGACGCTTTCTCGGCTAAATTCTTGGTTGATAACGGAGCTGATACTAATCTTACAACGAAGTAAGTACTGACAATTGCAAACTCATAGTAAAAATAAATCTTTTCAATAGCCCATCTAGTTTGAAGAAACCAGACTGAACCAATATAGGAAAAAAGGGGCTAAGGTGGGAGGGAGATAAAAATAATAGGTCTTTACCTATGAAATTGCCGTTCTGCAGTACTGGCCATTTCAAATCAAAATAATTGAAGTGAAACTTCTTTAGAATCGTTGTGATTTCAAACCGGATGCAACGAAAAAACGACAGGTAAGAGACACAAATACAAAAATGTGTAGGATGAAGCCAGCAAAGAATGAGACAGAAATATGTATATTTCGGTCTCTCCTATAGTCGCCTGTAATTAGTGAGCCAGAGCGAGAGAGTAAATGTCGGTGTGTATTTATTTTGAAGTATTTCGACATTGTGAGTACAGTTTCCGTGGTGTAGCGGTTATCACATCTGCCTAACACGCAGAAGGCCCCCGGTTCGATACCGGGCGGAAACAATACTTTTTAAAAAAAATCTTTAAATGTGAGTTTTTAATTATAATCGCCTGTAATTAGTGAGCCAGAGCGAGAGAGTAAATGTCGGTGTGTATTTAATACTTGCTTGTATTTTTGTCGATTTACTGAAGTTTCACTTCTATCGTGTGTGAATCGCACACATGTTTTTTTTTTGTTTGGAATTCTAATTTCAAATTAATTTTATTTTACAAACATGGAATTCTTTTTCCAAAAGTAGTCATTTGTTTATTGATTAGTGTTACATTTTCATCGCAATTTAATCTTTTTCGTCATCATGGATACGTTAAAAATTCTAGTAATTATGGAATATGAGTACCGTCGTGGGAGCAACGCGGCACAAGCGGCACGCACGTCGTTGATCGACGTTTACGGAGCTAACACTAACACTACAAACCAACACTCCACCTGTTATTGGTTTGCTCGCTTCCGTTCTGGGAATTTCGACATGAAAAATGAACCTCGCGGTCGTCCGAAGACTGGTCGACAATGACGAATTAAAGGCGATTGTGGAAGCTGATGATACACAATCTACGGCTGAATTAGCAGCAGCTTTCGACGTTAGCGTCAAAACAATATTGGTCCAATTGCGTCAAATTGGCAAGGTAAAAAATCTTGACAAATGGGTGCCCCACGAACTCAATGATCGCCAGTGCGATGTACGCGTCGAGACGTGCCTTGTACTGCTCAACAGACACACAAATGAAGGAATTTTGAACCGCATTGTTACCTGCGATGAAAAATGGATTCTGTTTGATAACCGCAAGCGCTCAGCAAGTTGGTTGGATCCTGGTTCAGCACCTAAACAATGCCCTAAACGAAAACTTACCCTAGAAAAGTGATGGTCACTGTTTGGTGGTCTAGCGCCGGTATGATTCATCACAGCTTCTTATCAAACGGGGTGAGCATTACTGTGACGAACTGAACACAATGATGGAGAAGCTGGCACATCTCCAACCAGCATTGGTCAATCGGTCGTCTCCGCTGCTCCTGCACGACAACGCGCGACCTCATACTGCACAGCAGACGGTCTCCAAATTGCAAGAACTGGGGTTGGAAGTTCTCCGTCATCCGCCCTACTCACCAGACCTTGCGCCTACAGACTACTACTTTTTCCAGAATTTGGATAACTTTTTAGCGGGAAAAAAGTTCAATACCCGAGAGGCAGTACAAAATGCATTTGAAGAATTTGTTGCCTCCCGTCCAGCTGCTTTCTTTAAGAAGGGCATCAATAAACTGCCACTGCGTTGGCAAAGATGCATTGATTGCATGGGTGATTAGTTCGATTAATACAAATAAAAAATACATGAAAAAAATTCGTTTAAATTTTTTCATACAAAACGGCAATTTCATAGGTAAAGACCTAATATTAAATAGAAGACTTCGCCTTAGAACATCATAAACACTAAGTGACAAATCTAGTTTTTTAACAAAAACTGAAAAACTACGTAAATAGCGTTTTATAATTAAAACGAATCATCATTGTCAAACACTACACAATAATTATTATTACTATATGATTACTATCGTGATATATTTATGTAAGTATAAATAATCTAAGTTTCTTACTGTACACTACACTGTTTTGGATAACATCGGATTACAGCCCTGGTAGGATCACTGACTTCAGGTCAAATGAAGTACATTACAAATAATTGACTACCTCTGTGGTGCAACGGTTTTCGCACGTCGGAACACCTACGGAGGTCACGGGTACTTTGGGTCTAGATGGTGCTGAATTGTTGAAGATGATGATGCGGAAATAACGTTTATTTAATTTTGAATTTAGAGAGGAGGGTGATTCAGCTCTACATCTGATAGCATCACTCACGCCGAGTTCTTGCGACGAGGAAACTATGGACCAGATGGCGGAAATAGCTGAAGCGATGATTCAGAAGGGTGTCGATATAAACCGACAGAATAAAAAAGGATTGTAAGTTATTTATGCATATGTAATTAATATATATTTTTATCATTTAATGCGATCACGGCCATCTATTAATGTTTACAATGCCATAGCTTAGAAAATTATTCCTTAGAAAATTGTAGTAGAAAATATTTTTTTTAAGTAAATACGCCGAATCCTAAAATCAAAAAGTGTCAAAAAAGTAATTACTTGTTATTTTATTTGTTAGTAATATTAGTAATTATTTGTTACTTGTTTTCGTTCAAACATCTCTGTGATTAGATAACTGTGAAAAGTGACTGTACAAAATAATAAAAATAATATTATTGCTCAGTGACACAGTCTCAAATAAATTCTTCAAATGACTGTTTCTATTCGCAGCACACCACTTCACCAAGCAGTTATATCGAGGAATCAAAGAATTTTCGATCTGCTTCTAAAACAACAGTCTCTAGATACGAATCTCCGTACGTTGACTGAAGAACATCCGCCCTTGTACTACGCACTAGTTGACGATAGACGCGCTTCGATATCTTCAAGCGAGACACTGGTTATGAACGGATCGAACCCTTTTGATACTCCTGTTACGAATAAGAATGCCTTTACCGAAGATCCTGTTGAAGGGAAGAATGAGAGTGTTGTGGAAAGAAGTTTCGCTGCCAAGTTATTAGAGAAAGGGTGTCACCCGAATCCGCTATATACTGGATCAGGTGACAGTTTGCTGCATATATTAGCTCAGGGATGGTTTGAGGTAAGAATTGTGTAACTTTTTTATTTTTTAATCCGTGCAGGGGCGGAGAATAATAATAATACTAACCTCTGCGGCCGGGGTCGGCCTGTCGTAAAAGGCGACAAAACAACCCACCCCATCTACGTGGTAGGGCCTCAAGTTCGCCTGGATGGCGACCACCTTTGGTCTTAAGTATGCCGCCATAATAACCTTGTGTTGTCATTCCGGCATTAGTGACCTAAGTTCCTGTACCCTCATGCGACAGCAGCATGTTCGTGATGCCACTGGTGTTGCAAACACCCATAGGCGACGGTAACTGCTAAATTCTAAGCGGGCCGTCAGCCTGTCTGCTGCCATACAGCAATAAAAAAAAATTTAACTGTGTTGTCCAGACATTCAATCACAATATTCGTCCGTAAGTCGTCTACGTCTCTATATTATACTCGATAGTTGATTGCGAACGTCATATTTTTTTAAATTTAATTATTTATAGGATTCATACTAATATAATATTCATAATAAATATTTTACCACGCGGAATAAATAAATCTTATTTTGATTGTAATATTGTAATTGATATTAGTTATTTATTTCTATATACGCGGGGTTCCTAATGCCTTCGCTCCCGGCCTTGGTTCTGTCCATGGTCGGGGGCGATCCTGGATGGACGGCCGTCGCCTCCTTCTGCGAGGCAGTCATGTCCGCAAAGGAGGCGGCGGAGCGGGAGCGGGAGTCGACCACCACACTCCCCTCCCGCCAACGCAGGCCACGTCGGCGGCGCCGGAGGTCAAGTAACGACCTCCGGCCGCCGTAAAAAGCGGCCGCGGGCGGCCCCTCGGGGGAGAATCCGCCGCCCGCACTTTTGCCGCGAGGGTGAGGGCTGCGTGCTGTTCCGCGGCCCCCCTCAACTCCTAGAGTTGTTAGGAGAGCGCCGGGGGGACGAAACCCTGACCCCCTGGCGCCAACACTTTAGAAGGGGCCCGCCTCAAGACAAAGGGCGGGCCGGCGCCGGCCCGGGCCACGAGATCGGCAGGCCATATATCCGTGGGCCCGGGCGTAGGCGATAGGAGAACAGCGGGGTTTTTTAGTGGGTAGTCGGATGGCCAAACATCTTTCCCGGAGTCCCACATATCCCTCGGTCCCCCCGGGCTGGGGAACCCGTCAAGAGAGGTTTTTCCCCGAGACCAAAAAAAAAAAAAAGGGTTCCTAATGCCTGAGCCGACGGACAGATGGGTTGCCCAGTTCTGTGGCCTAGGTTGGCAACGGACCACTTATTCTGTTTTTTTTTCTGTTACTTGTAAAATAAGGGAACTTATCCATATTACGTACCTATGCAACAGGAGGGGTTTAAATTTTATTTATAATTATAGGTTACAAGTAAAAGCTAAACCCCTCCCAAGCTTTTGGCGTCATGTGGTAAACGTTGAACACAACGCTTAACCAGTGATATGGATTCTCACAGGCGTTATGCGTGTTGCAAGTTCTTAAAATTATACACTCCCTCACTTGCCGTGATTTTGCATCTGATCGTCAGTAGCTTTTTTTTCTACGTGAATTTTTTAATTAAAAGTGTAAATTTATATTTTTTCTTGCAATAGGTCGACTGAAACGTAACAAATAGAGATAAATTGAGCCAAATGATTTTTTATCTTTCCTATTATTATTTACTGCGTGAAAACTCGAATGTGTCTCTCTTATACTACGGATGATCACAAAAGGGAGTGAGGGGGGAAAAAATTACAAAAATTGCTCACTTAGTATGGATACGTTCCCTAATCTTATGAGGCTTTACGTAAAGTCTATGGAGATAAATATTTTATTACGGGGCATAAATAATTATACGAGGGATAGTAATAATTTCGTAATTGAATCTAGGTAATATACTTATGTCGGATATGTTATGTTTTTACACGACTCGGGGCAATTACCTTGCCAAATGTTTACTATACATTCACTTCGATTACATCAATATCGTGAGGAACTAATCTGTGCTTTATTAAAATAATACTATCTTATGATTAGTATTTGCCAAGGCTTTTGTCATATTAATAAGGTCGTTTTGTATATTATGTAAATGTTCGTGTAATCTACTGATTATTTATTACTCTACATATTTTATAATAATTTTCGGAATGTTTATTTCTAAAACGTGCTGTATCGAAATCTATCTCTATGCTGAAATAGATTTTATAAATTATAGTTCTGCTATAGCTAAAAAAAATATTTTAATAATAAAGCTGGCACGTTCTTGGTGTTGAACACAATGTGTCCCGCTTTATTAAGAGTTCATTCGGGGCCCAGTTCAATCTCACCTGCCGCTGTTACTGCTTTTGGAAAAACCTTATATGCCGAATCCCCCTGACTACGGGGGAATCGGGAGGTATGTGGAATTCTTCAAATTTACCCACTAAAACCTAGCTGTTTTCCTATCGACTGGGTCGACGCATATATGGCTGGGCCAATACCGAGACCCAGATAGGGCAGGTATTTTCCACTATATGCGCCAAGGAGTGAGATTTATGACTCCTCGGTACTCTTGTTCTCAATTCTGGGTTTGAAACGGCTAAGCGAAACAGTACAAGGGTCCGGCGCCGTTGCTGTATCCTGTCTTGACGTGACGGAAGCTGACTAGTCAGCTCCTGCTCTCAACAACAGTGGGCGATATTCTGAAACAAGTATAAACTTTCGGGGTTAGGAGTTCAAACGGCATTCGCCCCTGTAAAAATCCAGTTTATTTTATCTTTTAAGGAATATCAAGTCTAGACACTGTAGTACTGGCTCCAAAGCGCTATAAGTATATGCAATCAGGATTAACCACTTGCATGAAGTTTGTAGATTGTTATATCTTCTTATGCCTTTAGGATTCAGCAGTATTCCTAGCTTCACATTTAAACGGTGAGTTAAATCACACGAACGAAGCTGGCCTGACAGCGTTACATGCAGCTTGCGCTAATGGCTTAGCGCGGTTGACCACCGCCCTCCTCGAAAATGGCGCAAGACCTAACTTACAGACCTCTTATGGGGAACAGGAAGATACTGTATATAGGTAAGAGTTAAAATATATTTGATATATGTATAAGAAAACGTCAATATGAGCCATTCAGTTGAATTATTACAATCTAAAGAATTAAGAAAGTAAAGTGTATGTGTACCAAATTTACAACTATTTACTAATCGAGTACGAAATTATCCATAAAATTTATTAAAAAATCAAGTATGTATATTTGCTAATACAAACTACTAGGAATAAAACGATACCACCACTAAGATATCGTTATTGATACTTTTACTTGATACAGTCGTAAAGTATCGACACTTATTCGGTATCGCTTGAAAAGTATCGATACTTACTCTTATCGGTCGAATTTTCGTAGAAAAAATAGAATAAATTAAATGAAAACAGTAATGAGTATTGATATTCTTTATTGATTTTCCCTAGAAACTACTGAACGCGCGCATCTATTTTCGTTCGCCGCTATGTGTCAACTTCAAAGTAGGCGAAGCTGTTGCTATTTAATTGTTGTTATAATTTAACTGCAAATTATATTTACAATTAAAATACTCAAGACTTACCTAGCTATTTCTAATTGCTAGGATGTTAAATTGAATATTTTAAACACTGCTCATACCCGCAAAAGTGAAATGGAATCGTATACATTTTGAACATATAAATATATTAAGTAAAGAAATAAGTAAAGTATAATAAGTAAAGTAGTAAAACTACCCTTATTTAATTTAGAATTTATTATTGGCAATTTATACTTTTTTTCTCTTTACATAAAATTTGGTTGTATTAAATGTACTCAGTTCATTCGCAATATACCTACTTAATATAAACTGGCTACCAAAATGATTAATCCTCTAATTTGTAACTTTTCATGAATGAATGATATTTGAATTAATTGAAAATGTTTTAGTTTGGCAATTTTTGAGTAAATTTGTAACTGGTTTTGTTAGGACTACTAAGACTCACTTAAACGAACGCGGAAGTTGTTAAAATCGAACTCTAGACTTCAAATACTTTACAAAACTGAAATCTTTAAATCGTTTTTTCCTATTCTTACTATTTGTGGTGCTAAGAATAACATTGTTTTCATATATTTCTTTCGATCTATCAAAGCTTATTTATTTAATACGTCTTATATATTTAAAACAGACAAACGCCGCTCCACCTGGCAGTGTTAAATAACCACGAGGGTGCTGTACTAGCTATTATAGAGCATAAAAAACTAGTGGAGAAAGGAGACCTTCCCAATACCGACAAGAGCAATGTCAGCCTAGTGCCCAATTTCAACTTGAAGAACTCCGAAGGCGATACGCCTGTCAGTCTGGCACTTATTGAAGGTACTTTGCATTATTAATTCATTGTTTGTCAAGTAAATTCGTAATTAAAAAAGGCAGAACAAAAAGGTTATAGTTTTTGAATATATTTATTCAGTGTTTACTGTACCTGAACACCACTGTCATACTTTAGCAAGTTTGTTCCTTTCCGATTCTTTGACATTTTCTCTTTTTCCAAAATTTTAGCATCACTCGTAACTTCTGCAACGGCAACCGTCCTCCTTTCAGCGGGCCAACTATTTGCATGTTAAAATAGTAACAGCCCATAACGTCCCACCGCTGGGCTCGGGCCTTCCCCTCAGGGGATACCCGCCAAGGTGAATTGGCGGGTTACAAATACCGGTGATCTAGATATGCCGGTTTTTTTAACGATGTTTTGGTTCACCGTCCGGTATATACGTCCGGAGCCGTGAACACCATCGTGGAATTAAAAAAACCCATGACTTGACAATCCTCTATGTTGATCTCCGAGTATGATACTACTACCTTAACCTGAACCTGCCTAATACACTAATACAATAAACATTACTGTTATTTGCATTGTTTCTTTTTTCAATACGAATGAATTAACGAGACAATGTTAATATTCTTTGGCAAATATGTTGTTTTTATTTGAATGCAATCTAGCACCTATCAAGGATAAAACTAAAACTTTACATCGATATATCAATGTTTCGTTGTATATTTAGGTCACAAAAACTTGGTAGCACCACTTATAGAGGGCGGAGCGGATCCGAACGTCCGAAATGGGAAAGGATTTACACTGTTACACCAAGCCATTGTCGATGAAGATTCCAGAACTGCTATTTATTTGTTGGACCATGGAGCAGATATGAATGCCTTGTGAGTATAAAACATTATATTTCGTATATATCGAATAATTAAATTTATTTATAAATTAATAAAAAATAAATTAATGTACTGTGACATTTAATACAGCGCTTTGGCACTGTAGAACATTTGTATTGTGGGCACATAAGTCGTACCTGTAGCCCTCGCGTGCGTGTTTACGTGCATAATCCATTGTGCCATGAAGGTCATCAAATATATTGATAAATCATTATAAAAAGTGTTCATACGAAATCCTTCAATGCTCAAATCAACATCATGTTGGCTAGTGTCCTTACTGAACAATGGACAAGACTCTGTGGTGAAATTGCAGTTTTAAATTAATATGGCTCATGTTCCACATGGTCAAATGTGAAATTATGTTATCAAGGTCCGGCTCCAATATGTTTAAGTTGAGACTCAGCTCCACCTATTTGTTGACATATGTACTCTCTATTATGGCACAGTTGTTACCAGAGTCAAAATGTTACGGTTCGTGTTATACGGGTTGCGAGCTGTAAGCATCGTCTTCCTAGCATTAAATCCCGCTTGCAACTTAAACTTTGCTTTTCAACCTCTTCTGTACGCTCTTCAGCATCCCTGGTAGTAAGGCCATTAGCACACCATCACCTTTTACGTCGTCATGCCAGCAGTTTTTGTGTCCACCACTCCTCCCAGGGCCTAGCGCAGGCAGCATGGCTAGATATTTATTGCTCACGTAAATAGCCGGTTGCCTTGTATGCGGGAATCCCTAACACGGTGATTCCTCTTTAATCTCCACATCCACCACAGCATATTCATCTCTGTGAAGCGCAGTTCCGGTTTGTCTAGTACCGGCCATGTAAAAGGTTACGAGTTTTAATGATCATGTTTTTTTTATTATTTAATAGGACAGAAGCTGGCGAAACACCACTGCAGCTAGCCATCCATTGCCGGCTAGGTTTGGTTGTAGAGGCATTGTGCATCCGAGGTGTCGATATGAGTCGTCTAGACGCGAATGGGGTGCCACCACTTTGGGCCGCCTTGGACTCCGGACAAGAGGAAGTTGCTAGTGTAAGTGCAGTTCTTTATTTTCTTTTGATTAAATTAAGGACTAGCCGTTCCCGCCCGTTTCGCTGGTCGAGTAACAGAAAAAAGTAAATCAATAAAACACTCACCACTGAAAACTTTATTACAATGCGATTCAAACAAGAATAGGAACGTCAATGACCTCTATCTGTCAAATGTAACATGAAAAGTACGGTTTACGATGAAACCTTATTTGCGTATCAATAATGTTTTTTATTGTTTTGCTGAGTCTCAGTTACTCAAAGTGGAAAAACGTCTAAATTAATTAGTCATAATTATTTGAAACAAACTTTTTCTTTCTTATTTTCATTGTTGGCAACAATTCACCAGAAAGTAAAGAAAAATATCTTGTTTAGCTGACCCTACCCAACTGATTCGAATTGACAGCTAGACGTCAGAACATGACGCAAAATCGATCCTATTCTTATTTGAAACGCATAATTATAAAGTTGTTATTAAATGAAGGTTTCGCAATGTTATGTTTTTTTTTAGATAAGGGCCAAGTGTTGAAGATATAAAACTTAGAAAATTTAATTGAAATCTATCCAGTAGTTGTGCCGTGATGCGCGCACAACTGCAGACCTCCATCAGTATATTTATATAGATAAAATAACAGTCCATAGTCCAGCTGCTGGGCTCGGGCCTCTTCCTAAAGGGTACGGACCGTTATGCTTATCCAAGGCGGGTTGGCGGGTTACACATAGCGGTGATCTCGGTATGCAGGTTTCCTCGTGAATTTTTTTCTTTATCGTTGGTATATGGCAAGTATGCATACTTGCCACAATGTGCACATTAAGTGAGAAAAACTGAACGCGGGACCTTTAGATTGGTGACCTAGTCTAATGCCACTGAGCTACCAGGTACCATTTATTAAAGGATAATTTTATTTCAGATTTTGGTCAGAAATGGTGCTGATGCGGATTGTTGGGGCGCAGGACCTGATGGATGCTTGCAGACGTTACTCCATAAGTAATTAACTATATTTAATTATGTGTATTGTAATATATTCCTGAAAATTGGTTATAAGTTAAAACTTAAAAAGCAAGACAAAAGTCTGTGATTATTTTATTTTAAAACATCGATCTAATGGCTAGGCATGGGACTTCTGACCGGTGAATAACCGACGTGAACCCATTCCCAACACTTTTTTTGTTACTGAGGATCAGCAGCCAGGTATAGTAAGCAGTTACCGTTGCCTATGCACGTTTGCGACACTAAAGGCACCGCGAGCAAGCTGCTGTCCACATAGGGGTAATATATGGCAAAAAGTAACACATGGCTGTTTGAAGTGTATATATTTACGATGTATAATGGTAAAAATAAAACAAACAGGGCAATAGATGAGAATAAAGAGTCGTTGGCGACATTCCTAATTCGGTCTGGTTGTGATGTGGAGTCACCGCGGAGGGTGGGCCCGGCAGGCGAAGGCGCCGATGTAGCCAATGAAAAACAAACACCATTGCATCTGTGCTGTACATGGGGATTGACTGATGTCATACAGGCAAGAAAATTTATTTCTATTTATAATTCTAGTTTTATTCCGATTAAGACTAAAGCTTGCGCCTTGGCACGCGAATTAATCCTATTTTGTCGGTGGCATGAAACTCGCTCCACAAAACAATATTGAAAAATAGTTGATGAAAAACTGTATCGCAAGGATTTGTCATAGACAAACGATTGACGGACACTTATACCAAGACAAGTACAAACTATTTGGAGAGCAAAAAATTACAAGAGGTGGAAATGCACAACACATACGTTACGTGATAACGGGTAGCGGGGTAGTGCGCGCCTCGTCCATTGGCTAGGGGACGCACATTGTTGGCATATCGCCTTGAGCGCCGGCGCCATGAGGCGTGACGCTTGTCAGACCGCAACTCCGACTTATTCTGATCTGTCCTCTAAAAGGCGTGGAGAGTTTCCTCTGGTTTCTGTATGTAAATCACCATAAAAACAAATCAATCACATTATTTACGTTCATAAACATTTTGAAAAGTAACTTTGTTTTTTTCCATCCAGACTTTGTTAGAGCACGGCGCTGACATAAATTCCAAGGATTCCGAAGGCAAAACTCCGTTACACATCGCTATAGAGAACCAACACGCTGCGATCATCTCTCTCCTTCTAACTCAGCCGAATATTGATTTATCGGCGAGGGACAACAAGGGTGTGTCACCTTTCGCAGCAGCACTAACTGCTAGGAATAATAAAGCTGCCCAAGCGATACTGGAGAAGAACCCCTCAGCTGCTGAACAGGTAACACTTTCAGGCGCATTTCGTTTGCATTCAAAATGTATAATTCGCAGCCCAGTTTACATAGTTAAGTGTTTTCATAGGGCTAAACATCTACGCGAATATTTGCATCGGTGCCCTTTAGTAGCACTTCCTTTTCCAGATCTTCCAGCTTCAAGGAAATAAAAATGACCTAGTAAAGTTATGATTTTACATAGACGACTACTGGCTGAACCCAAAAACTGAAAGAAAAACCTAACCATTATATTTCTGTCTGTATTATTATAAGGAGTAATTAATTTATCGCCTATTTCGACTCTATAGGAAAGCGATGAGGTAGCCCTATACTTATTTCTGCCAGGGACGGGACGGTGTATCGTCAATAAAGAACTATAAAAATATCTTGTAATAAGTAGAGATGAAGTTGACACGATGGCGACATCACATTAAGGTTTTTACATCAGTCCTATTTTTGTTGAAGGTGGATAAAAAAGGCCGTAACTTCCTTCACGTGGCGATACAAAAGTGTGATATGGAAAGTGTGATGTTCTTGCTCTCTGTCGAAGTGGATGTCAATTCCCGCGTGCAGGACGCCACGCTGACGCCGCCTTTACACTTAGCGGCGGCGGCGGGCAACGAAGTGTTGCTCAGGAGTTTACTTCTAGCCGGAGCGAGACCAAACGATAGAGATGCTCATAAGTGAGTTTGTGGCATTACATATTTTATTCTTTACCAATTTACAGTGACTTCCAGTACATACACATTACATAAGTAGTGAAATCGGTCAACTATAGTTGCTTTAAAAAATTAAAAGTATATATTCGGTGATCTTGCGATGGAGTTTTTAGAATTTATTACTTCTGTTTATAGCCAGATAATTTTAAGATATGTAAATAAATAGTTTTGTGTAATTGATAAGGTTTGAAACGTTTTTATATTGAAAGTTCAATGAAAATTCATTATTGCAACTATAATCATATGTTTAGGTTCTAAAATTTGGTCCTTCGAACCGTTTAACATTGACACTACAGAAATTCCTCACAATTTTTTCAAGAATACATTTCTTTGGATACTTGTTAATAATAATGTAAATTAATGTGGTAATAGGCGTACAGCACTACATGTGGCAGCTGCGACCGGCCACGAGAGCATAGTATCGGCGTTAGTGAGTGGTGGAGCCGACCACACGGCGGTGGACGCAGCGGGGGACAACGCGCTGCATATCGCGGCAAGGGAGGGCCATCTTAAGGTTGCGAAGGTGCTGTTAGCCGACACGGACATCGACGCGGCTGCCACTAACCTCAAAGGTGTGCCTTCAATGTTACAAGTCAGAGTATTAAGCTACGATGTGGCCAACCATAGATGAAAAGAGTAACGTACTGGCGTTTTTAAAAAAAGTCACAACTTGAATAAAATGATTATCTGTATTCGATTAAAAATTACAAAAGCAACAAAAGTAATAGCTAGAACCTTGCAACTGTAAAATTAAATGACAGCAAAACTGCAATGCAAATATCTTGAACGACTTAGTGACTGTTCACTACCCACCGTAAAAAATGCGACCAAGTTTAAAGGTTTGTATTTTAAACATTTCACTATTTTATACGTTTGCATATCACCCATTTCGCAGGACTTCTGTACAAACTTACAATAAACACATCCAAAACAAACTTGCACATTGTGCACATATTTTTATCACAATCACGTTTACTAACACTGGTCTCTACGTAGTCATTGAACTAGTTGTTCTATTCATGTATTCATTTGCAGGACGTAATCCACTACACGAGTTGTGTTGGTGCAAACAAGACAACGCGGCTGCCATCTGTGATCTCTTCCTAGAATTGATGCCAGATTATCCAATCAATAGGACAGATCCTCAAGTAAGACGGAAGCTATGAGATTGTTCAAAAGTGATCATATTGTTTCAGAAACACCTTTATAACAGTTTACTATCAAAGCATTTGACCTGTACTGTTTTTCGTAGCTATGCTTAGAAGTTTAGTTATAAGATAATAACAGCGCATAATGTCCTACTGCTGGAATCGGTCTCCCCCTATAGGTAAGGGACAGTATACGCGCCACGCTAGTCCAAGGCGGATTGGTGAGTTACTACCGGTGATATCGGTATGCAGGTTTCTTTTCTTCACTATGTTTTTCTTCACCGGCGATACATGGCAATTATATTATACTATCCGCATCAGGCGAGAAATACTGCCTACGCGGTGCATGCCATCGTGCCATTCGGACCCAAGACCTTAAGATTAGTCACCGAATGTAACAACATTGAGCAACGAGGAACTTTATATCTGTAAGGTAATAAGATTCTGTAAGATAAGAAGATGTAAATAATAAATAAGATTCTGAGTATTTTCCTGATATATCAAGCTATTGTTATATGTCATTCGCTATTGTAATGTATATTTCGTATAAGTGTTTCGTTTGATCTGCTACTCCTTCTGCTGAAGAATTAAATTGTTTAGCAGAAAATTGGCTTAATCACAAATAAGCTATTTTCTCTTAAAATAGAGATTCCAGATATAGGAAGTTCAGATATTACTTTTCTATTATGAATTGAATTGTGATATGATACAGGGCAACACACCCCTTTTGCTGGCGTATATGAATGGCCAGGGAGCGATGTGTCGCGTCCTCGTCCGCGCGGGCGCATGTCTCGCGCAAGAGAACAAAGATGGCGTCTCCATATTTAATTATCAGGTAATGTAATTGCTTTTCGTATTGTAATGTTTTGGAGATTTGGGGTATTTACTATTATCTGTTTATTATTATTGTGACATTGCCATTCTTCTAGGAAACTAGACTTAGCCTCGAATTACCGAGTTATTGAGTAAAATTTCATATTATTTAATTAGGAAAATGACTTATGAGGAACCTATTCTTTTAAATTTGATCTCTGCTCAGTATTTAAAGAAGCATATCAAATAAGTATTAAAAATATGTTTAGCCTGAATGATGACGAGTCGTGTGTGAAATATGTTGCGATGTAAATATTATGCGTTTCAAATAAGAATAGGATCGACTTTGCGCCATGTTGTGACGTCATAGCTGTCAATTCGAATCAGTTGGGTAGGGTCGGCAAAAGAAAATATTTTTTTAAATATAGTTTATTTATGAATCATGAACGAAATTTTTTAAATTAGAATTGAGCTCTCCACTTTCGCTCATCTCTGCATCACTGACTGAGTGGTCATTGTCGTCGTCATTACCATCATCATCATTGTTGCATTTACCTATAAAATAAAACATGGATATTGTACATGGATATTATGTGTGTTTTTAATATTTATTCCACCAACTGTTGTATAAAATTACGTATATATGTAAAATTACGTATATACGTAAAAGTATGTTATCTGTATATAAAACAGAATTTAATCAGAATCTAGCCGTTCAATTCCACTCATCTCGACATCACTGTCTGGGTAGTCATCATCGTCGTCGTCATCATCATCACTGCTACTTTCCGCTATAAAATAAAACATGGATTAATGAAGGTATTTAATATTTTAATTCAGCAACTGCTACTTTAAGTAACAGGTAACAGAATGCCTATTTCTATTTTAAATATAAATAGGCATTCTGTTACCTGTATTTATAATAAAACTAAAGTTATCATCGTCTTCAAATATTTCACTTTGCCAGTATTCATTTTCAATTCGTTTCACATGGTTAATTTCTTTCTTCCAATCATCGCTCGTGATTAAAGCAATTGCTTCTAATGTTATACTCTCAATTTGGCTTCCAGCTGCTTCACGTTTTTGTCTGCCACCCTACGCTTAATTAAGTGCCAAATATACTCAGCCTCAAACTTCAAAACCATGGGAGTCGAAAATATATAACATAGTTATATGTATACGTAATAACGTAGTTTTTTGGCGGTTTGTGCCTTTTTATTATTTGGTAAAGTTACGCTTTTGTGAAGCATTCCTCATATTCAATGTTTTTTTTTCTGATAGCCATGACTGCATTTCCGCTTTTTTAGTGGTCACATTTTAGGACTTAGATGCTTCCATGCTGTGGTAAGGAGTATTATTATTATTAATCCATGACGATTTTCGCATTTTTAGGGAGATTGGGTATTAACCTTTCCTTGATCCATTTAGTGAAGTTTATACCATTCATTTGGTCATGATAATCACCCGTTTTTAACTTCGATTTAAACATAAGGCGCCCCGTCTATGAAACCGTTTTTAACTCCAGCGTAAGTGATAATCCACCCACCCTATCATTTTTTAACGCCAGATATTGTGCTTGTCTGCCAACATTTCTTCACTGTATAGTGAGCATGAATCCAGGTTTCATCTAAATAGATAACGGGTTTTTATCAGCCCCCAGCGCATCATTACGACGAATACGTCTCAAATATTTTACACGCCAGGCTTTAATGTTAGGCCTTTGTATAAGAGCCAAGCTATTGCTCAGACACTTTTTAAGTTTATATCTCAGTGACTCCACTATTATTCGTCTTAACGTTGCTTTACTAGCTGGAAACTCAAAGTCCCCTTTTGCGGCAGGAAATATTTTATTCAACTTAGGAATTTCTTTTCTCGCCGTATAGATTGAATTAATATGTTGTGCAGAGCAGCAATTTTGAAGCTATCGCAAACTAGACTACTAGCTAGCTTGCGCATCTTCTCGTGTCGGATACGTATCGAAGTATTTTTATTAATACCAGTAGCCAAATGAACTCGCTCGGCCACTTTACTTGCATTTTGCGGGGTTTGCAAAATGTTTGCGTACATTTCGCGAGTCAAACTTATATTTTCGTCTGGTCCAGAGACAATGCTTGCTGCCTTCAATTGTCGCATTAATTCTAAATTGTGCTGGTTCTTGCTCTCAAAGTATTTGTCTACATTGGAGATAATCTCTCGAGCCCTCCCATGCAAAACAGCGCCTCGTTTACTCATTTTTGAGCACAGTCAGCGAGACAAAAAAAATAACAACAAATTTAACAGGAAACAACCGCGTAACAAACAGAATTAACAAATATAACAGTAGCACTCCACTAGCACATGCACTCGACGAGGCACACTAACAACGACAAGATGGCGGCTGGCTGGCGTCTTGTTTACTTTCTGGTGAATTGTTGCCAACAAAGAAAATAAGAGCGAAAATAGTTTTTTTTTTTAAATAATTATGACTAATTAATTTAGACGATTTTTCACTTTGAGTAACTGAGACTCAGTTAAACAAACAAAAAAAAGCAATATTGATACGCAAATAAGGTTTCGTTGCAAACCGTACTTTTTAAGTGCCATTTGACAGATAGTGGGTCATTAATGTTCCTATTCTTATTTGAATGGCATTGTAACTTCCATATTTGTTTTCCATAAAACAACCTTGATTTCAAATCAAATTGTGTTTAAATAAATTGTCTAGACGTCGAAGTCAGAAAGACTTTTATTGAAATAACATCTTTGCAGTTAAAAACTGAAAATTCACCTTAATTTTTTTCAATATTCTGTTTGCTATACGTGTATATTAAATTTAACGAATTGACTTTTTAAACTTCAGTGTGCGTAGGTTTATTTAATTATAGTATTAAAATAACTGTATGTGTGGTATAACAATAAGTTGCGTTAAATTTCTGTTGTGAAATAAAATATTATTTCACAACAGAAATTTAACGATATTCGTATTTTTCATAAATTAAAAAAAATAACATATATTGCGTAGGTGGCGACGAAACAACTATTACATCGACTATTGGACGTACTGCCGAACGAGGCGCCGTGGGCCGAGAGCGACCTCTGCCAGGAGTGCGGCACTAAGTTCACTCTCACTATGAGGAAGCACCACTGGTAATGGCAACACTTTGTTTAAAATAAACAAATTAAACTCTGTAAGCGTGAATGATCTACGCGTGAAATATGAATTTATTGTAAGAAAATAATTAGATTCCGTTATATTCCTGGCCTTAGATTCTATACCTCAAATTTCCATTTTGAATCTTTCGTTAAACAGATAACACGAAAGCAGGGCCGAACGAAAATGTATCTCTATGCAAAAATATAATTGATGGCATGCACCCAGACCAGATAAAACTAGTCTTATTCATTCGTAGGGTCAAAAGACTGTCGTGAGTAATAAGCCTGTACTAGTGTACAGTGAGACTGGATCGTGTGTAAAAGGGAGCTCCACTCCTCGCGCGTCGCACTCCACGTAAGGGACCAACCGTATGTGTGGAGAAGCCGAAATTCGGACGCGCGCGGTCTGTAAGAGTGCTGACCACCATACTGAGACCCTAACTGTTACGTTACTGTATTAGAAATATTGATAATTTTTACGTATAAAATTAATTAGCAATATTTTTATACGAAGCTAATTTAAAATAACCCGTAATCAAGACGCGTAATGTTTGTTCTGTTATAAATATGATACATCGTATTTTACATGTTAAGTTTTATGCTTATAGAAAAAATAAATATACTATGACAATTCACACAACGCCATCTAACCCCAAAGTAAACAGAAAAGCACTTGTGTTATGGGTACTAGACAACTGATATACCACTTAAATACTTTCATTTTAGAATACATAAATACATTTTATACATATAACACACAGACAACATTTATTTTCTCTCCTTTTTTTATGCATATCATATTATTTCTTTTTCAGTCGCCACTGTGGTCGCATGCTATGCAGCAAATGCTCAAGTCAAGACGTGCCCATACTCAAGTTCAGCCTGAACAAACCACAACGCGTTTGCGAAATCTGCTTCAACGTATTACAAGTCGGCACCAGTTAGTAAGTGCTGGCACACTATTGGATGAACGTAGAACAGCTAACTCCAGCGAAAAATAAATAACCTGTAAATTATATATTGACAGTTTAAGTTTAAAAGAAACTTTTTAAAGTTTAAAATAGCGGGGTTATCCGTGAAGTATGTTTCCACGTATAGAGCCTTAAAGTCGGTCTGAAATAGGTTCGTGTGCAGGACACGCTGCGAAACCTACTGGACTGATAGCGAACTCCTTACTCCCTTCTACGGTCGATTGTCAGTGTGCATAGTTAAGGTCCTTACGTTGGTCTCCTAGAGCAAGGTGTATCAAAAGATATATGTAAGAATAACAATGCACGCGTATTTTAGTAATCTATAAAAGAATTATTTGAAGTCTTCACGTAAAAAATATTTTACTTTATCTATTTTTAAGCAAAATTTTTCCGTTAATCGATACACCGCATTAATCATATTTTCTGTTTTTTTGTGGTTATTTTTTTATTAATATGCCTTCAATGGTGTTTAGGAGTTGGTTATGAGTTAATATCTGGAAGTTCTGATACGTGGATCCACACATGAGAAACCCTACCATAATGTGCAATTGACTTAAAAACTATTGATACCAAACTTGTATCTCGACTGATTGAATTAGCAAGTGTTCTGTTTTATTCATTTTGTATTATTCATAGGAAGATATTCATACAGTCTAAGTTGTATTACTATTGAAAACATAATTTTAATATCAAAATAAAGCAAAAATCTGCATAATGTAAAAGTGTACAAAATACTTATTATTTCTAACATAACCCAACACTTTTCTTTATCCTCAAATATACTTAAAATAATGTCATGAAAATTTTTGGTTGTTTAAATCACTTGAGAAACAAAATATAGCAAAAAAACATGGAGTTAGACCACTGTTAGCATCAGGGCAAGTAAATATCTACTAAGAATGAAATACATTGATGGTTGATGAATTTGTATCACATAGAAGCCAGTGTAATATAAATATTTTAAATGAACGAACGTCTTACACTAGGTTAAGGAAATTATTACATGAATTACTATTAGCATTGGACTTAGGTTATAGTTATTATTGTGATTATAACTTGACAGATTACGAAATAATACGAGAAATTTTAGTAAACAATCTGACATACCACACGTTACTTAAAGAAGTAGACGTCTCACAGTCGTACTTATATTAGTAGTACTGGCCGGTAAAGAAATGAGTAAACTGTATTTCATATACAAATATTACTAATGTAATTTCAAATATACAAGATGTTTGAAAATGTTGCATAAGTCCTCTCAATTTAATATTCCATTATCTACATTATTAAAAACTGAGAAAAGAAGAACTTACCGAAATTGTGTTGTTTAAAGTTTTTATATCCATTGGAAATTCGCCATTTCTATAGTTTCAAGCTTTTTCCTGGAGAATTATATAGTATAGATTTATATTAGTCGGTAACAACTAAGCTTTGTAACATTATAAATTTTAAAGCTTTTTAAATATATATATGACATCATGCTTAAAAATATGTAAACATTAAATTAGTGAGCATTACACGCGTCCATTAAATTAGAAGTGATTGAACAATTGTGCCTCTTTAGTTAGTTTTAAAACAAACCAAAGTAAAATGATCTAAGTTTCAAGAAAGTTTAAATTTTATCTTGACTTATTGTTTAATTTTTATAAAGATAGCAATCGTTAGTAGGAAAATTAAGACAAAAGATATGCAATAAACTTGTACTTGCGTCAACAAGTTTTACTAAAAATATTCGAAACTAATTTTGGACTAGAGTTTGAAAAAAACTGTTTTTAAAGGACTATATACCCATACCATAAAATAAAATTTACTTCTCGGATACCCATTATATTAGATCCTTAATTTTTTTGTATTATTATCTATCATGTGAATGTTGATTGTCACAGGTTGATAATTAAGAATACTAAGAGTAATTACGCACCATTTATAAGTTTTCAAAATATACTCAAAGAATTGTTTGTCTAGCAACTTATAATACTAGTAGCTCTAGTATACCATATGTATGTTTACATCTAAAAGTTATTGTCATTAGCTTTATAGTGATTATTAAATTCCTCCACATTCCACTTTTGCGGCATTTTACCAAATCTAGATATATCTAATTTGATTTAATTTTTAATAGTGCCATTGGTTTTCAAAGCTTGTGTGTGCACTTAGTTAAGATCTTATAATTTTATTTACATTTTTATAATAAATATTGTTTATTTCATGTGTTTTTTTTTACTTCATAATCGAATTTCCAGATTTGAATCCTACTTGCACTCTAGACTTATTAAGTACTGTAAAAGTTCATAGAGCGCCACCTAGTCCCAAAATAAACAGCAGAATGCGTAGGTACTAGACTGGAATAAAACCCTGTATGTTGACAAGTAATATGAATACATTATTACTACTAAACAACCCTAAACTCAAAAATTATAAATATTCTTACAAATTGTGTGGGGAAGGCAGATTTTTTCTATTAGTCATCTCTACATTCTCAACTTTTTTGACATATCATGTTATGCAATTTATGTCTATTCTTCCTTTTGTATCCACTCTTTTCTAGTATTTTCACTCTTACATGATATTCTTCTCTTTATATGGCCATACCAGGCTATTACTTTTCAGCTGATTAGCTGAAAAGTAATAAGCCCGGGAATTTGAAAGTAGCATCAGTGACTGATTAAATCACTGGTGCTACTTTCAACATTCCGGAATATATTCATTACTAATTTTATGAATTTTTGAAACTTCCACTCGTCCATGTCCAATGTTCGCATCACCCCACCATGCAATAAACTTTCATCCTTCCCCTTTTGTGGTTCAACATTCCGATCCATAGAAATAGTTCTCATGAAAAATATTATACTATTACGAAGAATACCTACCCTAAATATACTTATTCGAAGATCTGATGAGACATGTAAGATCCAAACAATGCTAAGATTAGATTTTAATTCGTGGCAGTAGTGTGCTTATTGCTTTGAAACAAAGATTTCAGATGCAACTGAGATAAAGTACTACTTAATGGAAAACAAACAGAAAGTAAATTTGCCTTCACAAATAAATCCATGTAATTCTTACGAATTGTCTAAAAAAGACAATACTTAACATGGATTCTTACAAAATTAATAAATAAAAAACAGTAAGATCCCTTCACTACACTCATAACTTAGTAATATATAGTGAAAGGAACTGTGCTATCTTTTTATGGTAACTAGTTATGTAGGGAACAACTGTCTAGCCAGGCCACCTCTACTAGTCGCCAGGAGGGTGGGTAGACAAAAAGTAGAAAAAAAAACTAATGTAAGGGAGCCTATGCCCACTACCATAAATGCCAAAGAAAATAGAAAGTGGAGACCTAACTGGATTAAGCCCTAATATAATTATAATGAACAGAAGTCCAAGAAAGCTCTGGTTTGTTCTCTACCAAAAAAAAAGTCAGTAACTGTAACTGTTGTTTATTTACAAATGAAACTTTGAATTAATTACATAAATAAATTCTCTAAACACTACTCCAACCTTCAAATCATGTTCTTATAAGTTATAAGCATTTTCTATTTGGGGCAAAGAAATTAATAAATTACTTTAGCCTTTTGAAAAGGTCTTTTGTTACACATTTGTCAACAATGTGAAGGTAGTCAATGAGTTCCTCTTCACAGGTTTCAGCAGTGTTGGAGCGGGAGTTCACACGGTCATTGCATTCTTGGTATTTGGACCATTGGTTTTGGGCTGCTGGCAATTGAGAGCACTCTTCCTGTAACCAACCAATTCAATTTAATGATAAATTGCCTTTTCATGAGTAAATTTTAGTCCTTCAGCAAGCACATATACCTCATCTGGGAGATAGTAAGTGGTTATCATTGCTAATGAAGTGTACGAAGCGAATATCTTTGCTAGTATGCATATACTCTAAACAATTGATCTGTTTAAAATAATAATCAACCTGATCTCCAAAAGAACTAGAAAAAAGCAAAAACAATCTACTAGCATTGTTCTTTTTAATTCAGATAATAGAATAATCCAAAACCAGGACTAATGTGACTGAATGTTTCTTGAAATCATTGGAAATTATTTTCATAACCTCTGATCTTCGTCACACAATTAATTGAAAGGATGACAGTCCTATCAGCTTTGAAAAAAATCGATTTCATAATCTGTATAGACGCTTCAATATCAACGATACACAATTCTAACATAAGAACAGCCGCACTTTATCAGACAACTTTCAGTTAGGTACCTTAAGTGCTGTCTGAGGGTCTACCAATTCTTGTTCTTCAGCTTCTTCTTCATCAGCCTTTACTACAGGGATAATTTTCTCGGCCATTATGTCTGTAATCAATAACACACTATTGCCACGGGTTTCAAAAATACATATAATGTTAAATTGCAGTATTTTTAATTGATATTACCACAAATATATTAATTTTTCACTTGAAAATCGCTATAATCGATGATGCAACAGCCGATAGAACAAATAAATGTTGCCAGATTTTGACACATTACAATCATTACATTAGTTTTTTTTTTATTAGCCGGATACAAAGTCCATTGGTACTTACATTAGTAAAGGGGTCAGTGTTGCCATGTCACAACTCAGAACGACGGTGATTCCATTAAAAAAAACGGTAGGTTCTCAGAAATTACGGTAATTGTGCCAGGTGTGAAAATACGGTGCATTAATTTTTAATAAAACAACAATTTCAGCATAAAATTCACTATTTATTGGGAAAACTACAATATGATAATGCTATAAGAATGTTATTAAAATTTAAAACACTTAGACATTATTTATTACACATATGATATACCGCAACGTACTCACGTTTCTTGTCCTTTCTTAGCCAATCGCGAAACTCAGCTTTCAATAACCAGTCTTCTCGGAACTTTTGTTTGTACTGCTTTCTTTTTTTTCTTTAGCACTTCCATCTCAGATTGAGTATTAGAGTAACTTCCACTCATTTTCTTTAGTTTTTATGCGAAAAAGTGAATTAAGTATGTGATAAACTTCCAAAAAAATAACATTCACAAACGTATTAAAAAAGTAACCTTTTTTAATTCACTAAGACCATGTCCTTGTCATTCAATCAAATAAAGGAAGCAATGTCACGTTGTTGCCAAGATATCATTGTTATGTTTAACGGATTATGGTTTCAAATCGTAGGACTGCGGACTTTTTAAAATAAGTAAACATTTGCTGTAAAAAATGCTAAGCAGTGACCCGCAAAGTTTTTTTCTTTAAATATTCATACCTCTATAAATTACGGTAGTTTTTATCACCGTTGTCCGGCTTCGACGGTAGGTGATAAATTAGTGCTGATTACGGTGCATCTACTGTAATTACGGTGCACATGGCAGCACTGCTAGGGGTTTACTTTTAGTGTCTTTTAGCCAAAAGGATTATATCTGATACATAGTACAAATGAATATTTAAATAATTTTTCATTTTTTAAAATATTTGGGTTGCAGAATCAAGAAGTAACTACTTGTGTTAAATTATAATAAAATCAAGTTTCTAGTCATCAAATCACCATAGAAAAATGCTGCACCTTTAAAAACATAGTTTCACACGTACATGATTGTATCCATACAACGCGCCATACTTGTATTTGCCTAAAAATCGAAGTCGTCAATATATCTTGGACTTGCTATCGACAATAAACTGATCTGGGAAAGACATATAGCGTTATGTATGTAATAAACTAAAACAGTTTTTAGCAAAAAAAAATGATACTCAAGGAAATCTTTTTTTATTATAATACAAACTAAAATGAAGCACGCTTATATATTAGGGCCGCTGCTAGAAACTGATTTGCTACTAATTTAGATTTTGCTCCCAAGATTATTAAACGATTTACCAAGAAATATATGAAATATATATAAATATATTATATATTTATATATTATATAAATATATAACCCAAAAAAATATTAAAAACTTACATAAAAAATACTTTTTAGAGAATTTGTAACGTAATTTTAATTATTCATTTGAACGTGCGTAGACTTAAATTTCGATGGCATATATTGTACAAACTATGTACAAACCCTAGTTAGTATTTTATACTGTTATTTTTATTATGCCAATGTAATAACTGTGAATTTGATAAATAAATTAAAAAAGAAACACATTCCGCTAACATTATTATTCCTACAATTAATCCTGAAAATCGTACTCAAGACTATATTCTAAAATGTAATAATACTGAAACAATGTTTTATTTTTTAATATCATTGTACTGAAATGAAGGAAATCATAATAAAAGTATAAATTTTGTGCATAATTTACTGAGCTATTATATATATTATAATAATAAACTGAGCTGACCCAGTGCGACGCTATTAAATTTTAACGTAATTTCATTCAGTATCTGTAAACTTTTAGCTCAGCCACTTGATAAACTTAAATAATATCCATATTTTTGACCTGAACGAAGCCTGATAGCTACGCGAGCCCCGTAGTGACCTACTCATAAAATGTGCTTCGACTACAAGAAATATAGACTAGCCAAAACTGCTCCTTTTGCAACTTTGGACATCAAAAGAGACTAGGATTGAGAAGTACTCTAAAGTTACATCCATATGAACTAAGTCAAGATTCCGTTCAATTTATTTTTATAGCACAATACACGATAAATGGTACAAATGATAAGGTGTAAAAAGTCAGAGGTTTTCCTAAGAATAATTACAAAACAATTTCAATATAGTGTGAAATGACTGTCAACTATATTCATATCCGAATCCCAGGTATTTTAGTAGTATGATACTGCAAGAACATACCGAAAGATTAAATTTTTTTCACCATCTTTATTATTTTTTCTAAATAGGAAAAGCAACAAAATAAACCTTTATGAATGGAGTAAATAAAGAAATAATTAGAAGAAATAGTTTGACGGCATGTCGACTTTTTTGTAGAATTGAAAAACATTAAAATTAAATGTTTGTAATGGCAATATTAAAAAAAAGCACAATGACATTAATTCACGCTTGCAACCTAACGAAAACATATGCAGTTCATAAAGTACGGTAATTCGTAAAACAATCTGCCAAACAATTCAAGATAAAAATTGTTATACTTCATGATAAACATTGTGGAAGACAACTGTGTTTCGTCAAATAAGTCGATCTAAAATTATGAAAAATGGTTTCATCATTATAGTAGTTTAAAATCTCAGCAAAGCTTCTAAATAAGCAGCAAGTAAATATAATTTTTGTTAGCATTTTTGCTTATTAGTTCGCGATTAGCCGTCACCATGGAGAGATCAAGTTGGAGTATTATAATTATTATTTTACATTTTGTAGTGTTGATTTGTGTTTTTCTAGCCTAAAATGAGATTAAAGCTTAATATTCAATATACAAAGCAACAATATTCTTTAACGTTTCATCAGTTTTCAACAGAAGGCAGGGAATCTAAGAATTATTTAAATTTCATCAAATTTCAGCTTGGCTTCGTGAATATTTGCTTATATTTTCGAATAATTTATACTACGTTGACACTTCTACGTTATTGCTTTTTTGGCAATATTGATATCCAGTATCATAATATTTGCAATCTTGTAAGAAGTTGAGGTTATGTTCTGAAGATTATTGACTATGTTTGATTTCACAGAATGAATGGAGGGATGGAGCACAAAACTCCAGGTCATAATGCTGTGCTACATAAAGCGCCCAAAAACTATAAACTGCTTATGGACCCATTTCTTGTGAAAGGAGCAACAAAACTGTATAGATATGATGGTTGTGTTCCTGGAGATGCCAACTATCCATCAGTTCAGTGCAGAGACCCAAGATCTCAACTTGCTAGGATATGGAACCGAATGGAACCAGCAGATTTACCAATACCAAGGTAAAATAATATACAGTTTCATACAATCACCAGGTCTTCAATCAATCATTAAAACAACCTAATATATTGATAATGTAATACACAGTTTCTGTTAAATATTAATTAAATGATCATCATTTTATAAAATAATAAATAAATTATCAGTTATTCAGGTTAAAATGTGCAAATAATAGTCCACTTTCTAAATATTTCTCATCTTGTTGTTAATTAGTTTTTACATGTAATCCAACAAGAATTTTAATCAACAATAGGTACTTTATAAATAATTTTGACTTGAAATTGTATTTTATCGTAAAATAGTTACAAATGAGGTATTTTAATTAAAATTTACGATAAATTTCCCTTTGTTTTTATTATAGCTTTACTCACATTGCTGCCAACATAATGTCATTCTTGACAATTGTTTGTGTGGCGGGAAATTTAAATTTCAAAAATGTTTATTTTTCAGATTTAAAATTGATAAGAATTATGTGGGAATACCACCTCAATTGGAAATAACTATAGGGAATTTAAATGATAATATAGATAAAGCATTTTTGGCTGATATGATGAATAAAATTGGCCCGTGTGAAGAATTAACAATATTTTACCATCCTCTAACAAACAGGCATTTGGGATTTGCCAGAGTAGTGTTTCAAGATGTTAAACATTCAAAGTTGTGCATAGAAAAATATAACGGGAAATCAGTTATGGGTCAGGTATGAATTACTTCATTTATTGGTTTTTTAAGGTTCAAATATAATAGTTTTCATCTTATAATTAGTTATGATATTATAGTCACCATCATAAAAATGGATAAGTCCAATTCAAAAGTTTATCACTGTTAAGGGGAAAAAATTCAGTGCACTCTATGACATTATTATATTAATTTCCTGACCAGAAAGGTACAAGAAGAAAGCATCTAAATCCTTTTCATTTTTGATTCTGGACTCTGGATTGTGTAGACTGGCATGAGCTGCCAAGAAGCATTTGTCAACTTAATAGGCAATCTGAAGTTAGAGACGTAATATAAGTAATAGAAAGAGGAAACTACATAATTCGGAATAAGGCTTATTATTATTAACTGCTATCATATCCCCAAACATGCTACAATGAAACTTATTACAGTAAAATATAAGAATACAATAATAAATATACTGGGACAATTCACACAGAACCATCTAGTCTCCAAGTAAGTAGCACTTGTGTTATGGGTACTAGATATTTAATATACTACATATAAACTTTTCTTTTGTAAATAAATACATTTTATACATAAACACCCAGACACGAGGCAGCAATTAATCCCAAGACCTCTGCCAGTATATTGTCGTTGTCAAACCAATATCTGTTATGTGCAAAAAGTTAAATTCTAAGATATGGAGTATCTCATAATTTTTTTTATAAGATACAATTTATTTTTAAGTGATTTATAATAAAATAATGTAATGATTAGAATCACATAGCAGTTTTTATAAATCAAAGTTTTGGTGGTAATCTAGTCATAATAGTCGAAATATTGAAATCTCAAAAAAGTGCACATAGCAGATATTGGTAGTATTAAGGTCATGTCATACACATACTTCTATATAGAAGTGTGTGTGTGTGTTATGCTATGGAGACTGTCCATAATATAATATGAGGAAAGAATTTCATGTGACAAGGAAAATGCTAGGAATTGGAAATAAGAGTTAGACCAAAGAAAAGATGGATGGATTGAATATATTAAATTATGATATGGTAAGTGTGAATGTAGAGATGAAGAAGAGAAAATGTTGTTCCATCCCCACCTAATGAAGGCAGGAATGAGAATGAAAACCAAAAACAATGGGAATTTAGGAGCATCCCTTATTTTCTATCCCAATTTTAAACAATAATATCCTTAGAATAAAATGTTCTCTTGTTAGGTGCTAGAAGTCTTTCATGATGCATTTGGTAAAAAATGTCAAGAGATGTTTGAAAATAAGACCATGGATAAGAAGGCTCAGGTAACCCCTACAATAATAACAAAGGCACCACCCATCATCACTGAGGAAGTGAAGCCTCCCAAGGTTGATTCCACTCTTAATAAGCGTTTGGAGGAAACAAAAATATCTGAAAAGGTAATTTTATTTTACATATAGCACACCACCTATAGCAACACACTCTTGAATGTATTCTGGCCTTAAAATTGTCTGGAAAAGATTGCTTCTTAGATATGATGAATAGTAAATTGCTTTAAAAATATATTTTGGTGACAATAAAGAATATCTATATATTTTTACATTTAAAATGACAAGCTTTTGTCTTTTTGAAAACCAAAAGCTAGCTATGGTTTTTGAAAATAATAACACATTGTTAACATAAGCATTAAAATTTTTAGAAAAACATATTAATAACTTAATAATATGTTTTTCTGATTTTTATATTTAATAATAATTAATCTTTTGCTGAAAAATTGTAATAAATACTCACAAAAACTAGGAACACACAGAACATGGAGCAGCTTTTTAGTCACTTTTTCAAAACTGTTTTTTTTTGTCAACTACCTGCAGTTTTGTACATGACAAAATTTAGAAGTTCTTCCTTGCTAACCAGAACATACCCTCTTTTAATTATCACTTATTTCATTTTATAGTTTTCCTTAGTAATGCTTGCTTCTATTCTTACTAAAGATAGGAAAAGATGTTTTAATTGGATCGGAAATGGAAAGATGTCAATACTTTAAAAAATAAAATGTTATTAAATGTATTTTATATTTACTATATGAAGTGGAAATACTTTGTTCAAATATTAATGTTGTGACATGCAATGTATATATATGTGCTATTGCACATTATAAGAAACAGTGTTAAAGATAGCAGTAGTCTTTGAAAAAAAAGTAAAATTCCCATACTAAATAAATAAATAAGGTAATTAGATTGCCACTTGAATCTCAGTCACTACCTGAAACTTGGTACTTATCGTCAGTGTGTGAACTTACCCTAATCAATTTTTGAAGTTTAATTATTTAATTAAACTTCAAAAATTGATTAGATTTTTTTTATTGATATATTTATATCAATTAAAATGATTTCTGGTTTAATAGAGAAAAGAGTAGCCAAGTTTCCGATGTTCATCATATTTGTAACGTTGAAAATCTTAATCAATGTGACTATAATTAATTGAATTTAAATTGAAGGAGCCCTATCGCTACAAGGAGGCGGAGCACCAGAGCGACAGTAATACGCGGTGGTCGGACGAAGAGCGCGAGCATCGGCACCGGCACCGCAGCCGCAGTGAGCGGGAGCGCGAGCGCGACAAAGACCGCGACCGCGACCGGGATAGGGATCGAGATCGGGACCGGTAAGAATTTGGCATTTATTTCAGACATATTAACTACAATACTGTAAGAAGACATATATTTCTAAAAAGGAGATAATAATGATTCACAATAAGACTTGGAGTACATAAAACTGGGATTTTACACAATCTAAATTAAATACAGTCATATTGTATGTGCATTTTTTTTGAGATTTCAAAATTTTGAGTATTATGTTTACTATTCTAATCATTTCATTAGTATTAACACTAAAAGAAATTGATTTTTATAAAATTTTATAAGAAGATGTTTAGTTTAAGTAAATTAAATTTACTCCATATCTCAAAGTTTAACTTTTTGCACATAGTACATATTGGTTTGACAACGATTATATGTTCATTGGTTGCTTATTTAAAATACTTTTAAATAAGCTTCATTTAAAACAACCTAAATACAAATAGAGATGTCTACATTAAACATATGGGGAGTAGCATTCATAATTATGACAAATACGATTATGTCCTGTGTTAAAAATACTTACATTTATTAAGAATAATGACTTCTTGGTGTTTTATGCAAGTGGACGCTGCAAACGGAAATGTAGACGAAAGTACGTATGTTTCTGTAGTCTTGTAACATGATGAAATAGTCATGCTCAAAATACCATCATATATCTAAAATTAATTTCTTCTGAAGGCTTCGCGTACCTTGTTTTTGTATTTTGACAACTATTACATAAGTGTAAACATTAATCATCTATTATTTAGATTTTTTCGTTGAAAAATTAAATTAAATTTTGAACGCGACTGTACATTTCTAAATTTCATATAAATTAAGTTTTGTTTATAACTGAATATTTATTTAATTTTGTCCGTAATTATCAATTTTCTTGTAAAAGATTTCGACAAATGCAAACATGAATATGTCTTGCTAATTTTATTAAGTTTTATCATTCTTAACATAAACTACTTCCATTTTTCTATGTGATCATGCAATTAGGAACATTCCAATATTTCTCAAGGTGTCATTAAAATCAACGAAAGAACGGTGGTCGAAGCAAATCTCACAGGTTCTAATTAACGACCACTTTTCACTCTGTATCTTACAGTTTAAACAGTCAGTAGGTCGCCACTATACAAGATGAAATCAAACCTAATCTATCAATGTCCTTTTGTTGCTTTTTTCAAGGCATGTAAGTCACAGAACGGCGCCGAAAGCCAGATCACCATTTGAGTCGGATTTTATTAGTATCATCCCAAGCATCGGTACCCTGACCTGTGAAATGAAAGTCAAATATATTACTGGGATTAATACTGGTGTAGTGATAAAAATTCTATTACAATAAATATCTATATCACTATCACGACATCTCTGAAACTGTATACCCGATTGACTTGAAATTTAGCATATGATCTCATTTCGCGATGTAGACATTTCCTAAAAATGAATTTCACGCAAATTGTATCCAAAATGTGTGTGTTTTTTTACTTATATGGCAGAACAACATTTGCCGGGTCAGTTTCTAATAAAAACAATGTTTCTAAACAAAATCTGTTCTCATGAGTTTCTGTTTAAAATTCTACTGTATTGTATATGAACGTGATAGGCATCGTGAGAAACATTCGCGGGGGACAAGTGAGACGAGCGAAGTCCCGTATCCGACTTCGAGCCACGCACTCGAGGTGCCCTACACGCCCGCTGGGCCGATACCTTATGACTCTTATTATCAGCAGGGGTAAGGAAACCTCTAATATTTATTTAGTTATATATTATTCATAATATTACATATTAATTACCATATGATAATCATCATCAATCACCCTAAGATGACCAATGACATCATCGAAGACCTTCGTGGTGCAACACGTTTTTCTATTTTTAGTTTGATTCCTGTCTCGAGTGCGGGTGTTTATGTATAATGTGTATTTATTTAGAAAATAAAAGTATAAAAATAGTATATCAGTTGTCCAGTACCCATAACACAAGCGTAGCATTGAGACTAGATGGCGCTGTGTGAATTGTCAGTATATTTATTATCATTTATCATCATTGATTAACCAATCACGGTTTCTGGGCTACGGTTGCCCACTGTTGAGTATCTCGGTGCGCAATTTACACCGATGACACGCCATCACAAGTGTTATCCTTTGATTTTCTAAGAACGCACAGGAGGAAAGCTGCACTGGTCGTTAGTGAGTAAAAAAAATATTTTATGATTTATATGTATAAAATATTATTAGTTTAAGAGTATTTACCGTTAACCGCTAACGTAAAAACCTAGTGGTCTCTTTTGCAGTGTAAATAATTTATCAAAAGAAGCAACTCATTGATCACTTTTTACGACTTTTTACTTAACAATTAAATTTTAAGGAATAATTTGTTTAGATTGCTAAAGTACAATAAGGTACTAAAACTATTAATCAATCAATTACGTACAAAACAAACTATATTGGGAATATTCGGACGAAACCTACTTGCTAAGAATACATACAGGGTTATTGGTAATCCGACGTATTATCGTTAGGAGGTAATAGGGGTGACTATTTGCGATAATTTTAACCCCCATATGCATTATGCAAAAGTGAATTATTTTTGAGTTATCATGTTTTTAGCTTTTTTCAAAATAAATCAAAAATGCAACATCAAAAATTTATTAAAAAATGTATCAATTTAAATCTAATTTTTTCTTCTGATTTATAAAAACGATTAAACACTGGTTATTTATCAATATTAAAACAACAATTATCGGTCCTATTTAAAAATGCGAGACGAAAAATAAAATTATTTCAATATTTTTTTGCGATTTCTTTTTCGCTAAAATGCCTTAAAAACAAAAAAAAATTATGGAAATTTTAAAGAACGACCTTAAGTTTAGTTGAATACAAATTTCCGCCTGCTTCCTTTGTGATTATTTTTTTTTCAGTTTCTTTGAAATAAGTTCCTAGTTGTTATACATTGTTGGAGAGCTAAGAAAGCGGTTGTGTTTTTAAAATAATCTGCAAGCCAAGTTACATAACGTTTTTTTTTGTTTCTAAGGTATTTTAGTGGAAAATAAATCTCAAAAAAATTTAAATAATAAAAAAATTTAAAAAAAGTTTATCGTCTCGCATTTTTTAATTTGGACTGATAATAATTGTTGTCTTAATATTGAAATAAAAGAGGAGAAAACCAGCCGCTTCGTTCTCAAGCGAAAGGCGAAGCGGCGAAAAGAAAAGGACAGAAGACAACGCCGTCGGGCCGAAGCCGCCGCGGGGGAGATCGCCCCCCCGCAGGCGCAGGCCCTAGCGGCTGAGGAGATGGATATCTCAACCAAATAATGGATATCCATCTCCTCCAAGCGAATCTGAACCACTGCGCCAACGCTCAAAATCTAATGATCCAGAGCTTGGCGCAGTGGAACATCAATATCGCCGTTGCCGCCGAGCCGTACTACGTCCCCACCCGAGGCGATTGGGTCGGGGACCTAGACGGCACGGTGGCTATACACGCCAGGACCGCCGCGGGTACCCCGCTCCCCACGGAAGTGGTGAGGGGCAGGGGTTTCACCGCGGCCAGATTCGGGGAGATAAAGGTCGTTGGCGGCTACTTCTCCCCGAACAGGAGTCTCGCCGACTTTGAAGGGTACATGGAAGAGTTGGGCAACGCGGTCCAGCGGTTCCTCCCGCGCCCCGTGCTTGTCCTCGGGGACCTCAACGCCAAATCTCAGGCCTGGGGTTCCCCGCGGACCGACGCGCGTGGTGAGCTGGTCGAGGACTGGGCCGTGGAGAGGGGTCTGGAGATCCTCAACCAGGGTCGCGAGCACACGTGCGTGAGGCAGTTGGGGGGGTCGACCCCCGCGCCGGGTGTACTGGTGGAATGCGGAGCTCGAGCGGCTCCGCAGGGCGTGCAACTGCGCCCACCGCCAGTACACCAGGCTCCGAAGACGGAGTCGCCGCGACGCGGACAGAGCGGCCGCGGAGGCTCGGCTCTACGGGGAGTACAGGAGCGCCAGAAACGACCTCCACCTCGCTATCCGCGAGGCGAAGGCGGCGGCGTGGGGGGAGCTCTTGGCCAGCTTAGATCAAGATCCTTGGGGGCGACCCTACAAAACGGTGCGGGGCAAGCTCCGCCCGTGGGCGCCCCCGCTGACCGAGAGTCTCCCCCCGCGCCAGGTGGATGGTTTTGTCGGCGCTCTGTTCCCCACGAGGGCTGAGCACTCACCTCCCGCCATGGTCCCGCCTCATTGGGATGAGAGGGACCCCAGCGCGGACGACGACCCCGTGCCTGACGTGGACCGGGCAGAGCTGGGGGCAGCGATGTTGCGGCTGAAGGCCAAGAACACCGCCCCCGGCCTCGACGGCATACCGGGGCGTGCCTGGGTTCAGTCCCACGACGTCCTGGAGCCCCGACTATTGAGGCTCTTCGACGCGTGTCTGCGATCGGGCCGGTTTCCCCGCAGATGGAAGACGGGGAGGCTGGTCCTGATCGCGAAGGAGGGGCGCCCGGCGGACTCACCGTCCGCCTATCGGCCCATCGTGCTGCTGGACGAGGTGGGGAAGATCTTCGAAAGGATCCTCGCAGACCGCCTCGTCCGGCACCTAGAGACAGAGGGGCCGAACTTGGCGGACGAACAGTTTGGGTTCCGCCAGGGGCGCTCCACTATTGACGCGATCACGCGTCTGAAGAGCCAGGCGGAGGACGCAGTGGCTCGAGGTGGGGTGCTATTGGCGGTGTCACTCGACATCGCCAACGCCTTCAACACCCTGCCGTGGAGCTGCGTGCGGGAGGCGCTCAAGTACCATCGGGTGCCTCCCTACCTCCGTCGCATAGTCGGAGCATATTTGGACGATCGTGCCGTCGTCTACCCGGTCCAAGGTGGGCAAAGTCGGCGAGACGTCGTGTGCGGTGTTCCACAGGGGTCGGTCCTGGGCCCCCTGCTGTGGAACATCGCATACGACTGGGTCCTGAGGGGGGCCCTCCTCCCCGGCGTCGGCGTCATCTGCTACGCCGACGACACGCTCGTCACAGCGCGCGGGAGGAACCCCCGCCAGGCGTGCCTTCTGGGCACGGCTGGGGTGGCGCACATAGTGGCAAGAATCCGGCGACTAGGCCTGGAGGTGGCCTTGAACAAGACGGAGGCCGTGATATTCTACGGGCCCCGTCAGAGGCCGCCACCGGGCCTGAGCATAACGGTAGGAGGCGTCCGCATCACCGTCGGGCCGTCCATAAATTATCTTGGACTGGTGCTTGACGGGCGATGGGACTTTGCGGCGCACTTCGAGCGCCTGGCGCCGAGGTTAGTTCGGGCAGCGGCGGGACTCTCCCGTCTGCTGCCGAATATCGGCGGACCGGGCGCAGTGTGCCGCAGGCTCTTTGAGGGAGCCGTGCGGTCGATGGCCCTTTACGGGGCCCCGATCTGGGCAGATCGCCTGACGGCCAAAACGACCGCGCTGCTTCGCAGGCCGCAGCGTGTTCTGGCCGTCAGGGCGATACGGGGATACCGCACGGTGTCCTTTGAAGCGGCCTCCCTGCTGGCCGGATCCCCACCATGGGACCTCGAGGCCCGAGTCCTGGCGCTGTTATACCAGTGGCGCCGGGACGCGGCCGAGCGTGGCTCTCGCCCTGCACCTCGCGAAGTTGAGGTAAAGAGGGCGGAGCTGCGCGATGAGGTGCTCATGGTGGAGTGGAAGGAGCGCCTCGCGCACCCCAGCGCGGGCCTCGCCACCATCGAAGCGGTGAGGCCCGTCCTGGCCGAATGGTTGGAAAGGCGCCACGGCGCCCTGACCTTCCGCCTGACGCAGGTCCTCTCGGGGCACGGTTGCTTCGGGAGGTACCTGTGTCGCATAGGGCGGGAGATGACGTCGGGGTGCCACCACTGTGGCGCGGGCGACGAGGAGGACACGGTTGACCACATTGTCGCCGTGTGCCCTGCGTGGCGCGAGGAGCGCCGCGCCCTCGTCGCCCAAATCGGCGTGGACCTGTCGCTCCCGGCCTTGGTTCTGTCCATGGTCGGGGGCGATCCTGGATGGACGGCCGTCGCCTCCTTCTGCGAGGCAGTCATGTCCGCAAAGGAGGCGGCGGAGCGGGAGCGGGAGTCGACCACCACACTCCCCTCCCGCCAACGCAGGCCACGTCGGCGGCGCCGGAGGTCAAGTAACGACCTCCGGCCGCCGTAAAAAGCGGCCGCGGGCGGCCCCTCGGGGGAGAATCCGCCGCCCGCACTTTTGCCGCGAGGGTGAGGGCTGCGTGCTGTTCCGCGGCCCCCCTCAACTCCTAGAGTTGTTAGGAGAGCGCCGGGGGGACGAAACCCTGACCCCCTGGCGCCAACACTTTAGAAGGGGCCCGCCTCAAGACAAAGGGCGGGCCGGCGCCGGCCCGGGCCACGAGATCGGCAGGCCATATATCCGTGGGCCCGGGCGTAGGCGATAGGAGAACAGCGGGGTTTTTTAGTGGGTAGTCGGATGGCCAAACATCTTTCCCGGAGTCCCACATATCCCTCGGTCCCCCCGGGCCGGGGGAACCCGTCAAGAGAGGTTTTTCCCCGAGACCAAAAAAAAAAAAAATATTGATAAATAACCAGTGTTTAATTGTTTTTATAAATTAGAAGAAATAATAATTTTGATTGATACTTTTTTTAAATAAATTTTCGATGTTGCATTTTTGACTTATATTGAAAAAAGCTAGAAAACATGATAACTCTAAAATGGTTCACTTTTTCATAATGCATATGGGGGTAAAAATGATCGCAAATAGTTACCACCCCTATCACCTCCTAACGGGAATACGTCGAATTACCAATAACCTTGTATAAACCTATCCTTCCTTTACCAAGTGTGTCAATGGTAGATGCCATCGACAAGAGATCTTGAGACCAAGAGATCTTCTAGAGATGTCTATGGTCTAATAATTATACATATTATCTTTCTTTTAGATATGGGTATAACTTTAGTTCGGGCACCACTCCTGGCGGAAGCGGTGTGTGGTGGGGTGATTGGCGTCATCCTCAGCCCCACCCGCTCCACTCATCGCATCATCAAGCTCATGTGAGTAATTTTTTAGCCTTCATATTTTTTCTGAGAACAATATTTTGAACCATGTTTGTAAATTATTTCATTTTAACCATATAGATCCATATAAAATCGACATTTTCATTTGAGAAGATGTAAATTAATTGCAGATTAACATTTTGTAACCTTGTGTGTGCTAGAAGCAAATTCAATATATTTATTTTACTACACCCAGAAAGTGAAATGGGATGAATGAATATACTGTGACACTTACTACACTGTGTTACACAGCGCCATCTAGTGCCAAAGGAATCAGTAGAGTGATTTTGTTATGGGTGCTGGACAACTAATGCACTTCTCAACAAATAAATATATATTATACTTAGACACTCAGATTTGGGACGGGAAGGAGACGTTCAATTACAGAGGTTGTCATATTCTGCTCGTCTTAAAAAGATTTAGACCCTTTCCAAGAAAATATAGAAAGTAGTTTTGTAAATATTTGAAATATACATGTTTCATAATTAACCAACAATTCATTTCTGTTAAACACAATTACTATGATTTTGTGTTTGTATATTTCTCTATTATAACTATATTAATACAATTTCATTATTACATTACGATTATGATACAATTTGACGACATACATTATTATGATTCATTATAATTTATTTCTCCTTATTGTAGAAGAACAAATTTAGCGGATTTCATCTTTATTTGGCAACACTGTATAATAATCTATATCAAATCATTTTGAATCAAATTCTTTAATAGTTTTCATACGGTTTTTACACATGGTTCACCATTTTATTTTGTGCATACATTCCATTAATTATTAATGTTGTGGACTAATTAAATAAAATGGAGTTTTGTATAACCAACAGACCTGTTTGGTTGTCCTGAGTATTTACAACTTCTAATATATTTTAATGTTCAATGTTGTTAAAAAATTATTTAGTTACGGACTATATGCCAATATTGACTCTGTTTTTAAATGTATAGAGTCTGTACATAAATTAAGCGTTCACTGTCTTCCATATCACTAGTTTACGTTTTTGTAAATTCCTCTTAATATACGAGTACTATATTTTACAATTATTATTGTAAATTCATGTAATTATGGTTAGCTGGGCAATGGTAATAGCGAGATTAAATCCAACTTGCAATAATGAGTTGCACTATAATGAGTTATGGTATATATCCATTTAAAACCTAATTGGCTGTATGCATTCGAGCAATAAGATGAATACGGCCATACCGCAGATACGCCTATGTGATCGTAAACGCGACTACTGGATGCTCTTCTTGCTAATTCATAAGAAATAAAGAAATGATATCGTTAGGTTTTCTTTCTAGGTTGGTTTATTATATCAGACTGTAGTAGCAACTATTAACTCTGAGTTCAAATATGTGTAATCCATCTATTTCTTGTGTACTTGGCAAAATTTCAATAAAGTAAATTCTCATATGTATTTAAAATAACCGTATAATACAAACATATTGAGTTCGGATTTGTTCTCGCGTTTAAATTTATAAATAAGCTTATTGGGCCTGTGAAGGAGCGTACACCGAACGCCGCTTCGTCGTGGGCGACGCCCGCCACGCCCCTACCCAAAGACTCGCCCAAGGAGAAACCGGAGAAGGAAAAGGTGCTTTACTTTGCTTATATATGCACGATATACCGTAGACGCACTACTGTTTTGATTTATTTAGAACAGATTGTATGTAAATGCTCTTAGGCCTTGTAAAAGAATCGTACTGAAGAAAAGGAGAATATTACCAGCCAGTAAAGATATCAGACGCCGTTACAGAAATTTTACGATCAGATTCTAGTTTACAATCTTAAACAACGGTATGTTGGAATTATTTAGAATAAATATGATTTCAATGAGTCCCTTGAGGCTACAATACTAGGATTACGTCCTTAGTTTTTACTGTTGTTATATACTATCCATAAATAAAATTGTCAATGTTTGTTCATAGTTTATCCGCACGTGTGTGTTCTAATATGTTGCATGTTAGCATGAAACGCTGCTTCGTCTCATTGTTATTATGTCAATAATTTTATGTAATATAATTACTATATCACATTGCTTTAATAAATCGAACTCATAACCAAAAAATGTTCCCAATATCTTTGTATTTGTAACAGCATAGTAATATGAAAGCAATATATTGCTTTAAATATTACTTTGAGTGAAGTAATATAAGAGTGTTGCTGAAAAGCAGGTTTCAACAAGCACAAGGTCGAGCGAAGAACTGTGAGAAAGAAAAAGTTATTTAAACTTTAAAATATCACCTAATGACTGGATTGAAATAATCCAACAGAAAATCTGAAACTCAGGAAACTTTCCTGGAAAGTTCGTTCAACGTCGCTTAGTAAATGTTGCTAAAAAAACGCAAATTGAGACCACAGTATTCTTTCCAGTAAAAGAATAGAACATGTGGTGGTCATTTGCCCTGATCCCATGTTATGTGGGAGTTGTTAATATTATGATTTAAGTTTTCATTCACGTACACCCACCAACGAGTACATGATATACTAACTAAATTAGTTTGTTTATTGTTGCAGATTGTCAGAGAGGCTGACGGCCCACTTAGTAGTAAAGAGTTACCGTCACCTATGGATATTTGCTACTCCAGAGGTACCGTTAACACGCTGCGATCGCCGTAGGAACCGGAACCTAGGTCACTTATGCTAGAACACAATACAAGATTGTTATGACAGCATATTTAGAAACCAGGGATGGTTGCCATCCAGACGGGCTTGGTGCCTTACCACCTAGTTGGATTTTTTTGTCACCCCTTACGACTAGCCGCCCCTGGCCATAACGATCAGTATTCTTACTTCACCCTTGCACGGAGAGAAGTAAAAGAAGTAATAATGTAAGAACATGACACGATTTGTGGTGAGATAATTACTTAGTTTAACCTTAATATTCCTCATACACCAGGAAGCTCCTCCCATAGAAAGTAAAGTCGCCGAACCCGTGGAACCTTGTCCACCGGAAGTTACCGCGGAAGGGAAGGAACCCGAACCTAAACCGCCACCACCACCCCTTAAAGATGAGCCGAAGAACGTAGATCTGGATACTAGGTAAGTCTTCATTAGCTGATTTTTACAAATATTATGAAATAAATATACGGGGACAATTCGCACAGCGCCATCTAGTACAAAATCAAGTAGTGGAGCGTTTGTGTCATGGGCTATTACCCATATATACAACTCGTCAGTACAATCTATATACATTTCTATAGGAAATAAAAAATATGAAATAAACACACAAACCTTTAAAGAAAAATTGCGTTGATAACAGTTATGTACAATATACATAGTTAGGCGCGGTTGACTTGGTTCCCAAAGAGGGAAAGCGTGTTGCTGTACCACATATCCTGCGTCAGAACTTGTTGTGAAGAAGATCGTGAGAGCGGCAGTCACCTATCGCCGCCAGGTTAACATATCGTTCCGCTGAAGCAACGAATTCAGAACTGCAACCCGCTCTCAAGCGGCGGGGTAAACGAAAAGCATTTTGTAATACTAAACTGGTGCTCAAAAAAAAAAATTAACCCTGAATGTTTCAATTCTTCACTACTGTACGTTGAAAAATCTTACACATCTTAATTGTTCAAAAAAATTCGTAGGATAGCGATGTTGCTGAAGGGTGCAACTGGGGGCGGTGGATTAGCGCCGCCATTTCTATCTCTAGGCATATCGTCCGAGGAGGAGGAGGACGACAGGCTACCCGCGAAAATACCAGATATTGATATACACAATCCACCTTCTGACGACGAAGGTGAGCAATCGAATTGTACTCTTTCTGAAGATATTTATAGAAGATATAAATTTCATGGGATTATTGCTATAGGACAGCAGACAGGCTGACGGCCTACTTAGAATTTAGCAGTTACCGTCGCCTATGGATGTTTGCAATGCTAGTGTTATCGCGAACACGTTGCACACACACACACAACACAACACAAGGTTATTATGGCGGACTACTTGAGAACAAAGGTGGTCGCCATCCATACAGGCTTGGGGCCCTACCACGTAGCTAGGGTGGGTTGTTTTGTCGCCTTTTACGACAGGCCGACCCCGGCCGCAGAAGTTAGTATTCATTCTCCGCCTCTACACGGATAAAATAATTAATAAGTAATAAGGTATATATGTATTTTGTACTGTTGTTTAATTATAGCTGGTATTAATTTTCAGTATCTGGAAGCGAAGACAGAGAAAGCATACTATCGAATAATCAGAAAAAAGAATTCATTTCCGAACCACTTTCAACAACTCCGTCGCCATTTTTATCCAGAGAGTTCTATCTTGAATCACTAAATTTTGCAGAAAAGGTATATTGTATATGATATTAAAGGGTCTATTTATCAATATTTACTAATTTTTATATCGACATATAGAGTATTTTGTATTAACTAAAAATAATATTATACTATTAATATTGACACAGCATCCCATTATAACTTTTTATTACTGTATTTGAGCAAACGGGCCACCCAATAACAAGTGGTCACCGTCGCTGATGGACGTTTGCAACACCAGAGAAATTGCCAACGCGCTGCCGGCCTCGAAGGAGAAGCGGATCCTAGTTTACTGGTGCAGGAACACGATATAAGGCCACTATAGCAGCATGTTTTGAAATCGGGGGTGGTTTCCATCCAGTTGGGCTTGGAGTCCTACCACCTAGCTGGGATTGTTTTGTCGCTTTTACAACAGGCCACCCTCGACCGCAGAGGTCAGTATTTTTACTCCGCCCCTGTACGGAGTGAAATACATATCTCATACTTGTTATGAAATTTTGAAAAAAATTGTAATCATTATATTTTTAGAAAATGTCAGGAGAAGTGCGCAAAAAGTTACCGCCCATCGAAAGGATAGGGTCGGATATATCATCTTCGGAGGACGAATTGCTGACCGGTGAGCAAACGAGAAGGATATCACAGGAGCAAGACAACCTCGATGACGATCAGGTTCGCATGGGAATTATATGTTTATCTGAATTTTTTTATTGGTGAGGGACAGACAACAGACAGGCTAACGGCCCACTTAGCTGTTAGTAAGCAGTTACCGTTGCCTACGGATGTTTGCGACGCTAGGGGCACCACGAACACGCTGCTGTTTAATAGGGGAATAGCAACCTGGGTCACTAATGCCCGAACACATCACAAGGTTATTATGGCGGCATACTTAAGACCAACACAAGGTTATTTTGTTGCCTTTTACTGTAGTAATACCTGTACCTGTAGGTTGACCCCGGCCGCAAGGGTATTTAGTCTACTTACTCCGCCCCTGCATGGAGAAAAATAGTATGTACATAAAAGATGGATGAAAGCTAATAATTCTAAATTACTGGAACATTTTTAATGAATGGTAGAAAACACGTTTGAGGTTGGTGTACTATATTTTTTATAGATGTCTCTCTCTTCACTATCGTCGACTGAGGCGAAGATAGAAGAGCAAGTGCCAGCCGAGGCGTACTACTACCCGCCGACGACTGCGCCTGTTCCCACGCCGGTGGCCACCCACCCGCCTCCACATCCTCACTATTACCATTCCATGTGGCCTCATACAGGTAATGTTTTCCAAAATAAAGAATTATTATAAACCTACGTCATGCTGTGGGAACGTAGCTATAGCTACGTTGTGTAAGGTGCCCTGAACGGGTCACTTGGTATACTAATTGACCCGTTCAGGAGGTAGGGACGTCTTCAAAACATCACGATTGGTCCCAGGGGGTTAGGCTTAGGTTTTCGTCACGTAGTGTATGTATCCTGTAAAAGGAATCTTCCACATTTTCGACCTATATTCAAATATGGCTCGCAGCGTTTAGCGTTTAATTATTACATACTAGCTAAAAGTATGCATGCACTTTTGGCGTCATGCAAGCTTTTATTAATAAAAACAAATTGAGAGCCAATTATTTGTTTTAATTTCTGTAAGCAAAAAAAAAACTGTAAACCGTATTTTTCTTTATTGCTGTAGGACAGCAGACAGGCTGACGGCCCGCTTAGAATTTAGCAGTTACCGTCGTCTATGGGTGTTTGCAACGCCAGTGGCATCGCGAACACGTTGCTGTCCCATAAAGATACAGGAACTTGGGTCACTAATGCCGGAACACAACACAAGGTTATTATGGCGGCATACTTAAGACCAAAAGTGGTCGCCATCCAGACGGGCTTGAGGCCCTACCACGTAGCTAGGTGGGTTGTTTTATCGCCTTTTACGACAGGCGGACCCCGGCCAGTATTTTTTCTCCGTCCCTGCACGGATTTATGATTACTACTTTATAAAAACGAAAGAATGAGGGGAGGGATACACTACAGATGGTCACCAGGGGAGGGAGGAAGGGTAAAATTATTGGAGGTATGAGTGATTGTATGTGATATGCCACCTGAAGTGATAAATTAATACTTAATCTATCATTCTATTTCATACATAAATGCTCAGATATTTATTGTCAATGGTAAATTGTGAAATAAAAGTTTATTATAATTTGTGTTTTCGATAGCCTATCCCCCGCCTACGTATGCGGGTCCCACGAATTTAGCAATGGCTTATGGCGCTGGTTTTGCTGGACCTCCCTTATTACCGAACCACTACCAACCGTACCAGGAACCAGCTGCGCCTGCGCAGGTAACAATAGTTTTGGTGTCTTGTTAATGAAACGTATTCCGTATTCCTGCAGACCGCAGTCTGACCTAAAAAAGTCATTTATTATTCTTAGTTTTCGACCATGGAGGGAAAATAAGAAAGGTTACATTTGAGTCGAGGTTGTTAAGACGCCATGTTGTTAAGATTGCGATTATTAAGCGTAACGTTTGGTTTTTAATGATACAGTCAATATAACAGAAACTGAAAGATACTAAAGTTATATTAGTATATTTATATGATTACGTAATTTAACTAATATCATGCCTTAAATTTAAAAAAGTAATAAACTACCTTCTCGTGTATATCTTACGTAATAACCTTATGAAATTTGATGTTTAATTTATTCACATAACAGTTATCTATAATATCTAGTATATAAAAATTAGGAACGAATTTCGGTACCACGTTGAGGGGATCACTTATATTTACGTGGGGAATATCTGGCCATGTCGCCTCCGCCGGACCCCGGTAGGAGGCAGAGACCAGAAAAGTTCTAGCTTGACGTCGTAAGGGATGTTATGCCTGCCAATGGACTGCAGATGCCAAAGATCGTGCCAAGTGCAAAAGTCCGTTCGTTTTTTTATTGCTGAGGAACTGCAGACAAGCTGGCGACCCACTTAATATTAAGCACTTACCGTCGCTTATGGATTTTTGCCACGCTAGGGGCACTTCGAGTATGCTGTTGTCCCATAGGGATACAGGAACCTGGGTCACTAAATGACGTCACACAACACAACATACGGGTTGCAACCGGGATTTAACGCTAAGATGATGATGTTAAAGTGGGTGCTTTAATGAGTCCTAACATTATAAAACTAAAGAAAACAGAAATTAAACGAAGGAATTGTTTTCGGTTATATGGCGGGCGCGCAGCCTTCTGTCTTGGCGTTCGGTTAACGACTGCTGTGGCGGTCGATTTCGTATGAGCTCCCCCAGGCAGCAGAGGGTGGCGTCTGCGTCTAACGGTATTTTCCTGACCAATATGATGGCGTGCGATGTGAACCGATGCGCGCCACAATGGTTATACAATAGCCCGCTAAACTCGATCGCCACCCAGTCTGGCATTACACTATTGTCATTATTTTGCCCCCAGATTTATAGCTATTTAATATTCCAGCCACGACATTGCTTTCTGCAGGTTTATAGTTTTTTTAAATAATTGTAATACGAGTACAATTAAATTTAAAATGTGCCTTACAGAGATTGGATAACCCATACTATCCAACAATAAACAGCGTCATAGAACGAGTGACGGCTGAATTGAAGATGATATTGAAGAAAGATTTCAACAAAAAGATGATAGAGAGCACAGCATTCAAGAACTTCGAGGTCTGGTGGGATGAGCAAAGCAGGAAAACTAGGCAGACCGTCAAACCCAAGGAGGAGGCGGGGCAACCTTTGCAGGTATTTATTGAATACTGCAAGGGATTCATACACAACAATAAATTAATATAATACAAATAACAAGAAACTTTTTACTTTTTACCGTAGATAAGTAGTATTTTGCGTTAATATTCAAACAATGTAACCCAATAAAATGATTTGTAAAGCTGTATTAAGTATATATTTGTTTGTAACTCAAACAAAGGTGGTCAAATATTTTTGTTTTTGCTCTGGAGAAACCACCTTAACAGTGTAAAACTACGAGGGGAAGCCGTTGTGGGTTTGTGGTCCGCCCAACTACTTCGACCGCCCAGCTAGCTAGTAAAGAATAAACACGGTGGTCGCGGTGGCATACTTACTAAAAACCTCGGTCGGAACCTAGATTCTTTGTGAGGGGTCGCGGGACTTTTGGTCATTGCTCTGCGACAACTCTATACTTACCAACGGAACCATAACAGCACAGAGAGAAGATAGAGATTAGTTGCTTTTTTGCTGTTCTGTTCTGTGTTTTTCATTTTCGTCGTCCATAGCCAATAATAAGAAAGCGTATTGTAATACCTCAATAGCTCTGTCTCCAAAATGCTAACTTCCCATGCAACCGAGTTTATAAAACAAAGAATGACTTGCGATATTTATATGGCAGTATAATTTCATTGACGTTTTAGGACATATCAAACAAGAAAGAAGAAACCGTGGACTCGATAAAGTCCATCATAGAGTCCCGTGAGCTGGGCCTAGACCTGGGCGGGTACGGAGTGGGCATCGGGCTGGGCTTGCGCGCCACCATTCCCAAAATGCCCAGCTTTAGAAAGAAGAGGAAAATACCCTCGCCTGTGCTCATGGATGAGGATTCCTCCAAGAGGCTCAGTGACCAGGTACTCATTTCGTTTAATCTTTTCTTAATTGCTTCACATACAAGTTGATTCATTGTCACTCGGATGGTCATGTTCATTGACGGTCAGTTTCATTTTGACTATTTCAAGTCCACATCAATGTCCCTGTTTATTTATAAAATTAATTCACCTGTACTGTGTTTAAAATAATGATTGCTAAGAAACTTATAATAACAATGTTACCTTAAAAAATACGCAGAAGAATTTTGAATGATTTTCTCATGTCATCTGTAGGAGGAAATGGTGCAGAATTCGGATGAGGAGAAAGAAGTACCGACTAGTCCAAGAAATAGGACGGCTGGCTCTTATCTGTCTAGGAGTAGGCGAAGGCAGTCTAGTAGTTCTTCTAGGTGAGTTTTAAAGCACTATATATAACAGCACGTTGAACGCCATGACGAACACCATGTGTCTGTCCGACATCATACTTTACCACAGGGCCACAATAATATATAAAGAATCTTATAAAAATCGTCATAGTTCTTTTGTTAATATTTTCAGGAAATAATTAAGAAATACACAGCATCATAAAATCATATTTTTCGATATGTCCGATGGCAGACATGTTGGAAAGACCAAAAATTCGCAGGCCTTTCAAATTTTTTTTGTGCCAAGTAGCCAAGCTGTACTGTGACAGTACCGTATATATGTATATATATGTATCACCACCGCGCGTGCTCCCTTACCTTTGTAAAAAGTTGAAACGGTATCCGTCGGCGACCTAGACGCTTCTCTAGTGCTCGAGGGCATGTGAACACGCAGGGTTCCACGCCGCCTACAAGACTAAACATTTCTAGACGGGCTTTCAACATGTTAACATAGAGTTTGATAGTCAATCGCATGATATGATACTTACGGATTACAAGTTCGATTCCCACGTTGACCACTGAGTTTATCCTATGCATACTATAGCACAACTGCCACGTAACAATATCATGAAGGAATCTGCATTCAGAGATCGTCAGTAGGTAACCTGCTAATTCGCCTTCGACGAATGCGGTGACCCAAAAGGATAAATAATAGTGTCCGATATTTGATTCCCTTAAACTAGTAAGGAGTGGTCATTATTGATTAAGTTTTCCCGTTCCATGACTGTCCTTATATTGTAATAATGTTTTCTACATCAAATTCTTTAATATCTCAGATCGTCGTCATCTTCTTCAAGTTCATCGTCGTCGGAGTCAGAGTCGGAGCGGAAGGGGGCGGCTCCGAGGATATACTCCGACACTGACGAAGATTCAGAACTGGATGAGGCTGAGGTAATAATACTAATTAGCATTATCACATTCGGAAACCTGGCATCTCTGGCTTAAATTCTGAGATGATATGCACCACTTAGGCAGTTATTGCTCGCCAAATCTGCAAAATTGCTATGTACTGACGTTGAAGGAAAACATCGTGATCGTGCATACCGAGACCACCGATGTGAGTAATCCGCCAATCGTGGTGAGTATAGTTGTCTATAGGAAGAGGCTCGAAACTCCGGGACGTAATGGGCTGTCATTATTATACGCTATAATGTATAAACCAAGCTCCCAGAAATAAATACTTATTGACAAATTGCAGAGATGTAATGATGCCACCCAAAGCCTTACGTGGAGACATCGCAGAATCGACTTCTGGTCATTGCCTTGCGACGTCACAATTACCATTACCTGAATAAGTTTATTTCTTAGGATTTCTGTGTTATGTCCCTGATAGCTGTCTTCTGCAGCTCGTGTCTGAACCAAATCACTTGAGACCTTATTTGTGCAGATTTTCTTTGCTTCAGTTTTATTTATAAATTTTTTTACAGTTAAAGGTTGTGTCAAACAAAGAGAAGTTAAGAAGAGTGTACTCGTCTTCAGACAGCGAAGAAGAACAAAGCAGAAGAGGTATTAAACTTATGTTAGCTATAAATTTTTTAATGAATAGTACTGGATTATACTTTCGGTGACCAATCTAGAGGTTCCGAGTTCGAATCCCATGCTGGCATGTGCCGCTTAAACTGTTTTTCTAGCCTAATGTGCATATTGTGACATAATTGCCACGTACCGACAGTACCCAGCTGTAGGAAGCTATGGGCGTAAGTATTGATCATGGATCTTTATAGAGTTCTTGTGTTAACAAGCGCTCTGCTATTTACTTTAATAATAAATAAAATAAAAAAGACTAGATGACGCTGTGTGAATTAGTATAGTATATTTATTGCTTATTATTATTATTGCAATAAGTAAAAAGTTTAACTCATGCATATAAGCATAATATTCCCATTGTACAGGTTCAAGTCATATCTCCATGCAGGGGCGGATTAAGAATATTAACCTCTGCGGCCGGGGTCGGCCTATCGTAAAAGGCGACAAAACAACCCTAGCTACGTGGTAGGGCCCCAAGCCCGTCTGGATGGCGACCACCCCTGCTGTATAAGTATGCCGCCGTAATAACCTTGTATTGTGTTCCGGCATTAGTGGCCCAGGTCCTTGTACTCCTATGGGACAGCAGCGTGTTCGCGATGCTCCTAGTGTCGCAAACATCTATAGGCGATGGTAACTGCTTCCTATTAAGTGGATCATCAGCCTGTCTGCTGTTCCTCAGCATTAAAAAAATATAGCGTTGTATTCCTTCTACAGCTCAATGTGCAATACAGCTGCTGACTGTACCTTGTTACGCGTCTATTTTTATATGAAATTCTATTTAGAATATATTGGTAACTTTGTCTACAGAAAAGACTCCAATACCTCCCGTGGAAGCATCAGACGACATGGACGATAGACTCGGATCACCGATCTTGTCCCCAGAGGGGCCAAGAGACGTTTTATTAGATAGAGTATACTCGGATTCGGAAGAAGAGAGGGAGTACCAGGTAAATTAAGCTGCTAGAGTCTTTTTCTTGTGATATTACTTGATGATAGAAGGTTTATGTGAATTTGACAATGTCGGCGTATTCATCATACTTGTTTGCACATAATTATAAAGAAAATATTTAAGACCTTATTACGTTAGTTTATTTCTAAACGTCCAGGTCATAGAAAACAAATACTAGATGAGATTGACTTTAAAAAGAGGTATCTTATACTCAGTATACTTAGAAAATTCAAATTTTATAAATTATTACTGTTTATTATTTACAGGAGAGAAGAAGACGGAACACAGAATACATGGAACAAATCGAAAGGGAGTTCCTCGAGGAACAGAGAAAGAAGATGGAGGTCGATACACAGCCCGCGCCGGATAAACCGCCCGACGAAAGGTATGAGCAATGCCCGTGAAAGGTTATTTGAATTCCATTTAAATATATTAAGTATTACACACAATAATAATCAATAGATATATTGAGACATTCCCCACAACGCCATCTAGTCCCAAACTAAGTTGCATAGCACTAGACAACTGATATACTACATATATAATTTTCTTTTGTCGAAATACCAATGGAGGTCATGGCTTCAATTCCCGTCTCGAGTCTGGGTGTATAATGTGTATCATTTCCCTAGTACTCATAACACAAGCACTCTGCTGCTAACACTGTAACTTAGTGGCGCTCTGTATTGTCCCAGTGTATATATATTATATACATATTTTCTTATTATAAGTTAAAAACGCCTTCCTCTATTCAGTAAACAAGAAAATACAGAAGAACCCATGTCCAGTCCGTTGCGGAATCATGTCAAATCACCCGAGAAGAATAAAGACACGGAGGTGGAGGAGGGAGAGATCACATCCGAGGATGAGGTCGTCAAAGCGCGAAGGAAGAAGGACAAGCACAAGAATGAAAAGAGACAACGAATCATCTCCATTAGTGATCATAGTAATCATGAAACGACGCTCAGTATTAACGGGGTTAAAGAGGTAATAATTTTAATTTTCATGTTTTAAATAATTTATTCTATGAAATCTTATATTTATCATAGGTATTTATTATATTGTAATCTCACGAGGTTTGTATTTATTTTTAATTTTAACTATCTGTGTACTTGGATTATTTCTGTTTTGTCTTGGTAAAGGCAAAGGCTGGAGAGAGGCGTCAATTGTGTGTCTGTACCACACGCAAATAAAAAATACAGTCTTTAAAGATTCCGTAAAATTCTTTTAAGATTAATATATACTGAAAAACATTCTCACAACGCCATCTAGTCCCACGGCACTTTTGTTATGAATCTATACTATTTATTCATGATACACAAATACATACATGAACATTGAGAACCGGAGCAAGAATAGAATCAACAACGCCCGCAGGCATTCCGATACACGAAAGCCACAAAATTACGCCACGCAGATTGTCAATATATGTAATTCGAATAAAATTATAGAAGTATAGGAATGAAAATAAGAGCTTAATCGCCTAACCTCATTTACTCCGATCAGAACAAATTATTTGCAGTTCAGATTGTTGCAATGCAGTGTTAGGATACTGGAGTAGTCATTGAACCAGCTGTATTCTTAAATTGTTTGTAAGATAATGCGGGTAGTTTTAAAAACTATTTCTGTTGTAGACGAGTAGTGCGCTGTCAGAAACATCGTCGCCGCAGTCGCAAGCGTCCCAAGCGTCGCAGGCCTCGCAAGTGGCCCTCGACCACTCCTACTGCCGACCGCCACCTGAAGATGAGGACAGGAAACCTTCCTCCAACCACCTTCAGCATGATCACGGTCTGTTTATTCCAGTGTTTTTCTTAACTATTTTACCACTAGGGCTTTTCTCAAGATATTTATATCCAGAAATCAACTACCCCGATTTGTTAAGCAACCATATTTTTTTATCTATGCAGGGGCGGAAAAAGAATACTGGCCTCTCCAGCCGGGGTTGGCCTATCGTAAAAGGCGACTAAACTACCCGAGCTTTGAGATAGGGCTCCAATCCCGTCTGGACGGCGACCACCCCTGGTCTTTAAGTATGCCACCATAATAACCGTGTGTTGTGTTCCGGCATAAGTGACTAGGTTCCACTACCACTACGCAGATAGCAGCGAGCTAGCGGTGCTCCTAGCATTGCAAGCAGCCATAGATAGATAAACTTTTTTTTTTTACAATTTATACTTTGATTATAACAGAATAACAATTATACGATACCTGATTTAAAAATGAATAAAAAAAAGTCTGCTAAATCTAACATTTCACTTCGCTGTTTCTATACAATGAATGAGGATGAGCAGTGTGTGTGTGTAATAAATAAATCAATTTGTGTATATACATAATATAGTGCATACTATGCATATTATTGGAGAGGTATAAATTTGTAAATTAGACCATCGGTGCTTTTGTATTATCTGTGTAAGAACTTTTTTACATGACCTGTGACTAAATACTAAGCGCCTAAAAATATTGGAAATGAGTTTGAATTCACTATTGTGATTTTTCTATTCAAATCAGGCTATACGTGGATGGCTGAACCGGAAATCACATCGCCCGTCGAGGACCTACAACCAAAGAACGAAGTTAAGCGACTGTCTAAAAGGAAACATGAATCTAAAAAACTCGCAGAGATACAAAACAAGTAAGAATTATTAATTTAGATAGTTTATGAAATCTGTAACTTTTAATTGTATGTTCTCATCAAAGACAAACTGTCGTAGTGTGACGAAACGATTCTTTACGTGGGATAAAAAGCCCAGTCATATACTCTTATGGTAGGCCCAGATAGGGCGAGTTGACGTCGTAAAGGCTATGTAAGACTCAATATAAAGGTTGTCTTGAAGAGATGGATACTACGTCAGACAACAGTAAGCTCCTGTACAAAGTCAGCATTTAATATCTATTTATCCAATTCCCTTTTTTTATTGCTGATGAACAGAAGACAGGTTGACGGCCCACTTAATAGTAAGCAGTTACCGTCGCCCATGGATGTTTGTGAGGCACCGCGAGCACGCTGCTGCGCCGTATGGGTACAGGAACCTGGATTTCTTATACTGGCACACAACATATTATGGTCATTATGGCGGCATGTTCTTAGTAGCTGTTTGCTTTGGAAGAGGCAGTGCCACAAAAAAGCACGTAAATAGCATGCATTTTGCTTTTAAATACTGTACAGAATACCTCGGGCTCGGAGTGCGCTTTCAGGTGCAGTCGGAACCCGTCAGTATATTCAACTAAGAAGTTTTTGTTTATAGATTATACGAATCTCATACAACGGACTACGACAAGACGATATACAGCGATGTGACGTTCAAGGCGCGCGACATAATGGCCGAAATGCAGATTATGTACGAATTCCTCACACGCGGCATCGACAGGGAGGATGTCGAATACCTAAGACAGGCGTATGAAGCACTCTTATCCCAGGACTCGCAGGGATATTGGCTGAATGACACCCACTGGGTGGATCACCCGCCCACAGATGTGTGTTACAGCCCCCCGAAGAAGAAGTCAAAGAGATATAATAATATTTATGAAGATTTACAGGTGGGTGTCGATTGTAAAATTTCGATGACGTAATACAAAATTTCATTGATAATAATGATATTGATATGTGAAATATACAATAATCCTGCATTTACATCGCCAGATGGTCTCCAGGAAGAGATCCGCTATGAGCGATAAGGCCGATATTAAGTAATTTTTCAGTTAAACACTAAAGAGTTATCTATTTGTATATACCGTGATAGATATACGTAGGGGTGTAAATCGAGTTCCAAACCAACCTCACATAGAAGAAGGTGCACTCTGTTTGACAACACGAAGTTTTAGAGTTTGTGATAAAACGGCAGAAGAGTCGCTGGTAAAAAATTAAATTAAGGTAAACCTGTTATGTATCTCACGAATGGGTACAAAATGAAAAGATAAAATCGGGATTATTATCATTATAATTACTTTTTCTGTTTTAAAATGTTAAAATATTTACTCTGTAGGGACATTCGAGTGGTTCAGCTCGCACAGAAGGCTACTACAAGATGGAGGCGCGCATCAAGGCGAAATACAAGTACCACCACGGGCGCAGCGCGGCGTCCGCCATAGCCACCCCTGCTGATGACAAGAAAGCTTCCAAAATGCAGTTACTCTCTAGGGAGGCTAGATCAAACCAGAGACGGCTGCTCACTGCCTTTGGTATGTATCGACACTAAGCTGTCTTACCGACAGGCGTAGTTTAATTCGTTTGCTTGTTGTATCGTTATTTACGCTAATGCTGTTTTATCGACATTATTCCTTTTATTATCTGTGTACTTGTGGTTAACTAAAAGTTATATCATCTCATTCTAAAGACGTCATAAAAAGGACAGTTGGAGTTAGACAGTCTTTCTGCTTGCTCACAGAAATTTTAAGAGGTTTTTCCTTGAAGTGTGTGCATTGGATGGTTATCGTATAAAGTACTTATTCATTGGATTTGTTTCTATTTTCATGTGCCTTTTGCTAAAAAGCAAGAAAAGTTACTAAAAGAGTATTTATACAAAAGGCTCGCTAAAGATTTGCCCTCTAAAAATGGCTGAGGCGTACATTCAAAGTGAACGTTTTCGATGTAAATGGGTTCTTCGGAAAGAAGATATTTAATATATTTTTTTTCTTAAACACCTGCGATTTAGTGACATATATGTTCATATAGTAAGCTAAGATGCTTTGCATATTGTTCTTTTAACGATGGCACGTATACTAGCTTTATAGGTGGAATAGAAATCCTTTAATTAAAACGTTCGTTAAACAAAATACATACACTCGTTAATTAAAATATGCAATTAATCATATTTTTCTAGGCACAGACACAGATTCGGACTTACTGAAGTTCAACCAGCTGAAATTCAGGAAGAAGCAGCTCAAGTTTGCTAAATCTGGTATTCACGACTGGGGTCTATTTGCTCAGGTATTACATTAATTTATTTGCATAGGTTTTAACAATATGTATAATAACTACGAGGGGTACGTAGTGATCAAGTGGTACCACGCTCAGAAACCAACCTAAAGGTGCATCGATGTGCACGGCAGTTTTTCCTGTCATATATGTACATAATTTAATTTTGTTAAATTAACATGAAACGACGATGATGGAAAACATCGTGAGGAAACAGGCATACTGAGATTACTGGTCTGTGTAATCCGCTTTGGATGAACAGCCCGTGCGCAACTGTGTGATGTTATAGGCTATGATTAATAGCTAGCTGTGATTAATAGCTAGCTACACATTACGTGTAATATCAAGTGTTAATATCTCATATACTTATAGCTACAATAACTTAGAAACTAATTAAGTGTGCAAAGTGATGATGTCTTGAGGATGTTAAGATTCGCCACCCAATGTTCTTCGGCAAGTTTCTAAGCTGCAACAGTGTATGATTTAAATGTGAATTGTGATTGTCAGGAGCCAATAGCGGCAGATGAGATGGTGATTGAGTACGTGGGCCAGATGATCCGGCCCATAGTGGCGGACGTGCGGGAGGCGCACTACGAGGCCACCGGCATTGGCAGCTCCTACCTCTTCAGAATAGATTTAGACACCATTATAGACGCCACCAAGTGCGGCAACCTCGCCAGGTTCATCAACCACAGTTGTAATGTGAGTATTGTTCTTATTTGACTACTACTAAGTGTACGCACGCACGTCCAACGGCTGCGGACGTCTTGGGTGTTTATATATAATATGTAACATATTTATATAATTATATAAAAAAGTAGTATATTAGTTGTCTAGTAGCCACAACACAAGCGCTCTGTTACTTTGCAGCTACATAGATGGTGTTGTGTAAATTTTCACAGTATGTGTATCATCTATAGACCTCTTCTATGGTCAACGGGTCATAGAGTCTGCTCCAAGTCACACGATTTCAATGTTCCGGTTACTAATTAAAAATAATTGCGGGAATTTTAGAATTTCGAGAGGATTTTAGAATTTTAACGTCAGTAATTCTTCACTGTATATTCATCATAGATTTGATTAGGGGGTACGCATATAACCCGTGTTGTAGTCGAATACTAACCTGTTAACATTGTAATAACATTTAAACCAAACTCAGTAAATGAATACGAACCAGTTAAACATTTTAATGAGGGCCTCAATATTGTTGATACGAGTATTAAGTATTGCAGTCTGCAGGTGTCGTAATGAGGCAGATGAAACGATGACTTTTGGTGCATAAAATAACCTCATTCTGGGAAAACATGCTGGAACCGAGTGACATATTCGTGGTGCACTGACCTGGCCGCTTTATATAAAGGTCAAGCTTTGCTAATGCCGCGCCCGGGTCGGGTGCCCCCTTCGACCGGGCCTAGGGCAACAGAGGAACACTTCCATTCCGTTCCGTTGTCAATGACTGGGGTGCATGAGCTAACGGGAGCCCCCAAGCGGTGCGGTGGGTGGTAAAAGAAGCTTTGTCAATATTTATATGAGGGGATCAAATTAGTTCATTATTGAACGATATTAAGGTGAATGAACTTCCATAGCAATCTTCTTAAATAATAATAACCTATGGGAGAATGACACAAACTTTTACCCAATATACTTTAGTTTTCATAAAAATTTCAAGGTACCGAGTATAATGTGTAACATATGTATATTTACTTCTGCCTTACAGCCAAACTGCTACGCGAAGATTATAACGATAGAGTCTCAAAAGAAGATAGTGATATACTCGAAGCAGCCCATCGGGGTGGACGAAGAGATCACGTACGACTACAAGTTCCCGCTGGAAGATGAGAAGATTCCGTGCCTGTGTGGGGCGCCCCAATGTCGAGGTTTCCTCAATTAATTTGCAGTACTGATTTCGATAATTTTTTCAACTGAGTTTTTCGTCCTCAACATTAAAAGTAAAATTTATTTCAGTGCTGTAAGTAATGAGCGGGCGATGCCATACGTGTAGCTTGTTTTCTATATAAAGCCGTTCTTTAGCAGTCCATTTCAACACACGGCCCGTCACAGTGAATTAATTAATAGTACTGCTCATAGGATATATTTTACTTCCATTTAATAATATAAAACAATGATCCTAATATTCCTTGATGAACTAAAATGATGAAATAATGAAAAAAATTAACTAAAATACTTAAAGAACTGAATGAATCCATTGAAGCCATCCAACTGTATGAATCCATTTCTTTATTGTAATTTTATTTAAATATTCATCGTTATATTGGTTAATTTCACAGTCTGTGCACAAAATATGTAAAAACTAAGGTCCAAAAGAATAAAATATTACGGCCAAGATACATTTATACAGCATTTTATTTAAATGCTGTATGTAATAGTTCATTTTCTGTTATAGTCAAAAAATATTTAAACTTAATTTACGAAAAAAATTGATGATATAATTGATGGATAATTGTTTTAATTATTTTTTTCCAAACTGTAGAATTAAGGTTTTCCAGCATAATAATAATCAACTATAGCAAAATTGTATTTATTTATTTAAACCTTTTAATATTGTTAAATATTCAGTTATGTATTTGAGAATTATTTTCACATTATTTCATAATTCCAGGACTCTAAAAACGGGAGAGCTATTTTACATAAATTAGAATATTTAAATATAAACTGCTCTCATCTTATATCCAATTTTTCACGAAATGCAATATTGGATTGGTTTTTTTTTTCATGCTGATGCCTGTTTCAGCCTGTTGAGGCTTATTTATAGCAGCGATACCTAATTTCCGTCTTAGTCTTATAATTATTATTATATACATATGTACAAACTTTAATACTTCCATTAATCGGAATTTTTATGAGAAATGTGATAAAAATTCTTTAATGTCCTTAAAATGAATATTCTATCATAAATATGGCTTTTTTGAGCCAATTGAATTAATTTATGTTTATCGTTATTTTTCGTTTTATATTTTAAATATTAGGCTTCAAAGAAAACGTGCATTGTAGCACTGTAGTTGTTCGTTCACATCACATTCACATCACGTTATAATGTGAAAACAAAAATAATAAAATATAATAATATCTCGATACTTTAAATTATCGATGGAAATTATTACTTAGCAAAATTGTGTTGTTTTGTAAAAATGTCTTATGTAATATATCTGGCTCGGTGATTGCTTTTTGTACGTAAAAATAGTGTGCGTGGTTGTAATACATTTCTGTTCAGTGTTTTCACAGTGTATCTTGTAATTATTCATTATAATAAATGTTACTTTTGTATATATCGAAATGATCACAACTTTGACTGAGTCGTAAGGTATATATATATATATTATTGAAACTAGCCGTAGGACATGGAAATAATACTGTATTATTGTT